>CM048755.1:353472908-354097908 GCA_026315105.1 Locusta migratoria | reverse complement strand
GTTCGAATCCACCCTTGGCATGGATGTTTAGTATAAGGTAGTTCATAGGTAGTTTGTAAGTTTAGGGACTGATGACCACGTAGTTAAGACCCATAAGCTTTAGAAAAAAATTGAACTCGGAAACTCACAAAGAAAGAATTGTAAAAATACAAAAAATATAAAACTCACTTGGAATAGATAGAAAAAAAAAAAATCTGCGCCTCCAAAAAGGAAACTGACAAAGTCGTTGCAGAGTGGACAACCTCTCCCCGTTTGAGGTTCGAGTCCTCTCTCAGGCATGGGGGTCGCGGCGAATTAGCCGAGCGCACTGGGGCGCCGCGCTGCGGTGCGCGCGGCCGTTCGCCGTCGGGGGTTCGAGTCCCCCTTCGGGTATGGTTGTTTGTGTTGTCCTTAGGTTAGTTTAAGAAGTTTGTAAGCTACGGACTAATAACCCAGCAGTTGAGTCCGATAGATTTACAAACATTTGAACATTCGGGCATGGGAGTGTGTGTCGTTCTCAGTGCAGGTTAGTTTAAGTAGTTTGTAAGCCCAGGGACCGATGACCACTGCAGTTTGGTCCCATAGCTTTACAAACATTTGACTCTGCGCATCTGAAACTTCATTTACAAAAATACTCCGTAATTCACTGTACACCGAAAGAACAGACACCATACCTATATTCGTATTTATGCCTCCAACAGTCGAATTACTATTTCCGTACGAGTGTACAAATACGTCCGATCGCTTGGGGGAGTACAGTAAAAACTGCCGGCCGCGGTGGCCGAGGTGACTGAGGCGCTCCAGTCACGGTCTGCACGGCCACTACGGTCGGGGGTTCGAATCCCCTCTCGGGCATGGATATTTGTGCCGTCCTAGTTCGTAAGTAGTTCATAAGTAGTTTGTAAGTTTAGGTACTGATGACCCCGTAGTTAAGTCCCATAGACTATACAAACATTTGAACATTTTGAGTAAAAACTGCCCCGCGCGGTCTGAGGCGCCATGTCATGGATTGCGTAGCCGCTCCCACCGGAGGTTCGATTCCTCTCTCGAGCAAAGGTGTGTGTCTGTTGTCCTTGGCGCAAGTTAGTTGAAGTATCTCAAATGTCTAGGGAGTGATGATCTCAGAAGTTTGGTCCCTTAGTTACACGAACTTTGAGTTAAAGCTGCGAGCAAAAGGAAGAAACTGGACGGGGACACTAAAATCGTAGTGTGTGATAAGATGAGAATTTGGACAGGTCGGGAAGCATGCCTAGATAGCCTAACTGGTTAAGGTGACTGCTGGCCCGAAGCGGGAAATCCAGGTTCCAGTTCCGGTCCATTACAAACTTTCACCTTCGCCATTGAATTTATTTCAGTGCCCTGTAACAGCGGAGATGTTTGAATATTTCCAATTCGAAAATTTACCGCTGTTAGTGGCAACCAATGGTATATCTTCTTCGGACATTTTCGAAAGAGTAGGCACCATATTTATAACTATAGAATATTCGTCGTTTCATGAAGGCTATCTCACAATCCATCTGTCTGAAAACAAAATGACGATATCTTAAACGGTTCCAGAAATATTTAAGGTGAACATCTACGCTGAATCGCCCTGCATATTTACATTTCCAAAAGTATATTTATGCGATTATCGTTTTCGGCATGGTGGTCTCAAACGCCTTTGATTCCATGTTTCATTTCTGTTCACTGGATAAAGTAGGACTATCTAATAGCCAAAATAAGTATGAAGAATGCTTATTTGTCTAGGTAATTTCACACTGCACTATCAAACGTACTGCACAAATTACTACTAAGGGCGCGCGCCCGATCTTCATTAGTAATCTATAGCCGCGGTGGAGTAGCCGAGCGGTCTAAAGCGTCTCGCTGCGGAGCGCGCGGTTGCTCGCCGTGGAGGTTCGAGTCCTCCCTGGGGCATGGGTGTGTGTGTTTGTCCTTAGGTTAGTTTACCTAGGTTTAAGTAGTTTGTAAGCTACGGACTGATGACCACGCAGTTTGGTCCGATAGATTTACAAACACTTGAAGTAAATCTATCCATACTGTGATGTACCACGGATGACGTATGCTAACACTGCTGGGAAATCAAACCAGAAACAGAATTGAGCAGTGCTACATGCTGGCTTCAGGACCAAGAGTAATGTGGGTCATCAGTAGCACGTAAATGGCGCCGGCCGCGATGGCCGAGGGGACTGAGGCGCTCCAGTCAAGGTCTGCACGGCCACTACGGTCGGGGGTTCGAATCCTCCCTCGGGCGTGGATATTTGTGCCGTCCTTAGTCTTAGCTAGTTCATAAGTAGTTTGTAAGGTTAGGGACTGATGACCCCGTAGTTAAGTCCCATAAGTTCTACAAACATTTGAACGTAAATGACAAGATAGATACAATGATAAATGGGGTTAAGAAATCAAACTAAATTAATCTGTAAGTAGTGACCGAAGAGTACAAGTCAGTTGTCGGAAAAATACTCAGAGAATGGTCCGAAATTTTATCGCTAGGATTCCAGTATCCCCGTACTTACAACCAAACAATTTTCGAGTGCATTTAATTATTTGTTCTTTTACGTGATTTCTCGTTACTTTTGGAAGGGGTTCCATATGAAGAAAATAAAACAACACGACGCGTTGTTACTGGTGAGGAAAGTAGCGCGCCGGCCGCGGTGGCCGAGGGGACTGAGGCGCTCCAGTCACGGTCTGCACGGCCACTACGGTCGGGGGTTCGAATCCTCCCTCGGGCATGGATATTTGTGCCGTCCTTAGGATTAGCTAGTTCACAAGTAGTTTGTAAGTTTAGGGACTGATGACCCCGTAGTTAAGTCCCATAAGCTTTACAAACATTTGAACATTTTTTTTGAAAGTAGCGTGCACGAACGCTGCTAACAAATTCGGTTGGCGGCTAATCTAAGGCAGGTACGATGTCAGTTGCTCATGACGAAACGCAAGTGTTCCTTTCGCAAGGCCGCTGTTAGCCAACATTTCGGTTTTAGTTACAGGTTGTGCCGGATTTTCCGGAGTCTGAGCGTTGGGGCCGTTTCATTCTCAGGCTCCGATTTGTTTCGTTTAGAGAGGAGGCGTTTCAAGTTTAGAAACGTGGACACAGCAGATTACCGTTTGCTTTCGACATGTGTGTTCGAAAAAATTTGATGCAAAAATATCTTCAAAAATCATTGTACTTCAGAAACCCAGATACGAAAAATATGCCTAAACTCTCGTGCCCTCTTCTGACTGCCTGTGATTTAGACGTTCATGTAAGTAGTTAAGGATGGTTAAATAAGACATACCACTCGTGGCGACAATGCTCGCCTGCAGACGGCACGTCTCCGGTGAATTTCCTCTACAGGGCTGCTACCAGAAAGATCCCCTGCTCTGTCCCCCATACAGGGTGTGAAAAAGAACTTGTGACTTTAAAAGCGAGTGAGTTGGCGCAGTGGTGACACACTGCACTCTCATTTGGGAGGACGGCGGTTCAGATCCGTATCTGGCCATTCTGATTCTAGGTAAATGACGGGATGGTTCCTTTCAAAGGGCACGGTCGTTTTCTATCCCCATCCCTAACATAAACTATCCAAGTGCGTGCTTCGTCTCTAATGACCACGATGTCGACGGGATGTTAAGCCCTGATTTTCCTTTTCCCTTTCCATAACTTTAAAATTAAGTTACTTAAAAATTATATATATATATATATATATATATATTTGACGAATTACAGCGTTCAAATGAATGAAATAAATCGCAATTTGCGATGTTATGGCTTGGCTTCACTGTATTTGGTTTAGATGGAATACCAAACTGTGGCGAATGAAAATTTGTGCCCGGCCGGGATTCGAACCCGGGATCGCCTGCTTACTAGGCAGACGCGTTGACCACTACGCCACCGAGGACACAGTAACCAGCCCCACTGCGGAGGACTCTTCCCTGCATGTCTCCCGCCACACACAAATCTCCATTCGCCACACTGTCTCTTTCCTATACAACAGCCTGTTTATTCTATAATGCTCGCAGCCACAATACTGTATTCCCGCATCAGGGAGAACAGACCACGAGGTATCGAGACACAATTAATTGTATACGAGCCGAGGCTGGGCTCCTGACGACAATTAATTGTGTCTCGATACCTCATGGTATATTCTCCCTGATGCGGGAATACAGTATTGTGGCTGCGAGCATTATAGAATAAATAGGCTGTGGTATAGGAAAGAGACAGCGTGGCGAATGGAGATTTGTGTGTGGCGGGAGAAGTGCAGGGAAGAGTCCTCTGCAGGCGGGCTGGTCACCGTGTCCTCGGTGGCGGAGTGGTCAACGCGTCTGCCTAGTAAGCAGGAGATCCCGGGTTCGAATCCCGGCCGGGCACAAATTTTCATTCGCCACAGTATGGTATTCCATCTAAACCGAATACAGTGAAGCCATAACATAGCTAACTGCGATTTATTTAATTTAAAAATTATACTGGAGTCAGAAGAATTCGAAATAACGAACGGACTTAAGCAGTGAGATGCCTTGTTCCCGCTACTTTTTAATTTAATCCTAGAATATATTGTGCCAATGGCACCAGATCATTCAGCCGGTGTCGAGTTAAATGGAGATATTAAGATATTAGGGTATGCAGATGATCTAGACATCATTAGCGATAGGGAAGGACCTGTAGCAGCAAAGGCTAGTGAAGACGTAGGTCTGAGGATAAGTGAAGACAAAACGAAATACTTGGTTACTATGGAATGCCACAGGAGTAGATCAGGAAATATTAACAGTTGGTCACATGCTGTTTGAAAAAGTGAACGCGTTGGTATGGAGATTAAATCGAGAATTGAGATTGAATCCGAGCTGAGGAAGAGATTACGGGCTGGAAATGCTTGCTACTTCTCACTGAATAGATTACTCTCATCACGGTTATTGTCTAAAATTTAAAGATCATAATATACAAAACTGTGGTGTTGCACAAGTCTGAAGTGCGCGCCACGTACTTTCGCCGCGCGCCGCCATGCAAGCACGGCGCGGCGTTCTTACGAAGTCAGCCACGAGCGCCCTCTGCTGCAACCCCGCTCGTGACCCACCATTGTACTGCACCGGCCACTTGGGATTAGGACAGGCACTAGGACTCATTTGTAGGCAGGCCTCTATCTGGTTCAACTATGTATCAGCATTCTGCACTCATGAACTTTGTAAAAGTTAAGTATCATATTTCTTCGAAATATACTACTTGTTCTAATCTAGCTTAGTGTTTCTAGTTTCTGCTATCCCACTGGCTGGTCACCTCAGACTCTGTACCCGCACACGCGTGCATCCTATTTTCCTCTCCCTCTACTCGGCCACCGACACCCAGGACAACCGGCGGAAACGAGACAAAAAACACAACTATTATTCTTCCAGTTCTGCTGTATGGGTGTGAAACTTGGTCTCTCACTTTGTAAAACGAAAAACTGTTTCGAGCATTTGAAAACAAAAATTCGAGGAAAAATTTTGGAGCAAAAAGGGATGAAATTAGCGGGGAGTGGCGAAAACTGCATAACGAAGTGGTTCACAAACTCTGTTCAAGCCGTAACATAATCAGGGTTATTAAATCACGTAGGCTGCGATGGGCGGGTTGAATGGATGAAGGCGGGGCAGCGCGCAGAGTACTGGTAGGGCGCTTACAGGGAGACCGAAGCGTAGATAGGAGGACAATGTGAAGGCCGATTTCAGGAGCCTAGGTATTGAAGGCGACTGGAAGGAAATAGCGCAAGACAGGGACAGATGGCGAGAACATGTTGCTGCGGTAATGGACTTTCAAGTCCGGTATGACCAGTAAGTAAGTAAGTAAAAATTATATCGATAGCAGAATATTATGATTGAAAACAAACTGTTTCTGTTCTATTAATTTTTTGTTTATTTACTAACTAGTTTTCGGCTTATTAGGCCATCATCAGGTAAACTGTTGGCAGTTTACCTGATGATGGCCTAATAAGCCGAAAACTAGTTAGTAAATAAACAAAAAAGTTAATAGAACAGAAACAGTT
This sequence comes from Locusta migratoria, assembly GCA_026315105.1. Lineage (NCBI taxonomy): Eukaryota > Metazoa > Arthropoda > Insecta > Orthoptera > Acrididae > Locusta > Locusta migratoria. The sequence goes on along the minus strand of CM048755.1, from coordinate 354,091,945 downwards.
TGTTTGTTTTCAACCTTAAATATGGAGAGACGGAAGAATCCATTTATAAGAACAATAAGAGTTGTAATAATTGTATTCCGAATTTTGGAAATAGCAGTTACAAAGGGTGTTAACATATGGCGATGTAATAGAAATGTGTAGCGTCTCTAAGTTGTACTCTGAAGCTCAGAACAATCGATTCCACAACTGAAACACGAGAAAAACATAGCGTATCGAAGGAGAAGGCTGAAATCATGTATTTGATTGAACAACGTCTGGAATATCACAGGTTATAAGACAGCATTACGGCGATAAACACAGCCGGACAAATTAGAAAGGACAGGAAGTATGACTGATGATGTAGAAGGGAATGTTGTCAGTAGCCCAGCTGTAGTTACTCCTGACACTATCACCGCAGTTTCTCAACTCATTCAGCAACGTTCGAGCACATGCGCCCGAAAAATTATAGCAGAACCGGTTTGAAGTGTTGCAGCGTGCATTCGATAATGAGAAATAATCCATACATGTGTCCATTCGAAATTCATAGTCACCTGCTCCCGCTGTAAACAACAATGATTGATAATAAAGGTTCTGATGTTAGCTGCATCTGGTTCACAGATGAAGAACGCTCCCAAGTAGATAGCTTGGAAAATAAAGAAACTGGCGAGTTTGGAACTTCAAAAATCCTATAAGAGTGGAGCGAAACCTATGCATTCTCACGCCGGCCGCGGTGGCCGAGGAGACTGAGGCGCGTCAGTCACGGTCTGCACGGCCACTACGGTCGGGGGTTCGAATCCCCCCTCGGGCATGGATATTTGTGCCGTCCTTAGTGTAAGCTAGTTCATAAATAGTTTGTAAGTTTAGGGACTGCTGACCCCGTAGTTAAGTCCCATAAGCTGTACAAACATTTGAACATTTTGCATTTTCACGAAGTTAAGTGTTTGGGCTGCAGTACGCAGCAAATGCATTACGGAGACTTTTATGCCAGTCTCGAGAACTAATGAAAGTTATGTGGCAATTCTGTAACGATTTGTCGCCGCACAGTAAGCACCGTAGCGCATACTAGACGAGAATGGATGACATCGGACTGCTTTTTATGATGAATACTTCTGCACACTGGTTTACTGGTTCGAACCTCGCTAAGTACTAGGATTTTTATGTGTCACTTTTCACTTCTTTCACCCCTGGCAATGCTGCTGATGTGAAACAGTCTAGTTGCATCGTGGTTCGGTACCCACGTTAAACTCTAGGTCCTGCTATAACTGTCTGAATAAGTCAGCTCGTAGGTTGGAGGAAGGCAACAGCACACCACATCCAAGCAGGACCATGTCTAGTAAAGCCCTGAGGTGTTGGAAACAATCTTCTGGTTTTTGACTGCTTTACCTTTACCTACATATTGAACAGTGTCATTGAGTTGCATGGACTGGCCTCCATATTGACCTATTATGACACCCTGTGACTACTTCGTGTGGGGCAGATTGAAAGTCACTGTTTAACCAGGCCGGTTACCCGTCTGATTTAAGGCGCTTCTTTCCAGGGCGGGGACGTATGCCGACCACGGTTCGAATCCACCCAACGGATTAATGACGTGTGTCGGTGTGCCGGCAAGCCCACATGTTGTTTTTAGGCGGTTCCAGCATCCGGAAATACCGACGTTTTGCACAAGTTCTGTCTCAGTTACACGACTCGCAAACATTTAGAGGAAAACTTTCGCACACTTCAAACGTGTAATACAATATACACAGACAGTTGGGGTATCGTAGACATAATACGAGGCGCGTCCAGAAAGTAAGTTCCATTTGGTAATAAAAAAATTGTACACAGATACAGAAGAAATTTTTATTGCACAAAATTCTACAACTCTTAAACTACTTTTCCACATAACTGCCGAAATTTTGTAGGCACTTGTCATAGCGTGCCACAAGTTATTGCATGCATCCTTCACAGAAGGTTGCCGCCTGTGTATTCAACCGTGTGGTAACAGCTCTTTATCATCGTTGAAGTGTTGACCACCAAGGAAGAGATGAAAGTCGCTAGGAGAGAGGTCCGAGCTGTATGGAGGATGATCAAACAGGTCCCATTGAAATTTCCGTAAGAATTGTTTGGTCACATTCGGTGTGTGAGGTCAGGCATTATCGTGAAACAAAAAATCTTTTGACGCTAATACTCTTCTTACACCTAAAATCTGTCCTTGTTGGACAACACTTCAACGATGATGACGAGCTGAAAGAACATGTTACCACATGGTTGAATACACAGGCGGCAACATTCTATGAAAAAGGCACACAAAACCTTGTGCCACGCTATGACAATTGCCTACAAAATTTCGGAAGCTATGTAGAAAAGTAGTTTAACAGTTGTAGATTTTTGTACAATTAATATCTTTTCTGTATCTGTACCCGTTCGTTTTATATAACCAAACGGAACTTACTTTCTGGATGCGCCTCGTAGATACAGGTAGTTGCTGAGTATATCATGGATGGAAATACGGAAGAATAAAACAGTCCTTCCAGAGGAGATTGCCCCGTGTTTGATTCTAGGGAATCCTGCAGTTCTTTGGACACATTGTTCCACGTCAGGTGAATAACTTGGAAACGATCAGTATCCAAGGCAAAGCAGATAGGAAAAATATTGCAGATACTACTGAGACGACGGCTGGGCCACGGAAAGAAGTGCTTTTCGTTAAAGAACGTCGCCTTCCCTGCAGCTATTCTCAGTCGAGTTCTCGAAGCATCTCTGTAACACTCGCACATTGATCGCGGCTACTAGTAATAAACCTAGCAGCCCACCTCTGTATTGCTTCTATGTCTTCCTTTAAACCGATCAATAGGGGATCCAAAATCGCTTGAGCGTTACTCAAGAGCCGGGCACTGAGGCGCTCCAGTCACGGTCTGCACGGCCACTACGGTCGGGGGTTCGAATCCCCCCTCGGGCACGGATATTTGTGCCGTCCTTAGTATAAGGTAGTTAATAAGTACTTTTTAAGTTTAGGGACTGATGACCCCGTAATTACGTCCCATAAGCTATACAAACATTTGAACTTTTTTTAATATATATACTCAAAACGTGATCGCACAAGCATTTTATGCGCAGTCTGTTTTACAGATCAACCACATGTTCCCAACAAACCGAAGTCGACCATCCGCCTTCCCTACGACTACCCTTACAAGCTTGCTGCGTTTCATGTCGCCCTTGAACGTTATGCGTAGAAATTCAATCCACTCGGCTGTGTCAAGCATGCCATATTCGAAAAACATGGGATTTTTTTCCTACTCATCTGCATCACCTTCCATTTTTCTACATTTAAAGTTACGAGTCATTCTTCACACCAACTAGACATTTTATCAAAGTCACACAGTATCCCATTGCATTTATTCAATGACGACACCTTCCGTACAACACATCACCAGGAAACAGGGGCAGATTGCTACTCACTTATGCCACTCATTTTCCCAAGGTAACCTGACAACACGCATGTCTCTGATGAATACTCACCGTCGAGGACAACGTACTGACAAGGAAAGTACATGAGCCCGAACAAACACATCTGTATGAACGTTTGGTTACAGGATCTCTACGTACACCTCAATGTGCTGGTGGGTGTCTTTTCCTGCAAAGCTCAGCAACCATGCTCTAGATAGCACTGTAGATGTAATTGTAGACGCCATACGCAATGCAGATATCTTAACTATAACTTATGTAATAATCATCGTATATGTTCTCTAGCGAATTGTCATCAAAAGCCGTGATGATAGTTGCAACTTTAACCTTCTTTCCGAAAGACTGTTGGTATTCACTGCCACTGCTTCCATCGCCTCTTCCCGCTCTTACCGTAGCACTACCGCTTGCAATGAGTTGTTCGTCATTATCATCCCTATTATCATTATTATGAGTTTGTAACAACAGTATCTAACTTATGCTCATATTATTGTACCATAACAGATACGAGAAAGCATGCAAATGATTCATCTTCTACACTAACACCATCTTCACGTAACTTCATATCAACTAATCGCAATACATAAGCAGGATTGATTAGCAATCGCCGCCCCATCTGACGCTTCACCACACAAATAACATCACAAAACGCAACTTCGGAGGCACACTGCACCGTCCCTACTGGCGAACCGACAGGTCAAAGTGCAATGCTGCACGGCACACGCAGAGGCCTCTAACGGAAGACTGTACAGTTTTTGCAGATGCGGGAGTATCACTAGTGCATAAAGGGATCTTTACATTATCTCTCTTACGATTTTGGTGTATATGTGTTTGTTCGAGCCCAAATACTTTCCTTTTGAGTTCTGTTACTTAGGAAGTGTTCGAACCACTCACATATCGGCCAACCTATTCCATATATTCCTGCTTAATATATGAAAGAAGGAGTAATGATGATGTTGTTGATGATGAGTAGTCACGTAAATAGAATGCCTCGCGTGACATTGACCAAGGCTGTGTTGCCTATTGGATCGTGGATACGGTGGTGGTGCCGTTGTGTGCTATCTGAGAGCATGCGGTTAGTCGTTAGTGAGAACTCAGCGATAAAACGGCAGGCACTGCTGGAGTCGGCTGAGCTTGGGCTGACAATAGGGCTAGCGAGGTCGCCCTGGAGCGTGGGAAAGCGACCATGCAAACAGCCGACCTCGTCCCTCACCTGGTCCTACTTCTTAATCTACCCTAGAGGCGTAGCCACCATACCATTTCAGGAGTTTGGTTGGTTGGTTGGTTGGATGTTTAAGGGGGACCAAACGGCAACGGTCATCAGTCCCCCATTTCACCACAAAGCGTCCAAAGAATACTGTGGGCGTGAAGGAGATAAGCCCAGAGAATGTGTAAAGTGGGAGTGGAGTCCCACTGAGTCCATAAAACATCAAAGACGACAAGATACAAAACGAAAAGAGACGATCACACAAAGACACCTTACAACGAAGAAGCCGATTTCTCTTGTTGACCGACTATAAGAATAAAAAAAAGGGAAAAGTCAACCACTCGGCAACACAAAGAAATCTCTCGTTAGAGAGAATGATAAAAAACCCCTGCTCGAATAAAACGTAAAACGTAATCTGCCATTGTAGCATCGTCACCTGGTTTTCATTGAATGGACATTGTAATTTATGACTATCAAGAACTCAGATGGAAAACCAGTACTAAGCAAAGAAGGGAAAGCTGAAAGATGGAAGAAATATATATAGAAGGCCTGTACAAACGAAATAAACTTGAAGACAGTATTCTAGAAGTGGAAGGTGAAGTATACGAAGATGAGATAGGAGATGCAATACTGCGAGAAGAATTTGACAGAGCACTTAAAGACTTAAGTAGAAACAAGGCCTCTGGAGTAGATGTCCCGTCTGACCTGATATTATCGTCAGGATAGCCTTTCATGAAGAAATTGTTCCAACTGGTATGCAAGATGTATTAGACAGGGTAAATACCCTCCGACTTCAAGAAGAATATAATGATTCCAATTTCGAAGAAAGCAAATGCAGACAAATGTGAAAATTTTAGTTTAACAAGTCATGGTTGCAAAATACTAACACGAATTGTTTACAGACGAATGGAAAAAACTGGTGGATTCCGACCTTGGGGAAGATCAGTTTGTATTTAGGAGAAATGTAGGAACACACGAGGCAATACTCACATTACGACTTATCTTAGAATATAGGTTAAGGAAAGGGAAGCCTACGTTTTTAGCATTTGTGGATCTGGAGAAAGCTTTTGACAATGTTGACTGGAATACACTCTTTCAATTCTGAAGCTAGCAGGGGTAAAATATAGGTAGCGAAGAGTTATATTCAACTTATACAAAAACCAGACAGCAATTATTATGGTCGAAGGTCATGCAAGGGTCGCAGAGGTTGGGAAGGGAGTAAGACAGGGTAAGTAGCCTTTCGCCAATGTTGTTCAGTCTGTACACTGAGCAAGCTGTGAAGGAATGCAAGCAGAAGTTTGGAGAGGGAATTACAGTCCAGGGAGAGGGAATAAAATCCCTGCGGTTTGCTGATGACATAGTAATCCTGTCAGAGACAGCGAAGGATCTGGAAGAACAATTCAATGGAATAGACAGTGTCTTCAAACGAAGATATAAGATGATCATTAACAACAGCAAAAAAAGGGTAATGGAGTGCAGTCTAAGAAAATCTGGCGATGCTGAAGATATTACATTAGGTAACGAAACAATACAGGTGGTAGATGAGTTTTGTTACTTGGGCAGTAAAATAGTTGCAGTACAGAGGATATAAAATGCAGAATGGCAGTGGGTAGAAAAGCGTTTTTGAAAAAGAGAAATTTGCTAACATCGAATATTGTCACGTTACAAACTGCAAGTGGTGCGTAATTCCAAGGCTGGTTGGTAACAGAGCACAACACTGTAGACTTACAACACGTTTATTCCGAACACAAGCATACACTCAGTACAGACTAACTCCTGCTTGGAGTGCTCCACTATTTGTACTATTTTCTGGAACTTACAAATACATCAAACATAAACATGTAGAACATTCTAGAAATAGTAAATACAGAGAAATAAATTTTCTTCTGCCCATGGCGGAGCTTGAACTGGGGGCCGCAGCACAGCGATCTGTGATGCTAACAACAGTGACCGCGTGCTCAAAGGCTTCATTCTACGGTCTGGGCAGCCGTTCCCGCCGGATGTTCGGGTCCTCCCTAGGGCATGGGTGTGTGTGCTGTCCTTAGTGAAGTTAGTTTAAGTAGTGTGTAACTCTATGGGCTGATGGCCATAGCAGTTTGGTCCAATGGGTTTACAAACATTTAAACAATTTCTTCCACTAGACAGAAGCCCTTATTCGTCTATATAGGAACACCAAAAAATATTGCTGCCTGACATTGTAAATACTGATAGTAGTGTTGAAAAACAGCTCAAATCTCTAAAGCACAATTAAGCTCCAGGGCCCAACAGGATCATTGACAGTTTCTACACAGAACGTCCGCGGGATTTAGTCCCCCTCTTGTCCATAGCCGCAATGGAGTGGCCGAGCGGTCTTTAAGGCGCCTCGACGTGGAGTGCGCGGCTGCTCGCCGTCGGAGGTTCAAGTCCTCCTGCATGGACGTGTGTGTGTGTGTTTGTCCTTAGGTTAGATTAACTTGCTTTTAGTTTGTGAGCCTAGGGACTAATAAGTAATAACCAAAGAAGTTATGTCCCACAGATTTACAAAGATTTGAACATTTGATCTTGACCATAATTTACCATGGGACCCTGAACAAGCAATCGTTCCAGTTAAGTCACACTCATCTATAACGGGCATACAGAAGAAGACACCGGGTAAAAAACTAAGTAAACTGCTCATTATTTCAGTAGTAACTGTTAAAATAATGCCGCCCGCGGTGGCCGAGGGGACTGAGGCGCTCCAGTCACGGTCTGCACGGCCACTACGGTCGGGGGTTCCAATCCCCACTCGGGCATGGATATTTGTGCCGTCCTTAGTATTAGCTAGATCATAAGTAGTTTGTAAGTTTACGGACTGATGACCCCGTAGTTAAGTCCCATAAGCTATACAAACATTTCAACATTTTTGTTAAAATATTACCAGTGAGACAGTACCATCACTTCGTCCAATTTTGGACAGAACCCTCATTTTTACTCAGGTGTGCACCTTTTCGTCCGAAAAATGAGTTTTTCTTCAGGGCTCCAAAGTAAATGAACATTTTTCGGAATGGAGCACATTATCCTATTTGTACATGATTTCCGACAGAAAAATTAATTTGTTTAGCGACTGTTTCGCATTTCAGGCAAGACTCAGAAGCAAATTAAGCTCATTGATTATGTTTGTAGAGCTTACGGGACTCAACTTCGGGGTCATCAGTCCCTAAACTTACAAACTACTTATGAACTAGCTAAAACTAAGGACGGCACAAATATCCATGCCCGAGGGGGGATTCGAACCCCCGACCGTAGTGGCCATGCAGACCATGACTGACGCGCCGCAGTCCTCTCGGCCACCGCGGCCGGCTTAAGCTCATTAGGAAAGGCCCCACTGTGAAGATATTTTGTAAATATGTTGATCCTTTTTTCCTTATTTCCTTCTAGATATGATAGTCTTGTTATGGTTCGTGAGGAGGGGGTCGCCAAAATATTTTTATTTGGAAGAGGGCGCCAGAATACTTGGAAGAGGGTCACATTTTCGGAAATCTTGAAAAACGCTGGACTATATGCTCCAAAATCCCAATCGGATTCCACTTCCCTTCAAGCAATATGGTGTTCGTGGTGAGAAAAGTGCGCATTCCACTCCGTTAGCCGTGTGGTCTAAGGCACCGCATTCCGAGACGGGGAGGCGTACTGGCCCCGGTTCGAATCCGCCCCGCGGTCGGAGTGCCGGCCAGCCTAAAAAGGCGGTTTTCCACATCCCCCTATGTGAATACTGGGCTGGTCCCCGAGTCCCGCCTCAGTTACACGATTCGCAAACATTTCTTAACACTTTACACTTTCACAGCTATAACATTATACGCAGACAGGTGGGGTACACATTTCCTCCCGGTGGGCATGGGGTGGCGGCAGGAAGGGTATCCGGCCACCCCGTAAATATTAACTTACGCCAAATCGGGAGGTAACAAGGCCGACCCTGCATGTGCGAAATGTTCAAATGTTTGTTAAGCTTAAGGACTTAACTGCGGGGTCATCAGTCCCTAAACTTAAAAACTACTTATGAACTACCTTATACTAAAGACGACACAAACATCCATGCTCGAGGGGGATTCGAACCCCCGACCGTAGCCTGCAACTGCGGGAACATGGCCAAAGAAGAAGAGGGTGAAGGAAGAGCGCAGTTAGTCGAGTGAGATCAGCAGTGTATAAGGACTGCTGCTCGAAAAATCAATAACTGATAGGACTAGCAAAATCGATTCACTCGTGACAGCGAAAACTGGTTTTTCAAATCCGATTTTCACCGTCTGCATGTTGTGTCGCCTGTAAACGAGTCGCCAGGAACAGGTGACAGTACACTGGCACTTTGCATTCATTCACACACTCTTGTAGCGAGAAGAATCAGAGATGAGCCGAGTAGAGGCGAACGAAGCGGTCCGGAAGCAGAGGCTGCGCCAGACAGCCGGTGCAAGGTCGACGGCCGGCGTTGCGTAACCTCGACATCCGCTGCGGCCCACCAGCGTTGCTATGCCCGCTCTCGCTGCCACTGACTGGACACCAATTCACAAGGATGGCGCTTCGGATCGTCAATCATCCAGCCACTGTGGCAAGTGAAGCTGTGTGGACGGGAAGACAGGCTTGCCAAAGAGGCTCAGTCGCTAGGGATTGCCCGCGTAACGCATAAGTCCCGGGTTCCAAACCGGCATACACTTTTGAAAAAAGTGTTCAAATGTTTGTAAATCTATGGGACTTAACTACTGCGGTTATCAGTCCCTAGGCTTACAACTAGTTAAATTAACTTCAAGACAAAACACACAGCCGCGGTGGAGTAGCCGAGCGGTCTAAAGCGTCTCGCTGCGGAGCGCGCGGTTGCTCGCCGTGGAGGTTCGAGTCCTCCCTGGGGCATGGGTGTGTGTGTGTTTGTCCTTAGGTTAGTTTACCTAGGTTTAAGTAGTTTGTAAGCTACGGACTGATGACCACGCAGTTTGGTCCGATAGATTTACAAACATTTGAACATTTTGAACACTAATCTTCCGATCTTGATGAAATTTTGCGCAACTGACCTTGAAAACAAGATGCCTGTCTACATAAGAAACAATAGGTGCTTGGCGTGGGGGGGGGAGGGGGGGGGCTTCACTCCAGACTTTGACACCGTTTGGCCGAGCACCATGAAATTTGGCAGGTATATCTAGTTGTACATATCCAGGGAAGCCAGGATATGAACAGAGTGGCACAGGAGGAGGCTGTAAAAGAGTGGGAAGTAATGAGCGAGGCAGGGGAGGGGAAGGCAGAGGTACACTGACACAGGCAGAGGAGGGAGTACAACACTGGAGTAAATAAATACCCGATCAATACTAATATAATAATTATCAATTCTTTGCGATTCCTTGCTTTATCAACTTTTTACGTTAATAATTAGCTCATTTAAGCCTTACGCCATCCTCAGTCCCGCGGCGGATTAGCCGCGCGTACTGGAGCGCTGTGTTGCGGTGCGCGCGGTCGTCCGTCGTCGGGGGTTCGATTCCCCCCTCGGGCATGGGTGTTTGCGTTGTCCTTAGGTTAGTTTACCTTAGATTAAGTAGTTTGTAAGCTAGGGACTAATAACCAAGCAGTTGAGTCCCATAGATTTACAAACATTTGAACATTTTTTGCCATCCTCAGATTATCTATGAATACAAAATAACTTTTATATCATTTGTTATATACATTCGTATGAAATTTGCAATAAACATTTGTTCAATATTTTACCTATTTATAATATCTTTGTCTTATCTCTTGCCCAATGATGTTGCTTATTTCTAAATCAGTTTTGTTGACTTATTTATTGATTGTCGCCTCTGTACAGAAAGAGAGGAAAAAAGTCACACTGATTGCTAAAAAGTCCAACTACAAACAAATCATACAGAATATTCTGAGCTCAAAAATGACCGTGGAAGGAAAAAAGTCTCCTCTCAAAGAATCATCATGGATTCAGAGAGCGCGGCCGCACCCCGTCGGAGGTTCGAGACCTTCCTTGGGCGTGTGTGTGTGTGTGTGTGTGTGTGTGTGTGTGTGTGTGTGTGTTTCTATTTTCCTTAGCGTAGGTTAGTTTAAGTATTTTGTAAGGCTAGGGACCGATGACCTCAGCAAGTTGGTTCCTTAGGATTAGGACCCGCAGCAGATCGGTTTGAATGAAGACATAGAGGCGGTTCAGAGGCGAGCAGCTAGATTTGTTACCGGTAGGTTCGACCAATGCGCGAGTGTCACGGAAATGCTCCGGCAACTCAATTGGGGATCGCTGGAAGAAAGACGACGTTCTTTTCGTGAATTTCTGTTAAGTAAATTTAGAGGGCCGGAATTTGAAGCTGAGTGTAGTACGATCTTGCTGCCGCTACATACATTTCGCGTAAAGATCACAAGGACAAGATAAGAGAAATTAGGGCTCGTACGGAGGCATATAGGCATTCTTTCTTTCCTCGTTCAATTTGGGAGTGGAATAGGAAAGGAAATGCCTAGTAGTGGTACAGTGTACCCTCCGCCACGCACCTTACGGTGAATTGCGGAGTATGTATGTAGATGTAGAAACCTTTGAACATATGATTATAGATTCAGAGAGCAACATGAGTTGGTGCAATAACACTGAATGCTCAAATCTCCGAAAGCAAACGAATCATAAATGTACTTCTGTGTCAAACATTATGACGTTGTACAATTACATGTGTTAGACCCGTTCTTTCGGACATTTCGGAAAGAATACTTGTAATTGTATAGGCCTATAGCCGTGGCGGAGTGGCCAAGCGCATTGAGGCGCTATGCTCCGATGCGCGAGGCCGTTCCCCGTCGGGGGTTCGAATGCCCCCTTGGGCAGGGATGTTTCTGCCTTCTTTAGAATAAGTTAGTTAATAAGTACTTTATAAGTTTAGGGACTGATGACGCCGCAGTTAAGTCCTTTACGTTTCATTAACATTTGAACATTAATTAATTGTATAGGCCTATAAGCCTCGACAGACAAATGGCAATTAAGTGCGGATACAAAAATAATCTTTCGTTCCCTTTTGGGAATCCAGGTGAATGTCACTAGCAAAAGGAAACATATAAGGTCTGTTAAGAAAATTCCAGAACATTCGCAATTTCGCATTTTAGCGAAATGTGGTTGGCATCCCGGACTCACCTGTATTCAATGTGCAACTGTCGGAACTACCATAATTTATGTCTGTTAGTTACTGATCAGTGCTGTACTGAGCAGAACGTCGTGCCACACAGTTTGCGAATTTTGAGATGGCAGAGTTTGAGAAGCAAAGCGTCAGCATTAAATTTTGCGTGAAACTCAGGAAACCTTTACAGAGACAGCGAATTACGCAGGAAGCCTACGGTGATGAGTGCTTAATCAGTGTTACAAATGGTTCACGCTATTTTAAATCGGACTGACGGACATTGGAGATGCCCTCGTTAAGGACGCCTTCGACATCTACCGACACCGTTCATGTCAGTAACGTTAACGAAATTGTTTAAATGTTTGTAAATCTATCGGACCAAACTGCGTGGTCATCAGTCCGTAGCTTACAAACTACTTAAACTAAGGTAAACTAACCTAAGGACAACACACACACCTATGTCCCAGGGAGGACTCGAACCTCCAACGAAACTGGGTGTGCCAATCGCACACTGACTGTCCGTGAGGTTGCAAAATATTGTAACATTACAGTTGCACCATTTCATGACATCCTGACCCAGCATTTTGAAATGCATCGTGTTGCTGCCTAGTTCGAACGCACATCCTTCCACGTTGGTGCGTAACTATTGCATAAAAGACGAAATCACTATCCTTCGTACTCTGCAGACCTGGCCCCTACTGACACTTATTTCCATAGTTGAAAATCCCGTTGAAAGAACAAAGATTTACCTGGCGCGGACCAACAAGAGATGTACCGAGACTGCTTCCAGAAGAAGAAATGGCCTTTGAAGCGGTGTATCAGCTGTGGAGCCAAGGAGACCATGGACAACAAGTAACAGGTAATCGTAGGAAAAATTTGTGGACACAGTTCCGGAATTTTTTTGAACAGACCTCATAGCCGCGGTGGAGTGGCTGAGCGCTCTATTGCGCCTTGTTACGGAGCGAGCGGTTTCTCACCGTCGGAGGTTCGAGTCCTCCCTCGAGCATGGATATATATATATATATATATATATATATATATATATATATATATATATATATATATATATATATGTGTGTGTGTGTGTGTGTGTGTGTGTGTGTGTGTGTGTTGTCCTTCGCGGATGTTAGTTTAAGTAGTTTGTAAGCCTAGCGACTGATAATGGAGCAGTTATGTCCCTTACATTAACAAACATTTGGACATTTTTGAACAGCCATCGTACACGAGCACAGTACGTGAGCAGTGTGCCCCACTCGACAGTTTGGGTTGGGCGGGACATGTACACGGATGGCTGAAACGTCTAAGGCGATAGGTGAGGTAAAGCAGTCAACAATCCGAAGATTGGTTTGAACACCACAGTGCTTTACTAGGCATGGTCCTGTCTGGAGATGGTATGCCGTTGCCTTCCTCCGACCTTCGAAACGACTTACCCAGCCAGTTATAGGGGGACCTACAGTTTAACGTGGGTTCCGAACCACGGTGCTACTCGGTGTTTTTCACATGAGTAACACTGCCAGAGGTGAAAGAAGTGGAAAGTGACAGATACAAATTCTAGGACCTGACGGGGATTGAACCCACGACCTTTGGATTTGTAGTCTGGCACTCTACCACAATGCTACGGAGCCGCACGTTAGCTCTCGTAAATCGGAAAATACGGGTTCAGGCGCCGGTCCGGCGCAAGTTTACAGGTGCAGTTGTTGAATTTATTTCTGCGATGTAGAAGTGTAAAATGGAAGCACTGTGAATTTCAACGATACATCTACGACCAAGTAGTAGAAAACAATATATACAAAGATCTGTAGCATTCAGGCATACTATACTATTAGAGAATTTTGTTTGTTCGTTTTATAACACGTGTTTCCACATGCATAAGTTGTTGCAAGGGAACTATACTTTCTCATATTGCAATCTTTCAATACAAAACTTTGAAGTGTGTAGCATTTTTTTAAATTAAGACTTGTGTCTCTGTTCTAGTGAACGAAAATACACTACTGACTATTAAAATTGCTGCACCAAGAATAAATGCAGACGATAAACGGGTATTCATTGGACAAATATATCATACTAGAACTGACATGTGATTACATTTTCACGCAGTTTGGGTGCATAGATCCTGAGAAATCAGTACCCAGAACAAACACCTCTCGCCGTAATAACGGCCTTGATACGCCTGGGCATTGAGTCAAACAGAGCTTGGATGGCGTGTACAGGTACAGATGCCCATGCAGCTTCAACACGATACCACAGTTCACAAGAGTAGTGACTGGCGTATTGAGACGAGCCAGTTGCTCGGCCACCATTGACCAGATGTTTTCAGTTGGTGAGAGATCTGGAGAATGTGCTGGCCAGGGCAGCAGGTCGAACATTTTCCGGATCCAGAAAGGCCCGTACAGGACCTGAACATGCGTTCACGCATTATACTGATAAAATGTAGGGTTTCACAGGGATCGAATGAAGGGTAGAGCCACGGGTCGTAAAACATCTGAAATGTAACGGTCACTGTTCAAGTGCCGTCGATACGAACAAGAGGTGACCGCGGAGTGCAACCAATGGTACCCCATACCATCAGACCGGGTGATACGAATACACGCTTCCAATGTGCGTTCACCGCGATGTCGCCAAACACGGATGCGACCATCATGATGCTGTAAACAGAACCTGGATTCATCCGAAAAAATGACGTTTTGCCATTCGTGCACCCAGATTCGTCGTTGCGTACATCATCGCAGGCGCTCCTGTCTGTGAGGAAGCGTCAAGGGTTCAAGGGTAACCGCAGCCATGGTCTCCGAGCTGATAGTCCATGCTACTGCAAACGTTGTCGAACTGTTCGTGCAGATGGTTGTCTTTCAAATGTCCCCATTTGTAGACTCTGGGATCGAGACGTGGCTGAACGATCCGTTACAGCCATGCGGATAAGATGCCTGTCATCTCGACTGCTAGTGATTCGAGGCCGTTGGGATCCAGCACGGAGTACCGTATTGCCCTCCTGAACCCACCGATTCCATATTCTGCTAACAGTCATTGGATCGCGACCAACGCGAGCAGCAATGTCGCGAATCGATAAACCGCAATGGCGATAGGCTACAATCCGACTTTTATCAAAGTCGGAAACGTGATGGTACGCATTTCTCCTCCTTACACGAGGCATCAAAACAACATTTCACCAGGCAACGCCGGTCAACTGTTGTTTGTGTATGAGAAATCGGTTGGAAACCTTCCTCGTGTGAGCATGTTGTAGGTGTCGCCACCGGCGCTAACCTTGTGTGAATGCTGTGGAAAGCTAATCATTTGCATATCACAGCATCTTCTTCCTGTCGGTTAAATTTCGCGTCTGTAGCACTTCATCTTCGTGGTGTAGCAATTTTAATGGCCAGGAGTGTATAATGTAAAGATACAAATTGAATTTTTAATTTGTCTCAATGCAATGCCTGACTCTTCCTACTGAGCACTGCATAGTTATGGTACCAAGAGGCTTACTGATGAATAGCGGACTTCTTTCTAATTTAATTCGGCGTGTAATGTAAAAGTAAGAAAGCTGCGCTCACTTCTAGTAGCTCGCTTTCGTCTACTTTGTGGCAATAAGTGTGGCCTGTGTAAACACTTCGGAACCATAAATGTATTGCCATCAATATTGCCGAGCAACAGTGCCCATCCATAGTGACTTTTTTTTCACTTAATACCCAAGTTTGTGCTGCAGCACATTACGTGAGGTGGCCCGTTATAGACGTCTTAGCCGCTGAGATGGGTGTGAACGCCTCGATAGGAAAGATGTTATCTCCCACCAGTGCCCACATACCATCGCACCGTTGCTAGTGTCCCGTCACTTGAAGCCAGTTCGTTATTTATTTTCCTTGTACCTTTTTCTGTTCGGCGGCTTTTACTTGCGTAACATACAGAGAGATTAGGAGAGTATAACATAACTTGGTAACCCCAGGCAAGCGTGATATGACCTCTGTTATTTTCTACACACATAAATGATGTGACGGGCGCAGTGATTAGCAACCTCCGGTTGTTTGCTGATCAGACCGTGGTGTATTGCAACGTCACGTCAATGAGTGAGCCGCTCGGGAGTAGCCGAGCGGTCTGGAGCGCCACGTTGCGGATCGCGAGGCCTCCCGCATCGGAGGTTCGAATCCTCCCGCGGGTATGGGTGTGTGTGTTTGTCCTTAAGTTAGTTTAACTTAGTTTAAGTAGTTTGTAAGCTACTGACTAATAACCACGCAGTTGAGTCCGATAGATATACAAACATTTGAACATTTTTTTCAATGAGTGACTGCAGTAGGATGCAAGGGTACTTAGACAAAATTTCTAGTCCGTGTGAGGAATGGCAGCAACCTCTAAATGTAAAAATATGTAAGGTGTTGCAGAGGGTAAGAAAATCAAGCCCACATTTTTCGAATACAATGGAAGCAGTGCACAGCATGAGACAGTCGCGTCGTTTATATTGGTATGCATAACGTTGCAGAGCGGTATTAAATGTAATGATCATATAAGGACAGTCGTGGGAAACGCGGATGCTAGACGCCCCTTCTTGAATACTGCTCAACTTTTTGGAAAACCCAACAAATCAGCTTAAAGGCAGTTATCGAAACCATTCAGAGGCGGACTAATAAATTTATTATGGCAATTAAATCTCAATGTAGAAAAGTGTAATGTGCTGCGGATACACAGAAAGAAAGATCCTTTATCATTTAGCTACACTATAGCAGAGCAGCAACTGGAAGCAGTTAGTTCCATAAATTATCTGGGAGTAGTCATTAGGAGGGATTTAAAATGGAACGACCATATAAAATCAATCGTCGGTAAAGCAGATGCCAGACTTAGATTCATTGGGAGAATTCTAAGGAAATGCAGTCCGAAAACAAAGGAAGTAGGTTACAGTACACTTGTTCGCCCACAGCTTGAATACTGCTCACCGGTGTGGGATCCGTACCAGGTGGGGTTGACAGAGGTAGTAGAAAATATCCAACGGAGACCAGCGCACTTCGTTAGAGGATCATTTGGTAATCGAGAAAGCGTTACGGAAATGATCGATAAACTCCAATTGAAGACTCTGCAGGAGAGACTCTGAGGAGTCTAGCAGTATATTGCTCCCTCCTACGTATATCTCTCGAAGAGATTATGAGGATAAAATCAGAGAGATTAGAGCCCAGACAGAGGCATACCGACAATCCTTCTTTCCGCGAACCATACGTGACTGGAATAGGAGGGAAAATCGATAGTGGTACTCAAGGTACCCTCCACCACACACCGTCGTGTGGCTTGCGGAGTATTGTTGTAGATGTAGATTGGTAGGTTCGATCAAAGCAGAGACGCTTTCGAACTCAAATCGGAATTGCTGCAGGCGAGGTGACTTTCTTTTCAAGAAACGCTGTACAGGTTTTGAAAAAGAATATATGAAAGAATAAGTATTAATAGATTGATCCCGACATTGTTTGATGCTAACGGATGAAGGACTTGGGATATCCATCGAGCTATCAACCCTCAAATTTGATCTAATTCTAACTATATTTAGTGTATAGCACTAAACTAACTGATATTCATACTGACTGCGTAAGCTTGCTATTCGTGTGACCGTCAATGTTGCCAAACATTTCGCGCTATATTGTTTTACTCGTAGGCTAGAAATGTATTGCCACTAATATTTCCGAGCTAGAGTGAGCGCCCATGTCGCTGCATTGGATTGCTATTCATGTTAACATTAATGTTTCACCACAAACTTCCCTGCTATATTGTTGGCAATCTGCACTTTCTATCATCCGTATAAACGTAATTGAAACAATTATTACTCAGAAGCTAGCCGCACGGGAGTGGCCGTGAGCTCTAAGGCAAAAAAAAGTTCAAATGTTTGTATAGCTTATGGGACTTAACTACGGGGTCATCAGTCCCTAAACTTACAAACTACTTATGAACTAGCTAACACCAAGGACGGCACAAATATCCATGCCCGAGGGGGGATTCGAACCCCCGACAGTAGTGGCCGTGCAGACTGTGACTGACGCGCTGCAGAACGCTTGGCCACCGCGGCCGGCCACTCTAAGGCGCCTCGTCGTCGGAGGTTCGAGTCGTCCCTCAGGCATGCGTGTGTATGTTGTCATTAGGTTAGTTAAAGTTGTTTGTAAGTATAGGGACTGATGGCCACTGCAGTTTGGTCCCATAGCGTTACAAACATTTCAACATTTTACTCGGAGAATAACTATGTAAACATTAAAACTGAGAGGAAAGGAATTTCGTTGGTCAGCCTTCTTACGACAGAGAGTGTAAACAACGGCCGATATAAAAACGAATAAGTTGGAAATGGTAAAGCAGTTTTGGTGCCGAGCTGCCATATTTTTCCCAGCTGAAAGCTACTCTGTGTTACAGAAACGACTCGATAATAGATCCCGAATTAGAACACTGTAATAAGTAGTCTAACCAAAGACTTGATCGTAATTGTTTGACGTGAAATGGAAAGCCCCGGGCATCGGAGCTTAAGCAATAACGAGAAGGATTTATGTGAAACGTTGGCGGGTGATTATCGCATCAGAGATCTAGAGCGCAGTTAGGCAAGACTCGGTGGGCGCGGTGCAGAGTAAGAATGGCTGGGAATGCTTTCGGACAACCCACCCTCAGGCAGCAGCCGTGGCCGTAAAGCCATCTCGCGCGTTCGATCGGAGTGTGGCTCGCCCAGTCTCGAAAGCTTGCGTGCTGCAGGCTACGTCATACGGCATGAGGAAACTAGACAGGCCTACCGCTCGGAAAATTAAAGTCCAGTATGTCTGGGAAGGAAAGTTCATCGTTAGTTGACATTACCAGTTCTGACGTTCGGCACAGAGACTTCGGCATTCAATACGAGACGTAGGCTATAAAATATTAAACAGTGCAGCAGAGCTACATACTGGGAGCGACAAGACACCAAGCAACTGCGTGAGGGAAAAGACCGAAATGAGAAACGTGATCATGACTACGGGGTGGTTCGTTAACATTAATGTTTCCGCACAAACTTCCCTGCTATATCGTTGGCAATCTGCACTTTCTAGTATCCGTATAAACGTAATTGAAACAATTATTACTCAGAAGCTAGCCGCACGGGAGTGGCCGTACGCTCTAAGGCGCCTTGCTACGAAGTGCGCGTCTGCTCCTCGTCCTCATCCCTCGGGCAGGCGCGAGTATGTTGTCATTAGGTTAGTTTAAGTTGTTTGTAAGTCTAGGGACTGATGGCCACTGCAGTTTGGTTCCATAGCTTTACAAACATTTCAACATTTTACTCGGAAAATAACTATGTAAACATTAAAACTGCAGAGGAAAGGAATTTCGTTGGTCAGCCTTCTGACGACAGAGAGTGTAAACAACGGCCACAACCTTTCAAAAATACAAACACCTGCCTAAACAGAAATTTAAAGGCAATTACTGTGACATGACAGGACGAAAACCTGTGATGATGATGATCGTGTGGCATTTATGACCGTTAGACCCCAACTGGGGTCGTGTTCAGCCTGCCTCTTTATCTGACGCCACTTCGGCGACTTGCATGTCAATGATGATGGAATGATGATGAGGACGACACAACACCCAGTCCCCGAGTGGAGAAAATCTCCTACCCGACCCGCAATCGAACCCGGGCCCCCTGCGTGGCAACCAACCACGCTGTCCACTGGACTACGGAGGCGGACACGAAAACCTGTGAGGGGACGTTACCAAAGGTGGACCATGTTGCAAATCACAATGTTATATATATAGGAACCTACAATTTACAAAATAAACTACCTCGTCGCAATTTCTGCCACTATAATAACGCTAATCCTGGGGAACTGTATGTTTCTTCATACAATTTTCTCTAATAGACAGACTTCTTCGTGAGGAATGTTTGCGTATGTAATTTATAATTTTAATAATGAAGAAGGAAGATCGTGGAATTTTAATAATGTTGGTGAGCGTGCACTGTAGTCTTGTGTAGTTCGCGAACGAACTAGTTCGGAAAAGCGCTCCCACAGGCGAACTACGTGAACTAGTTCGCAGATTCCTCGCCTCTTAGTTCGTCCGCTCCTTTTCCGAAGACTGACGGGGAACAGCGAGAGGATGCGAGAGCGCGCAGCATCGCGTGATTTGTAGGTAATGTTCCTTCAATGACCTATTAAATAAAGAAAGAAATCCATTTTAAAAATAAAATACTAAGAGTACTTTGTATGCACAGTAGTTGAATATCATTGTATCACCCATTCGTGTAAATAACTGGTTTATTTGCTTAAGTATTTGATGTCTAATTGCCCAAAAATACGGGTAATAGCACACGCTTGGGCAACACTGATCATTATATAAAAAAGATGACATAACAAGAAAAAGAGCTCTTTTAGTAGCGGTAGCAAAATCCAAAAAGTGCGGACGAACTAAAAAGAGCGACCTACTTCGCGGCCGACCTGCGAACTAAAAGGAGAGCTTCCGGCCGCGAACTAAGATATGCGCGATCGTTCGCGAACTAAAACATGCGTTACCGGTCGCGAACTATTATGCCAAACGTATGCCGCTCCTTAGTTCGTTGGATTCTTTTCCGAAGACCGACGGGCAATAGCGAGAGGGCGCGCAGCAGAATTAAAAATCACGTGTTTGCCTTCTGCTGGTGAGAGCCAAAGTAAGCGTGTGCCTGCTAGATTACATAGTTCAGTGCTACAAAATTTCTGTTTTGAAGTATTCTGCACTCTGCAATATCTGACTAATAGATTCCATAATGCCAAGATATAGAGATAAATCTTAAACTTAAACGCGAGAAATTATCCACTAACTGTTTCTTTTGTTTGCGTAATATTGTTAGTGGTTAAAGCAGCAAGCGCTTGAAGCAGCTAGGTGGGGGAACTTCTCCTTCTACCTGCATGCACAGACCACGCCGCTCAGTCCCTAAACTTACAAACTACTTACGAACTAGCTAACACTAAGGACGGCACAAATATCCATGCCCGAGGGGGGATTCGAACCCCCGACGGTAAACGACCTCGCGCATCACAGCATAGCGCCCCAATACGCTTGGCCATTCCGCCGCGGCATGAAGAACTTCGACGCTGTTTTTGGAAACTTATCTCCATAGCTACTAATGGCTTTCGAAGCAGCTAACCAGCTCAACCATTGTTTTAGGGAACGAAAAGGTGTTCAGCTCGTCCACAAACACATTAACAAAAACTGACACAACACGTGGAATTAGAGATAGCAAAATGTGACCTGCACCCTAGAAGCTACTATAGTCGGAATTTCACACTTATCAATCCTCATAGTACATTAATGACACCCTATCTTCGATATAAATCGTTTACTGCACATCACAGAAAAGATTTATGAATATCATCGTTGTAAATCGTAGAAATAGTATCTCCTAGCATTGATAGATAGCCTTGTGATCGAAAATTCGAACATTTCCCGAGATTTCCCGAACCGTGACGTAAATTGTTCGAACAGTTCGAGTCATGTTCAAAGCCAGCCCTACTGATGACCGCAGTTTTGTCCCCATAAAACATCCAATCCAGTGGGATGCTGCTATTTCAGCATGAATTCTGGGAGCGGGCTGCCGCTCCGTCGCGTCGGTCGAGTGGGACACACGCAGCCTCGCCTGTGTGGGTCTCTAGGCGTCTCATACATCGCACTGCCACCAACGGGTGCAACTATACTCACATCCGTTTAGTTGTGTCAAACACCAATAATTATGCATTGTAGTATCCAATGCTCCAGGCAAATAAAAACATAAAAGATGCAACCATTTGAAACTTTCAGAGGTGACGTTAGTTGTTAGGTAAAACCAGTTTTCTATTCTCTGCGATTTTAGGCAACATCAATTCCAAGCATTTCCAAACTTCTGCAGGCATGTCTTCATGTAATATAACCTGCAGGGAGAAAATAGGAAATGGTTGGTTGGTTGGTTTGTTTTATTTTTGGGGACAAAACTACGGAAGTCATCAGTCCCAAGAGAAAATGGAATGGAAGAAATGTGATATGGGGCAATTCGATTAGTCAGAAATAAAACTATATATAATCACTTAAGTACACCAGCATATTTTCCTTGTCATGATCGATGGAAGGAGGAAGGAAGCGTAGAGTTTAACGTCCCGTCGACAGCGTGGTCATTAGAGAAGGAGCTTACGCTCGGAATGTTTGGGTGAGGATATGGAGGGAATTCGGTCGTGCCCTTTGAAAGGAACCATCCCGGCATTTGCCTGGAGTGATTTAGGGAAATCATTATCGATGTTACAGGGGATTAGGAAGTCTGAAATTTGTCTACCAGAAAAAAGTAACAAAAATTATAAGCGATTGGGTGGATCTATTTTCGCAACGTCATAAGAAATTACGAAGAATTATTTTTTTTTATAATATTAGGAAATGCTACCGTAAGCTGATACTTCTACATCGCAATCGGTCGTCGCTGAGGGAAAAATTTGTGTGTATTTATGAAGTTTTCTGAACGTGGACATGTAAAAATCGCATGAACTTCTGATACCATATCCAGGACTGATATCTAGTAATTCGCTACAGTCTCCTTCAGTGTTTAACAGAATAAGGTAAACATGCGCTACTTATGTTCGCTTACAAATGCCGCACTAACACCATTGAATAATACGTATTTACTTGTCAAAACGACAGAAATGTACTCGGCACAATTGCCAAAACTCTTCTCTAGGTTTCACTACATTTCATTTGCATTCCTGTATAACAAAAAACACACACAAAAATGCGAAATGAAAAATATCCATTATCTTTTTCCTCAAAGAAAGTGAAACGTTTTGTTAAAAAATATGATGTGGTGGTCTTATACACTTCCAAATCTTCTTAAAGTACGAACATAGGAGAACTAGGTCTACCCTTTTCGGGCTTTACGAGTACGACATAGACATCTTACCGGACTGCCACGGAACTCTGTGCATTCTTTTAATTTCGAGCGAGCATAGACGCCAGATACAGTGTGTATACCATAACGAATAGAAGTAGTTTTATACTTTACTAGCTTAAACCCGCGGCTCCGCTCGCGTGTTGGTTGATTATGATAGATAAGCTACCTTTCAGTAGTGTGCTATGAGACTGGTTTGAAGGATGAAATGAAATACAGTACCTTCTTTAGAAACAAACATTTTTCATCAAAATTCAAATAAAAAATAAAATTATGTGAAGTGCTTATTTACAATAAATAATACATACACTATTTCTTATAGCCTGTGTTGCAATATCTCAACACGTATGGTGAGCGTAATGTCCAAATTTATTTTAATTTCATTTTAGGGCATTCTGGTAAACTACGTTATTTGTAGTATTGTTTGGAGCGTAAATGTTGAAAATTTTTTGGTTGCTTACCCTTCAGCAAACGACGTATAATTGACCATGTAAAAAACATGAGGGCTGTAAATGGATTCCTGCGACGTTTAATGATTGTCCCTGAGCTTTGTTGATTGTGATGGCAAAAGCTAGACGAACAGGAAACTGAAGTATTTTGCACTGAAACGGCATATCTGAAGGGATTAAAGGAATTTATTTATTCTCATATTTCCTTATTTGTATGCTTATTCTTACAGAGAAAGAGCTGAAGACATTGTAGCACGCATAGACCAAAGATGTGGTCTGTGTCATCACGTTTCGCTGTATGTAACCTCCTTGCTATAGAGTCGCAAACGTCATCGCTGGCCTTCCAGTCCGATTTTTTTAATAATTTGACGTCTTTCAGCCACCATATCTTCCACCCCCTTACAGCTATCGGCATGGAACTGCTATGGTGTACAACAGGAGACTTCGGACAACAATTACACACAGACCATTCGTTTGTGTTCTGTAGTTTTCGTTGCAGAGCAAAATATTAACACACTCACACACGTAAAATTTTATATACACCGATAACTTTCCATCGCAATATACTCTACCCTTTTATCATTATCAACCCTCATGCAACAATGCAATCAATAAAACCATTTTCAAAGAGTAAATATAATTTTCAAAGAGTAATTATTGTTTCGCATTTCGCGTTATATTCTTCAAATTACTAAATATGTATCAGATCGCTTTAAAACCGTGCCTAAAACCTCCTTGAGGTATAAATTAGTAACTGTACAAATATTTAAGTCTCTGCGTCTTGTCGTTCGGACGTGATAAGCGTACACCGAACAGACATTCACGTTAATACATATAGATAAATAGCTATCCGATCGCCATAAAACCGTGCCTAAAGCCTTCCCCGGGTAGACATTAGTAACTGTACAAATTTTTAGCTCTTTATGTCTTGTGGTTGAGACGTGATAAACGTACACCGAACAGACAATCACATTTATAGATATAGATGTACAAGGATCGTTAGGTCACAAGAATACAGGCTAGCTGCGAGAGCAGGATGCAGTGATGGCCGAAGTGGTTAATGCACCGCTCGTGTAAAGTGGTAAATCCAGGCATAAAGTTTCAACTGTCGCCTCTGAATGTATTTCACCGTCCTGGAGCAGCCATTGCGTAAATATATTGGCTGGTGAGTCGATCAAACGCTGTGTGTAGCATTGCAGATTTGCCAGTGTAAAGTGGAGAGAGGAGGGGAGTACAGAGTATCTAGGAGGCACGCCGTAATCCGACGTGAAAGCAAAGCGACGCCGGTGCATGTCTAGACGGGCTGTACTTACGTAACAGCAACACACATTACCGCACAAAAATTGCGTCACCTCTTTCCGTATCGCTCGGTGTTCGTTGCGTAACTCAACGTACTCAGTGCCTTGCTATACATCCAGAAAGTATCGGACCTGGTCAAGGAGGGGTGAATTTCGTGTCTCAGATGCCATACAGCAAGTGTAAAACCACGAAGGAGGAGCTGCCGTGGAACTAGCAGACCTAACTGCGGTTTACGATGGGGGCCAGCATCCTATTCAGTAGTTGCAGTCTGGATGGTCGACTAAAATGGCCTTCTCACACCAGAGACAATGCCGTCGCCGTGCTGGTATTCCGAGCGGCTGAAACCGAGGGGAAACTACACGAGTTAATTTTTCAAAAAAATGTTCAAATGTTTGTATAGATTATGGGACTTAACTATGGGGTCATCAGTCCCTAAACTTACAAACTACTTATGGACTAGCTAATCCTAAGGACGGCACAAATATCCATGCCCGAGGGGGGATTCGAACGCCCGAGCGTAGAGGCCGTGCAGACCGTGACTGGAGCGCCTCAGTCCCCTCGGCCACAGCGGCCGGCGGTTAATTTTTCTAAAAATGTTCAAATGTTTGTAAATCTATAGGACCAAACTGCGTGGTTATCAGTCCGTATCTTACAAACTACTTAAACCTAGGTAAACTAACCTAAGGACAACACACACACCCATGCCCCAGGGAGGACTCGAACCTCCATGGCGAGCAACCGCGCGCTCCGCAGCGAGACGCTTTAGACCGCTCGGCTACTCCACCGCGGCTTACTTTTTCTCCGACGGCATGAAGCTCTGTACTCTTTGGCTTAAAACGATATCTTCTGCGTAAAACAGTCCTCCCTTCGCATCTCCAAGCGGGGAGTGTCAAGAAAAAGAAGTCGTCAGAGAGGAGTCGAAAATTAAAGGGAAGCCACAGGTGATATGTTGTTTACTCTGCCGAATGACCAATGAGCAAGCAGGAAAAGAAACCAACACAAATCTAGAGAAGGAATTAAAGTGGTTAGCCGCAGACGTGGGAGAGGCATCAAAGTGACAGCATTCGCCCAAGACCTTTAGCGACAACTTAAGGTCTTGTTGGGAGCAGTGCTACTGGGTACAACCATAAATCACATTTCGTGCCTTGCTGTGGAATCCGCCGTCGGAGGTCCGAGTCCTCCCTCGAGAATGTGTGTGTGTGTGTGTGTGTGTGTGTGTGTGTGTGTGTGTGTGTGTGTGTGTGTTGTCCTTAATATAAGTTAGTTTAAGTAGTTTGTAAGCTTAGGGACTGATAACCCAAGACGTTACGTCCCTCAGATTTACAAACATCTGAACATTTGAATCTAATTTTTCAATATGTTCTGTTTCTTTTCTGAACATGAGTGTTCACAGATGTAGATGTAGTTTCATATCATTGTCATAAACCGGGCCCTATACTTTTTTTTACATAAAGTGTCTTCTTCTTTCCTCTCCACTCCCATATTTCAGTGTTGAGGATGAAAGTGACCCAGTAAACAGTTAATATGCCGAAAACAACACTTGCGAGTTTTTTCCCCCCTTTTTTCCCCCTAAGAACGTACGGAAGCAGCTAAAATAAAAGGGAGGGGTAAAATGATAAGAACTGATTTTATACTGACTTATGATGGAAGTTCTTTTCTTGTTAAGTGACTGAGAATAATATGCTAATAATTGTTGTGCAACTGGTAGAAATAAATAACACTGGACACCTATTCAAGGACAAAGTTGCTGGCAACATACAGGAGAGCTTTGTCCTTAAAAAAAAGTACAAAATCGAACTATTAAAATGGAAACCTATCCGAATATCCAGTGTTAACTATGCATTGTTGTTATATTTCAGTAATAACACTTACGAAATGTAAGAATAAATTTTGAGTGTGCACCTTCGATAAATCGGAGCGAAGGCACCATAAAGTTGGAAGGTGCGATAAAGCAAATTTGATAAGATAATCAGTGATTGGATACTGCTATTCGTTCCTTAATCACACAGAGAAGATATTTCTTCCTACATTTAGGAGTATCCGCTGGCACACATTACACGGTAGGCCACTAATTCCGGTTAATAGCTCTCGATGTGGAAAGCCAATGTGTACAGAAACAAGGGCAGTGACAGACAAAAAAGTCAATCAAAGAAAAACTGGGAATGAACACCATAGATGCAGCAGTTAGAGCGAACAGACCGAGATGGTGGGGTCATAAAGCAAGGTTACCTAAGAGACTCACGAGTTCGGCAGCGGAGGGTAAGAGGAGTCGAGGTAGACCAAGAAGAAAGTACTTAGATTCGGTGCAGAATGATTTTGAAGTAAAAGGCATAACATCAGACGAGGCATCAATGTTAGCATTGAATAGGGGTGCATGGAGGAATTTTATTAGAGGTACTATGCTCCAGACTGAACGCTGAAAGGCATAATCAGTCTCTAATGATGATGATGATTATGATGATGATGATGATGATGACGAAAAGATTCTACTTAAGGCTGCATAGAAATGTTTGCAGTGCAGCGACTAATAAGAGCTTGGCTTGAAGAACAACGTATGGCAGACAGTGGTGCTGTTGCTTGTTTGGCCGTCATTTTTTGGTGAAATCGCTCCATCCCGGAGCTAACTGGTTCTACAACGGAAGATTTCTCCCGCGCCCCAGGGTACGAGCAGGTAGCGCCAGGGGTGAACAGCACTACGTACGCGCTCGCTAGGGGTGAGTATTCACCCACGGCGTGGCGAGGCTCGAGGACATACAGCTATGCCTCTTTAAGTGTACACAAACGCTCTTCTTCGCTTGTATACTTGCCTTCTTGTTTTCCCATTGCAACTTTTCTTCTTCTACTGCTGGCGACAGAGATTGTTCTCGACCAATACCGGCAATTAACACTCCGAGTGCCAATCACGTCAATTGACAGGATACGGAAATTTCTGTAGAATTCCAATCACGTCATTTGACGTGATCTTTGTTTTCGTGCTTTTAAAAACAGAATCAAGTTTACTGACGGGCTAGATCTACCTTAAATACCTTACTTGGTAAACCTAGTGTCTAAACCAGCCTATAGATTTTTTTTTCCTAGTTTCTAAATCGTCCGACTGGTCGCATTAATTGTATGAATCGGGGCAGGTAGAAAGTGGTGTCCGCTCACTCAGTAGGTAAATCAACGGAAATGGCTTCACGCAAAATATTCTGCCCGAAAGTACTGAGAGGTGACTATGACAGAGGGGTGACACAGCAACATATCGTAGGGACTCTACAGACTGTTTGCGAAGTAGAGAAGTTTTTAGTGGGGCCCTTGGCGTTGGAGTTGTATGTGATTTAGATGTTCTGTGTTCAGTTCTGGATTTATTTCAAACATCAGACAATTCTTTACGCCAGACTGAAGATAAAGAAAGTAAGTGCAGCTGGGGTTACTCCTGCAAGCAGAATGTCTGGCACTCTAAGGGATGGAATGGCTTACATGGCCGGCAGTCAAAGTGTTAAGGACGTTAAACCTGGAGAAACAACACGGAAACATCCAACGATATTGTGCGGCATTAACCTTGAACGTTTCATTCTACAACATTCGCTTCGTGCAACCAAATATCTTCTAAATAAACCCACTATTTTACATTTTTTTTTCACAACTGAGGCCAAGCTGTCCCAATGACTTAAGCGGTCCCTTTAAAGCAGGGTCCATTCGACATATTTTACCGCAGAAGCGATTGTGTGACGACACCCTCCTGCCTAAAGCACTAGATATACCGAGCTGAATAATCCGCCATTTTGAATCCCAATCCGACGACAGTTGTATACTTTGCCTGGTGCAACGAAGTGAATCAGCCAACAGTTTGTTGTTTTATTGTTTCACAGTGTAAAATGGTTGGTTGTGCATCTCCAATCTGCTCAAATAATAGCAGACATGGTCGCTATAAGTTTTATCGGTTTTCTTGAAAAACAGATCGGTAAAAGGTGGCTTGTAAATTCCAGATGCCAAGTATGGACGCCAAAATCGAGTAACTATCTGTGTAACGTTTAGAATGAAACCTTTTATTTGCATTAAAATAGGTATGCTGACAGAGAGGTAGTAAAGAAAATGTAGGCCTATACATGTAAGCAATGGTTTATTTTAATTTTGATATATTGTTAATATATCACGACACACAGTGTGTTTAAAGTTGCTTTTGAAAATGTTCAAATGTTCAAATGTTTGTAAAGCTTATTGGACTTAACTACGGGGTCATCAGTCCCTAAACTTACAAACTACTTATGAACTACTTACGAACTAGGACGGCACAAATATCCATGCCCGAGGGGGGATTCGAACCCCCGACCGTAGTGGCCGTGCAGACCGTGACTGAAGCGCCTCAGTCTCCTCGGCCACCGCGGGCGGCAAAGTTGCTTTTCTTGATATTATTTAGACCAGCTAGGTAGTTATTTTAAGGTCTATTAATTGTATTTTTAAGTTATGCCTAAGGGCAGCTGGGTTTACCCAGTTATTGGTTTTTAAACTATATTATTGCACATTAGTTTATTGTTTAAATTAAATGTGACTCAACACTGGAATATGTAGGCCTTAGCCAAGCTGTGAACACGATGTCTGAAATAGAAAAATAATAAATTGAACTTCGCACAGAATGGGAACAGGAAAGACGTAAAATCCTCTCTAAAATACGGTGTGTGTAAAATATGCGACACATTACAGGAAGCAATACGGAAGTATAGTAACGCAATTTAACATTATTTTGTAACTGTTTTCGTATACCACTCTTAGTTCAAAAAAATGTTCAAATGTTTGTAAATCTTATGGGACTTAACTACGGGGTCATCAGTCCCTAAACTTACAAACAACTTATGAACTACTTACGAACTAGGACGGCACAAATATCCATGGCCGAGGGGGGATTCGAACCCCCGACCGTAGTGGCCGTGCAGACCGTGACTGGAGCGCCTCAGTCCCCTCGGCCACCGCGGCCGGCCACTCTTAGTTACCGTAAACGTATGTGGATGTACTACTTATAAACTAGAAAATACGATAATTGTAACGTATTTTTAACTATATTTGGTACGTATTTAGAACGGCAAAATATTCTTTATTATGGAATGTAAGTGAATGTATTATATCTCTAAATATCCTTCTAATCAGTAACTTTAAGTTGCTTGCCTCTTACAATTAAATGTAAGTCAATAAATTTACTATGCTGTAATTTCTGCGCTAGGAAACTATATTTAATGGCCTTAAGTGTGCCGTAGCATTTAAATGCGCTCCTTCAATGTGGGATTCAAAATGGATTGTTCTGCTTGCACTATACAGTGCTCTACTCCTCCCTAGAGCTCCTAAAAGCACAGGCTGGCGCATCCGCCATTTTCATTCCTGCGAATGCTAAACAGCACGCAGCTTATACGAACAGTGTTTAAGTTTAGTGAAATATTTTACAAGTGCCTGAAATAGAGCCATAGATCGTGCTACTTTGAGCTTGCATTCCGCTCTTGTTTACATCGATATGTGGATTAGACAAAAAACTCTCGCGTTTTTACTTATTGCTGCTTCTGTCCAAATACGGAAAAGAGACCAAGAAACATATTTCTGTGATAAAAAATCGCTTACTACGTTTATTGCTGTCGAAACTGCTCATCTAGATTAAAATTTTTAAGCGCTCTTGGCTTCTATATAGGATCCTTACTCCTCCCCGTCTCCCACTTTTCAAGTCAAATCAGATGTTTGAAATGTTTGTAATTATTATGGGACCAAACTACTTAAAATAAGTTAAACTAACCTAAGGACAACACACACACATCCATGCCCGAGGGGGGATTCGGACCCTCGACGCGGGAGGCCGCGCGATCCGTAACGTGGCGCTCCAGACCGCTCGGCTACTCCCGCGCGGCTACCATTTTTGCACACACACACACAATAGGTTCGTTCGAGTGGCGCTCCAAGCGATCAGAAAAAGTTTGAGGCGTTCGAGTGGCTCTTCTGACTCAATCCGATTTACCAATGAGATGTTCGAGTGGCGGAGTTGATAGTTTGAAATCGTTTATTTAAGCAGATTTTCATCAAACCGTTCTCTGACTGACTTGAAAGCGTTTAACAAACTTGCTCCAAAAGACAAACCAGCATATTTGCGAAGAGTTTATAGTTTTTATCTGTTCGCACGGTGTAAAATACCTGTAAATAAACAGAGTTTTGTATATTACACAGGCATTCTTTCAGCGTATGTGGCCTTCTAATACAGTACATCCCTTTTTTTATTGCATCCATACATGAAAGGTGTGGAAATTTTCATAACATACGAATTTAAAGATGAATGCACATGGTTTTTACAGTTTGGATTGTGATATATTCGCCTGAAAATAAGTCAAAATAGTCCTACTGAGATTTTCTGTGCTATCTGTAAATGAAGTAATTGACACATGAAGATAATGTGTTGGGAAGTATTTCCTTCAGAACAGGCATTGGCACTAATAAATTTTTATAACCGATATGTAGCTTTATATGTGCCACTATAGCGTCTCACAATTACTGCTTCCGTCTGTTTCTCCTTGTGGTTATTTATTATAAAAATCTATTAGTGCCAATGTGGGCGTTCCTACACTAAATGTGTAACTTCAGGGAAAATCATGTACGATGATAATTCTTGCACAACACCTGCAAATTTTTGTATTTTTTGTTTATTAATTTGTATGTTTCAGTGTTTAAATTTTATTGTAGTTCATAATATTGGGACAAAATCCATATGAAGTTGTATGTTACCGAAAATTCCTTTCACACACCACTATCCTAATTTACCTAAATTTTGTATGTGGTTTTGTCAGGTTGAATTTGCTACATTATTTATAAATGGGGGAAATAATAACTGAGAAATAGTGTGGCTTACTGTTTCACATTCAAATGATTTATAATGTAAGGTGCAGTATGAAGAATTTAACAAATTATCCTCATGGTTTAAAGTTGGTTAATGGGTACAGTGAATAAGACAATTTGGGCGAATGCCGAAGAGAGCAAAGATGTCAACCAGCGCTATGGGTGGCCAAACTGCGAAACAGGTGAAATAAGCGTTCGAGTTAGCTCCGGAGTTGGAAACCAGAGTCTAACATATACAGTCACGACACTTCCGCAGATTTTTGTTATACGCTGCGACGGAAGCGTTCCAAGCGGCCGGAAAGCTACATTTCTGAATACGACATTGGAAGAGTGTGAATAGTATCGTTTATTTTGATTTTAACATGCTTTTTACATTAGGAAACGTATGTAATCCCTTAAAATAGGTAATAACTTAGAAACAGCTCTACATTTGTCTTAAGTTTCCCAAGGCCCCTGGCAAGATACGAAGCGGTACATTACAGGATAGTTTATTTACCGCTATCTTGTAACCTGCAAGCTTCTGCTAAATAATATAATTTTCTATTAAAAATTAAAAATGTCTAGAAAACATCAGAAGATCTTTCCTTTGGCAGAAAGACGTCGCTTTTCTATTAACGAACATTAAGGTTTCTTCACTATAATTACAGTCCAATCAGTGAGTTTGAACGTAGCAAACGTATATAGAATGCAATAACTACACTACGTAACGTACCAAGTCAGCTACAACAGTTGTAGCTGAAGAAAACACACCACAAACGTGGCAATAAAACGGCAAAAGCAATGAAACTGTTTTCCAACAGGGAAGACGCCGATTCCACAAATGTTGCTACAGCTGAACCACAAATGGCAAGAATCATCAAAACTTTGCCTGTTTAAGCTAAAGCATTAACACTGAACACAATATTCACGTTTAAGGAAGACGTATGAGATGTAAAACTGTGCGAATCATTAGACTCCACACAGAATTTATACCGTCAAAAATTGCCTGTCATAGTAGGTAAAGACCATAATAGAAATTTATTATTTTCTTATGTTTATAGTCTACTCACTTTCAGCGGAATAAGATTGAAATTCACACATATTCGTAAGTATTTGTTCAAGACGAAGTTGTTTATACTACTGAATCAGTAAAATTGACTGTTTTTACATTTATTTCCATATTAATTTACGACTCTTGATATTTTACTAATGCTTGTAACGCAAAAATTGTACTAACTATTTCGTTAATTACGTACAAAATTAATTACAAACAAACATCACGACTGTAGAGGCTTTCCCACCGCTTTCCCGCAGCTGTCAGTTGGTAACAACTTTTACAGCAGTGAGTGTCGCGACTGTATATGTTAGACTATGTTGGTAACTGTCAAAAAGCGCGCATGCGCAGTGGAGGCCTTCCAAATCGTCAGTAACTATCAGCGTTTGGGCAACTCGAACGAACCTAATATCTCATTTGGCGGTCATCTCACTCACCCCAACCCACCCCCACCCAATACATGATTTGCCGCTGCTTGGGCTCTTGGCGTTGATAAAAGGGGAGCAGGAGGTCTAACCCCCTCCCCCCCAGCCATATCGTAGACAAGGATAGGTTACTCTGAGGCCGTATCCATGTAGGGAGCATCCCGTCTCACATCACAGTGCACCCGTCTCGCCTCCGGTTAGCCGCGCAGCTTACGGCTCCGCTTTCCGGGACGGAGTGGTATACTGGACCCAAGCCGCGGATGAATAACATGTGTCGGTGTGCAAGCCAGCCTGGATGCGGGTTTTAGGTGGTTTCTCGCATCCCACTAGGTGAATACCGGACTGATACCTAAGCTCCGCCTCAGTTTCACAATTCACAAACATTTAGAAAAACTTTCAAACAATTTCAAAAGTCGAACGCTATACACGGCACTTGGGTTACACTTATATCCATCGGGTACGGTAAAGGGGTAGCGACAAGAAGGAAATTGGCCACCCCTTAACCGTTTCAGTCCCACATTATGAAATCAGCTTCGGAAAAATTTAAATACAGTGTTTTTTGTATTAACACAGTGCAGTAAACACCAAAATATATGTTTTAAAAGTTTTGCTCGAACTATTGATTTTGCCCTTGTTAGTTGGCAAACCTCGAGTTCTTCCGAGGCTACCAGCAATATATTTTGGCAATTAGTATGGAAGACTTTCATTTAAGCCAAGGAAAAATTTTTGTGTGATTCTTGAAGTTCCATAAAGTTTCGGGATTGCGGCCGGATTCCGTCTACCTCTTGCCACGATATTTCGGCTGACAACCGTTCAGCCATCTTCAGGTGAGTGCGTTCCACTGGAGATTGTTAGCTCCCGACGACGCCTTTATAGCAGACATTGGCGCGTAGGCGCGTGCGCATCAGTGGCCGTCACAAGCGCGCCCTCTTTCCAATTTACCGCTCTCTGTGAAAAACAGTTGACAAGCGGCGCGCGGGTGTCTGCGCCAAGTTGAAACTGCATGTCCGCCATCTATCGGAACGCGTCAGTACTGCATAAGGTGGAAAAAACAGTACGTGTCCGAACTCGGAATGCGCACTCAGTACATTGCTTGTCAGATGTATAAATTTTTAATTATCGCTAGAAGCGTCGTCCTGGATAAAATGTTTCCTCTGAGATGATATTAAAGAAATCACCGGGTCCCAAGCCTTGTCCAGATGAAAGCCGCCGTCACGATTAATAAGATCTTGGGCTAAACTTATTTCCACAGTTTCTTTGATTAGTGAATCTCAGAAGGATCTCGTCGTGGCCAAGATTTCAGTGGTGGAGTATTCCATACAATGTCCTGTGGTAATACAATGCTCGGCTATGGCCGACTTACTAGGCTGCAACAAACGAGTGTGGCGTTCATGTTCAACGCACCTTTCCTGCACAGTGCGTGTCGTCTGGCCGATGTAAGCTTTGCCACACTGGCAAGGTATTCTGTAAATTCCAGCTTTCCTCTGTTCAAATGTTTGTATAGTCTATGGGACTTAACTATGGGGTCATCAGTCCCTAAACTTACAAACTACTTATGAACTAACTAAGACTAAGGACGGCACAAATATCCATGTCCGAGGGGGGATTCGAACCCCAGACCGTAGTGGCCGTGCAGACCGTGACTGAAGCGCCTCAGTCCCCTCGGCCACCGCGGCCGGCTTTTCCTCAGTCCCAGATCATCTTCAACCGAGCCGAGAAGTGCACTAATCTTCGCAGGAGGCCGGTAGATGACTTTTACTTGATGTTTTCTTAATATTCTGCCTAGTTTTTACGAAAGGTTTCCGACGAATGGAAGGAAAGCTCTTGACTTGAACGTCTCCTTATCCTCTTGATGTTGAGGGTCGTCACGTTTCTTCCTCTTCAATGCTGCGCTAATCTGACGAGGAGAATATCCATTAGCTTTGAAAACTGACTTAAGATGTTGTAGCTCCGTAGGAAGGCTTTCTACATCAGACAACATGTGCGCGATGCACCAACGTTCGAAGGACGCCGGTAGATTTTGTATTTCGAGACTATTTTTTTTTTCCTCTTTTCTCTGTAACTTTTCAATACTTTTAAATTTATTTTTATTTACATTAGTATTGTAAATGTTCAAATGTTTGTAAAGTCTATGGGACTTAACTACGGGGTCATCAGTCCCTAAACTTACAAACTACTTATGAACTACTTACAAACCAGGACGGCACAAATATCCATGCCCGAGGGGGGATTCGAACCCCCGACCGTAGTGGCCGTGCAGACCGTGACTGGAGCGCCTTAGTCCCCTCGGCCACCGCGGCCGGCATTAGTATTGTAAATTATTGCAGTTAACATAAGTAATAACTAAATTTATATTTATAAAACAGTGTATAAGACAATGTAAAATGATTATGTACGACCTGTTTACAGTTTCAAATGAAATGTTTGTAAAGCTTATGGGACTTAACTACGGGGTCATCAGTCCCTAAACTTACAAACTACTTATGAACTACTTACGAACTAGGACGGCACAAATATCCATGCCCGAGGGGGGATTCGAACCCCCGACCGTAGTGGCCGTGCAGACCGTGACTGAAGCGCCTCAGTCTCCTCGGCCACCGCGGCCGGCTACAGTTTCAAGGTAACAGGTCTAAATATTGTGGCAATAAATTGAATGATTGATTTTTTATGTTACGTATTTCATGCACAACACAGACGTTTGTATCGAGGTATTTTATTACTTGGACGTTATCTTTTTTATATTTAACACTGCCAGATCAATAATGCTAGCATAATCTTCGTCACAGCACCAAAGTCAAGACAATTCACTGCTGGAATAAAATAAATGGAACCACACTCACGCTCAAACTCTCAGAACACGTACAGACGGAAACGCAACACAACCTCCAAGATGGACAGATTAATGCCTCAGATGTGGCTACAAGCCGTACCAAGCTGCAAAATGTACTAGAAGCATGTTGTCTATCAACAAAAATGCAACTTAAAGGATTGATGCACAAAATACGGTATAAATCAACTTTTAATACGTTGTTGTCCAGGAACAACAGTGGGAATGACCACGCCAAATTAATTGTTAACCACTCAACCCAATGCAAGTCGAGAGAAACTGTAGAAAGAAAAAAATGAAAGTCGCCCACAATATAACCAGTCCTCAAGTATTCAACTCTAAAGTTCTAGACAGTTCAGCTGCACAGATATTTTGATACTGATGGAATCAACTTGTACGGAAAACTGAACACCCACCCCATCCCAAAAGACAACTGAACAAATGACAACTGCCCAAGAAAAATAACTTGTCTTCATTTAAAAATAAACCTACTTCTAGTGGGCGTGGAGACGGGATGTTTCGCAACTGTGACACACCCACTATCAAATTTTAAATTGACACACCTGTCGCTTGGGCATCATACCGTCGTTGCTCAGAAGAGCGTACAGCACAGTACACGTATCTGACACGCAACAGAATTTGCGGACGACTTCGTTTTACATTATCGACCTATCCAAACTGTAGCACATGTCGTTCAGTATGGCTATGACTAACACTAATCTTGTGGTGGAGACATATTATTACCACTGGCAGTTTCTATTGGTCAGCAGGCGATGGAGATATTAAAGGCTACTGAACGGTAAAGTAACCCTCCCATATTCCCTGACCTATCCTGTTTTCCCGGTCAGTCACGTCACTGGCTGACTGTCACGCTGTTAAGGCTCGAGTTTCTGCCAGGTTCACTTTTCTCCCTCCCACCCATTGCTGTCAGTGTACTCAGTTCTAATCTTCCTGATTGCAACGTGCGGCCGGCCGCGGTGGCCGAGCAGTCTGCGGCGCGACAGTCACGTTCTGCACGGCCACTACGGTCGGGGGTTCGAATCCCCCCTCGGACATGGATATTTGTGCCGTCCTTAGTATTAGCTAGTTCATAAGTAGTTTGTAAGTTTAGGGACTGATGACCCCGCAGTTAAATCCCATAAGCTCTACAAACATTTGAATTTTTGCAACGTGCCTTTGATGCTCCACTTATCATAAACTAATATGAACTGTTAAGCTCTCACTGCTTTTCTCTATTTATATTACCAAGCGTCGTGGTTTTGCTCCAAGGCAAAAGGTACTTCGGTACGTACCAGGCGAGCTTGTGGCAAAAATTGGGGCCTGAGCCCCAAGGGTATGCACTGGATATACACCACGGTGATTAGACCCAGGATCACCTATGGGGCGGTCGTGTGGTGGAAGAAGGTAGAACAGCAGGCTGCTGCTAAGGAGCTTGGTAAGGTGCAGAGACTAGCCTGCTTAGCCATAACAGGCGGAATTAGCAACACACCAACTGCTGGGATGGAAACCATGTTGGATATGCCCCCATTACACCTTTGGGTCAAGATGGAGGCAGCGACTGGTGCATACAGACTCAAATCTGGCAACAACTGGAACTCTTTGGGATATCCAGAATCACACACTAAAATAGTGAGTGAGGTAAATATAGGAAAGGTTGGGGAAATGCCAGCCGACTATATTATAACCCCCATACTGCTTCAACAAGCCTTTCAATAGAACAATTGGAAGTAGGGAGAAGTGGGAGAAAATAGATCGACACCGTACGGGGGATATTGTCTGGTTCACTGACGGGTCGAAATCAGACCAAGGCGTTGGGGCCGGGGTATACGGGGTGCAGCCAAGACTGGAGGGCGTCATCTCTCTAGGGAAACTGGCCTCAGTATTCCAGGCCGAAATCACTGCCATCAGGGCGTGTGTGGAGGAGAATTTGAGTAGGTGCTACAAAGATCGTAGCATCTATATCTATTCAGACAGCCAGACAGCCCTGAGATCACTGGCAGCTCCTGCAACAAGGTCTAAAATTGTTGCAGACTGTCACAGGGTTCTGGTGGAGCTAGGGGAAAGCAATAGAGTAAACCTATTGTGGGTCCCTGGTCACTCGGGGATCAGTGGCAACGAACATGCCGACAGATTAGCCAGGGAGGGGGCAGAGACTCCATTTATTGGACCGGAACCTGTCCTGACAATCACCAAGGCAATGATCAAATTGGAGCTACGTAACTGGCTCAGAAAACAGCACGTAGGATATTGGACCAAAGTCCATCAACAAAAACATGGCAAGGTAATGATGCCAAAGCCATGTTTTAAAAGAAGCTCTGCAATCCTGGGTCTAAACAGGAGAGAGATTAGACTCATGGTTGGATTGCTGACAGGCCATGGGAATTTCAAAAAACACCTACATACAATGGGAATAACAGAAGAGGACCCTAAATGTAGGATCTGTGATGACGGTGATGAAACTGCATCACATCTAATCTTCGAATTCATTGCACTGGAGAGTAAAAGGCACAGAACATTTGGGACAACTAGACCCGAAGAAATTGTGTCTAATAAAGAACTGGCAAAGGGACTCCTTGCACTGTTCAAGGGCATTGGTTGGCTTTACTAGATATACAGGGAGCGATACTGCACAATAAACTTAGTTTCGATGCGGGCAGTGGCGGGTTCGACCAAGACTGTTTTGGCTTCCCTGAAAAAATCAAATCAAATCAAGCGTCGTGGTGCAGTGGTTCCCACAAGCGATTCGTATTCGGGGAAGACGTCGGTTCAAACTCACCTCCGGCCATCCACATTTGGATTTTCCGTGATTTATGTAAATAGCTTCAGGAAAATGCCGGGATGGTCAGTGGTGGACTAGGGCGGGGGAGTCGGGAGGGGGGCGGAGGGTACGGACCGCCCCAAGCCTCTCTTCTTGGGGGGGGGGGGGCTCCAAATACCTCGAAAGCACGTTTATTATTATAGTCATAATTTATTTATTTGGAGCGGCCTTGGTCTCTCGTTCTGGGGCCTGCACATCTCGAAAGATATATTTTTTCACACTGCCCTTGCCTCTCATCCTGAGGGGCCTCCAAATCTCAAAAATTATTTTTGATAGTAGTAATACATGTATTTCCAAGTGGACGGAAGGCCTCATTTTGTTTTGCCGCCGCCCTGGGCCTCCTACAGCCTTAGTCTGCCACTGGGGATGTTTCCTTTGAAAAGGGCACGGCCGATTTCCTCCGACATCCGTTCAAATGTTTGAAGAGCTTATGGGACTTAACTGCGGGGTCATCAGTCCCTAAACTTACAAACTACTTATGAACTAGCTACTACTAAGGACGGAACAAATATCCATGCCCGAGGTGGGATTCGAACCTCCGACCGTGGAGTCCGTGCAGATCGTGACTGGCGCGACGCAGAACGCTCGGCCACCGCGGCCGGCTTTCCCATCCGTATCAAAAACATTCCGCGTTTATACACCGCCTACACTGTCGACGGGAAGTTAATCCCCACTCATCATTCCTCTTTAGATCTTTCTTAGGCACGAGCTGCGGCTAACGCGTCTTCTGTATTGACAGCAGAAGATGTACGCAGATGAGCGCAACATGCCACTGGTAGCGATGCTGTAAGTGCCGAGCTGCCACCCTATGCAGCTGTAGAAGAAAAAGGAAAAAGTCGTGTAAATGAATGGTGCCGCCTTGAGAGCAGACGCCAAGTTCAGAAAGCCGTCCGGCAGGCTGTTGCGTAATGCGGTCGTTGCTCCGGGCTGCACCGCGCAACCCAGCTCAACCACATGTCTGCAGTTCCGGCCAACGCAGCCGCTCCAACTCACATACAGGGGGTGGACCAAATGTTACCAACACCTAACACACATACGACATTTATTTTGCCGCGGTGGAGTAGCCGAGTGGTCTAAAGCGTCTCGCTGTGGAGCGCGCGGTTGCTCGCCGTGGAGGTTCGAGTCCTCCCTGGGGCATGGGTATGTGTGTTGTCCTTAGGTTAGTTTACCTAGGTTTAAGTAGTTTGTAAGCTACGGACTGATGGCCACGCAGTTTGGTCCGATAGATTTACAAACATTTGAGCATTTGAACATTTTCGATATTTATTTATAAGTAGACCGCCTCCATAGTCTAGTGGGCAGCGCGGTGGGTTACCACGTAGGGCGCCCGGGTTCGATTCCCGGTCAGGTTGGAGGTTTTCTTCGGTCGGGGACTGGGTGTTGTGCCGTCCTCGTCATCATTTCATCTACATCTACATAGATACTCTGCAAATCACATTCAAGTGCCTGGCAGAGGGTTCATTAACCACTTTCATAACTTTTCTCTACCGTTCCGTTCTCTAATAGCGCGCGGAAAGAAAGAACACCTAAATCGCTCCGTTTCGATCTGATTTCTCTTATTTTATTGGGATGGTCATGTCTCCCTAAGTAGGTGGGTGCTAGCAAAATATTTTCACATTCAGAGGTAAAAGTCGGTGATTGAAACTTCGCAAACAGAACACGCCGCAATGAATAACGTCTTTTGTAAATAATGAAATGCCAAGATCGCAGTATTTCGTTTTTATTTATAAGAGACGACCGGTTTCGATGTACACTGACATCATCTTCTGGTCTCTGCACCAGAAGATGTCAGTGTACATCGAAACCGGTCGTCTCTTATAAATAAAAACGAAATACTGCGATCTTGGCATTTCATTATTTACAAAATACATTTATAAGATCGCCCCCCTGCCATGAGCAAATTGTATAATAACGTCTTTCTTTTAATGATTTCCACCCCAATTCGTGCAACATTTCCGTGACGCTTTTCCCCCCGTAACGTGATAGAACAAAACGAGCTGCCCTTCTCTGAACCTTCTCAATGTCCTCTGTCAATCCCACCTGGTGAGGGTTCCAAAAGGGGCAACAGTACTCCAGGAGAGGACGCACAAGTGTGATGTAGGCAGTCTCTTTGGTGGAGCTGGTGCATCTACGAAGCGTTCAGCCAATGAAACGTAACCTTTGGTTCGCCTTCCCCACAATATTTGCTGTGTGTTCTCTCCAGGCTAAGTTGTTCGTAATTGTAACTCCGAGGTATTTGGTAGAATTTAGGACCTTAAGGTTTGACTGATTTATCGCGTAATTGAAGTTCAGCGGATTTCTTTTAGTGGTCATGTGTACTTCAGCGTAATAGACACGCAAGGCGTCGAAGAGGCGTCAGCGAAGAAGACTTGCACCAGGCAGGCTGAACACCACCCCAGTTAGTCTAATGGCCATAAATGTCACACGAAATCATCAGCTTTTATAAGTAAGGACTTAGCCATTGGCTTTGAGTACAGCTGCAACTCTTCTGCGTTGGAACACTTGTGAGGAGTCACACTTGTGAGGAGTCACACTTGTGAGGAGTCACACTTGTGAGGAGTCACACTTGTGAGGAGTCACACTTGTGAGGAGTCTCACTTGTGAGGAGTCACACTTGTGAGGTGTCACACTTGTGAGGTGTCACACGTGTGAGAAGAGCAGTGCGAGCAGGTAGCAGGTACTCTACAGGGACACCAAAAAAGTGGTGCCCACAGGAGGGGAGGGGAGTCATGAAAAAAACTGCATCATTGAAATCTCTGGAGGGGGGGGGGGTCAGAAATTAATACTTTTGGCCAGCCTGGGGGGCTTTAAAAAACAATTTACAAAACTTGAAATAAAAGATATTTAATTTTAATTTTAAATGGTAAAACCATATTTATTAGGTAATAAAACTAGGAATCCAAATTAATATCTCGGGTGTGCAGGGTTAGTGGTTGCGGTTGAGGGGGGGGGGGGGGGCACCTCTGCACCAAGACAACTGAAACTTGTAACATAGGTTTCGGAAAATAAACTTGTAACTAGATGGAACAGTGCAATTTAAAGGTCCCTTCAAGTTTCCACCTAGCACGTAAGCTATAATAAGTTTAAAAACGTATTATATTTCTCGTTTTCTGTACTCCAGAATAGTGTCAACAGCTGTAATGTGTTTTTTGCTTTCCAATAACTTGTGCTGGCAGTGAAGAAAAAAGTACATTCAGATCTGCTAGGTCAGAATTTCGAATATGAAAGCCATGATATCTCATTCTGTAAAGAATGGCATAGCTAAATAATGGATTCAAACTGGAAATATTTTGAATAACTATTGCAGAAGAGTGATGCCAGAATCGTATATTCCCGTCACTTAATTTTTATGTCTGTTACATACTGGAACTTTTTTGGTAGGGCGAAGGTTTAGTTGTTTTTACGTTTAATTTTATTTTCGAATTATCGGATGTTCGTCAAGCTGTACGTTTCCCAAGAGCTATCAACTGCGTGTAGAAACGAGCGACCTTGCAATGGAAATATTTTAATAGCTTCTATACCACGAGATATGTAAGCAAGCCCCTTATACATGATACAGAAAAATATTAGTTACGTTTAATAATTGACGAAAGCCACTTTTCCTCAGGCGGCACCATGCAGAGCGGTCGTTTAAAGCAAGCGGTGGCAGGTACGGCGGAACGGCCAGTGTAGCAACTTGCGAGGCAGCCTATGCCTTTGTCTAGGATTTCTCGCTACTGTCTGCATACTCCGTCTTCTCACAAGAGTCACAAACTCAACTCTTCGACGAACAGATTCTTAAAGTATCTTTACAGTGCCCACCAGAACGTCTTCCAGTCTTATACCAAAACATCCGCCAATTATTTCAACGTTGTTGGAGCTGCAGATTCGGTTCTCACACTCTCCTCAAAAACTTCCCGTAAAGGGTCAATTATTTTGAGACTTGGAGATTTTGCTGTACAGGGGAGATGTTTGATAATTTTCTGATGCTGCACAAAGTGTGTCTGACCCTTCTTGGCTGCGTGTGTGGGTGCATACCATTTTGGGATATGGGAGTCTTTCGTTAGCAATATATTAGTCATAGTAAGAACTTTGTTTTCGAGGATGGTAAGATATTCACTCGCAGTTACCCGACCAGAAGAATAAAACAATATAGATACCCAAATCACGACTAAATCTCTTCCAAGCTTGATTGTACGAAACAGACACACTACTTTTGGGGTTCACATCTACATCTACATAAATACTCCGCAATCCACCGTAAACTGCGTGGCGGAGGGTACACTGTACCACTAATAGGCATTTCCTCTCTTATTCCACTCCCAAATAGAACAAGGGGGAAAAAAATGTTTGTACGCCGCTGTACGAGCTTAAAATCCTCTTATCTTGTCTCTGCGATCTTTACGCGAAATGTAAGTAGGCGGCAGGAAGATCGTTCTATACTCAGCTCCAAATTCCGGCCCTCTAAATTTCCTCAACAGAATTTCACGAAACGAACGTCGTCTTTCCTTCAGTGATTCCCATTTCAGTTCCTGGAGCATTTCTGTGACATTCGCGCACTGGTCGAACCTACCAGCAACGAACCTAGCTGCTCGCCTCTGAAGGAAGGCATGGAAGCAGTTCAAACTGATATGCTGCGGATCCCAAACATTTGAGCAATACTCAAGACGTGGTCGTACAAGCGTTTTATACGCGGTCTCCTTTACAGGTGAAGTACATCTTCCCAAAATTCTCCCAATAAACCGAAGTCGGCTGTCCGCCTTACAACTGTCCTTACATGTTCGTTCCACTTCATATCGCTCTGCAGTGTTACGCCTAGATATTTGAACGAAGCGACTGCATCAAGATGCTCACTACTAATGCTGTATTCGAACATTATGGGATTGTTTTTCCTACTCATGTGCATCACCTTACAGTTTTCTACATTTAAAGCTAGCTGCCATTCTTCACACCAACTAGAAATTTTGTTTAAGCTATCCTGCATGCTACTACAGTCAAAGACGACACCCCTCCCATACACCACAGCATCAGCCATAAATTACAAATTACTCAATCCATCAGATCATTTATATAGATAGAAAATAATAGCGGTCCTATCACACTCCCCTGGGGCACGCCTAACGATACACTCATCTCTGATGAACACTCGCCGTCGAGAGCAACATATTGCGTTCTATTAATTAAGAAGTCTTTCAGCTTGTCACAAATCTGTGAACCTATTCCATATACTCGTATTATCGTTAGGAGTCTGCAGTATGGCTCCGCGTCAAATGCCTTTCTGACATCGAGGAAAATACAATCTCCCTGTTGCCCTTCATCCATGGCTTCTCGAGATGTAAACGCTGTGATTTCTAGGAAGGAATGTGAACAATGAATCATCGGACCATACCACATACTTCCCGTCATCAAGTGCTCAGGTTCTATGACTGTGGTCGCACGTATTTCGCAGCTCTGCATTGGCTTCCGTTATTAAGGGTTTAGCAACTGCAGTCCTTCCATGAATGTTCAGCTGCAAGCGTACAGTTTTCATCGAAATAGTGTTCAAGTGAGTGTTAAGTTTTGCAGTCTTTTTGCCGTGGTAGTGTCGAGCCACGAGGGAATGGCCGAGCGCTTCTAAGGCGCCTTGCTGTGGACTGCGCGGCTCCTCCCCGTCAGAGGTTCGAGTCATCCCTCGGACATGCGTGCGTGTGTTGTCCTTAGCATAAGTTAGTAGTCTGTAAGTCTACGGACAGATGACCACTGCTGTTTGATCCCGTAGCTTTACAAACATTTGAACATTTTTAGTTTTATGTTGTCTGCCCACAATTCGTAATGCTCCCCGA
Organism: Locusta migratoria; assembly: GCA_026315105.1. Classification (NCBI taxonomy): domain Eukaryota; kingdom Metazoa; phylum Arthropoda; class Insecta; order Orthoptera; family Acrididae; genus Locusta; species Locusta migratoria. The sequence goes on along the minus strand of CM048755.1, from coordinate 354,047,901 downwards.
TAGTCGTCAGTTAACTTCGGGTTTCGCCCTCTATTACTTTTCCGCGGTGATGTTTTATCTTGTTTTGTGTTTGCTGTTATCAGGGAGGACACTGAAACGTAAAACGTTTAACAGTGTAGCTGTTTGAATCACAGATGTGCCCACTAACTGCTCACAATCGAGTTGGCGCCTTTGCAAGAATTTCACCGATTATTTGCGGTGACCGTCGCTGAAGAAAACGTATATTTTATATACTGCAAGGTAAAGTCCAAGACTTCGTGCGTACATGTGCTGCGATCTCATCTCGGTGTTAATACGTACACACTGGTGGAAACTTGCAACGAGATGTAGCATACTGCAAGGTGTTCATATTACTTAGTCCACCCCGCTGTAAATGTGTACAGTTCAGGTGTATCCAGGCAGCCGGCCGCGGAGTCCGAGCGATCTGCGGCGCGCCAGTCACGTTCTGCACGGCCACTACGGTCGTGGGTTCGAATCCCCCCTTGGGCATAGATATTTGTGCCGTCCTTAGTATTAGCTAGTATCCAGGCATACTAAAAAGCACGCCAACACACGTAAATGTGCAAGCCACCTGACGGTGTGTGGCGGAGGGTACCTCGAGTACCATTATCGGTTCTCCCTCCTATTCCAGTCACGTATTGTTCGCGGAAAAAAATATTGTCGGTATGCCTTTGTGTGGGCTCTAATCTCTTTGATTTTATCCTCATGATCTCTTCGCGAGATATACGTAGGGGGGAGCAATATATTCCTAGACTCTTCGGTAAAGGTATGTTCTCGAAACTTCGACAAAAACCCGTACCGAGCTACAGAGCGTCTCTCTAGCAGAGTCTTTCAATGGAGTTTATCGATCATCTCCGTAAAGCTCACACTATTACTAAATGATCCCGTAACGAAGCGCGCTGCTCTCCGTTGGATCTTCTCTACCTCCTCTATCAACCCCACCTGGTACGGATCCCACACCGGTGAGCAGTATTCAAGCTGTAGGCGAACAAGTGTACTGTAACCTACTTCCTTTGTATTCGGACTGCATTTCCTTAGGATTATTATTGTCAACTTAGCATTAGAAGGAAGTGTGTGGGGTAAAAATCGTAGAGGGAGACCGAGGGACAAATACAGCAAGCACATTCAAAAGGATGTAGGATGTCGAACGTATTCTCAGATGAAGAGGCTTGCACAGGACAGGGTAGCGTGGAGAGTTGCATCAAACCAGTCTGCGGACTGAAGATCACATCAACAAGAACAGTATGGTAACACAATGTCCCCTCTCGTTTTCTTAATCGCATCTCTTTACATCTAAACACACGGGCAGAAGGTAGATGTCGCGTTTGCGTTGCGGTGCGTCCCACCATAGATCAGATTCATATCTGCGAAGTGTTCGCTGGAGTACATCGCGGTTGTTACCTGTTTGGCTGTGACAGCCGCCTCTAACTAGAAACTAGAAACCGACGCCCACCCGTCCTTATCACGGGAAGAAAAGGCACGCAGACGACGGCACAGCTCAGTGGGCCTGTACGCCTATGTTCAGCCACAGAGTAACATATACAGAGCAGCAGCCCCCCCCCCCCCCTAAACCACTGTCCTATGCTCCCCTTGTAGTTCCGTAAGACGCTAGCAGGTGTCAGGCGGTTCCCTGGCTTAGTACCGGTAGACCACACTAGAGGCGCTTCTGAGGGTAGCGTGGAGGGGAGGCTGAGGGGAGAGCTCGTGCCGCCTGCCACGAGGCCACGGCTGTGAGGGGAGGTGGTGGTGGGGGCAGCCGCTACCTGCCGCCTGCTCTGGCCAGTTTAAAGGGCTGCTTCTGACCGCAGCGCCATCATAGCACATCTTACGGAACTGCTTCAGCACCCCCTGCCCCACACACCTGAGCGTGGCACCGGGCCCTTACGGAGGTTTCCAGTCTGTATATATTTGTCTGTGGTTCAGCAGTGACGAGGCGACTCTTCTCACACTAACGTTTGCGGGCAACAGAACACGGCGTAGGTGGGCCACCCGTTACATACATTGGTCAAAACAATTAAATCAGTTGAGATATCTAGGTTCCCAAGTATTGACAGCGGCAGAATGGACTAAAATGATTCGACGTCTTTCTGTCGATTCTACGATGTAGTGACAACAACATTATGGCAATATAGATAGTGGTGATAACAGAAAGTTTTTGCAGAGGGGTTGGTGTTGAGTGTTTACTCTACCAAACGAATAACACAAGCAGCTGGGTTCAGACATTGTAGTGAGCAGGTAGTGCGATGCAATAACAACGTGGCCTTCCCAAAGCTGTGGCATCGATAGCCATAGGAAGGTTGAAAGTGGGACACACACAGGACGGTGGCTGCAGCTATTGGAGTGTCCCGAAGTGTAATATCCAGGACCTAGGCGCGATTTCAGACAACAGGGACCGTTAAAAGAAGGCAAGGCCAAGGTCGTCCACGGGTAACATCAGCAGGGGATGACCGTTGCCTGCAGTTAACAGCCGAGATAGGAAGCTGAATGCAACTCAGCCACAACGCATCCTCCAGGCAGTATCAACATAAACAGTACGAAAACGCCTTGGGGAATGTGGCCTCTACACAAGGAGGCCTATGGTGTGTGTCCCATTAAAACCATGACACCGTTTAGCCCGCACAAACTGGGCGGAGTAACATCAGGATTGGAGTTGTAACGAATGGCACTGGGCGCTGTTCACAGATGAGTCAAGATTTTGTTTTCAGCCGGAAAATCGTCGTTCCCTCACTTGCAGAGAACGTGGAACTCGGAACAATCCTGCTTATATGCAAGAAACGTCACCATATCATGGTGGTGGACGAAAGGTGTGGGCAGGAGTCAGAATTGGTGGACGTACGGATTTCTATGGCGTTGAGAATGGCGCTTTGAGTGCTGAGAGGTATATAGACGAGATGCTTCAACCTTTTGTTGTGCCCTATGCTGGTGTCATAGGAGATGGGTTCCTTATGGTGGACGATAACGCTCGTCCTCACAGAGCTGCACCAGTGGACAACATGCTCGAAGCCGAGGGAGTTGAATGAATGGAGTGGCCAGCTTGTTCACTGGACTTAAATCCGCCTGAGAATGTCTGTGACGCACTTGGCAGACGCATTGCAGCCAGACCAGCACCTCCCACAGTGGTTGCAGAGCTGGATATTGCACTCATGGCAGAATGGCCAAATATCCCTCAAAAGCTGACTGATAACGTCATACGTTTCATGCCACTTAGGTGTGCAACTGGACTGGGCATCCGAGGTGATCACACACCATATTAGAGAGCAACGAGAATGACTTTTTCAATATTATGGTAGCCCCGTGGTGCCTCGCTCTAAGGAAACGCCATGTAAACCTGAAGTAAAGGGCTGAGACAGTAAAATGTCGTACTGTATCACACACAAATTACAATTGTAACCAATATGTGAATAAAATACTTCACCATTTCTATATTGTGTATGATATCAAACATGATCCTCTACAGGTTTCGAGCAGTGTACGGCGACTGACAGTGAAGTTGTTACTTCAATAACTTTGAACTACGAATGGCAACATACGAATTTGTGGTCCAGGATTGTAATCCGTATGTGGTGCTTACTGGCACAGACATGTGTTACTGGGCAGTTTGGCTGACTACTTAGGCCGCGGTGGCCGAGGGGACTGAGGCGCTCCAGTCACGGTCTGCACGGCCAATGCGGTCGGGGGTTCGAGTCCCCCCTCGGGCATGGATATTTGTGCCGTCCTTAGTGTTAGCTAGTTCATAAGTAGTTTGTAAGTTTAGGGACTGATGACCCCGTAGTTGAGTCCCATAAGCTCTACAAACATTTGAACATTTGAACTTAGGCGACACGGAAAGCTCGACTTCGCTCAGCGGCAGAGACTAACTGACTAGCCTCCCGCACGTCACAGCAGTGACGCCCTGATGATCCATTTCCCCACCGCTCGCAATAGGCTGATTCGCGCAGGGGGCGGACCTCGCAGTGCATATGCACTGAAAGGGGGCTTATTGTAACCCGCCTAGTTATCGCAACAATGATATCTACGCTGTCTGTTGTCTCAGACATGATTGTGAGGCGTGAGTGCTAAGTAAACAGGAGATGCGGCTTCTAATTCTAGCCCAGGCACACATATTCGTATATCGCTCGTTCATCATATAACGTCTGACAGCAGCTGACTTCAAATCATTTTACTGACAGTTTCGTCAGAGTTTCAGGAGGAAAAATAAATATTTTAGGAGGTGGAAGTATAAACGAATTGCAATCAAAATGCTATACAACACGTGTAAAATTTTCATTTAGTAATCCAAACAAACGTAAAGAAAAGGCAAATGAGGACGTTCAAAGATGATTTTCAAAAATTCCACCGCCAACTTTCAATGTACTTTTGACTCCTCTTGATAAGAAAAAATGTTCAAATGTTTGTAAATCTATCGGACTCAACTACTTGGTTTTTAGTCCGTAGCTTACACACTACTTAAACTAAGGTAAACTAACCTAAGGACAACACAAACACCCATGCCCGAGGGGGGACTCGAACCCCCTACGACGAACGGTCGCGCGCATCGCAGCACGGCGCCCCAGTGCGCACGGCTAATCCGCCGCGGCTGTCTCGATAACGCCACAAGTAGCTCTTATTAGGTCGTCATTCTCTTCTTTTATGAGGGCTCCACTATTCATAATCCGAACGATCATATCGGCTCTTGTGTTTATTTTTTCTTTATGAACCTCGTCTTTCAACTGTCTCTAAAGGAGTAAGGTCCGAGGACTTTGGTGGCCAAGAAATTTGCCCGTCTTCCGAGGTTAGGTTTTCGATGATCAGTTACATAATTGCTAGAATGTGCAGGAGCCCCGTCGTGCTGGAAGAACATACACATTCTTGTAGCAAAAGGAATCTCTTCCAATAACGCTGGAAGCTCATTTTCAAGAAAGTGTAGATAATGGAGTCCTGTAAGACGATGCGCTAACACAACATGACCAAGCAACTGATTCTCTACCAAACCACACACTTACATAGAAGCGTTCTTCAAAATGTGTCTCCACAATGGCATTTGGGAATTCTTCGGACCACTGATGTCAATTACGAGTGTCGTAATACCGCCAGGAGTGAAAATGCCTACATTAGTGAAGAGTAAAAATGGGATCACTTGGCTATTTTCAAGTATCCGACGAGAAAATTCTAATCATCTACCTTCATCTCCTGCTCGAAGGTGTTGAATGAGCTATACGGATGGAACCCGTGCATGCGAAATTCCTCCGTACTCTTGTATGGCAGTAGCACCGCCATTACGGAGACAGATAGCAGCAGAGACTCAAGAGAAAAAGCAAGTAACCGACCCAAGGCATCCAATGTTTGCAATCGAAGCTCTATTATCTAGGCTGAATCCAAGGAAAAGCTTCCTCCTCACAACAACAACCACTGCAACTCCAGCGGAAGCGTGTTGTAAGAAGATGTGGAGAACTGCGTGTCCAGGGGGGATTGTAGACAGTAGAAGGGAAGCTACCAGCAGGAGGCCACCTCGCTTACGGGACCTGGAAGACACACGCTGACAAGGAAAGTACTTGGGCTCCAACAAACACATATACACCAAAATCGTATGACAGATAATGTAAAGATCCCTTATTGCACTAGTGATACTCCTGCATCTGCAAAACTCTGCAGTCTTCCGTTAGAGGCCTCTGCGTGTGCCATGCCACATTGCACTTTGACCTGTCGGTTCGCCAATACGGACGGTGCAGTGTGCCTCCATAGTTGCGTTTTGTGACGTTATTTATGTGATGAAGCGTCAGATGGGGCGGCGATTGGTAATCAATTCTGCTAATGTATTGCGATTGGTTGGGATGAAGTTACGAAGAACCCTTCTTCGTGAAGATGGTATTAGTGTAGAAGAGGAATCATTTGCATGATTTCTCGTATCTGTTATGGTACAGAAATATGAGCATAAGTTAGATATTGCAGTAACACTAACACATAATTATGATAATAGGGATGGTAATGACGAACAACTCATTGCAAGCTGTAGTGCTTACGGTAAGTGCGGGAAGAGCGATGGAAGCAGTGGCAGTGAATACCAACAGTCTTCCAAAATGTTCAAATGTTTGTACAGCTTATGGGACTTAACTACTGGGTCATCAGTCCCTAAACTTACAAACTACTTATGAACTAACTAAAACTAAGGACGGCACAAATATCCATACCCGAGGGGGGATTCGAACCCCCGACCGTAGTGGCCGTGCAGACCGTGACTGGAGCGCCTCAGTCCCCTCGGCCACCGCGGTCGGCAACAGTCTTCCGAGAAGAAGGTTAAAGTTGCAACTATCATCACGGCTTTTGATGACAGTACGCTAGAGAACATGTACGATGATTATTGCATAAGTTATAGTTAAGATATCTGAATTACGTATGACGTCTACAATTACATCTTCAGTGCTATCTGGAGCATGATTGCAACGTTTTGCATAAAAACGACACTCACCAGCATATTGAGATGTACGTAGAGATCCTGTAAGCAAACGTTCATACAGATATGTTTGTTCGAGCCCATGTACTTTCCTTGTGAGAACCAAAATGACAAGGTGTAAGGACAGCATGAAGAAGTGATGATGAACTCAGTGTGGGTGAGACAGGATCTGAACACTTGTTGGTTGGCAGGAAACTTAGCGCACCTTTTGACGAACAAGGGTTCCTCACTGCAAAGAGTGATACTATTCTTAACCATTTATACATCCTAAGTTAAGATTTAGAATTGTATTGTCTTGTGCTTTGTGGACTCGGATAAATAAATAAAAATGCGCACAGAAATGCTTGTTGAAGAACTACGTTCTATCGACTGAATAATGTCTTGTACTTGATCTACAGTCTGTTGATTTCCACGTTGAGATGCAATATGACTGATGGGCACTGTACCAGTTTCATGCAGTGTCTTGAACACGCGAGCAAACACTGTTCAATCTGGTAGTCTGCGGTTAGGACATCGTATGTCGTATTCTCTACAAGCAGCAGCAGCGTTTCAATTACAAAAGCCATACACTAATAGCATATTGGCATACTCAGCATGTGTAAATACGTGCGGCACGTTTACACGCAACATTACAGTAAAAATTCAGAATGAAAACTTCACTGTAAACTACAGCAAGGCTTCACAACTTGAACATCAACACTCTAATGCTGACAATAAATACTCCCATTGCATCCCATAGGACCATAGGAACTGGTGTATTACTGGTGTATTTACTGAAAATGCACTGAACTCAGCTGTAGCTCTGTGCTAAAAAAAAAAAAAAAAAAAAAAAAAAAAAAAAAAAAAAAAAAAAAAAAACTGACACATACGACATTTATTATTCCAAATCGTGTACACTACCACCCGTTTTTACTATTCCTCTTGAAACACCCTCAAAATACAGGTATGAGTATATGGTAGTTACGAATTCTTATGTCGGAATTGTCCGGGAGAACAGTCACCACCGTACATATTCAACGATAGCTTATTTCTGGCTTTCTATGAAGCGAGTCCGTGGTTCGGAACCCACGTTAAACCGTAGGTCCCCTTATAACTGGCTGGGTAAGTCAGTTCGAAGGTCGGAGGAAGGCAACGGCATACCACCTCCAAACAGGACCGTGCCTAGTAAAGCACTGTGGTGTTCAAACCAATCTTCGGATTGTTGACTGCTTTACTTTTATCGAGCGAGTTGGCGCAGGGGTAAGACACTAGACTTGCATTCGGTAGGGCGGTGGTTCAAATCTACCTCCGGTTTTTCATAATTTCCCTAAACCACTATAAGTAAATGCTGGGATTATTCCTTTAAAAGGGCACAGCCGATTGCCGTTCCCATCTTTACCAAAAAACCAGAGCGTGAGCTCCGCCTCTTATGACCACGCTGTCGACCGAGCGTTACACTCTAATCTTCCTTCCTTTTTTCTGACATTTCAAAAATCTCGACGTCGACCCACCTTACTGCGCTGAATCCATGCAACCGAATAAGACACACACACACACACACACACACATATACTACGTTTACATGCAACACATCTTCCGAAACACGAAAATCGAATTTCGGATCCGTTTTTCGGGGTTGTGTTTACACGTTAAAGCCTGTAGCGGATTTCCTATGCGCGTGGGAATTTCCGAGTGGTTCTAGGCGCCATGCCAGGAACTGCGAAGGCCGCTCCCGCCGGATGTTCGATTCCTTCCTCGGGCTTCGGTGTGTGTGTGTTGTCCTTAGGTTTCAAAGTCAAAAATGTTCAAATGTTTGTAAACCAACTGGACCAAACTGCTATGGTCAGCTTTCGCTAGACTTACAAACCACGTAAACTAACTTCCACTAAACTAAGCACAACAAACACACACACACAAGCGCGCGCGCGGTCTGCACGGCCACTACGGTCGGTGGTTCGAATCCCCCCTCGGGCATGGATATTTGTGCCGTGTTAGCTAGTTCGTAAGTAGTTTGTAAGTTTAGCGACTGATGACCCCGTACTTAAGTCCCATAAGCTATACAAACATTTGAACATTTGAACACATATGCACGAGAGGGGACTAGAACCTGCGATGACGGGCAACCGCACGCTCTGCAGCAAGGCGCATCAGAACGCACGGCCATTCCACCGCAGCCCTTACGTTTGTTTAAGTTAGTTTATAAGCCTAGGGACTGATGACCTTAAGAATTTGCTCCAATAGATTTACAAACATTTGAACGGGTTTCCTAGCCCAGTCAAATATGGCGTCTGAAAAACAGCTGTTTCAGCTCCTGATTTAGTTAAGAGCAGCCGTTATTTTTCTTTACTTAAATAGAGAGATACATACTTAGTACAATACTTCTCTTTCGCTGCAGAAAAAATAACTCTGTCCACATTAACCGAAAATTCGTAACTAGAAGACGCAACCTGGCAAGCCAAGCACGTTTCGAAAACGGTTGCGTTGTACATTAATGACTTATCAGTTACCCTGTCAGAAGCAGAGTTTGTTTTGTTTGCAGATGATACAAGTACTGCAATAAATAGCATGTCGAGCATAGCTCTGGAAAGATCTGCTAAGTGCTAATGATATTTTCATTAACATTAATAAATGGTTTAAAGCCAACTCATTGACATTAAACTTTGAAAAGACTCACTACATGCAGTTCAGAACATGTAAGAGATTCCCATCCAGTATATGCATAAAGTATGAAGAAGAGAAGATAGAAGAGGTTGACAGTATAAAATTCCTGGGACTACAGCTTGACAAATTCAGTTGGGAGGACCACACCACAGAACTTCAGAAACGACCTAAGAAATCTGTATTTGTAATACGAGTGGTGGCAGACATAGGAGACATAAAAATAAAAAAGCTTGCATACTTTGCTTACTTTCATTGCATAATGTCATATGGTATAATATTTTGGGGTAACTCTTCAAGTCAAGCAAAAACACCAAAAGCGTGTAATAAGTATAATCTGTGGTGTAAATTCACGGAGATCCTGCAGATGCCTTTTCAAAGGACCGGGTATATTAACTACTGCTTCTCAGTATATTTATTCCTTAATGAGATTTGTCATAAATAATACATCCCTTTTCCTAACAAACAGCTCAGTTCATAAGTACAATACTAGGAACAAAAATTATCTGTACAAGTACTTAAAAGCACTTACTTTAGTTCAAAAAGGGGTTCACTACTCAGGAACACATATTTTCAATAATTTATCAACAACCACAAAAAATTTAGCTACAAATAAAGATCAGTTTAGGATGAGCCTAAAAGACTTTCTAGTGGCCAACTCCTTCTACTCCACTGACAAATTCGTAAATAGAACCAAATTATGCATGTATCTGTATTCATTCTATTAGTATTATCGTATTATCAGCTTGTAAAAAATGTATGTACGTGTATTAGTATTATATTATCAACTTGTAAGGAAACAAAATGAAATGTTCCGCGTTATTGTTGTTATGGTCTTCAGTCCGGAGACTGGTTTGATGCAGCTCTCCACCCTACTCTATCCTGAGCAAGCCTTTTCATCTCCTCATAAGAACGGCAACCCACATCCGTTTGAATCTGCTTACTATACGCGCCTCTTGGTCTCCCTCTGCGATTTTTACCCCACACACTTCCCTCCAATGCCAAATTTACGATTCCTCGATGTCTAAGAATGTGTCCTACCAAGCGATACCTTCTTTTAGTCAGGGTATGCCAAAACTTCCTTCTCTCACCAATTCTGTTCAGTACCTCTTCATTAGTTATGCGATCGACCCACCTAATCTTCAGCATTCTTCTGTAACACCACATTTCAAAAGCTTCTATTCTCGTCCTGTCCGCACTGCTTATCGTCCATGTTTCACTCCCGTACAAGGCAACACTCCACACAAATGCCTTCAGAAAAGACTTCCTTACACTTAAATTAATATTCGATGTTAGCAAATTTCTCTTTTTCAAAAATGCTTTTCTTCCCATTGCCATTCTGCATTTTATATCCTCTGTACTGCGACCATCGCATGTTATTTTACTACCCAAGTAACAAAACTCATCTACCACCTTCATTGTTTCGTTACCTAATCTAATTCCTTCAGCATCGGCTGAGTTTCTAAGACCGCATTCCATTATTTTTGTTTTGCTCTTGTAAATGTTCATTTTATACGCTCTCTTCAACACACTGTCCATTCCATTCAACTGCTCTTCCAGGTCCTTTGCTGTCTCTGACAGAATTACAATGTCATCAGCAAAACGCAATGTTTTTATTTCTTCCCCCTGTACTTTAATCCCTATTCCAAATTTTTCCTTGCTTTCCTTCACCGCCTGCTCGATGTACAAATTGAATAACATCGGAGAAAGGCTACAACCCTGTCTTACTCCCTTCCCAATTGATGCTTTCCTTTCATGCCCTTCGAGTCTAATAACTGCGGTCTGGCTTTTGTACAAGTTGTAAATAACTCTCCTTTCCCTGTATTTTACCCCTACTGACTTCAGAATTTGAAAGAGTGTATTCCAGTCAACATTGTCAAACGCTTTCTCCAAATCTACAAAAGCTAAAAATGTAGGTTTGCCTTTCCTTAATCTATCTTCTAAGATAAGACGTAAAGTGAGTATTGCCTCCCGGGTTCCTACGTTCCTCCTGAATCCAAACTTATCTTCCCCGAGGTCAGCTTCTACCAGCTTTTCCATTCTCCTGTAGATAATTCGTGTTAAAATTTTGCAACCATGACTTATCAAACTGATGGTTCTGTAATTTTCACACCTGTGTGCGTCTGATTTCTTTGGAATGGGGATTATTACATTTTTCTTAAAGTCTGACGGTATTTCGGCTGTCTCAAGGATGTATGAAACAGAAATGTTCCACATCCACGAGGATTTCCTCAACACGAATCTATGGAAAGAACCAACTAATCTGATCTAATCATCTAATCTCTATGGGCACGAAAATCAATTGAGGGAGTGGAAAAACGCTTTATAAAATCGTATTTCCGGAATCGATTTTGGAGTGTCTGCACGAGCAACCAAAAGCGGAAATGGGGAATCTGTCTAGGAAATCTAGATTTTCAAGCCCCCCCCCCCCCCCCACACACACACACACACACACACACACATACATACATACATACACAGCATTTCAATGCCATGCCGAAGAGGGTGACATGGCAGCCTTGTACTAGTTGTACACCATATAGACCCCACAGTGCTTTAAACCCGAGCCTTCGTTGGAGCTCCACTCTAGATTGTCGAAGCACATGCTGATGCTTGCTGAACCGTGCATTGAGGAGGTATACGTGCTAGCGCGAAGAAAACGTCCTTGTAGTTAGGTGTATGACGCTCGCTGCTGGTTTCGCCACGTCATGCCGGCGTGACAGTCAGGCTGACGCTGCACTTGCTGGCGCCAGTGCCGAAGTCACGTGACACCAGGCCAGCCTGTGTTTACGTGTCCCCAGCAGCCTGCCCCTCCCAACACCCCTTTCCCCTACCGCCCTCTTGCACTAGACAAGCCGCAATAAACGACACTATGATCAACTCCGAAAGCTGAAGGAAAGAGAAATGTCTCATATTAGCTGTTTCGGGATATTGAAACACGTTCAGGGGTGACAGCTGAAAATCTTCAGTACCGAGACTCAAACCCAGAATTCACACTTCACGCGAGCAGTCGACTACTTCGGCTATCCGGACACGCTTCCCGCCCGATCTTACAAGCAGACGGCACGACCGTAGGGTCGGGGATTTGTCCCGAATTTTGTGAGGACCCCTAACACCTCACGTGGTTAAAATATTAGGACGCACTACTCGGAAAATCCCGAGAAAAATCGATCCAAAGTTTGTTAGGTGCCTTATGAGTATAAAATGTTAGTCCATTGCTGAGCCGCCGTCTGGCCTAGAGGCTTAGGGCTCTGACTCTTACGCCAGAGGTCTCGGGTTCAATTCCTCCGCCACTTTTTTTTTCTTCTGCTTCATTTTCTTTTGTTATACCACAAATTATTCAAAAAGTTTTTCAAACCTACATTATTTTTAAAACATTATTTCAGCTCAAGAACGTAAAGTTTTTCAGTCACTGAAAAATATTCGTGCTCGTTGTTCTATTTCGTTTTATGGCGTTTAAAGGGGCTTTTTAAAGGTCCCCTTGGGATTATAACGGTCATCTGCGCATAGGACTGTGCGCGAGCCGTGAGAAGTAAACGGCGGTTTGTTTTTCGATTTCGTCTTGAACATACGTGCCTGTTTCAAATTTCAATGTGTTATTCCGATCCGAGGTTAAACGGGTCGACTGAAGAAGTTGCTGGCCCATCTGGAATGGGAGAAGAAATTCCTGAAGAATCCACTGATAGTGATCGATCAAAATTACGGTTGAAGGGCGCAGTGGTGTATTATGAAAAGCTATTGACGGAAAATAATTTAATTGCATCGCCATCTTCGGAAGAAATCTCTCGCGATGCTATGTTATTGGCCCGAGAACTTTATAATAATAATAATAATACAATGGAACTTTTTGGTGAAAAACATTCGTAACTAAAGGGGAATTAATTCACGCTTTTATATGTTGCGCAAGACGTCTTGCTTTGTTTGTTTTTACGATAATTATATATATATATATATATATATATATATATATATATATATATCGAATGTTTCCCAATAGACTTTGTTATTCTGATTAAAAACCCAATGTTTCGCCTCATATAAGTTATAATGAAAAATGGAAAACCCACTGCCATGAATTGTGTTGTTGGACAAAAAGAAAATTTTTATTCGCTATTGTAACCAATTTGTTAAAGATAATGTCGGTTTGAGCAACTTTCTGAATAATTCGTGGAATAACAAAAGAAAATGAAACAGAAGAAAAAAAAGTGTCGGAGGAGGAATCGAACCTGAGACCTCTGGCGTAAGAGTCCGAGCCTTAACCTTTTAATTTTATTTATTTATTTATTTTGGTAGATCTATCCACTGCGGTCGTAGGTTCAGTTCGTTTTTGGTTGTTAGTTGAATATTTAGCTTAGCTTTTTTTATTACAGAGGGCGCTGAGCCCCTAATCGCGCGCGCGGCATCCATCTAGGCCAGACAGCGGATTGGCAGTGGACCAACATTTTATACTCATAAGACACCTAAGAAACTTTGGATCGATTTTTCTCGGGATTTTCCGAGTAATGCGTCCTAATATTTTAACCACGTGAGGTGTTAGGGGTCATCTTTCACCACACAATATTTCGAACACATCCCCGACCCCACGGTCATGCCGTCTTCTTGTTACTTCCCCATTGCCATACACCACTCATATATTGCCCCGTCACAATTGTAACTTAAGCCTGTATTTCCGCAGGAGTTCATAGGTCTTTGTGCACCCGCACAAATCTCGTCGTTTGCCGTCGAGGCACACACAAAAATTATATATACGGTGTCTTTTCTTCCGGCCCAAAGAACAGACATCATGCATATAATTGTCAGAGGGGTGATTTGAAAAACACTATCATATATAGATGTTTCATTTTCAGCAATCAACATACATTTCGAATGAAAACAGTGACACTGAATAGAAAATTAGATGCCTTATTTTCACATCACATTTCTGAAAAAATAGCTTTTCTGACAGAACTTCTCCTAAGAGTAGTTCTGTACCGATCAGTAATCTTCATTGCTGCTACGACTCACTTTATTGCATTTGTTTAATTTTTGAGCATGTTGTGCTCATCATCATGCGTTGTACATACAGAAATTGCTTACATAATTATATAAGTAACTATGCTAATGTTATTCTTCGTTGTTCGGGTGATATCTAGGGTTCTGGGGAGGGGGCAGGGAGGAGGGGCAATGGATGTACTTAAAATGGTATGCAGCGATGTCTTCTGTTAGTCTTGCTGGTGGCTGTGACGTATATCGACACCTGCATGGGATGCACAGGAGTTTGTGTCAGATGTTGTGGTGAATGTATCGTGTGATTCACTTTTAACACTAAGGTGCTCACGTACGATTTTTCACCTCGGTTCGTTTATTTCTGGTGCACTGGTGAAGCTGCTTTATTATACTGGTACACTATACCACACACACACACACACACACACACACACACACACACACACACACACACACAATACAAACAAAACTATTCGCATACACATAAACATTGTGTCTGCAAAACAAGATCCACTGCTCCCCATTCCTCCCTAAAAAAAAAAAAAAAAAAAAAAAAAAAAACACCCATACCACCCTAACAATGAAGAAAAAAAGTAGTTTAGTCCCTTATACAGGGTGTCCCAGCTATCTTGTCCGCCCAAAATATCTCTGGAACAATAACAGGTATTGGAAAACGACTTTCACCGGTATCAATATACGGCTGGGGCCCATGAATGTACATATTTCGAAACATTCTAAAACGAAAACAAATGTATTTTTAACACAAACTTATGTTTTTTTTTAAATGGACACCCTATATTTTTTCTTCAGCAATCCATAGCATGACAAATCACATAAACAATGGCGTTGATTGCATCGCAATATTCGAATTACATCCCAAGATATTGCGGCGCGAAGTTGACGCTTGAAATACGCGAAACGCGCGGCTAGCGCACGTCCTGAGTCTCAGGCGAGAACCTCATGCTTTCAAATGTTTGTATAGTTTATGGGACTTAAGTACGGGGTCATCTGTCCCTAAACTTACTACTTATCAACTACCTTACACTAAGGACGGCACAAATATCCATGCCCGAGGAGGGTTCGAACCCCCGACCGTAGTGGCCGTGCAGACCGTGACTGGAGCGCCTCAGTCTCCTCGGCCACCGCAGCCGGCAGGTGGGTTGGGTTGCCCTTGCCTTCCTTCACAGTGGCATCCGCCAAGGGAGGGGATAAGGAGGATATATCCCCAACACCAAAATTTTTAAAAAATGTATGATAACGCAAATTTTTATGGATTTACAGAAGGATAGTGGAGTAATAAATAAAAACCTTTTTCACAGATGTCTCGATTTGTTGATCCTCCCCCCTCCCTTGACGTGTGACGTAATTTATGGATGGCCTTATTATTTCACCAATACTACAAAGTCTCCCCCACCACCAACAACAACCCCCCCCCCCCCCCAAAAAAAAGAATCCTATATCCGTTCCTGTTCCTCCAACCTATTAAGAAATAACAAGTCTGTGTCGCGTGGATGGCTGTGGTGAGTGTTTAAGAGTAGTGCTGGGTTTTTGTTGTTACACAGTATGCTTCAAACTTCAGGTTACACACTTCTAGAGGTTGTAGAGGGCACTGAACAGATCAAATTTTACAAAACCACCAATGTCCTAAAATATCAGCCAACGACAGTATGAGTACTTAATCATCGTGATACACAGAAACAATGTCCTCTACTGCAGGCTCTTTGCTTTCGCCGTGCGAGAACGGCCGCACGGTTCATGACGCCATGTCAGGGATTGCGCAACCGCTCCCGTCGGAGGTTAGAGTCCTCCCTCGGTAACATAGCTGTGTGTGTGTGTGTGTGTGTGTGTTGTCCTTACGTTAGTTTAAGTAGTTTGTAAGCCAAGGAACTATGGCCACAGTAGTTTCGTCCCACAGATTTACAAATATTTGAACACTTGATATTTGCTTTCCGTTTTTTCGGGAGGAATTATTATGAACTAGAACAACAACAAAATGATTGGCAAACATGCGCTCTAAAATGCATACGTCGAGAGCTATGAGACGTGTTTTACAGAATCTAAGATGGAGAACTACCCGTAGTTCTTCAGGTATACATTTTAGAGCCCACATTTACTGGAACTTTTTTTGTTATTGTTGCCCTATGCGCGGCTTGTTCAAAAGAATTCCGGAACATTCGTGACTTTGCGTCAATGGAATGTTAGTGCGAAATGCGGTTGGCATTCCTGTACACACCTGCGTTAAATGTGTAACTGAGGGAAGTTTTCTTACTCTCTGTTTGTGCCGCTGTGGAATGGTAGAACGCTCTAACGCGGCTTGTTGCGCAGCGCGCGGTTGCTCCCCGTCGGAGGTGTGAGTCGTCCCTCGGGCATGGGTGGGTGTGTTGTCCTTAGGTTAGTTTAAGTAGTCCGTAAGCCTAGGAATTGCTAACCACAGTAATTAAGTCCCATATATTTACAAACCTTTGAACATATTCTGTGTCTGTTCAAAAATGTTCAAATGTTTGTATAGCTTAAGGGACTTAACTACGGGGTCATCAGTTTGTAAACTTACAAACTACTTATGAACTACTTAATACTAAGGACGGCACAAATATCCATACCCGAGGAGGGATTCGAACCCCCGACCTCTGTGTCTGTCAGTTATTGTTTAGTGAATTATGGAGTAGAACGTTGTGTCGCACAGTTCGCGAATTTCGAGATGACAGAGTCAGAGTAGCAACGCCTTTGCATTAAATTTTGCGTGAAAGTCGACAAAACATTTAAAAAGACACACCAACAAAAGTCTGCGGTGATGAGTGCTTAAGTCATGCTCGGTGTTACAAATCGCGCAGTTTAAAAGTGGCAGGACGGAAGTTAAAGATGACCCTCGTTCAGGTCGGTTGTCCTAGAGATTTGATCGTCTCATGAAATACTGACAAGGCAACTTGAAATGCATCATGTTGCCGCCAAGTTCGTCCCACGGCTCATAAAATGAAGGAAGGAAGATAAGGGTTTAACGACCCATTGACACTGTGGAGAGCAGCTCACCCTCGGACAGTTTTTGTTAGGGATGGGGGAGGAAAGCAGCTGTGTGCTTTGAAAGGGACCATTGTAATTTGCCTTGACTGATTTAGGGAAATCACGGGAAAGCTAAACAGCATGACGAGAGGCGGGTTGAAACCTCCGTCCTTTCGAATGCGACTCCCGTGTGTTACAACTGCGCCAACTCGCTCGGCCACGGCTCATGGGTCAAGACCATAGCCTCCCAATCTGTCAAGAGATTTTGGATAGCGCAAATGTGGACGACATGGCCAGTGTTACGTTTTTTATTATTATTATTTCCAAAGTTGATAACCCAGTTGGAAGGACGAAGGGTTGCAATGATAGACGAGATAAAAGAAAACTCGCAGGCGGCAAGCTACGTATCAACACTGCTTTTGGAAGTGGAAACGGAGTTGGGAGAGGTGTAACTACAGGACATTACTTGTATGTCGAGGGACCGATCGAGGTGGCAGAGTGGTTAGCACACTGGACTCGCATTCGCGAGAACCTCGGTTCAGATCCACCTCCGGCCATCCATATTCAGGTTTTCCGCGATTTCTTCAGGACAGTACCGGGATGGTTCGTTTGAAAGGGCATGGCCGATTTCCTTCCCCATGCTTACCCAAAAATCCAAGCGTGAGCTCCGTCTCTAATGATCACGCTGACGACAGAACGTAAAACCCTAAACTTACTTCCTGTGACGAAGGACAGTTGGTTCGTTGCCTGGTGGTTTAAAGGGACCTAACTTCCGTAGTCATCGGTCCCTATGTCGATGGACACCATGAACAATAAGTAAAATGTTGTTTGTTGTTATGGTCTTCAGTACGGAGACTGGTTTGATGCAGCTCTCTACCCTACTCTATCCTGAGCAAGCCTTTTCATCTCCTCATAAGAACGACAACCCACATCCACTTGAATCTGCTTACTATACGCGTCTCTTTGTCTCCCTCTGCGATTTTTACCCCACACACTTCCCTCCAATGCTAAATTTACGATT
The DNA here is from genome assembly GCA_026315105.1 of Locusta migratoria. NCBI lineage: Eukaryota > Metazoa > Arthropoda > Insecta > Orthoptera > Acrididae > Locusta > Locusta migratoria. The sequence continues at coordinate 354,029,830 of CM048755.1, read as the reverse complement.
CCTCGATGTCTAAGAATGTGTCCTACCAAGCGATCCCTTCTTTTAGTCAGGGTATGCCAAAAATTCCTTTTCTCACCAATTCTGTTCAGTACCTCTTCATTAGTTATGCGATCCACCCACGTAATCTTCAGCATTCTTCTGTAGCACCACATTTCAAAAGCCTCTATCCTCTTCCTGTCCGCACTGCTTATCGTCCATGTTTCACTCCCATACAAGGCAACACTCCACACAGATGCCTTCAGAAAAGACTTCCTTACCCTTAAATTAATATTCGATGTTAGCAAATTTCTCTTTTTCAAAAATGCTTTTCTTCCCATTGCCATTCTGCATTTTATATCCTCTGTACTGCGAACATCGCATGTTATTTTACTACCCAAGTAACAAAACTCATCTACCACCTTCAACGTTTCGTTACCTAATCTAATTTCTTCAGCATCGCCTGATTTTCTAAGACCGCATTCCATTATTTTGTTTTGCTCTTGTTAATGTTCATTTTATATGCTCTCTTCAACACACTGTCCATTCCATTCAACTGTTCTTCCAGATCCTTTGCTGTCTCTGACAGAATTACAATGTCATCAGCAAAACGCAAGGTTTTTATTTCTTCTCCCTGAACTTTAATCCCAATTCTAAATTTTTCCTTGCTTTCCTTCACCGCCTGCTCGATGTACAAATTGAATAGCATCGGAGAAAGGCTACAACCCTGTCTTACTCCCTTCCCAACTGATGCTAAGGTAAGCGTAGAAAAATGTTGTGGACAAGATTTTGGAATCTTTTAAAGAGATCTCGTAAACCTCCCCCTAAAATGTAGAAAGCAAAGAACTTGCAGCAGAAGAGGTTACTTTCACAGTGTCAGTCATGAATAATTGATAATAACCTCGATGGGGAACATTAATTGGATTCGTATATCAAACTGGTCTATTACGTACCGTGTACAACCTCTTGAGGTGTGTGTAACATGAACTATGAAACACCCTGTAGGTGAAGGAAAGGGAAAGGGTGAAAGCTAGTTTCGGCGCATAGCCCACCACTTTCCAGCAGCTCCTAGGGTTGGGTGGTGGAGGCAACGCCACCTAGATACAAGGCCTGTGCGCTGCCTGCCAAGAGTAGTCATAACACAAGCAAACTATTTGTCTTACGTAGTGTTGTGCTGAGTTTGGCAATACGTACACGTTGCACACTGTGTTTCAGGATGTTTTTTCGTGTTATCTGTCATTCTTCGTACAGATCTTTGGTGGTATGAGACAAAATACCTAATATGAAGCGTCTAATTCCAATATCGGTAAGATATCTTACTATTAGTTCATGAACATCTTATACCAAAACAAATTTGTCTTTGAATCACAAATAACATTAAGAAGATTGTGAAACACTGTGTGCAACGTGTACGTATTCCCAAACTCGGCACAACGCTCCATAAGAGAAATAGTTTGCCTTTGTTATGACTACTCTTGGCAGGCAGTGCACAGGCCTTGGATCTAGAAGGCGTTGGTGGAGAGGTGGTACCGAGCGAGGTGGCGCTGTGGTAACATTTGGACTCGCATTCGGGAGGAAAAAATGTTCAAATGTTTGTAAATCTATGGGCCTTAACTACTGTGGTTATCAGTCCCTAGGCCTACAAACTACTTGAACTAACCTAAGGACATCAGACAAACGAATGCGAGAGGCAGGACTCAAACTTCCGAGGGGGAGCAACAGCGCGCTCCGCAACAAGGCGCCTTAGAGCGCACGACCACTCCACCTTGGCTGGACAGGAAATCAAATAGTGTTCTTCTTCCCTTCCGGCGGGGGGGGGGGGGGCGCCGAGATTTAAGGTCCCCGTGTGACGGGCGGATCGCGGCCCCCAGTACCACATGCCTACACTTCACGAGAGGTTTGCAATTCAGTCCAGGTCTCTGTCGCAAACACTGACGATCGGGAATTTAACGTAATCGCGTCCCCTCCGTCGTAATTCAAACTCTGGATATGAACATTTTGCACTACCAGAATTCTAACCGTCTTTCCTGAGCCGCGCGCCACCGCACAAGCGGACGTTGCTACCTCGGCTGCGGAGACGAGTGGAGTCGCGTCGTAACTGTACTGGTCTTCTTACGTGCTCTCCTCATTTTCCTCAACCGGTTGTTTGTGGGGACGTTGATGCCAAGTGTCATGTTTCTTACACTTTACGGACAGGAAGGAAGAGAGAAGAGGAAGGGCCACTGCGGAGCGCGCGATTGCTCCCCGTCGGAGGTTCGAGTCCTCCATAGGGCATGCATATGTGTGTGTGTGTGTGTGTGTGTGTGTGTGTTGTCCTTAGGTTATTTTAAGTTAGTTTAAGTAGTCTGTAAGCTAGGGACTGATGACCGTAGTAGTGAAGTCCCATAGAATTACGCGGAGCGGCCGAGACCATTGAGGCGCTACGCTACGTTGCGCGAGGTCGTTCCCCGTCGGGGGTTCGAATCCCCCCTCGGGAATGGATGTTTGTGCTGTCTTTAGTATAAGGTAGTTCATAACTAGTTTGTAGGTTTAGGGTCTGATGACATCACAGTTCGCCGGCCGCGGTGGCCGAGGGGACTGAGGCGCTTCAGTCACGGTCTGCACGGCCACTACGGTCGGGGGTTCGAATCCCCCCTCGGGCATGGATATTTGTGCCGTCCTTAGTTGTAGCTAGTTCATAAGTAGTTTGTAAGTTTAGGGACTGATGACCCCGTAGTTAAGTCCCATAGACTATACAAACATTTGAAACAAACATCACAGTTCAGTCCCATAAGTTTGACAAACATTTCAACATTTTTGAACAAACATTTGAAGAAGAGGAAGGAAACGAAAAACCTTAGCTGCACAACGGCACTGAAGTAATTCAATAGCGACGAGTGAAAATTTGTGTCGGACCGGTATTCGAACCCCAGTCTCTCGCTTGGGACCAGGGCTCCCCTTAACCACTTGGCTACCTGGACACGCCTGCCATCCGTTCGAAATTCTCACAAGTTGCACTCTACGGAAGTTACCTCTACCGTCAACGTCCTCTTACGCCCGTTAGGATTCCAGCACGGGATCGAATGACATAACCACATCTGCGGCGAATAAATGGACCATACGCCGTATTCCCGTAGAAATACATACGGAGTGACAATTATTGAAATCGCCGTAACGCCTGAACGGTTTGCGTTAGGACGTTCAATCTAAAAACTGTTCAAATGTTTCTAAACCTATTGGAGCAAACTGCTATGGTGATGAGTCGTTGCACTTACAAACTACTTAAACTGCGACCTCCGGAGGGAACGGCCGGCCAGTCCGTAGCATGACGTCTTAGTCCACACGGCCATTCCGCGGAGTGTGCTGGAAACTGGTATGAGCATGCGCATGTCATGTGGTTTGGTTTAGCGACGAGGCCCACTTTAATTAGGATGGGTTCGTCAAGGAGCCAAATCGGCGCGTTTGGGGGACGGAGAAGCCGCATTTCGCTATCGGCAAGTCTCTTCACCCTCAGCGGGTGACTGTGTGTTGTGGAACATCCAACCACGGAATAATCAGTGCGATATCCTCGGTTGCACTGTGAATATCGGACAGTACGTGAAGGTGTTAGAAAATGGTTTCACGCCCATTATCCAAAGTGATCCTGATTTCGACAAAGTGTGGTTCACGCAAGACGGAGCTCGACTCTATGGAAACAGGAGAGTGTTTGCTGTCCTGGAGCAGCGCTTTGAGGACTATGGGGTAGCCACTACCCAAAGGCCACTGGCAGGCGCCTGGATTGACTGCCATAGGCTCACATCTGCTACTCCTATTTGTGACGCTGTACTAAAGACAAGGTACAATTATATATTTTTGACGACTTACAGCATTCAATGAATGAAATAAATCGCAATTTGCGATCAATTATGGCTTCACTGTACTAGGTTTGGATGGAATACCAAAGTGCGGCGGATGAAAATTTATGCCCGGCCGGGATTCGAACCCGGGATCTCCTGTATACTAGGCAGACGCGTTGACCACTCCGCCACCGAGGACACAGTGACCACCCCGACTGCAGAGGACTCTTCCCTGCACGTCTCCCGCCACACACAAATCTCCATTCGCCACGCTCTCTCTTTCCTATACCACAGCCTATTTATTCTATAATGCTCGCAGCCACAATACTGTATTCCCGCATCAGGGAGATCCCGGGTTCGAATCCCGCCCGGGCACAAATTTTCATTCGCCGCACTTTGGTATTCCATCCAAACCTAGTACAGTGAAGCCATAATTGATCGAAATAGCGATTTATTTCATTTGAAGACAAGGTGTACAGTAATAATCCCGAAACCACTGCTGAGCTGAAAACAGCCATTCAGGAGGTCGTCGACAGCATCGACTTCAGCGGGTCACGCAGAGTTTCGCTATTCGTTTGCGCCACATCATCGCCACGGAAAGCAGGCATACGGAGCATGTCATAACCTTAAACCGAGTACCTGTAGTGACGTTTACATGTTCAATAAACTGAATGTTTGTAACTAATTTACTTCTTGTTTCATATGGTTCAATAATTGTCACACTGTATATAAGTGGTGCGACGAGAGACCTTTCGGACACCAGAGTAATTTCTTTCCCTAATCCCATTAAAATGCAATTGCACATTGGCTGCGAATCAGGTGTGCTGTCTGTTCTATTGGGCATACCAGTTGTTGTTGTTTGTATAGTCTATGGGACTTACCTACGGGGTCATCAGTCCCTAAACTTACAAACTACTCATGAACTACTTACGAACTAGGACGGCACAAATATCCATGCCCGAGGGGGGATTCGAACCCCCGACCGTAGTGGCCGTGCAGACGACATAGCTATCTGAAAAACCTCATTGGCAACAGGTACGACAATGTTTGAGCTATTTTTCTTTATAGCCACCAGAAGAATTGAGACATTTGCAATATTATGGGATGAACTTCTGTAGTTTTGTATTGAAATCAAAATGTTCATAATAATCATCATCATCATTAGAGACTGACTATGCCTTTCAGCGTTCAGTCTGGAGCATAGCACCTCTAATAAAATTCCTCCATGATCCCCTATTCAACGCTAACATTGATACCTCGTCTGATGTTACGCCTTCTACTTCAAAATCATTCTGCACAGAATCTAAGTACTTTCTTCTTGATCTACCTAGACTCCTCTTACCCTTCGCTGCCAAGCTCATGAGTCTCTTAGGTAACTTTGTTTCTCCCATGCGTATAACATGACTCCACCATCTCAGTCTGTTCGCTCTAACTGCTTCATCTATGGTGTTAATTCGCAGTTTTTCTTTGATTTCCTCATTATGGACACCCTCCTGCCATTGTTCCTATCTATTAGTACCTGCAATTTTTCTTGCTACTTTCATATCTGTAACCTCTACCTTATGAATAAGGTAACCTGTATCCATCCGACTTTCGCTCCCATACAACAATGTTGGTCGAAAGATAGAGCGGTGCACTGCTAGCTTAGTCTTGGTACTGATTTCCTTCTTGCAGAACAGAGTAGATCTTAACTGGGCACTCACTGCATTAGCTTTGTTGCACCTCGATTCCATTTCTTTCACTATGTTGCCAATCGTGTGAGAAAATACATCCCAGGTACTTGAAACTGTCTACCTGTTCTAACTTTGTTCCTCCTATTTGGCACTCAATCTGTTTAAATCTCTTTCCCACAGACATTACTTTCGTTTTGGAGATGCTGATCTTTATATCATAATCCTTGCACCTCTGATCGAGCTCTGAAATATTAGTTTGCAACCTTTCAATCGAATCGGCCATTACAACTAAGTCATCCGCATATGCGAGACTGCTTATTTTAATCCCGCCCTGCCAGTCTACTGTTTTCAACATATGTTCAAATGTTAGCAAATCTAATAGACCTAACTTGTACGGTTATTAGTCCCTAGCCGGCCGCAGTGGCCGAGGTGACTGAGGCGCTCCAGTCACGGTCAGCACGGCCACTACGGTCGGGGGTTCGAATCCCCCCTCGGGCATGGATATTTGTGCCGTCCTAGTTAGTAAGTAGTTCATAAGTAGTTTGTAAGTTTAGGGACAGATGACCCCGTAGGTAAGTCCCATAAGCTTAACAAACATTTGAACATTTCATTAGTCCCTAGGCTTACAAACTACTTAAGCTAACCCAAGGACAAACACACACACCCAAGCCCGAGGGAGAACTCCAACCTCCGGCGCGACCGACCGCGCGCTCCGCAGTAAGGCGCCTTAGAACACTCCACCGCGGCTATTCGCGTGTTGTAGGAGTTTGCCGGCTGTGAATGGAAGCAGCGTGTGGCAGACATCTTCAGTCTTCGTCGCTGTCAAAACTCTGCCTGGAAGACAGGAACAACAAATGATGTAAATCGCTGGGAGCAAGATGAGCAGTGTGCGCTGTATGAGGAAACAGTTGCAGGCCGAACAACTGGTGTGCGCACGATAACAGCACAACTCCTGCAGGAAGCATCCCACGCCTCTTGTTCTGAATACCACGTCGGAGTTCCCGCATTTTTTCATAGTAAGAGACTGCCACTGGTTCCGTTCACAGGCGGAAGACTTCTACGACACTTCAATTGGATCCTACTGTATGGTAAGTGCCTCAGTTCTTTTGGTGACTGTCGAAAAATAACTCAAACATTACTGTATCTGTAGAAAGATATAAAAAAAAGCCAAGATCGCTAATCATCAATTTTTCATTTATTTATTTTTTTAATAAAAAATTGATGATCAGCGATCTTGGCTTTTTTAAATATCTTTCTACATTATCATAATTGGATCGCCTCCTAGAACGTAAACCAACATTACTGTATCTGTTGGCAATAAAGGTTTTCATGTAAGTATGTTGGGTCTTAAGAAATAGGGACAATTACTTTTTGGATGCGCCTCGTAAAGGTTTCTACGCGACTGCGGCGTACGGTTAATTTCTGCCCCACGGAGATGATAATATCGGCCGATTTCGTGCAGGAATCCGAATAGTAAACATGGATGATGGCGCTACTTCGGTAGCGAGTGACTTGTGGCGATTTCAAACGGACGGGAAGGCGTACTTGGGTGACCAAGTGGCGCAGCTCTTCGCTAGCTGTGTGTCCGCCTGTCAAATGGGGTAGCGTTCGTTTTACACTGGCATTTGCAATCATGACGTCATCTTGACGTAGCAGTGCTGTGAAGGCGGCTATCGATCTGTCGATCGCTACAGCGCCGAGATTGAGAGTGTTTATGAGTACATGGGAACAGTCGTAACGAGAACTTTTTAAGGCCAATTCACTGCACGTCAGAACATTCCACAATGCATTTCTAATGGCGGAATTCACACTGTCCGTCACCGGACGGTCACATCACGTCAAGCTTTCTCGATAAGAATGTTTTGTCGGAACAGTCGTCTACTAACATTGGAAGTTAACCTATTTTCGTCACGCGATTTTCATGTTGTAGTCGATGATTACAGGGTTTATATTCAAATGTGTCTTATTAATGTTTATTTTGCTTTGTTTTGGCGGTAAATTACAAATGTTTCATAATGACTTAAAATATTTTTCTCAATTCTGTGTCGTCCTAAAAGCGAGGTCGGATATCTGAAACCGAAAAATGGTTTACGTTTCGTAATATTGTAACAGAAAAGACTGAAGCAAACTTTTTATTTGAATAACATTGTAATTTGATGACGTATTTGTCATTAAATAACATTTTGTATGAAAAAGTCGGCATAACGAAAGACAAAAATTCAGTTGTTTACGACGGTATTAACAATGTCAGTGGGCAAATCGTAATGGATAAAGTAAACAGGTTCTATTTATGCTCTTATATTGTTTGACATGTTCATATGTTTATTTTTTCGCTTGAAAATAGATATGTTTTAAAACGTTTTTCTTATTGCCTGTACATATCACACTAAGTTGGCAAAAAACATACACTGTAAAGTTTTCTTTGGCCGTCAATAACACACAACGTTGTTGTTCTCTCAATTCCAGTATTAAACTTTGACTTTTTACGTAACAGATCGCAACTCATAACTTCACTTTCACCATCGTATTGGGATAGGCGAATTGACGTGATGGACAGTGTGAATACAAATTGACGTGACAGTGCCCATAAATTAAAGGCACAATCTGTACACATTTTTCTGTTAGCGCATGCTGTATATTCCAATTTTTTTTCAGCTGCGAAGGTGGTTAAGTTCTATCACACCCTATTTAAAAGTACTTTGATTTTCGTCACCTTAAACCTGTGAGCATACACTACTTTTATATTTAGTGCTATAACTATGTACGCCATTTCTCTGCCTTGTAGAGCTAGATTCTGTCAGTATTCCTGTAATGTTGCATGAAATAGCTTTTTATACTTCCCGCTCAGCACACATGATCGTAGAGTGGCACACACACGATAAAGAAAATGAATAGCCGAATTCGTGCAGTCGACGCTGAGTCACTCAAACGCGCTCGCAAAAGTCGATCGTCGAAAGCCCACCAGTGACAGCCTCCTTACGTCACAATGACGTCGTCAGTGTGAAACGAACGCTACCCGTCAAGTGACGGTGGCTACGGTTCGTGGCTGCAGTCTCGCTGGAGGCCACACTGACGGTGTGGTAGCTGAGCGCCTTCCGTCAGAGGGCTGACCACCGTCAGTAATTAAAGAAAAATCCGAGCAAAGATCTCATCGCTAAACAATGAACAAACATTACCCCATATCCGCAAAGAAACGATATACCCGAGGAACAAAAATGTTGTTTAGGAGACCGCTGACCTGTGAGGGAGGGGGGGGGGGGGGGTACCCGGGTTCGAATCTAGATTGGGTTGTTTGTTTGGGATAGGGGGACTAAACTACTGAGGTTATCAGTCCCCCGGTGGGGAGGGCAAGGAGTGAGGATAGGAACGAAGGGGAAGGGAAAGGAAATGCAGTCCGGGAAGTAAAGAAGGAAGGAAGACTGCATTAGCTCGGGGCCCCGTGCTCGCCACGCACGTACTCACGAAAGAACCGTCAGGCCCTTGGGGGCTCGAATCTAGGCCCAGCACTTGCTTCGACTTGTCTCCATTGAATTATTTTAACGACCTAAAACAGCCATAGTGATTATCTTTCTTACTCTCCTCGGTTGCTCAGTGGTAGAGTGCCAGACTACAAATCCAAAGGTTGCGGGTTCGATCCCCGCCAGGTCCTAGGATTTTTATCTGTCACTTTCCACTTCTTTCACATCTGGTAGTATTGCTCATGTGCAAAATACCGAGTAAAAAATGTTCAAATGCTTGTAAATCTATCGGACCAAACTGCGTGGTCATCAGTCCTTAGCTTACAAACTACTTAAACCTAGGTAAACTAACCTACGGACAAACACACACACACCCTTGCCCCAGGGAGGACTCTTACCTCCACGGCGAGCAACCGCGCACTCCGCAGCGAGACGCTTTAGACCGCTCGGCTACTCCACCGCGGCGAAAATACCGAGTAGCACCGTGGTTCGGAACCCACGTTAAACCGTAGGTCCCCCTATAACTGGCTGGGTAAGTCAGTTCGAAGGCCGGAGGAAGGCAACGGCGGCATACCACCTCCAATCAGGACCATGCCTAGTAAAGCACTGTGGTGTTCAAACCAATCTTCGGATTGTTGACTGTTTTACCTTACTCTCATTAAAATGCAATTGCATAGTTGCTCCGAAGCAGGTGTGGTGTTTTTTCTTTGATCGTCGGAGAGCAGATGCATCGGCCGCTGAAGTGGGAGTGCTGCAGTGGGCAACAGGTGTCCGTAATGCGGCAGCTGTGACGTAACGGCCAGGGCGCTTCCGCCCGTTATCAGTTGCCGCCTCGATACTGTTACACAATGCCTTATCATCGCAGTTACACGCTCTCAAAATAGAACGCCAATTTCTTCTAAGAGATTGCAACACTGTGCAGCTTACTCCCGTATACACGGAATATCACTCGTAATTTACACACGGTTGACTTTGTAAACTATTCGAGAAATGGAAAAGAGGTTATCGGCAAACCACAGTAGGCAGTAGGGCACGCAGTGCTGTTGCACGTGTAACATTTTCAACGCTTGTATCGACCGAAATACTGAAGGAAAGAAGCTTAGGGTTTAACGTCCCGTCGACAGCGTGGTCATTAGAGACGGAGCTTAAGCTCGGATTTTTAGGGAACGATGTGGGAGGAAATCGCCCGTGCCCTTTAAAAAGGAACCATCCCGACATTTGCCTGAAGTGATTTAGGGAAATTAAAAAAAAAAAAAAAAAATAAATAAATAAAAAAAAAAAAAAAAAATGTAAATATATCGGACCAAACTTTGTGGTCATCAGTCCGTAGCTTACAAACTACTTAAACTAAGGTAACTATCCTAAGGACACACACACACACACACACACACACACGCCCCAGAGAGGACTCGAACCTCCACGGCGAGCAACCGCGCGCTCCGCAGGGAGACGCTTTAGACCGCTCGGCCATTCCACCGCAGCTTAGGGAAATCACGGAAAACCTAAATATGGATGGCCGGAATGCGAGTACAGTGTCTTATCACTCCGAACGCTCCGTCCGAAATACTGAAGCAAGTATCGATTCTTTAAAAGGAATGCTGTACTTTTTAACACATTCGAAAGCTCCTGAAAAGAAGGATACAGTGATACTGTTCTCGTTAATGTCGGCGCTGCAACTTTTCACAAGAGTATCGGAGAAATATAATTCAGTTAAAACACGGATTGGCCATGTGCAACATGATAGGCTTTTGTTATTAGGGGATTTCTCTTGGTTGTACTTAATACGACCAAGGAAGGGAGGAACATTAGTGTTTATACGTCTCGTCGATATATTCGTCATTAAATACGGATCACACGGTCGAATAGGTTTTGTCAAGAATGGGAAGGAAATCAGCTGTGCCCTCTGAAAAAACCATCCCGAAATTTGCCTGGAGTAGGGCAATCACGGAATACCTAAAGCATGATGGGCGGATAAGGATTCGAACCGCCCTCCTCCTGATTGCGAGTCCAGTGGGTTACTATTGTGCCACCTTGCTTGAAGACATAAGAAAAGAACTGAACATATTTTCATTATTAGAGAAAAAGAAGACCAATTATTGTATGCTTACACGATTGCAAAAAATGACGAAGGAGTTACTTCTATTTATATGTAGAAGGATGCATACGGCGCGACTGAACTTGGGACGACCACATCTAACTAACCGTGAGTAAGACAGTTGTCAGATTCATTGGCAGAATCCTCAGGAAATGTATTGCTGCAATAAAGGAAAAACGGTCAAAAGTTTGTAATTCTATCGGACCAAACTGCGTGGTCATTAGTCCGTAGCTTACAAACTACTTAAACCTAGGTAACCTAACCTAAGGACAACACACACACCCATGCCCCAGGGAGGACTCGAACCTCCACGGAGAGCAACAGCGCGCTCCGCAGCGAGGTGCTTTAGACCGCTCGGCTACTCCACCGCGGCCAATAAAGGAAGCAGCTTAGCCGTGTGGTCTGGACGCCACATTACGGATCGCGTGGACATTCTCGTCGGAGGTTCGAGTCCGTGCTCGACATGGGTGTGTGTGCGTCCTTAGCATAAGTCAGTTTAAGCAGTCTGTAAGTGAACGGACCGATTACAACAGACGTTTGCTCCCTTACGTTTCCAAACATTCAGCATTCGAAGTAGCTTACAGAACACTCGTTCAACCAGTACTCCAATATTCCTTCTCACTATGGAATCCGTAGCAGATACCACTGACAGAGTAATAATAAAGAATCAAAGAAGAGCAGCACTTATCTATAAAGGTTTATTTATTTTCAGTAAGTGCGAAAGCGTTACGGGGAGATTCAGCCGGACAGACGCCGCAAGAGAGGCGTTCTACTACATGACGGTGTGTTCTGCTGTGAAAAGTTCTCAGGGTGAACGCTCCCGCCAACCATTCGCGACTGGAGCATGAAGTGACACGTACCAAAATACCCTCCGCCACACACCGAAAGGTTTGGATGTCTATGTACAGCGACCAGTTCTAGAACCCTGCTCAAGCGTTTAGAGCATTTATCACACGGGAACGCGACACCAGAAACTGAATGAATTCACACACGGCTCGTACGGGCAGTGTAGTTGACGTTAAAGTTTCATTAAAATTATCCGGGCTGTTATTTCGTGGTCGGTTGAATTTCGGTTTTGAAAACAAAATCAACAACAACAAAAAATGTTTCAAATGTTTGTATAGCTTATGGGACTTAACTACGGGGTCATCAGTCCCTAAACCTACAAACTACTTACAAACTAGCTAATACTAAGGACGGCACAAATATCCATGCCCGAGGGGGGATTCGAACCCCCGACCGTAGTGGCCGTGCAGACCGTGACTGGAGCGCTCAGTCCCCTCGGCCACCGCGGCCGGCCAAAATCAGCGGCATAAAACGCCGGATAATTTTAATGGACACGACTGATGGTTAGGGAATTTGGGTGTGAATCTTTCGAAGAAAGACGACGCTGTTTTGGCTTGCCAGTTGCGTAGGAAACGTGTGAAGACGATAACGAGAGATATGGTGTGTACAGCGTCGTATGGGGAGGGATTTTTCTAAGGCGCAGTTCGCGAAAGAAAGTAGGCAGGTATTTGCCAGTACTACTTGGAAGTATTCACCGCCAAGCAAATGTAGGTGTAGCGTGTAAGCGAGCGGGAACAATCGCAAAGCCAGTACAAGCGCTGGTTTTACATTCTTGCACGAGACTTCACATTATCCGTAGTTACGTCTATGTGTAACAAAAAGCACTGTTATAGATCTGCAGGACTGATGGCCATAGTAGTCTAGTCCCCTTAAAACCCCCCATAACAACAACAACAGATCTGCAACCCATCGAAGTAGTGGCGTAACTATGGGGGGGGGGGATGAGGGGGATAGAACCCCCCCCCAGAACCCGGAAAAAAAGAAAAAGAAATCGTATAACAGCAATCTGGTAAAGATTGGAAACTTGGGATGTTTTACCATAAGCTTTCATTGGATGGGAGTGAATTAGTTTCTTCAACGGAAATGGTAGATGGTAGTCTGTCTGGAAACTGACTAAAATTTTGCTCATCAAGCAGATCTATTCCCCCCCCCCCCCCAAAGCCAAGTCCTAGTTACGCCACTGCATCGAAGTCATTACGCCGCGGTGGAGTAGCCGAGCGGTCTAAGGCGCCTCGCTGCGGAGCGCGCGGTTGCTCGCCTTGGAGGTTCGAGTCCTCCCTGGGGCATGGGTGTGTGTGTTGTCCTTAGGTTAATTTACTTAGGTTTAAGTAGTTTGTAAGCTACGGACTGATGACCACGCAGTTTGTTCCGATAAATTTACAAACATTTGAACATTGAAGTCATTACAGAAGCATTTTCAGTTCTGAAAGGGGCCGAGTCGGCTTTCGCCAAGCTCGAGTTGAGGAAAACCACGAAAAATAGCTGGACGGTGGTCAGAACCTCAAGGCAGCTTTGACCGAGCGAGAACAGACGGATGTTTGGCTAGGTTCCGCTGCAATAGTGCGAGCGGACGCTCCGGTTAAACCACCTAGTGCCAATCTGGGCGGCGGGAATAGCATTTCCTGCACGCCCGTCTGTAACGCGTGGCTAAGTGAATAACAGGCAATCATCCGCACTTGGCGGGTGTCTATCTCGTTGTCCGCTCTGCCGTACAAATCAACTAGGCAGTGAAGAGGGAAATACTCGGAGTTCAAGGTCGCGTGACGTAAGCACCTAAGTGCCGCGCGCATTTCGACATTCGCTCCAAACACGTCCGCGTTAGCATCGCGCGTCGCCGGTACTTACTGCACACTCGTGTGTCGCATATTTCTCCGCGAGGACCGCTAACAGGGGACCCTTTCAACGGACGAGACTCAGCAGAGCTTGCCTGGCGTGTTAGATGCTAGGTGAGTTGCAAGGTAGCGGTTCTAGAAGGACGTTCATTCGCTCCCAGCTCGTCCGTCACAGCTAAAACAGTTACAGAGTTTCGAGAAACTCTGACGCGGTCTGAACACTGCCGATCTCGGCTCCGGCACAAACTGAACATCCACAGCTCGAAGCACAAACTACATTTCGCTTTCCTCCCTCGAATTATGTTTTTACATTTACCATGTTTGACCCACTTAGAGAACGCGATTTATGTCCTCTCTGGCGCAATTTTCTTTCCTGGCCGTGGAATGTGCCACGCTTATTTTTCCTTTACTGAAAAATGTAGGTAAAACATACAGTAAAAATAAATAAATAGAGCTGACAATCATTTCATAGAGCGCTTGTTTGTTAGCTGTCGACACTACAATATCGCAATTAGCACCAACAGTGACAATGGTGTTGTACCTATCATGCAGGCTGCCTATAAATAAGATACAGTTACATGGAAAAGTTGCGTAGCGTAATTATTTACAATGCAACGTGTAAGCATAAGCTGTTACTGTGCTCTCCTGCTTCCCCGCCCGATAAGCGTATACGTATTAAGTACACGGAGAAAAGTACTTACCCCGATTTGGACGCGTTTGTGGAAGTAATGGAGTGAATGCGCAATTTGTTGGCAATGTCTTTGAGCTCCTGCACGGCGCGCGCTTCAGGCTTGTGGTAGGTGGCCATGGCTTTGGTGCTGTCGAGTCGGGAGGCGGGCGCCGAACACGCGAGTGGAGCCGTGGACAAGCGCAGGCCGACAGCCCGGTTCCGCTACCGTCCGCAGCGTCGGCGGTGGCGCTGCCGGCGGCCGCCAGAGCGCGCTGGAGCTGCCGCCGCGCGCGTGCTGCGAATTCCTGCACGAACAGCCGCAGGCTGCAACCGTCCACTCCGCTGCACGCTCCCATCTAACTGTGCCGCTACTCACTCCAAACATCTCCCTGATCTCACATTATCATTACGACAGGGCACTTCTTGTAATCATAAGTCTTTTTATTGCTACAATACAATATTTATTTACGTTCCACACAAATTGCATTTCTCGAAGAGAGAATTCTGTAAGAACTGGTTTACACCGGAACGTCAGCGAACAAGAATAATCTCCGGTGTAAAAGGAATGCGAGCAAATGGTCTTGTTCCCAGGGGGGTGTAAATTTGAGTCGCGCGCTTTGTTTGTGTGACGTCAGCTGGCAGCAAGCGCCGAGCAGTTGCCGCATATGAAACGTGCCAGCAGGAAGTTGTGTTTTGCGCTCGCTCGTTTCGTCACCTGTTAAGTGTTCGGATAGAAAGTAGCTTTCTTGTATTAGCGAACAATGTTTCCATATATCGGCTGCCACGTTTGCGTTGTAACTATTTTCTTAATCTAATATATAAAAATGATGGCCTCTGTTTGTCCTTATGCTATGCCTGTCAATGTCATTCAGTCGATTGCGATACAACTTGGTCAACTTATTGCGTGAGCTAGTGTCACGCTTGTAGGCATAGTAAAATTTCGAAATTCGCACTCTAAGGGAGTAAAATCATGATATTACATAAAACAGAAGCACATTTTCTCTCTGTTTGTCCCTTTAACCTTCTATAACTCGAGAACTACTGAAAGCATCGTGATGAGGTTTCTTTTAAATTGTAGGTCTCACACAGGTCTAAAAAAACTCCGGGAGAGCATATGTCTAATTTTTATGAGTGAAGCATATGTACCGTTTTTCTCTCCTAAGGCGCTGGCGCCGGATGGCTTCAGACTACGTAAATAGTGATTGTGGGAAATGCATAAAAGTTATACATGTGCTGTCCGGGACTTAATTTTAGATCTTTATGAGCTCTACAATTTAAAAAAAAAAAAAAAAAAAAAAAAAAAAAAAAAAAAAAAACCTCATCACGATACGTTCAGTGGTTCTCGAGTTAAAGACGTTTAAATATTACCCTTGCCAAGTCGCGGGGCGGACGGGTTAGCTAGTTGTTAATAATGTTTGAAGCTTTTCTTTTTCAGTCCTTTGTATGTTAGTATACATATATATCAATCACAAGCGTGTTCCACTGCTTAAAAGCAATGTTTTTTGTCGAATGATAAAAGAAATGTGTTCACGGTGGCCTTATAATACAGCGGCTTGCTGCCGAGTGACGGAATACAGCGCTAACCAATGACAGTGAAGCTCAAACGGGCATACCTTTCTAGTCTATGTACCTTGTCTTGTTCCATTCGCTTTCGCTGATGCTCTTGTTCCGCTGGTTGCTGGTATCTTCGCTACGTCCTAAGTGAGCGCGCGGCGACAAAAGACGGTCACAGTGTACTTAGGGTATATTACACGAAGCATATTGGTCGCATGTCGCTGGCGTCTGTTGTCGCTCGGCGTATAGCGAATGAATACGTTGACGAAATGACATGCAGCGACTTCAGACGCTAGCGTCTTCGTAAAAACAATTGAAACGTGACGTAGCTTATCACACATTGTTTTGGAGGTTAGGCGATACCAAACAGTTCTGTTTCCCGCCAAAAAAAAAAAAAAAAAAAAAAAAAGAAGTGGAATTGTAATCAAATTTCTGGGAAAAAAAATTATCGAAGCTTTCCAATATTATCGGGCATTAAAAATGATTATTTAAATACTAAACTTAAAGACACTCAATTTAAGCAACTGTTCGGCGACTGACGAATTGAACACTGAAGGTTTCTTGGGGGGATATGGATACCAAACACTTGAAAACAAAAATCAAAACAATAAAATAGCTCATCTTCGTTATATTTCTATAGGCAGAAGGATCTCCACACAATAATTCTCTCAAAAGATTTGCAGAAGCACTATATTTATCCCTCCTCCCAATGCACCTTCTTATCCATTTTCTTTTATTTTTTTCCTACTTTTCCGTTTTGATTTTGGTAGATTGTGTTTCTCGCAAAAGTCTTAAAAGAACCATGCCAGCATTTATTACTTCCTTCGACATTTTGCCTCGACTGGTGGCTACTTTATACGCTCCTGTACATGACACGGGGCGACCAAAAACGCCAGCGACCAGCTTCTAAAGTAGCCCACCCTTCAACTTCAGACGCTCGCGTTTCGGAGCAGCGACTTTGTTCGCTGTCCTTGTTTACACGGAGCGAATTTAGCAGCTGCGTCCAAATTCGCCAGCGACTAGCGACCAAATTCGCTCCGTGTAATATACCCTTTACGGGAATGTCGTAGGTGAGCAACGTCCGCTACAACTGGAGACATTTTAATTCCAAACAGTTTGAATTTTTCAGCTGCCGTCATACGACAGTAGAGGTCTGCCCGGATATGAAAAGCACTCTCCGCATCTGCGGCAAGTTCCTTAGCCACAGATATTAAAGTTTTGAATGAGAAATATAAACAGACAGTAGTACCGGTACTTTAAATCGTGGTATGTAATGATATAAATATTGCTAGGCTGTCATTTCTGCGACAGCTTCACTGCTACTGACTTCTACAGGGTGTCCAGAAAAGGGCTCCCTGATTTCAAAATTAAATATCTCGAAAACAAAGGTCGATAGAGGAATGCAGTAAACGGCATGTTTATTGTGAAAGCTGTAAAAAGTTTATACAGCAGTTTGAAATAATAGTTACAAGAGCTCCTAACAGATGGCGCTGTATGCTGTACAGCTCATATTAGCATACATAAGTGAAATAATCGCATGAAAACACTCTTTGAAACAATCACATCACAATGTTTTCAAAATGTTTACCATTGGCACTACAGAGGTGGCGCAAACGAAGAATGAAATTCGCCATCACATTTCGTAGTGTCTCAACCGAAATGGATTCACATGCCACAGAGATCGCCGATTCAAGCTCGTCCAGCATGGCGGGATGCTTGGAGTAGACCATGTCTTTCACTGTGCCCCACAAAAAAAAGTCACAAGGAGTCAAATCCGGCGAATATGTAGGCCAATCCATGCCTGCACCAGTAAATTTGGGATATTCCAAAGCAATGACTCGATTCCCGAAGTATTCCTCAAGAAAGCGGAACACTTGTTCGGTCCGATGTGGTCGGGCTCCATCTTGCATAAACCATTCAGTACCTGGTCGATCCTCTAACGCTTGTTGTGTGACAACAAATTGTTCCAAAATTGCAACGTAACGTGCACCAGTGACCGTTTCTCGAATGAAAAAAGGGCCAATAATGCCTCTGCTGCATACTGAAACCCACACAGTAACTTTAGGAGAATACAGGGTTTCGCTTCACTCCTATATGTCTTTTCGAAACCCCAAAATCGCCAGTTCTGCTTATTCACGTATCCATTCAGGTGGAAGTGTGCTTCATCTATAAACCACATGCGGCCAACATCAAATCCTTCATTATCAATCATTGTGAGCATCTGATTAGCAAAGGCAACCCTCTGTTGTATAGCTCGTACGGGTATGGCCTGGTGCGTTTGAATTTTGAATGGAAACATGTGTAGGCTCTTTCTCAGTATTTTCTGCGTGCTGGAACGCTTCAAACCAGTCGCAGATGCAGTTCTACGGACGGATCGTGGCGTAACTATGGGGGGGGGGGGGGAAGAGGAGGATAGAACCCCCCTCCCAGAACCCGAAAAGAAGAAGAAGAAGGAAAAAAAGAGAGAGAGAGACAGAGAGAGAGAGAGAAAAATAAGAAAAGAAAAAGAAATCGTATAACAGCAATCTGGTAAAGGTTGGAAACTTGGGGTGTTTTACCATAAGCTTTCATTGGAAGGGAGTGAATTAGTTTCTTCAACGGGAGTGCTAGATGGTAGTCTGCCTGGAAATTTTGCTCGTCAAGCCGATCTATTCCCCCTTCCCCCCACCCCCCAAAGCCAAGTCCTAGTTACGCCTTACGCCACTGGACGGATGACAAAGGATTTCGCTGAATAATTCCAGAAACTGTGGCAATATTTTCAGGCGTAACTGCGGTTTGCTTGCGGCCAACATGCCCCACTAGATCATCAGTTACGCTGCCTGTTCGTTGAAATTTTGCGAAGAGCGTACGAATAGTTTTCGCATCGGATCCTTTTGGAACATTAAATCGTGCTTCAAAACTTCGCCTTGTTGCCGTAGGACTCTCTTCTAACCTGTGGTACT
This sequence comes from Locusta migratoria, assembly GCA_026315105.1. NCBI lineage: Eukaryota > Metazoa > Arthropoda > Insecta > Orthoptera > Acrididae > Locusta > Locusta migratoria. The sequence continues at coordinate 354,010,969 of CM048755.1, read as the reverse complement.
CTAGCAACAGAAATACGCGTTGTTCAATGGAGTACACGGTTTTAATCTCTTCCTTCGGTAGGCTAACTTCCTTTCACGTTTCAATAATGGAACTGATCGCTCTGGGCTTCGGATCACTATTTATACTAGGCATTACGTATGGAAATTACAGCGCCATCTTTTAGCAGCTTTTGTAACTATTATTTCAAACTGATGTGTAAACTTCTTACAGCTTTCACAATAAAAATGTCGTTTACTGCATTCCTCTATCGATCTTTGTTTTCGAGATGCCGGCCGCGGTGACCGAGGTGACTGAGGCGCTCCAGTCACGGTCAGCACGGCCACTACGGTCGGGGGTTCGAATCCCCCCTTGGGCATGGATATTTGTGCCGTCCTAGTTCGTAAGTAGTTCATAAGTAGTTTGTAAGTTTAGGGACTGATGACCCCGTAGTTAAGTCCCATAAGCTTAACAAACATTTGAACATCAAAAATTTGTTTTCGAGATATTTAATTTTGAAATCAGGGAGCCCTTTTCTGGACACCCTATAGAAGTCAGTAGCAGTGAAGTTGTCGCAGAAATGACAGCCTAGCATTATTTATGTCATTACATACCACGATTTAAAGTACCGGTACTACTGTTTGTTTATATTTCTCATTCAAAACTTTAATATTTGTTGATAAGGAAGTTGCCGCGGATGCGGAGAGTGCTTTTCATATCCGTGCAGACCTCTACTGTCGCGTGACGGCAGCTGAAAAATTCAAACCGGTTGGAATTAAAATGTCTCAAGTTGTAGCGGACGTTGCTCACCTAGGACACTTCCGTAAAGGGTATATTACACGGAGCGAATTTGGTCGCTAGTCGCTGGCGAATTTGGACGCAGCTGCTAAATTCTCTCCGTGTAAACAAGGACAGCGAACACAGTCGCTGCTCCGAAACGCGAGCGTCTGAAGTTGAAGGGTGGGCTACTTTAGACGCTGGTCGCTGGTTTTTTTTTTTTACTGCATTCCTCTATCTATCTTTGCTTTAGAGATATTTAATTTTGAAATCAAGGAGTCCTTTTTCTGGACACCCTGTAAAATCACTGAAACTGTTTTATATCTAAAACGGGCAGTTCCAAACAGGAAAGCTTTAGGTCCCACAGCACATACATTAGCGGCTCGGAGCCCGTGTGGTGATGGCATTACATCACGGAGAACACGTCATAGTTTGGGTGAGAAAACCGAACATGTGTGAAATGTCCAGCAAAGATATCAAGATTGTCCACAGACCCTCATCACACACAGATAAGCCGCGATTTTATCCGCAAAGTAACAAATAACGCGGATACCCGCATTCACGCAGATCTGCAACTGCCACCAGCGACAGCATTCGGCGAAGCGCTGCATCGGATGCACCGGACAACATGAAATACGTATCGCCGATTATAAAGAAATGTATGCGGTGAAAAAATTTTCACACTTAAAAGACTCTAAAGGACTGAATTTGTTTTCGTTACCAGGGGCGGATCCAGGATGGCCTGCTGGGGAGGGGGGGGGGGGGAAGTACTCTCATCGTCAGGTAAACTCTGGCTCAGTAGGAAGACTCTCGTCACCCCTTTTTACCCCACGCCCATTTAAACCAAAGTCTCACAGTGACAGCACGCTAGCTTCGCATTCATCAGAAAAAACAAACAAACAAACAAACGAGCCGCTGGGAGGGGGGGGGATGGCGAATGACCCTTCTCCCCCCCCCCCTTAGATCCGCCTATGTTCGTTACTCGCCATAGTACTGTTGTTGTACTGCCCGCTGTAACTAAACAACTACCTCGAATTTTTTTTGAAGTTTGCAGCGGTTAAAAAAAAAAAAAAAAAAAAAAAATCCTCATTACATTTAGCTCGTAGGTTGCTGTGTATGGCCGGCCGCGGTGGCCGAGGGGACTGAGGCGCTCCAGTCACGGTCTGCACGGCCACTACGGTAGGGGGTTCGAATCCCCCCTCTGGCATGGATATTTTAGCTGGTTCGTAAGTAGTTTGTAAGCTTAGGGACTGATGACCCCGTACTTAAGTCCCACAAGTTCTACAAACATTTGAACATTTTTTTTTTTTTTTTTTTGCTATGTATGGAATGTAGCTAAAGTATCGACTCTGTATTTAAAGTTGATAGCAGAAAGATTGTCTTTTTTAGTTCTCCCGATTTTGCATTCTACGAGGCGCGTCCAGAAAGTAAGTTCCGTTTGGTTATATAAAACGAACGGGTACAGATACAGAAAAAATATTGATTGTACAAAAATCTACAACTGTGAAACTACTTTTCTACATAGCTTCCGAAATTTTGTAGGCAACTGTCATAGCATGGCACAAGGTTTTGTGTGCCTTTTTCATAGTATGTTGCCGCCTGTGTATTCAACCATGTGGTAACATGTTCTTTCACCTCGTCATCATCGTTGAAGTGTTGTCCACCAAGGACAGATTTTAGGTGTAAGAAGAGGATTACTGTCAAAAGATTTTTTTTTCACGATAATGCCTGATATCACACACCGAATGTGACCAAAAAATTCTTACGGAAATTTCAATGGGACCTGTTTGATCATCTTCCATACAGCTCGGACCTCTCTCCTAGCGACTTTCATCTCTTCTTACACCTAAAATCTGTCCTTGGTGGTCAACACTTCCACGATGATAAAGAGCTGTTACCACATGGTTGAATACACAGGCGGCAACCTTCTGTGAAGGATGCATGCAAAAACTTGTGGCACGCTATGACAATGCCTACAATATTTCGGCAGTTATGTGGAAAAGTAGTTTAAGAGTTGTAGAATTTTGTGCAATAAAAATTTCTTCTGTATCTGTGTACAATTTCATTTTATTACCAAACGGAACTTACTTTCTGGACGCGCCTCGTATATCTAGCGGACGAGTCGTACCTAATTCCGTCCCTGGGCATCGACAATCATGTGCTCCTAAATATTTCATTATAACGAAAGAGATATTTTTTCAAATGATAGCACTTGATTAACGCTTGAAATTAAAATGTTTGATAGGGCGGAAACACGTTTCACTATAAATAACAAAATGTATTTTGACCGAATTTTCATATCCAAAAGACAATTGGGAAATGGGAAAAAATGGATATCAAATTAACCAGCATGAGCGGTACTTGAAAGTTATCATGGTAGGCTCTAATTAAGGAGAAATTAGTGTTTTGAGAGAAAACGGTAATATTTCATCAACAGTTGTTACTGACTACATATATGAAGCGCCAAGAAGTTCATCCCTTCAAGGCCTCATTATTTTGTGCAGTAAGCAAGTACTAAATTTAGAAAAAATTTAAAATGCAACACTGGGAAGCCAATTGAGGTGGATGTGAGATAACGTTTGTGACTTAAATACCTTCATATTATTTTTAATTGGGTATTTAATGTGTTTGGTAAAGTGGGATACGTGAGTATGCAATTAAAGTGCTTTGGTAAGATGTACAGGATGACCAGCCAGTCTAAAACAGGTTAGGGAAATAATTCAAATTTTTATTTAAAAACTTTGCCTAAGTTATACAAGTGTTCTTTCACTGCGACATACGCCTTGACAACGTGACCAAGGCTGTCCACCTTGCAGGACAGAGCCGGCCAGAACCAGTACTGAAACGCTGATTCTAAGATCACGCCACCCTTCTGGCGTCCGTGCTGAAACTACTGACGTTTCCATGCTACCGTGGAGCCAATAGCAGACACCCACGTTTGATCACGTGTGCTACTGCTGCAGGACGCAGAGGTGCGAGAATCAGTTCCTTGGCTCTCTTCAGTTTGAGTTCTCGTACAGAACAGACGCACTCCAGAGGCTCAGCGTCTGTGCGGGGCGAACGGCCGCATGCCGTCCGCTCCCGCCTAGCGGCTGTTCGGCATCAGCCACCAACTGTGTGAACCGTAACCATTACCGTAACCTTCTCCTTTTCCGTTTTCTAATCCGTTTAGACTGGCATTCATTCATTGCATCCGACCCCAGGGCGAGTCCCGCCATGTATCCCGTATTTCAGAATATACCAAATATTAACTTCAATTCTATCTTTTATTTGCCATTCAGCCACCCTTTCCTAGGGCGCCCACAAGCCTTCACCGCTCCGCATTCCATCCTGACAACGCCTCCAACCCATCTTATTTATGCAGCACTGGAATGGGTTGTATAATTTTCCTATCATCCGTGGGTAAAGATTAAGTGCTGTACAAAGACATTAACAAAATACTCCACAGTATATAGCATATAGAACTTAGTACACAGAACAGGTGAAAGGGTTTTAATTTGAGAGAGTTAAAATATAAAATACACCTCTGCTGAAACTAGCGCCCGCAAGTATTTGTAAATGGCAATTCACGCCACGCCGCCAGTCACACGACTAGCGGATGGTATGCGTTCTTCCAGTACTTACTGGTTGTTGATAGTTTGTACTCACGAAACAGACAGCAAGTATCTGTGCTCATCGTCTTATTTACTAACCCCGTTTACATGGGCTCCTAAAACCGAATTTCGTAAACCGATTTCCCAATTCCGCTTTTGGTTGGTCATGTAAACACTCCAAAATCGATTCTGGAAATCCACTTCTGGAAAACGGTTTTCCAGTTCCACAATCGATTTTCGTGCCTATGTAAATGCAACCATTTTTGAAGCGTTCTTGGCTTGTCAGATCGTGTTTTCTTGTTAAGAATTTTCGGCCATATGGAGAAAGTGACATTTTCTACCGTAAAATAAAACTACACTCTCGCGTGGCTCAATATATTATGTTTATGTTTAAAAAATACGTCAAAAGTTCTTACTAAACTTTATTTTTACACTAGCTGAAAACCCGGCGTTGCCCGGGTGTTTATTTCTTTATTCCAGCCTTGAGTTGGTACTTCTCCTATCCCTTCTTTCTGGCTATCTCCTCTTTTCTAAAAAGATGTTACATTTATGGGAGAATATATAAGAAATAAAGTCTGTTTCGCATAATGTACAAAATTATACGTGCAGTAACCAAACAAAGAAAGATATCAATCATAATACAAATGGCATATAAAGTTCGCAAGATCTCATATTTATTGAGTTATATGTTGTACAATTGTATATTTTTTCAGATATATATTCATTTGTATAAGTACTGTATGTCTGTAAAATCTATTGCGAAGTAATATATTAAAACTTGGTGCGCGATAGGGCAGTTTTCTATAAACGTTACTGTTTATGTGCTCATATCTCATGAACTGCGTGTCATACTGTGATACAATTTCGAAAGTACATGCAGCTATATGTGTGTATACTGTATGTAAAATTTCCTGCGGCTACAATTTTTAGTGTAGAAATTATAATTTGTAACGTCATACTGAATGCCGTAGGTTTAGTACATGAACAGCGGAAAAGTAGTAAGCGAGAAACTTTTTTTCCTTTCATAATTTTGCTATGGTTGCAGCGAGAAAAAGTTCAATTAAGGTTTCAAATTATGTTTAAAGTTGGTTGCAAGTCGCTAAGTACAGTCATCCTCATACAGTGTGTGAATAAAGCCTCGACTGATGACCACGTAGTTTGGTCCGATAGATTTACAGACATTAGAATAAAGCCTCGTCACATTATATGACAGTTCCTTGCAACTATATTGTTTATGACGTTATATCTCCTCAACCATGTATCGTATGCAGTTCGTACTCCTACAGCAATTGTTATCTCACGCAAGGAATATCTGTACCAAATTTGGTTGTAATCGGTTCAGTGCTTTAGGAGAAAATGAGCAGCTTTGTCGCGTTATGCAGCAGTTTTCCGCGCATCTAATTGTTTACGACGTCATATCTCGCGAACTATGTGCAGTGATCTTTTGTTTTTGAGTCAGGAACCTTCGTAGGCGTACGTTGAAAAATTCACCAAAGTTTTATTGCAATCGAAAGAATGGTTTATGAACACACGAGGACATGCAGACAAACATTCAATTATATATATATTGGCAACATCTATTTTTCTTGAACCTTGTGGTCCCTGCTCACAACATAGAAATCAACGTTGACCCTGTTTAGAAAAAGGCGGGGAGTCACTGCTGTAAACAGTTACCATTGCCTGTTTTACTAATTAACAAATGTGCCTTGTTGTTAATAACCACAGTCTAAATGCTGCTTTCTTCAGGTTACATTGATGTTGAATTCAGCGTTTACATTAGTTATTGCAGTTGCTGCACAATATTTCGACAACCGAGCCAATCGTCTTCTTTAAATGCTTGGAGCTGCGTTATTGTACGCACAGTCGGTGCCACCCACGCTGTCGATGTCGCGCCTCTGTGTGCAACAGAGTCCCGCACTTGACAACATTTAATAATCATTTGTTTCTTGAGATACGTACTGCTATTCCTTCTCTCCAAATATTTCAATTCTGTTAGATGTGATAACCGGCGGCATTTCAGTAAATAGAGTGCCGTACCCAAAGACCTGGTTAAATTAAATATCTTGTCAGGCCAAGGAAAGGAAACTCAATGTGCTTTGCGAGACGTGCAGAACATTCACCGGCCAACACAATCTCCGGAGTTATCTGCAATCAAGCACGTTCAAATGTTCAAATGTTTGTAGAACTTATGGGACTTAACTACGGGGTCATCAGTCCCTAAGCTTACAAATTACTTATGAACTAGCTAAGACTAAGGACGGCACAAATATCCATGCCCGAGGGGGGATTCGAACCCCCGACCGTAGTGGCCGTGCAGGCCGTGATTGGAGCGCCTCAGGCCCCTCGGCCACCGCGGCCGGCGCAATCAAGCACGTGTGGAATATGACGTGACACATGTGGCTTGTCGGGCTCGCACAAATTCGGCAACTTTTACTTGCTGAACGCAAACCAAACACTCGAACTCGGCAACTCTCCCAGTCCTCAAACGTCACACTCGAATTCGGTAACTTCATACCTGCTGCTGAGGAGGTATATTCACATTTCCCTTCCGCTTGCCGGTCTCCCGACCTGACGAAGAATGCCGTCAATGGGACGTTGTGCGCCCGTGTTTAATGAGTAATTCTTTGCATACGTTGTCTTCCATTACCTTTTTTTGTAATCTTGATTAGTTCACATTGTTGTGCGAGTGCAAGAACTTTTTTTTTTTTTTTAATGATTTATGAGACAATCTCAGCAGCTCTCTTGGGCTGTTCGCAGACTATATGCTACCCTTCACAGGTTAGTGAAGTCATCAGAAGATCAAAACCATCTGCAAAACGATTTAGGTAAGATATATGCATTATGCGAAAATTAGAATTTTGAGTGTGATGTCATCAATATGAGCACAAAAAGAAAACCGCTAACCTATATTCAAATACAAATCAGTCAAATTTACAAACCATAAATTCAACTAAATACCTAAGAATCACAATTTCGAACAACTTTAATTAGAAAGAACACACAGAAAATATCGTTGGAAAGTATCGTTTCATTGGCGTAACAGTTAGAAGATGCAACAGTTCTTCTAAAGAAACTGCCTACACTACATTGTGTAGGAGAGACAGTGTCATGGAAATGATACTCGTGTTGAAGAAGAAATCATTTAAAAAAGGGCTTATTCGTTGCGGCGAGATCTATTTTCGAACATATTTTCTTAGCACCCACCTACATAGGGAGAAATGATCATCATAATAAGAGAAAACGGATCGAAAACTGAAAGATGTAGGTGTTCCTTTTTCTCGCTCGCTACAAGAGAATGGAACCGCAGAGAAATATTATGAAAGCGGTTCCATAAACCATCTGTCAATCACTTACATGTGATTTGCAGATTGAGTATGTAGATGTAAAAGTATTGTCCTCATGCTCTGGTGGACATAGAAGCACAGAACCGAGGGAGTTTTTTCTATAGATTTAGAAAATTAACATAAAAAGTTATCTAGTTGTAAACGAGAATACTAGATGAATATTGAAAATGCAAGGACATATGCCTAACATTTTTGTCCACTGGATTACAAATGGAGCATGTAAAATTGGTTGTTCGGTACGCCTACAAAAAAGTAGGTGCAGTCAAATGTAATCCAATCGCAGAAAATACTGCTCTTCAACGGAAAAGATTCCTGGTGCTGCAGATGCAGAAAGCGCAGAAAAACGACATAAAGAGAACGCCGCAGTTAATGACAGAGCATAGAGGAACAGGACTCCTAAAACACTGTCATTTTTATCTGTCAACAAAACCGAACTGGAAATGTCAATTATTTCAGAAATTCTCTCTGAAACCTGGTGTAATAAACAAAATGCAATGAATTAAGGAATTGAACATAGTTTTAAACAATATAACCGCTTCAATATAACAAAATATTGGAGCTAGTAAGAAAGTTAAAAAAAGGCGTTGCTTTCGTAATAACTCTAAAATGAAAGAGTAAGCAAGCAGGTTACAACTGCAAGTTTCACCTGAAGACAAAACGGTGTTTGATAAACAAAAAATGTATAAAGTGGCCCACAGAACACACCAAAAATGCCCTAAAGCTATCTTCGAATGCTTTTGCGTATCCGAGGAGGAAGAAATTTCCTTTCTATGCAATTCGGTACACTAAACTTGGACAAATAAGATTAATAGTATATCAGGCGCTTTATACAAAGTCCTCAGTTCAGTTAAGGCTACGTCACAAAAAACATTTGAGATCAGCTAACACGTTAAATGTTTGATGTTAGAATAACAACCAATTTATTAAGGAAAATCATAAGAATATTTAAAGGAGTTGAGATTCTTGTTGTAGCTGTTACGTATGACAAACGAGCGATGAATATGGAAGTGTGGAAGCAAGTTAGTGTATTATCAACTAAGACGTTTTTTTATACTCTGTGAACAATAGCCACGGTGGAATGGCCGAGCGCTCTAAGGCGCCTTGCTGCGGAGCGCGCGGTTGCTCCCCATCGGAGGTTCCAGTCATCCCTCGCATAGGTGTATATGTTGTCCTTATGTTAGTTTAAATTAGTTTACGTAGTCTGTAAGCTGTCGTCGTTTGCGTGTTCTTTTTTGAACCGAGAGTGCAACAGTCTTTGCTTTCTCAGTAGCTTTCTAATATTATTATTATACCATGGTGGATCTTTTCCATCCTTAATCGACTTCACAGGCACATATTTCTCTAATCCTTTATGTACGTACAATGCATTTAAATTTAGTCCACAATTCCTCTACATCCATTGTACCGGAACTAAACGATGTCCATTCATTTTCTAAGTGCGATTCTAACAATTGCTTATCGGCTCTTGCTAACAAAAACAAGCTCCTAGCTTTCTTGATTGGTTAAGAACTTTTGTCACCATTGGGGCTACGACGATATCATGATCACTAACTCCTGTCTCTACACAGTCATCGTTAATAAGGCCAGGCCTGTTCGTAGTTATAAGGTCTACAGCTGCGTTCCATTATCTTTCGCGGAAAAGTTCCGCAATAATTTTAAACTTTATTAGACACTACAAAATTACGTTACCCGTGTATCATTTTCTTTCGGTTTTGTGGCGCTATTTTGTTCTTATACAAGAAAAATTGCTTGTAAACGATAAGAGGCAGAGTCAAGGATTTATTATTGTGCAAGAGTCTTAGCGAATTCTTATTTGGGGCATTGCTTATGGATTCACATGCACTGCGAAGAGGAGGCCTGACGAATGACTATCGACTGGACATCCAGTCAAGAATAAGAAGAAAATAATAAGTAAGATCATACAATGCAGTCTTTCACGGCCGGCGTTAACTTCACTTACAATTTCCAGTCTGAAAGGCCGTGTCGATAGGTGAAACTTTCTCCTTAACGTTTCGTCTTCGGCTCCCTCGAGCCCTCATTTCAGTTGTCACTTTGCTTCCGAAGATGTCTACTGCAGTCGAAAACGAAACGTTAGGGGAAAGTTTTTTTTTTTTTTTTTGTATCCCATCCTCGTCGGCACTTTCGTGTCTCGTTTTCGCCGGTTGTCTTTGGTGTCGGTGGCCGAGTAGAAAGAGACCGACACAGGAATAAAGAATGCACGCGTGTGCAGGTACGGAGGTGACCAGCCAGTGGGACAGCAGAAACTAGAAACACTAGAGTAAATTAGAACGAGATATATATTCCATAGAGACTTAGTAATACTTAACTTTTACATAGTTCTTGACTGCAGAATGCTAATACATAGATTAGATAGAGGCCTACCTACTGACGATTCCTAGTGCCTATCCGATAGCCAAGTCTTAACTGGTGCCTATCTGATTCCCCAGTGAACGATGCAGTCCAGTGGTGGCCACGAGCGGAGTTGTAGCAGAGGGCGCTCGTGGCTGACGTCGTAAGAACGCCGCGCCGTGCGTGCATGGCGGCACCTCAGTTTTATTTAAGTAACTTAATATTTTTTCTTTGCACGATTTCTGTGTGTGCCAAGTAAAATGTTAACCTACAACAAAGGGACTTTTTCCACTCCCTGCTTTGTTCCTACACTGGATGCAGAGACGTTACTGAAAACATCCAACACATCAATAAGGCCTCTCCATAATGAATTCAGGTCGATCTGTTTTGAAAATATCACACAGAAAATATAAATATGATGTGTTGTATTTACATTTTACTCTACGCCAGTCCTCTCGTATCTCTCGATAACAGTCAACCCCAATCTGTCAAGGCTTAGCGTGATTCTGTCAATACAGTTTAATGAAGTTACGAGGTCTCACCCTCCATCAGTAGTATTTGTTGGATCCATTACCAACAACCAACTAGTAACATCCTGTCGAAAGATCCAGTAACTTACATTATGCATAGTCCACCAGAGCATATTTCTGACTCGCTTTCTATCAATCATAATACCAGTTACATCGTGCGTTTAACCATCACTTGTGCTGGCCGCGGTGGCCGAGGGGACTGAGGCGCTCCAGTCACGGTCTGCACGGCCACTACGGTCGGGGGTTCGAATCCCCCCTCGGGCATGGATATTTGTGCCGTCCTAGTTCGTAAGTAGTTTGTAAGTTTAGGGACTGATGACCCCGTAGTTAAGTCCCATAGACTATACAAACATTTTAACTGTTTGAACATCACTTGTGTACAAACAGTAGACGCCATATGCATTCTCACGGTCCACAACATCGAGCGTTCCTCGCCAGTTGTTACTCTCGATAAACACATGTAGTACCGCCAATACATCGTAAAATGAACGAAACACTGAACAATTTACCAGGAAAGATCTATCTCTACATCAGCTCCAAGTTCTTTTTATATGTGAAGTCATTCGGAGCCCCTGTGCAACTTATTATATCCCAAATCGATGTAATATGGCAACTGAAAATTTAATGACCGCCATGAGAAATCCTTTTGAGAGGTGGTAAGTTGTTCTACAGCCGAGAAGCGTAGGGTTCAAATCGACTATAGTTTGGTAACTTAAAGTGAACTAGTTTCCACCAACCGGGAGCGCGGACAAGGAAGGCGCATTGGTGCGCCTGCACTTCTGCTGCAAGCTATCAGTAAGCTTCCGGCCTGCTTTGATATTTAAGCGTTGGAAGCGTATTTTCACACTCAGTCGATGTTTGGGCACGCACATTAGAGGCCGATTCGTGTTGGTGTTTGAAGAAAGTGATCCAAGTGGTTTTACGTCAGCGCTGTCAACGCCAGAGTATCCAGCTGTACTTCAAACGGCGGTAAGGTGGCTTCTCCACCGATCCGACGTCTTCTACATCAAGTACGGATCCAGAAAGTTTACTGAACGCTTTAGCCAGTAGTAGTGTTTCGTCAAATAGTAATGACAATTATTCAGACGATAACTGCACTTTTCCATTTATGTAAATACTCCGCAAGTCACATTGAAGGTCATGGCAGAGGCTTCATTGAACCGCTTTTATGATGTTTCTCTACAGTTCCATTCTCTAATAGCTCGCAGGAAAAAGGAAGATCTAAATCTTTCCGTTTTCGATCTTATTTTATTTTGATGAACATGTCTCCCTATGTAGGTGGGTGCTAACATTATATGTTCGCATTCGGAAGAGAAAGTTGGCGAAAGAAATTTCGCAAATAGATCTCGCCGCAACAAGTAACGCCTTTGTTTTAATGATTTCCACCCCTAATCGTGCATCATTTCCGTGATACTCTTTCCCCTATATCGCCATAAAACAAAAAGAGATGCCCTTCTCTGAACTTTCTCTAAATCGTCTGTCAGTTCCACTTGTTGGGGATCCCACAATGCGCAACAATACTCCAAAATTGGATGCACAAGTGTGGTGTAGACAGTTTCTTTAGTAGAACTGTTGCATCTTGTAAGTGTTCTGCCAACGAAATGTAGTCTTTGGTTCGATTTCCTTACAATATTTTATATGTGTTGTTTCCAATTTAAGTTGTTCGTAATTGTTACTCCTAGGTATTTAGTTGAATTGACGGCCTGTAGTTTCGACTGATATATCGTGTAAATGAAGTTTAAAGGGCTTCTTTTAGTGGTTATATGGATGACTTCACACTTCTCATTATTAAGGGTCAATTGCCATTTTTTGCACTATACAGATATCTCACCTAAATCATTTTGCAGTTGTTTCTGATCTTCTGGAAACTTTACTAACCGATAAGTGACAGCATCATCAGCGAACAACCTAAGAGAGCTACTCAGATTGTCTCCTATGTCGTTTATAAAAGTAAACAACAGTAGTGGCCCTGTAACACTTCCCTGGGGAACGACACATGTCACTTCATTTCTACTCGATGACTTTCCGTCAGTTGCAACGTACTGTGTCCTTTCTGACAGGAAACCACGAATCCAATCACACAATTGTGGCGATATTCCATAAGCACACAGTTTGATTAGGAGACGCTTGTGAGGTACAGTGTTGAAAGCCTTCCGGAAGTCTAGAAATACGGAATGTACTTGACATCCCTTGTCGATAACACTCATCACATCATGTGAGTAAAGTGTTTCACAAGAATGATACTTTCTGAATCCTTGTTGACTATGGGTCAATAGGGCGTTCTCTTCGAGGTAGTTCATAATATTTGATGAAAGTATATGTTCTAAACCACTGCTGCAAACCGACGTCAATGACATAGACCTGTAATTTCGATAACCACTCCTATGGCTTATTTTGAATATTGGCGTAACCTGTGCAAATTTCCAGTCTTTGGGTATGGAACGTTCGCTGAGCGAGCGGTAAAGCGGTTGTATATGATAACTAGGTATGGGGCTATTGCATCAGCATATTCTGAAAGGAAACTAATTGGTATACAATCGAGACCGGAAGACTTACTTTTGTTAAGTGATTTAAGTTGCTTTAATACACCAGGGTTATCAACTTCTAAATTACGCATGCTGACAGCTGTTCGTGATACGAATTCTGGAGTATTTGCTTCGTCTTCTTTCATGAAGAAATTTCGGAAGGCTGTGTTAAGTAATTCTGCTTTAGCAGACCTATCGTCAATGGCATCACCGTTACTATCACGTAGTGAAGATATTGATTGTGTTTTACTGCTTGTATACTTTACATACGACCAGAATTCCTTAGGATTCTCTACCAAATTACGTGACAGGCTTTTGAACGTTTGTTTGATAAATCTAAACCGTATAAAATGCCTCCTGAAGCAAGCGAAACTGTGTGATAATTACATCCATTATGGCGTTCATGTCATTTATTTCACACTGACAAAGAAACGAGACGCTTTATTTCACGTAATGTGAAAACATGTGAAAAGAAAGGTAAAATTAAGAAAGTAACATCTTGGTTCAAAACACAAAAAATTGTAAGTTTACAGTGGCCTCAATGTAAATTACACAAATTGCAAAAATGTTTGTAAATACTTACGCACTTGCTGAAACTGATCAAGATTTCATTTCTAAATTCTACTAGGATTTAGAGGAATAGCGTACATTTGATAATTTCACGAGATTAACAAATGATTGTAATACTTCATATGACAAAATATGCCCGCAAAAATTTCAAATTGGATCTTACAATTGTGTATAGTAGATTCAAAAGAATGAATTTTCCTTCAGTTTACAAATTTTGTGTTGGACATGCTCACAGAGCAACAGTCCCTAAAATTCATACAGCTTTGCGTGAAAATATTATTTGCATTGGTCTGTATAAACAATTGATAATTTTTCGGGTTACATGTTACGTTATTGTCACTTAAATCCTGTTATCATCCATTTGGAAGAAACAATTTATGTTCCAACACAAAACAAATACCGATGTACTACAGCTGAAATTCACTGTGGCATTAATTGATCTTTTTTTCCATACGTTGAATGCTTACAACAAAAACAAAATGTGGTGTAATAGATGTTTACAGCTATTATTTAGATTTAGAACAGAAGATCTCTTTAATAAGAATATGATTGTTAAGCCAAAAACACCAATTCGTAATCGTAGTGATGGACCTAGTACTGAAATATATAACTCATATTCTTCTTTATAAATCATGGCAGAACGTCTCGGTTATTCCTCTAAGTAATATTGGATGATATCCAACCAACAACCAGTCTGGACGAAGACGATATTGTTCTGTCGACACCTTCAGAGAACAATAATATATCTGAGGCATCCTGCAGTACAAAACACGTTTGTCAACGTAAAGGTGAGGATGAAAAGTGTACAACTTGTCAGATAACGTATTACACATTTCGTCATGATACTGTTTGTAAATTTAGAAGGATTTTTGTTAAACAAAGCAGTAAGTTTTTGTTAAGAGATTCTATAATTTTATGTCCGTCATACAATGTACTGATAGAGTACCGATTTGTATTTGTCAGTGGTGATATTGCACGCCAGGATTGATCTTGGGACTGACAAGATATGTTTAATTGTAATTTTGACAGATGGCATGGACATCGTCTGACTGAATTTACTGTTCACATTGACAGAGGGCGCATATTTCAAGTTAAGATGCAATTTGCTAGTTTATGTGGGCCCACAGGGTTTCTTTTCTAGGTATGGTAATAAGATTTTCAATTTCTGTTCTTGAACTGCAAAGGACATTTACTGTTACATATGTTAATTTGGTGTTTGATTTTATTATATTACAGCACTGAAATTAGCCACTCATTGACCGAAATGGATACGCTATAGTTCAAAGTCATAAAGATTTCATGTGACACAAGCCGTTTCCAGCATTATTTATACCTTTGAGAAACACAAAGACTGTACATATATCTGAAAGCAGTTGATAATGTTAACAATATGTATGACAAATCACTTTTGGCAAA
The DNA here is from genome assembly GCA_026315105.1 of Locusta migratoria. Classification (NCBI taxonomy): domain Eukaryota; kingdom Metazoa; phylum Arthropoda; class Insecta; order Orthoptera; family Acrididae; genus Locusta; species Locusta migratoria. The sequence goes on along the minus strand of CM048755.1, from coordinate 353,995,888 downwards.
AAAATCATTAAAAACATATCAACATTGAAATGCATCACTTGCACCAGTTCCACTTGTCTTTCTTATATTCCTACTTTCCACATTTTCTAACATTTCGTTTGGCATTCATTCAGAGATAATACGTAGTGCCTGATACATTTAACTTGTTCATACACGCAGGACAACACCTCAGCTCGATATGTTTGTTGTGATAATTTTTGCTTTAAGTATTGTATGTAAACACTGTTACGCATTTACTGCATCTGCTTTCATGACCATATGCTAGCCATGTTTTCTTTGCACTGTGAAATGGAACTATTCAAAGTCTGTACTGAACTCTGACAGATTGCAAATGCTGTGGCTGCGATGGAATGGGTGAGCGCTCTAAGGCTGTGATTATAGTCCGCAGTTCCAAATGTTCAATGTTTCTAAATCTATCGGACCAAACTGTGTGGTCATCGGTCTGTAGGTTACAAACTACTTAAACTAAGGTAAACTAACCTAAGAACAACACACACAGCCATGTCCCAGGGAGGAATCGAACCTCTGACGGCGACCAACCGCGGCTAGTCCACCGTGGATCCGCGGTTCCTCTGTGGCGGAGAAACCGCTGTGATTTTGCGGAGACTCCGCTTGTCACTCACACAGCAGGCGGTTCAGCCGCAGTGACCTTGAGGACCCTGTCCCCACCTGGCGGGGCAGACAAAGGGTGCACTGAACAGTTCCATAAGCCACCATGTAAGCAGACGGTGCTGAGGCACTGCACAACCACGGCGGTTTAGAAGTGCAACCGCAGGTGTTTTTACGCTAGGCTTGCATTTATCGTGAATCTTTAATTCAGCGCAAAGTTCCTAGTGATTGGAAAAAAGCGCAGCTGACTCCCGTTTATAAGAAAGGAAAGAAAACTGACCCACACAATTACAGGCCAATGTCGTTGACATCCGTTTCATGTAGAATTTTAGAGCATATTCTCAGTTCGAATATACTAAATTTCCTTGAAACGGAAAGCTTCTTTCCATGAACTAGCACGGGTTTAGGAAACATCGTTCTAGTGAAACTCAGCTTGCCCTTTTCTCACATGACATCTTGCATCTTGCGAGCCATGGATGAAGGGCAACATGCGGATTGTGTTTTTCTCGACTTCAAAAAGGCGTTCGACGCGGTTCAACACTGCAGACAGCTAACGAAGATACGAGCTTATGGAATAGGTTCACAGATTTGTGACTGGCTGGAAGACTTCCTAAGTGATAGAACGCAGTACGTTGTTCTCGACGGCGAGTGTTCATCAGAGACGAGGGTATCGTCAGGCGTGCCCCAGGGGAGTGTGATAGGACCGCTTTTATTTTCTATCTATATAAATGATCTGATGGACAGAGTAAGTTGTAATTTGCGGCTGTTTTCTGATGATGCTGTGGTGTATGGGAGGGTGTCGTCTGTAACTGACTGTAATAGCATACAGGATGACTTAGACAAAATTTCTAGTTGGTGCGAAGAATGGCAGCTAGCTCTCAATGTAGAAAAATGTAAGGTGATGCGCATGAGTAGAAAAAACAATCTTATAATGTTCGAATACAGCATTAGTAGTGAGCTTCTTGACGCTGTCGCGTCGTTCAAATATCTAGGCGTAACATTGCAGAGCGATATGAAATGGAACGAACAGGTAAGGACAGTTGTGAGCAAGTCGGACAGCCGACTTCGGTTTATTGGGAGAATTTTGGGAAGATGTACTTCACCTGTAAAGTAGACCGCGTATAAAACGCTTGTACGACCACGTCCTGAGTATTGCTCAAGTGTTTGGTACCCGAAGGAGATCAGTTTAAAGGAAGACATAGAGGCAGTTCAGAGGCGAGCAGCTAGATTTGTTACCGGTAGGTTCGACCAATGCGGGAGTGTCACGGAGATGCTCCGGCAACTCAATTGGGGATCGCTGGAAGAAAGACGACGTTCTTTTCGTGAATTTCTGTTAAGTAAATTTAGAGGGCCAGAAATTGAAGCTGAGTGTAGTACGATCTTGCTGCCGCCTATTTACATTTCGCGTAGTGATCATAAAGACAAGATAAGAGAAATTAGGGCTCGTACGGAGGCATATAGGCATTCTTTTTTTCCTCGTTCCATTTGGGAGTGGAATAGGAAAGGAAATGCCTAGTAGTGGTACAATGTACCCTCCGCCACGCACCTTACGGTGAATTGCGGAGTATGCATGTAGATGTAGTTCTGAGGGGCCGCTGCTGCCTTATGAGAGACATTACACTGCCAAACCGCCGTGATTCTTACGCCGCGCGGGCTATAAACACAATCTTGGCTGCTCCACGGCGGAGGAATCGCGGCGGTTTGGCAGGGCAGCGTAGGACCCGTTTACAGGCGCGGCTGCGGTAGTGGCTCCTCAGCACTTCCAGTGCGGCGTCAAACTACCAGTGGTTGCACTTGCAACCAGCGCGGTAGTGCGCTGCCGCAGCTGCATCTGCTTACACGGCAGTTGTTCACTGCACGCGGCAGAACCGCGCAGCCTTTTGTCGGTGCGCCCTTTGTTGTCTACCAGCACAGACAAATATATACAGACGGGAAACCTTCGTAAGGGCCCGGTCCTACGCTCAGGGGTGCGGGGAGGGAGGGTTTCCAGCAGTTCCGTAAGATGTCCCATGATGGCGCTGAGGTCAGAAGCAGCCCTTTAAACTGGCCAGAGCAGGCGGCAGGTAGCGGCTGTCCCCACCACCACCTCCCCTCTAACGCCAGCAAGCCGGACACAGCCGTGGCCTCGTGGCAGGCGGCATGAGCTCTCCCCTCACCCTCCCCTCTACGCTACCCTCTGACGTGCGAGAGGCACCCTAAGCCAGGGAACGGCCTGACACCTGCTAGCATCTTACAGAACTACGAGGGGAGCGTAGGACAGTGGTTTAGGGGGGGGCTGCTCCTCTGTATATGTTACTCTGTGCTACCAGCTAGAAACAGCCTCCCCAATGTCACTATGGCTGAACCGCCTCGCAGCAGCCAAGCACATTGAGGTGCTATGCTCCGATACACAAGAACATTCCCCGCCGGGGGTTCAAATGCCCCCTCGGGCATGGGTGTTTGTGTCATCTTTAGTATAAGGTAGTTCATAAGTAGTTTCTAAGTTTAGAGACGAATGACCCCACAGTTAAGTCCCTTAAGTTTAACAAACATTTGAACCGCCTGGTGTGTGAGTGAGAGAGGGTTCCTCCGTAAAATCACAGTGGTTCCTGCACAGTGGAGGAACCACTGTCTATAAACGCAGCCTATGGTGCCTTGGTGCAGAGCGCATGGTTGATTCCCATCAGAGTATCTAGTCCTCTCTTGGGCGTGTGTGTGTGTGTGTGTGTGTAAGTTGTTTTTAGGTTAGTTTAAGTAGTTTTTGAGCCTAGGAATAGATAACCATATTACTTAAGTCCCATAGATTTTCATGTATTTGAACATTTTAAACAACTTTGGGGAAAAAGCAAATGACATAGGGTGCTGCCATGAAATTTATAGGATCCTGTGCCCTAGCACAAAAAACTCAACAAATTTTCTCGTGGAAAGAGTTTGCTTTTTTATTTGTATAACAAATGACATTGAATATTGGATTTTATAATTGTATTAAATTAAGAAAAAGATTCATAAAACGTAATTAAACAAAACAACACTCAAACCTGTTATTTACATCGCCTTTCCTTTAATGCTTGTGACACTAGTCACCACACTATTCCATGTTCTTGAGAAAGAAATACAATGACTATCGAGTATTACAAAAAATTATCAAGAAAACACGAGAAACGTTTATTGTTGTTGTGTTCTTCAGTCTGCAGACTGGTTAGATGCAGCTCTCCACACTACCCTGCCCTGTGCAAGCCTCTTCATCTGAGAATACAACCTACATCCTTTTGAATCTGCTTACTGTATTAGTCCCGCAGTCTCCCACCATGATTTTTACTCCATACACTTCCTTGTAATGATAAGTTGAGGATTCCTTGATGTCTCAGAATGTGTCCCACCAACCTATCCCTTCTCTTAGACAGGTTATGTCAGAAACTCCTTTACTCCCCAATTCTGTTAAGCACCTCCTGATTAGTTATGTGATCTACCCATGTAATCTTCATCATTCGTCTGTAGCACCACATTTCGAATGCTTCTATCATCTTTTTGCCTGAACTCCTTATCGTTCATGTTTCACTTCCATGCAGTGCTACACTACAGAAAATTGCTTTCAGAAAGGACTTTCTAACATTTAAACTAATATTTGATGTCAACACATTTCGCTTCTTCAGAAACGCTTTTCTTCCCATAGCCATTCTGCATTTTATATCTTCTTTACTTCGGCCGTCAGAAGTTATCTTGCTACCCAAATAACAAAACTCATCTTCACTTTTATTGACTCATTACCTAATCTAATTCCTTCAGCGTCACTTGAATTTCTGAAACTACGTTCCATTACCTTTCTTTTACTCTTGTTAATGTTCGTCTTGTACCTTCTTTTCAAGACACTGTCCATTCCATTTAATTGCTCTTCCGGGTATTTTGCTGACTCTGGCAGAAATTCTATGTCATCAGAAAACCACAAGGTTTTTATTCTATCTCCCTGGACTTTAATTCCCACTCCAAATTTCTCCTTGCATTCCTTTACAGCTTGCTCAATGTACAGATTGAAAAACATTGGGAAAAGGCTACAACCCTGTCTTACTCCCTTCCCAACCACTGTGACCCTTTCATGATCTTCGACTCTAATGACTGCCTTCTGGTTTTGTACACATTGGATATAGCTCTTCGGTCCCTATATTTTACCCCTGGTACCTTCAGAATCTGAAAAAGTGTATTCCAGTCAACAATGTCAAAAGCTTTCTCCAGATCGACAAATGCTAAAACGTAGGTTTCCTTTACTTTAATCTATCTTCTTAGATAAGTAGTAATGTGAGTATTGCCTCGCGTGTTCCTACATTTCTCCTAAATCTAAACTGATCTTCTCTAAGGTCGGATTCCACAATTTTTTCCATTCGTCTGTAAACAATTTGTGTTAGTATTTTGCAGCCATGATTTATTAAACTGATAGTGCTGTAATTTTTCACATTTGTCTGCACTTGCTTTCTTAGGAATTGGAATTCCTATATTGTCGAACCCTTTTAGCCATTTGTTGGGGTCCTGTCCAGCGTCTCCAGAGAACACCGACGGGTGTCTGATGTGCAGCTGGCTTACCACTGGTTCTTCTGATGATACGGACTTTTGGATGGATTTACTCGGTGTATCCCTTGTATTCCGGTTCCAGTCCGTGTAAGCGACAGATCTTACGTTGCCTAATTGGAGCCACGGTGATGCAGCTGTTGCACAGGATACCCGGCGCCTCCATCAAACAATGTCGCGTTGAAATGGGAGCAGGCTTGACTTCGAAGGCACCTAAGACAGCACTTATACTGAAAGCACGTTTATTACGAACTTAACATACACGCAGCACTGACTGCCTCTCGGGCAGAGTGCTCTGCTTTTTATACACAGACAGAATTTAGCAGAAATTAGAAGAACAGTTAACATAAGAAACAAGTAGAATTTACAAGTGAACATAAGATTGATGTAGAACATTCTGGAAATTTTAATTTCAAAGAAATAAATTTTTGCCGGGAGGCAGGATTGAACCGGCGACCTTCAGCACCGCAGTCCGTGACGCTATCCCCTGCGCCATGCCGGCAGTCGGGGTACGTTTTCTCTCGCGGCAATATTCTTCTTGAAGTCTGAGGGTATATCCCCTATCTTATACATCTTGCATACCAGGTGGAACCATTTGTTCATGAGTGGCTCTCCTAACGATAATAGCAGTTCAGACGGGACATCATCTACTCCAACGGCCTTGTTGCTACTCAAATCTCTTATATGCTCTGTCAAATTCTTCTCTCAGTATACTATCTCCTATCTTATCTTGCCTTACTTCGTCTTCCACTTCTAGAATACTGCCTTCAAGTTCATTTCCTTTGTACAGGCCTCCTATATATTCCTTCCATCTTTCCTTTCTTTGCTTAGTACTGGTTTTCCATCTGAGTTCTTGATATTCATACCTCTACTTTTCTTGTCTCCAACTGTCTCTATTATTTTCATGTAGGCGGTATCTATCTTTCTCCTAGTTATACATTCTTCTACTATCCTGCATTATTCGTCAAGCCACTCCTGCTTAGCCAGTCTGCACTTCCTGTCAACCTCATTTCACAGACGTCTGTACCATCTTTTGCCGGCTTCCCTTGATGCATTTTTATGTTTTCTACTTTCAGCAAGTATGTTCGATATCTCATGTGTTATCCGAGGATTTCTATAAGGCCTTGTCCTTCTACCTATATAATCCTCTGCACCCTACACTACTTTATCTCTCAGGACCACCCATTCTTCTTCTAATGTGTTACTTCCCCCCGGTTCAGACAATCCTTGTCTAATGCTGCCTCTAAAACTTTCAACCACCTCTGGTTCCTTCAATTTGTCCAGATTCCATCTCTTTAATTTGCAGTTTCTTAAGTTTTAATCTACAGTTCATAACGAGTTATGGTCAGAGTCTATATCTGCCCCTGGATATGTTTCTCAGTTTCTAACCATTTGCCTTACCATTATAAAGTCAATCTGGTAGATCTCAGTGTCTCCTGGTCTCTTGCACGTATATAACCTTCTTTTGTGTTGATTAAACCAAGTTTGATGATTAAATTGTGCTCTGCACAATATTCTACCAGGAGATCTCATCTGTCATTAATTTTCCTCAGTCCATATTCACCTACTACATTTCCTTCTCTTTCCTTTTCTACTACTGAGTTCCAGTCCCCAATCACAATTAAGTTTTCTTCGTCCTTTAACGGTCTGAACAATTTCTTCTAGGCCTATCTCCTCATACATTTCTTCGATATCCCCATCTTCGGCAGAGCTAGTTGGCTTATAAACCTGTACTACTGTGGTCGGCGTTGGATTCGTATCTATCTTCACTACGATAATGTCATCACTGCGCTGCTCACAGCAGTTCACTCGCGTTTCTGTTTTCTTTTTCATTATCAGACCTACTTCTGTAATACCTCCAACTGATTTTGTATTTATAACCTGATCAGAAATCCCGTTCATCCTGCCACCGAACTTCACTAATCCCCACCATATCTAACTTTTACCTACCCATTTCTCTTTTAAATTTTTTCTTTCTTACCTCATTGAGGGATAGAACATTCCACGCTCCAATCCGTAGAATGTCTGATTTGTTTTTCTTGATGTTGCCATCCTCCTGAGTAGTCCCTGCCCAGAGATCCAAATGGGGGACTATTTTACCTACGGAATATTTTACCTCAGAGGATGCCACCATCATATATGCAAGTCCTCGGGAAAATTACCGACTGTAGTTTCCCCTAGCTTGCAGCCGTTCAAATTAATTGCATGGCAAAGCCATGTTAGCTGATGTTACAAAGCCAAATCAATCAATCATCCAGACTGTTGCTCCCGTAACTACTGAAAAGGCTGCTGCTCCTCTTCAGGAACCACTCGTTTGTCTGGCCTTTCCACAGATACCCCTCCGCTGTGGTTGCACTTATGGTGTCTACATCTACATAGATACTCTGCAAATCACATTTAAGTGCCTGGCAGAGGGTTCATTAACCACCTTCATAACTTTTCTCTACCGTTCCACTTTCTAATAGCGCGCGGGAAGAAAGAACACCTAAATCGTTCCGTTTACGATCTGATTTCTCTTATTTTATTGGGATTGTCATGTCTACCTAAGTAGGTGGGTGCTAGCAAAATATTTTCACATTCAGAACTAAAAGTCGGTGGTTGAAACATCGCAAACAGATAACGCCGCAATGAATAACGTCTTTATTTTAATGATTTCCACCCCAATTCGTGCAACATTTCCCTGACGCTTTCCCCCCCGTAACGTGATAAAACAAAACGAGCTGCCCTTCTCTGAACCTTCTCAATATCTTCCGTCAGTCCCACCTGGTGAGGTCCCACAAGGGGCAACAGTACTCCAAGAGAGGACGCACAAGTGTGATATAGGCAGTCTCTTTGGTGGAGCTGGTGCATCGTCTAAGCGTTCTGCCAATGAAACGTAACCTTTGGTTCGCCTTCCCCACAATATTTTCTATGTGTTCTCTCCAGTCAAAGTTGTTCGTAATTGTAACTCCTAGGTATTTGGTAGAATTTACGACCTTAAGGTTTGACTGATTTATCGCGTAATTGAAGTTCAGCGGATTACTTTTAGTGGTCATGTGTATTACTTAACACTTTTCTTTATTTAGTGTCAATTGCCAATTTTCGCACCAAGTAGAAATTTTGTCTAAATCGCTTTGCAGTTGCTTTTGATCCTCTGTTGACTTCACTAACCGATAAACGACAGCATCATCCGCGAACAGTCTAAGGGAGCTATTCAGATTATCTCCTAAATCGTTTATAAACACGAGGAAGAGTAGGGGACCAATAACGCTTCCCTGTGGAACGCCAGATATCACTTCTGTTTTACTCGATGACTTACCGTCAAATTACAACGAACTGTGTCCTTTCTGACAGTAAATCGTGAATCCAATCGCACAATTGGGGAGATATTCCATAAGCACGCAATTCCATTAGAAGCCGCTTGTGGGGTACAGTATCAAAATCCTTCCGGAAATCCAGAAATATGGAATCGATTTGAGATCCCTTGTCGATGGCACTTAACACATCATGTGAATAAAGGGCAAGCTGTGTTTCGCAAGAGCGATACTTTCTGAATCCGTGCTGACTATTGGTTAATAGGTCGTTCTCTTCGAGGTAGTACATAATATTCGTACAAAGTATACGTTCCAAAATCCTACTGCAAATCGACGTCAATGAGATAGGCCTGTAATTTTGGGGATCACTCCTATTGCCTTTCTTGAATATTGGAGTAATTTGGGTACGGCTATCTGTATTGTTGAAGCACGCAAGCCACCCCACCTTCGCTATGTCTGTGGTTCATGAGGGTGGGAGAAACTTTTATGAAAAAAAAAAAAAATGGGATTTATTAATTTTTTTTATTTATTTTTGCAAATGTTTGTAAATCTATCGGACCAAACTGCGTGGTCATCAGTCCGTAGCTTACAAACTACTTAGACTAAGGTAAAGTAACCTAAGGAGGACTCGAACCCCCGATGGCGAGCAACCGTGCGCTCCGCAGCGAGGCGCCTTAGACTGCTCGGCTACTCCACCGCGGCTACAGTAATGCTTTCCTTAACGGACACTTTCCAATAGCAGACATTTTAAAATTCCCCTGCAAAACAACATTAGCCCTTATGCTAAAATTATTCCATATAGCTGATATTCTCAATAACTGACACGGACACCGTAATATGTCCCCCAACAACAATCAAAACTTCCAAATAACGGATAGCGTGGAAGATTCAGTGCACTCTTGCGTGTCAAAGATCTGAGTGTCGTCAATTCTACCGTGTGTTTATTGAAGATTTAGCGCGTTTCTTGTTCGTATTGCGTGGTTTCATGGCACTGCCATGTATTGGAACTTCTTGGAAGTACATGACGTTCAGTATTGGTCCATGCAGTGCAGAAACAGACAATGAGAGTGCGGCGCCAAACACTTTCCGCCTGTTGTCGGTACATCAGACGAAGCCAAGCGTTCAATAGTTAACGCACTGTTGAGTTGCAGCGTGGGCAACGGTAGGACAGGGGAGAGGCGATAGGTGTATCGAAAAAAAAAAAAAAAAAAAAAAAAAAAAAAAAAAAAAAAAAAAAAAAAAAAAAAAAAAAAAAACGTGACTACGGGCGCGAAATTAAAAAAGAATGAGGCGCTCCAGTCACGGTCTGCACGGCCACTACGGTCGGGGGTTCGAATACCCCCTCGGGCATGGATATTTGTGCCGTCCTAGTTCGTAAGTAGTTCATAAGTAGTTTGTAAGTTTAGGGACTGATGACCCCGTAGTTCAGTCCCTTAAGCTTAACAAACATTTGAACATTTGAAAAAAGAATGTGATGTCGTTGTAACAAAAGCTTCTCACTTTGCAGAAAATTGATGCTGGTGAGCCCCCCGAGAAAGTTCCTACGGATTTGAACGTCGGTATGAGTTCGATTACTGATTGAAAAACAAACTGATCAGAAATTTAAACATTTTGTTCCACTCAAGCGTCAAGCAGCGCAAAGAAATCTCGAAAAAGAATGAGAAAAGGTTCACATCCTCAGTCAGAAGAGGTTTATTTTTGTGACATGAACAAATAAGAGCCAAAGTGTGCTAGTTAAGGTCCTCTACTTCCTCAAAAAGCTGTCACTTTTTATGAGCTCATTGAAGGAAAGGAGTAAGAATTCCACGGAAACTATGGTTGGCTGTATCGGTTCAAGAAGCGGCGTGGCGTTCGCACGTTTTACGATCATACTTAGCGGTATTGACGCAATTCGGTGTGTTTCACGCATGAAAACAGAAGACTTTGGTTTTATCCGAGATTTTCGTTATCCGAACCGGCCGCCATTCCGATCATTTCGGATAAACGGTAGTTTACTATTTTATTCTTTTCTTAACAGCGGACACTTCTTAAAAGCGGACAGTTTTATTCCCCCCCCCCCTTTTTTTTGGCAGTTGGTAAATGCGAACGGGGTACACTTGCGACCACCACTCCGTCGCTTGTGACGCTAGTCACACTACCAACAACCAAATTTTTCCCACTACACTGGGCCGATCCGATACGTGGTTCAGAGTGCAATATATCCACCAAAAACATCTTCTAATCTGTTATTTAGCCCTCACATAGCATCACAAAGACGCTTTGATAGAATGGCGTTGTACTGTGACATAGGAACGATATTCTTTCACGGTACACAAATTACAAACCTAACAGATGTTGAATACGATAACCCTTAAAGCTATCAATATGTAGTTTTCGGTAATTTCATTGTAACAAATCATGTCTAATAGCACATTTTCGAAAGTTCCCCAATTTGCTTGTCACGAGAAAACCAACGCGCCCATGCTTGCCACGTGCCACTCCACGAAGCAAAGTCTAACATGCCACATCCTTCATTCCACGACTCGCACGATATTGGAACGTGGAATTCCACGCTGTGACGTCACCAGTTCCTCGTCCAAGTGCGTTTTCATGTCCCGTGAGAGGACGTCATAAGAGTGACAGACACCACCGTACATTCACATTGGAGTGCTGTGACCATTATTCCATGAGAGCTTTAAAGCAGATAACTGTAAATCAAAATGTTGAGATGTTTGTAGACTTAAGGGACAAACTGCTGCAGCCATCGGTTCCTAGAGTTACAAACTACTTAAACTAAATTATCCCGAGGACAATACACACACACACACACACACACACACACACACACACACACACACACACACACACGCCCGAAGGAGGACCCGAACCTCCGAAGCGAGCGGTGGCGCCTTCCATAACCTGGCGCCCCAGACGCACGGCCACTCCCACACGGCAATTGTTAATTCTAGGTGTGTCTGATTTCGTTCGGAATACTGCGACCATGCTAAGGATGATTTAATGCCTTCCATCTGTCTTAAGGTCCCTATGTTATAGGTAAATGAATAGACAGTACTGCATTGGTCTAATGAACACTCAAAACTTCAATCATCACTCGGTTTTCAGCTTAGCAGAAGCAGTGCAAAAGTCTTGTACATACATTTATTGCACATACTTCTAGACATGAGAGAGTAGCCATGTTGATATGGACTGCAAGTGTCCTGCAACCCAGTATACAAAATCGAGTGACTTTGATCTCTCTCTCTCTCTCTCTCTCTCTATATATATATATATATATATATATATATATATATATAGTTGCAGAGGCAAAAACACTTAGTGAAACACCCTATATATATATATATATATATATATATATATATATATATATATATATATATATATATATATAGCGTGTTTCACTAAGTGTGTTAGCCTCTGCAACTTATAAAATAATAGACGACGGTAAATTTTAATGCGGTATGGCAACACAAGAAATGTTACACTTTGCCGGCCGCGGTGGCCGAGGGGACTGAGGCGCTCCAGTGACGGTCTGCACGGCCACTACGATCGGGGGTTCGAATCCCCCCCTCGGGCATGGATATTTGTGCCTTCCTTAGTGTTAGTTAGTTCATAAGTAGTTTGTAAGTTTAGGGACTGATGACCCCGTAGTTAAGTCCCATAAGTTATACAAACATTTGATTTTTGTTACACTTTCTGCGGAGCTATGAACATAGTTTATTGTATCATTTTCCAAAGAGTTACACCAAAAAGATATAATTTTTTAAATGGAACAATAGTTTTTTCTATCGTGCATTGGATTCGTTGAAACCAGCTGCGTCCAAATCAATTTAAACTACATTCCTATCACTCTTAGTTTGGGAGCTACAACCCTTCAAAGTTTAGGGGGCGGAGGCTACGACAGCGTAGCTGACTGGCTGGTGGTCATGAGACAGTGGACCGTGCCCCAGGGGATAGCCACTCGGCCAGTTAGCTACGCTATCGCAGCCTCGCCTCCAGAAATTTGAAGGGTTGTAGCTCCCAAATTAACAGTAGTTAATGTAGTTTAAATTGATTTGCACGCAGCTGGTTTCAACGAATCCAATACACGATAGAAAAAACTATTGTTCCATTTAAAAAATTATATCTTTGTGGTGTAACTCTTTGGAAAATGATACAATAAACTATGTTCATAGCTCCGCAGAAAGTGTAACATTTCTTGTGTTGACCTACCGCATTAGAATTTCCCGTCACCTATTATTTTATAAGGTAAACACACTTAGAGAAACACCCTGTATATACATATATACGACATGGTTAGAAAAAAAGAAAGCATAGAGCTGACAGAACCACAGCTAAACTATACGTTTTTTCACATTTTATGCATGACAGACATCACATTGGAAGACGGAAAAAATTAATTAAAATGGACTACAGATGAGATTAGATTGACACATGTCCCATAGATCATACAAACGACATTTCGTAATGATGTGGAACGTGTCAGTTTAGTATATGGTGTCTATACATGACAATCAATATTTTAAGGATTTTTTATTTTCATTTTTTTAAAGTTTTATCTAAAAATTCATCTAAAGTGTAGTAGGAGTTGCCATTCAGAAATGCCTTTAATTTCTTTTTAAATACCAGTTGGCTATCTGACAGGCTTTCGATGCTACTTGGTAAGGGACTGAAGACTTTTGTGGCAGCACAATTCACCACTTTCTGTGACAAAGTTAGAATTAATCTTGAATACCACAAATGTATAACATTGAGCTGCAATATACATAAACGACAGACATAAACATCAAACGGTTCCTCAGAATTTCAACACGCTTGAGTTGGAAATCCTTTTGCTGGCCAGGATTTGACGTTGATGGTAGATCTTCTGCGATTTGCAAACTTATGATGATCGGCATAATTATGGCAACTGCCACAATGGATTCTTACAGGTATCTGGTAATCTAGAACCACACGTTCAACAACAAATATGACGCCTACATGAGCGCCTGTTTGTACTGTCTTCTGGTTAACGTCGGTGAAGAGAGGAAGCTGGATTTCATAAGACCATTGTTTTCAGACCCGTGTTGATGTCATAACACGCGAACATAAAACGTGTTCCAAAACACAACAGACCGACGTCAGAGATGTAGGACCAAAGTTTTGTGCTTCTGTTCGGCGGCTCTTCTTGAAGACTGGTATGACCGAGGCTTTTTCTCTGTCATTATGGACGCTTCGCTCCTCTAAAGACCTACGATATAATCCCTTCAGAGCCAGTGACCATTACTCTGTTGAGCGATTTCAGTTGCTTTTCTATCGTTTGCTCACTAATTTCAGTGTCTGTCAGTCTGTCATTTGTAGCGTTCGTGCGACGATCTGAAGCACGGACTACAGTACGACCTGAATCTATTAAACAATTTTGGAAAAATGCTTTTAGTATTTCAACCTTTCCTGTGCCACCCTTTGTACCAGTTCTGCTTTGTTTGAACATATGGGTTCGATCCGTTTACTGATTTAACGTAAGACCAAAACTTATTAGGACTTTCTGCCACAATTGTAGAGAGAACTTAACTTTAAATTTCGTTGAACAATTAACACATTGCTCTCCTTGTGCTACTTTTAGCTTTGTTGGTTTCTGTTTGTCTGTGGGGCTTTGGCTCTTCTTAAATTTGCAGTGAATTCTCTTTCTCTTCGTAGCAGCTTTGGAATACGGATGTCAAATCATGGTAGGTCTTTTCCATCATTTTTCTGTCCAAATAGTCCTCTAAAGCATACTTTGGAAAGTTCTTGAACTTTAATGGACAACGTTGTCAATGTTGGAGATACGTTATCTCTCGTGCGACCATATCGCGGTGCCATTCTAAAACCGTGGAATCCTCTTCCACACACGAAACGCACATATACCGGGTGATCAAATAGTCAGTATACATTTGAAAACTTAATAAATCACGGAATAATGTAGATCAGGCGAGTAAAGGATTATAAATACAAAATAAGTTGGGGGTATAACAGGAGTAGGTCTCATAATGAATAAGAAAATAGCAATGCGGGTAAACTACTATGAGCAACACAGTGATCGCATTATCGTAGTCAAGATAGATACGAAGCCAACACCGACCACAGTAGTACAGGTTTATACGCCAACTAGCTCTGCCGATGATGAGGATATCGAAGAAATATGTGAGGACCTGACGGAAATAATTTGGACAATTGAGGGAGATGAAAACTTAATTGTAATGGGAGACTGGAATTCGGTAGTAGGACAAGGAAGGGAAGGGAAGATAGTAGGTGAATATGGTCTGGGCAAAAGGAATGAAAGAGGAAGCCGCCTGGTAGAATTTTGCACGGAACATAATTTAGTTATAACAAACACCTGGTTTAAGAATCACAAAAGAAGGTTGTATACGTGGAAGAGACCAGGAGACACCGGGAGATACCAGATAGATTTTATAATGGTAAGACATAGATTTCGGAACCGTGTTTTAAACTGTAAGACATACCCAGGGACAGATATAGACTCTGACCATAACTTGTTGGTTATGAACCGTAGGCTGAAACTGAAGAAACTACAAAAAAGGTAGGAAAATTAGGAGATGGGACCTGGATAAATTGAAGGAACCTGACGTTCTTAAGAATTTCAGAGGGAGCTTTAGGCAACAATTGACAGAAACAGGGGAGAATAAAACAGTAGAGGAGGAATGGGTAGCATTGAGAGATGAAATAGCGAAGACAGCAGAGGACAAAATAGGTAGGAAGGCAAGACCTACAAAAAATCCTTGGATATCACAGGAGATACTAAACTTAATCGATGAAAGGAGAAAATATAAAAATGCAGTAAATGAAACAGGCAAAATGGAGTACAGACGACTAAGAAATGAGATTCACAGGAAGTGCAAAATGGCTAAGCAGGAGTGGCTAAAAGGCAAATGCAAGGATGTAGAAGAATGTATAAGTAGGGTAAAAATAGATAAAGCCTACAGAAAAATAAAAGAAACATTTGGAGATAAGAAAAACAGCTCTGATGGAAAACCAGTACTCAGCAAAGTAGGGAAATCTGAAAGGTGAAAAGAGTATATAGAGAGGCTATATGAAGGAAATGAACTTAGCGGCAATATTGTAGAAAGGGGAGAAGAAGTAGATGAGTATGAAATAGGAGATACTATACTAAGAGATGAATTTGACAGAGCACTGAAAGACCTAAGTCGTAACAAGGCCCCTGGAGTAGATGATATTCCCTCAGAGCTACTGAAGTCTCTGGGAGAACCAGCCATGACAAAATTGTTTCACCTGGTGTGTAAGATGTATGAGACAGGTGAAGTACCCTCAGACTTTAAGAAAAATGTTATAATCCCCATTCCAAAGAAAGTAGGTGCAGACAGGTGTGAAAACTACAGAACCATCAGTTTAATAAGTCATGGTTGCAAAATATTAACACGAATTATATACAGAGGGATGGAAAAGCTGGTAGAAGCCGACCTCGGGGAAGATCAGTTTGGGTTTAAGAGAAATGTAGGAACACGGAAGGCAATACTCACTTTACGGCTTATCCTTGAAGATAGATTAAGAAAAGACAATCCTACATTTCTAGCTTTTGTAGATATGGAGAAGGCTTTTGACAATATTGATTGGAATAAGCTCTTTCAAGTTCTGAAGCAAGTAGGAGTAAAATATAGGGAGCGTGAGATTATTTACAACTTCTACAAAAACCAGACAGCGGTTGTCAGAGTTGAAGGGCATGAAAGAGATGCAGTGGTTGGAAAGGGAGTAACACAGGGTTGTAGCCTTTCTCCAATGTTATTCAATTTGTACATTGAGCAAGCTATAAGGGAAAGCAAGGAGAAATTTGGAGAAGGAAGAATTAAAAACATTGCGTTTTGCCGACGACATAGTAATTCTGTCAGATACAGCAAAGGACCTGGAAGAGCAATTGAACGGAATGGACAGTGTGTTGAAAGGAGCGTATAAGATGAACATTAACAAGAGCAAAACAAGGGTAATGGAGTGCAGCCTAAGAAAATCAGGTGATGCTGAAGGAATTAGATTAGGTAACGAAATAATAAAGGAGGTAGATGAGTTTTGTTACTTGGGCAGTAAAATAACAAATGATGGTCGCAGTACAGAGGATATAAAATGTAGAATGGCAATGGGTAGAAAAGCGTTAATGAATAAGAGAAATTTGTTAACATCCAATATTGATTTAAGCCTAAGGAAGTCCTTTCTGAAGGCATTTGTATGGAGTGTTGCCTTGTATGGGAGTAAAACATGGACGATCAACAATGCGGACAGGAAGAGGATTGAGGCTTTTGAAATACGGTGCTACAGAAGAATGCTGACGATTAGGTGGGTGGATCGAGTAACTAATGAGGAGGTACTGAAAAGAATTGGGGAGAAAAGAAATTTCTGGCATACCTTGACTAAAAGAAGGGATAGATTGGTAGGACACATTCTTAGACATCAAGGAATTGTGAATTTAGAGTTGGAGGAAAGTATGTGGGGTAAAAACCGCAGGGGAAGACCAAGAGATGGATACAGTAAGCAGATTCAGACAGATGTAGGTTGCCGTTCTTATGTGGAGATGAAGAGGCTTGCTCAGGATAGGGTATTGTGGAGAGCTGCATCAAACCAGTCTCCGGACTGATGACCACAACAACAACAGAGAGGTAACAACTGACACACATGCTTGGAACGACATGTGGGCTTTATTAGAACAAAAAATAAATAAATAAATAAAAAAATAAAAGTTCAAAAAATGTCCAACAGATGGCGCTTCATCTGATCAGAAAAGCAATAATTAGCATAACAAATTAAGACAAAGCAAAGATGATGTTCTTTACAGGAAATGCTCACTATGTTCACCATCATTCCTCAACAATAGCTGTAGTCTAGCAATAATGTTGTAAACAGCACTGTAAAGAATGTCCGTAGTTATGGTGAGGCATAGCGTCGGATGTTGTCTTTCCAATGTTCCAATGTTTGTAGAACTTATGGGACTTAACTACGGGGTCATCAGTCCCTAAGCTTACAAACTATTTATGATCTAGCTAAGACTAAAGACGGCACAAATATCCATGCCCGAGGGGGGATTCGAACCCCCGACCGTAGTGGCCATGCTGAATGTGACTGGAGCGCCGCAGTCACCTCGGCCACCGCGGCCGGCGATGTTGTCTTTCAGCATCCCTAGAGATGTCGGTCGATCACGATGCCCTTGCGACTTCAGGTAACCCCAAAGCCAATAATCGCACGGACTGAGGTCTGGGGACCTGGGAGGCCAAGCATGGCGAAGTGGCGGCTGATTACACGATCATCACCAAACGACGCGCGCAAGAGATCTTTCACGCGTCTAGCAATATGGGGTGGAGCGCCGTCCTGCATAAAAATCGTACGTTCCAGCAGGTGTTTATCAGCCAGGCTAGGGATGATGCGATTCTGTAACATATCGGCGTATCTTTCAGCCGTCACGGTAGCAGTTACAAAACCAGAACCACGCAGTTCCTCGAAGAAAAAAGGCCCGATAACGGTAGATGTGGTAAATCCAACCCATACCGTGACTTTCTCGTCGTGCAATGGAGTTTCCACGACAGTTCTAGGATTTTCGGTAGCCCAAATTCTGCAGTTAAGGGCGTTGACAGCCCTCGGAGCGTGAAATGAGCTTCGTCGCTCCACGACACGTTACTCAACCAATCGTCATCTTCCGCCATCTTTTGAAACGCCCACACCGCAAATGCCCTCCGCTTCACTAAATCGCCAGGTAACAGTTCATGATGCCGATGGATTTTGTAAGGATAGCATCGGAGGGTACGCCTAAGTGCCAACCAAACAGTAGTGTATGGAATGCCGGTGCGACGTGCAACTGCACGAGCGCTGACTTCCCAGTGCATAGACGAACCCGCTAGTCTCCATTTCTTCCTGAACTGACTCAGCAGCATTACGCCTTGTGTTCGGTCGGACACTACGGGGTCTATCGTCTAAACAACCTGTGGCTTAGAAATCATTCTCGCCACAGCTGCATTTGTGAACGGACCTTTACACGTTCGAATCCCATTCCTATGGCGATAGGATCGTAACGCTGAAATAGCGCATTCCCCATTCTGATAATACAGCTTCACTAAAAGCGCCTTTGCAGGTAACGTCAACATGCTGCGACTGCTGGTGCACCTGATTCTCTATCACATTACAGCTCCTTTTATTCACGATTGTTATGCGGAGTCACTGACGTTTTGCTGTCCAGCGCCATCTGTCGGACATTTTTTGAACCTTTTTTTGGTTCTAATAAAACCCCATGTCATTCCAAGCATGTGTGTCAAATTTTATCTCTCTATCTAGATTATTACGTGATTTATTAAGTTTTCAAATTTATACTGACTTTTTTTTTTTTTTTCTTTTTTTGGACTTAACTACGGGGTCATCAGTCCCTAAACTTACAAACTACTTATGAATTAGCTAATCCTAAGGTCGGCACAAATATCCATGTCCCGAGGGGGACCGTAGTGGCCGTGCAGACCGTGACTGGAGCGCCTCAGTCCCCTCGGCCACTACTGACTTCTTGATCACCTGGTATATATAACCTGCCCTTGAGTTAGTGGGGTTCCCTTGAAGCAAACAAGACGCCAGTATCTGTTGCCAATTGAAATGGGTATGGTGCTTTGGATGTTAACTACGCCCTAGAGCCAGTATCCAAAACATTTCAACCGGACTGCAACCTCAGCCATCAAGGTCTCGCGGATTGGCCTGACTGTAGGTGTCGTCCATTTGCTGCTTTGGCGCCTGCTTATCAACACGACGCAAACAGTTTTGCAAGCCTCCGCAGTTGATAAATACACGGCGTCTTGTCATCAGAGAGGACTCGGGAGGCCACAATTGCAAGCGCTGCTTTCGACACCTGGTAGCTCCCAAGTTGACGACAGGAGACGCATCTAACACAGGAGTATTTTCCGCCGCTCGTCACGTGTCCACACCGAATCCCGCCGCCTCGGCACTACTTTAGGCCTTCGTTAGATCAGTACTTGAATATAAAGATACCCTCCTATCTGAACTGCCACAAAACGGAGCGAAGACTCCATCATAGCACTATCATCTAACATCACGTGACGAAGTATATGAACCCCCTGGAAGGAAGAAAGCTTAAGATTTAACGTATCTTCAACAGCTTGGTCATTAGAGACGGAGCTCACGCTTGGTTCTTTAGTTAGGGATAGAAATGGAAATCGGCCGTGTCATTTCAAAGTAATCGTCCCGCCATTTGCCTGGACTGACTTAGGGAAATCACGGAAAGCCTAAATCTGGATGGTCGGAAGTCTATTTCAACCACCGTCCTCTCGAATGCGAGTCTAGTGCGTTACCACTGCGCCACCTCGCCCGGTTGGAACCCCTTGTAACAATTTGTAACGACACACATACTTTGTTGTCACAGAGACCGAAAATCCTAAATTTACATTACATTAATAATGAATTCCGTCAACCTGCATAAGTTGTTGCAGTCATGAGATCTGTTCCGAAAGTTCGGAATTTTGTCCACAAAATTTTTCTGTGTTTACCTTTCATTTATTGTGCGTTGTCTCATTCGTAATAGTTTCCTCCACAATTGATGCACTGCTGCAAAAGGCCCTTTTCACTTCCGGAAGCTGTCCTGGTACGGCTCGTGCTGGATCGGGCGAAGCACCGCCTGCGAATTTTCTTTTATTTCGTCTGTTGTAACGAATCTTGGTGCTTTCAACGGCGTTATATAAGTTTGAAGGGGCCAGTTCAGGAGAGTTCGGAGGATGAGACAACACGGCGATTTCGTTTTTTGTGCAATAGTCACGAACTATTGCAAGAGCAGTGAATTGTCTGGCGACATTTCAGGCCGTTTTCTTATTCATTTACTCACAGGAGGCGCAACGCGTTCCGATAGTACGCCCCTACCATCGGTTAACAGTTTGCCCCTGTGACATGAATTCACGATGAACTAAATCTTCAAGTCAAAGAAAACTATCAGCATGGCTTTGACATTTGATTGGATCTAACGAGCTTTTTTTTGGTCTTGAAGAACCTTTCCCGGTGCGGTGCATAGTTTGTAAGGTGACGTTTACCACACTGCTTCACTGTATTTTTCACAGAATTATAGAAAACTAAAATATGATTGTACAGAATAGTACTTAGTGACCAACACCAACTAATACAATACTATATTTTAACTTAACTGTATATATGTATGTTTTATACGAGTTGCATTAATTCAGCTTAAAATTTGAGAGAGACACTTACTCCTGTTGATTTCAGCTTTCGTATAAAGTGCATTAGTAATAACAGTAAGTAATTAATTGCACATTTAGAGATGATTGGGTGCAATTGAACTATTAGAACTGGATGTATGATAATTTATTCATTTTTTACACTGTTGTAAGGCATGTCTCCCAGATTGCACATGCTAATAATAACGTTACAGCTCTCAGTAACAGTTGAAGGTAAATGTAAATCTCAGCAATTGCAAGGGCATTATTGCATAAGGGGTCAACAAAGACAAATAAAGTTGCCAACATAATACATTAAACTTAGCGATCGGTCTGGGAGACCGCACCTCAAAAGTTTAGGGTTAAGAAAATCTCGTCCTCATTTGCGCGATCCTGAATCGCTAGGCGATGGTCTTTATGGTGCTGACTCATGCAACGCGATGCATTCCAAGATGCCGTGTCAGAATTTCATGACTTGATTCAGCTACAAGTGTTACATTTTTCTGCAATCTCTCGACAAGCAGTCTC
The DNA here is from genome assembly GCA_026315105.1 of Locusta migratoria. NCBI lineage: Eukaryota > Metazoa > Arthropoda > Insecta > Orthoptera > Acrididae > Locusta > Locusta migratoria. The sequence continues at coordinate 353,974,734 of CM048755.1, read as the reverse complement.
AGATTTGCAGACACAATTTCGTTGACGTTCCTGACATGGACGCCTTCGGTAGACATGGAAGGCTGTCCTGAACGAAGGTGGTCTTTGACTTCCATCCGGACATTTTGAACCCACGTGAACCATTCGTAACACCGAGTACTTGTTAAGCTTCCTTCATCATTTGGTGTGTCTCTGTAAAGGTTTTCTTGAGTGACATGAAAAATATAAGGCTGGCGAGTTGCTCCTCAAACTATGCCATTCCGAAATTCGCAAGCTGTGCAACAAAAGTTGTACACATACAGTACTGAACAATAACTAACAGACATACTCTATTGAAACTTCCGACCAGAGACGCCAACTTAGGGGAGGGGGCAACCTACTTTTCGCCACCCAAGTTATGAAGTTGTAGCATCTACATCTACATCCATACTCCGCAAGCCACCTGACGGTGTGTGGCGGAGGGTACCTTGAGTACCATTATCGGTTCTCCCTCGTATTCAAGTCTCGTATTGTTCGCGGAAAGAAAGATTGTTGGTATGCCTCTGTGTGGGCTCTAATCTCTCTGATTCTATCCTCATGATCTCTTCGCGAGATAAACGTAGGAGGGAGCAATATACTGCTAGACTCCACGGTAAAGGTATGGTCTCGAAACTCCGACAAAAGCCTGTACCGAGCTACAGAGTGTATCTCTTGCAGAATATTCCACCGCAGTTTATCAATCATCTCGATTACGCTTTCACGATTACTAAATGATCCTGTAACCAAGTGCGCTGGTCTCCGTTGGATCTTCTCTACCCCCTCTATCAACCCCACCTGGTACGGATCCCTCACTAGTGAGGAGTAATCAAGCAGTGGGTGAACAAGTGTACTGTAATCTACTTCCTTTATTTTCGAACCTCATTTCCTAGGATTCTTCCAGTGATCTCAGTCTGGCATCTACTTTACCGACGATTGATTTTATATGGTCGTTCCATTTTAAATCACTCCTAATGCATACTGCCAGATAATTTATGGAATTAACTGCTTCCGGTTGCTGACTTGCTATAGTGTAGCTAAATGATAAAGGATCTTGATCTTTCTTTCTTCTTTCGAAGTACATGTATTACTATAAAAAAAGTAACTTTTTAGATTCGAAGGCCCCCCAGGAAGAGAGGCACGGGACAGTCTTAAAAAAAATAAAATAAAAAAATAAAAAGGTAGTCCCTTTCAAGAATTAGAGGCCCCAGAACGGACGCTTTAAAAAGATAATAATAAAAAGTGCTTTCGAGGCATTTGGAGGCCTCCCAAGACGAGAGGCCCGGGGGGGGGGTCCTCCCCCCCCGCCCCCTAGTCCGCCACAGAGTAGTAGCCTCTGCCCCAACAATTTGTGGATGCTGATATTGTGTTTACATGAAGCTGGCTGGTTGAGAGCATTCAGAACAGCGATAAAATGTTGGGCGTCACTACACAAATTATTTGTGAAATATGGTACTTATACAATAACTACCCCCTTCTGCAATAACTTTTGATGTCTGCACCTGTACTTCCGACAGTTACACATGCAACACAGCGTGTACTGTGATGTTAACCGCATCTTGCTGGAACACACTATTGGCGCAAAATTACGAATGCTCCGGAATTTTTTTGACCAGGACTCGTAAACAGTTATTGGGAGAGACGTCGTCCAACGGTATCGTCAAACTATGTTCCAATGTACATATTCTAATAACCCCAGTGTTGTTTGGCCTGGGTTGCAGACAGGGAGAATCCTTGCCACTTTAAGTCTTCACAGACGTCTTGTACACATGAATTTTCATAATATGATCCCAGAAGAAGAAATTACGTGGGATGAGATATGGTAAACGGGCTAACCACGATAGAATCCACCTCTTCGAATCCACTTTTCAGGAAAAGTCTGATGTCGATGTTAACGAACTCTTAGTCGAGGCTTAATCATGATGGAACAGCATCCGTTGACGAATAACAAGTGGAATATGGTATCCTACGCTACAATATTAGCATCCACATATACAGAGACACATGATCATCATAATAAAATAAGAAAAATAAGATATAAAACGAGAAGATTTAGGCGTTCTTTTGTCTCGTACACTATTCGAGAATGGAATGGTAGAGAAATAGTCTGAAGCAGATCGATGAATCATCTGCCAGGCACTTAAATGTGGTTTGCTGAGTAGCTATTTAGATGCAGCTATACCGGTAAAACAAGAATACATGTATCCCAACGTTAGATGTATCAGAACAATTTTCTCTTAGAACTTTTGATTTGATCGTTTCCAGACAGGGTACCTGACATTACACTGGTACATTTAGCATCTTGCATCATCACTGGAAGTTTGTAACATCTTCACAGAATCAACCTGTACAAACGGAGCGGATCAGTCTAGTGACAGTCGTGGTGAAGGCCACTGACAAGCAAATTTGACAAACAGAAAATTGTTATGGCCCTGCACCTGGATGGTGAAACCCGAGGTTCGAATCAGACTTTCTGCAGAGGACAGGAAAGTTTCGATTTAATGTTGATGCTATATTTATAGCAATAAAAATTGTAATATCAATAGTAATAGCAGTACTGATGTGTTATTCACATGAAATGTAGTGGTAGCAGTAGTAGTATGCCTACCATTGAGACCAATCCAGAAAAATCTCATGCTTTAAACATCAGACCATTCTTTCAATAAGTCACTTGTGTCAGCTCAGATTTCCATGCTCATTTCGAGATGCTTCATCCATCCACGTCACTTCGCAAGCCTTTCAGTTATTGTCTTCATTGCAGCCTACTAGTGCTAAATATGAATGGTGAGTTATATCTTTACACGTGTTAATGTTTTTCTGATGTGTTCAGCATCTTATTTTCATTTTGTTTGTTAATCATTATGCTGATTAGTTGTCATTGAATACTGCATAAACTGTAACCTTTCCTAGTACACTGTCATACTGTTAATAAAATACAGAATACAGTGACGAAAATGGTTGAAACTATAGTATGCTGCTTTCGGCAAGAAACAAGTTCACTTGTATAATAACTTTATTCTTTAACTTTCTACTATTACATACAGTAGGGCCCAATCATTAATAGCCAATAGGTCTGCGTGGTTCACAGTTTCAGTCACCAAATACCATTTCAGGATCTGGGGATGACTTAATAAAACTCCATATTTTGAAGGATGGACTCTGGCTCATCTTCATCATTTATGGCTTAATTTTACTTTAAAAAAATTGAAGCCTTAGCTTTCAACAGTCCCAGTGTTTCATTTTCAACACCTCAAATCTACTTAATATGAGAGTGGCATCAATTGCAAATCTGGTTTTTCCTTTTGTCTCTTTTCATTTCCACTCCTTTGTTTTGATATACAGTATCCCTTAATAACGTCAGTATTTTAGTAAGTAACATGTCCTGCATTTTGTGCCAATGTTATTATTCCTATACCAAAGACTCAACCCAGTTTTTATATAATGGGTCATTACTTACAGGTATTGGTTGAGGCCCATCACAGCTACTGTAGTGTATCACAAACATACTATTTGGTGCTCAATGTGGGACATATTCAGCAGGATGTCATCTTAAATGTGTCTGTCAAATGAGAATATTCTTTTTTATTATTATTCAGAAATGATATTAACCCTTTACCGCATAGTGTAACTGATCAGCAACATACCTTATTTTCCTATTATCTCTCAAACTGATCAAAATTTTACCACAAATTCATTTGTAGCTGCTTTTATACATAGTGTTCCACATGGTAGTAGCTTGTACTAGAAATTATAAATTGCAGACTGCTACTGAATCATTTTGAAAGTTAGCTGCATTGAGTTACTCCTAACATTCGCATTTCTTTACATTAGTATTCCTCTTAGTCCTTTGCCATGTAAAAGCAGTTAATCATATACTACTGTTCCATTATAAGATACTTTCTGGAAATATAAGAGGCATAATAGTGACATTTACTAGATCAAGTACATGATGGAAGCATTATATAGCTGACCAACTGTGAACTTTTTGTTGCTACTCGTGCATAATAGTTATAAGGAATAATTTTTTCAGTATTATCCTCCACTATACATTAATTGTGGTACTTTTTATAGCTTCAAGAAAAAGGTCATGCATTAAAGGGTTAAGGCAAGTCATCGCAAATGGATCAAATTAGACTAGATTAGTACTTGTTCCATAAACCATGAAAATGAGAGAGTAGAAAGAGTAGCCATTCATAAATTCTTTCAATTGTGGTTGGGTATCTGTCAGACATTTGATGTTAAGTTATTTGGTAAGTGACCAATGTCTTTTGCGGCAGCATAATTCAACCACTTCTATGACAAAGTTAAATTTAACCTTGAATAGTGTAGATCATCCATTATCCAATTGTTGTAGCTATGCACATTCTTATTACTTTTGAAATGAGTTGTATTATTAATAGCAAATTTTATAAGTGAATATATACTGTGAGGCAAATGTGAATATCTCTAGATCCTTAAATAACTGTCTGCAGGATGATCTTGGGTGGGTTCCAGAACTTAGTAGCCTAGACCTACAATAACAAAATTTTTGTTCAATGATGAATTACCCCAAAATATAGTGCCATATGAATTCAGTGAATGAAAATAGGTGTATTAAGATGTTTATCACCAAAATTTGCAATAACCCTAATAGCATAATTTGCTGAACTCAAACGTTTCAGTAGATCTTTAATGTGTTACTTTCAACTCAATTTCTCATCAATACACACACCTAAAAACTTTGAACATTCTACCTTAGCTTCTGTTAACAGAGTTAACAAAGTATGTTTATTGATGGTCTCACGCCTTGTGGAAATGTATAAGCTATAGTACTGAATTTCATCAAAATTTAATAAGAGTCCATTTGCAAAGAAACTCTTCGTAGTTTTTTGAAAGATATCGTTTACAATTTCATCAATTAATTCTTGTTTTTCTAGTCTCATTACTACAGCCTACTTGTATCTTCAGCAAAAAGAACTTAGCTTTCCATCTTCATGAACTTTGTGGGACCCATTCTTGTTAGCTCTCCAGTTTGCGGAATCAGCTGATATTTGTAGTATAGCTGAACCACTTATTTCAACTTTCTGCATTCTTCCAGTTAAGTATGAAGTAAACCATCCTTCACTGCCCCACAAATAGCACAATGCTTAAGCTTATCGAGAAGAATCCTACGATTTACACAATCGGAAGCCTTTGAGAGGTCATAAAACATCCCAACGGATGTTGTCCAGTTATTCAAAGAATTTAGACTAATTTTTGATGAGTGAAAGCATGTATACGAGGTAACGTTATAAATTTCAGTCTGGAACAGTTTTGATGTGACGGTCTAGATTATCTATTTTGTCACAAATGATCTACATCCTTTTTATGCCAATTAATCTTTATGTCGTATTGAGTTTATATGATTTTTTTCTTGAGAGTGAAAGTCTTTCGGTACCACGTATTTCAAACAGCATGTTTTGATATTCCAAATCAAAAAGTTACAAAACTTTGAAACATACAAAACACGAAAGCTTTCTAATCTCCCTATTTTGTGCTAGTATCTTTGAACTGAGCGGATCCAGTTGCAAAATTTACATGTCATTGATGTCAACAAAAAATAGCGCGCTCAGCGTCATGTGTTCTCCAGCTGATTTAATGTTTAAGTCTTTATAAAACAGTTTCGTCTGACGTTTGCAGGTTACCCTTAATGTATAACGTCATGTAATAGTAGTACGTTTGTTACTTAATAGTGAGAGCACAGGAAGGTAATTGTAGTAAATAATTATTGATCCCACATAATTTAGTGTCTCTTTGCACCTGAAGATAATTGCACTTCAGGTTTAATATCTACACCACAAAATGTATGCAAAATTAGAAGTACGCAGTAAACATTGCGTTCATTATGTGCGATACACTTATGAAAAATACTATTAAAAAGTTGTTACTGGTTTGAAATAGCCGCTTTCACTGCCCTTTATACTTATTTTCGCCGCTTATTTTAACATCGTATTAACATGTTTTCTATTGACGTAGAAAACAGATACTCATACGCGTAAATTATTCACATAGGCCTAAGAATGACCAATCAAATCTGGTTTTTCGTAAGATGGCATAGCAGAAAGAGTAACTGGAGTAAAATTAACGAAGAACTCCACGTAGACTATAAATACAGTTCTACTTTATTCCACACTGTAAAACTATACACGTCAAAACAAGGTGAATGTGATTTGTGTCATTAAGAAAAATCCTATCTTGTTCGAATACACAGAAGATACTGTAAAATGTCACTTTAAGAAAATCAATGCTGATTGTTCTGGTACAAAACATCATGAAATAATATTTTAATATTTGATAATACATTAAAATATAGCTACACAATAATTTCGTAGGCCTATTCCTCCTTATTTGTGTCAATTTCCACGATATTTTCATATATCTTCACAACATATGCATGTGGCCGTTGATATAAATTGCATATACTATTCTTGCCTCTTGTGCTCTATTTTTTGTCTTAGTACAGACAAAATTTCATTAACACCTACCGGTACTCATGTTTTGACTGGACAAACAATATTGCAGCAAAACAGTATAAAACCTTTTGGTACGACATGTAATTATACACATGCCTATTGTGAATTTCCCAGCATGAAAATTACACACCAGTCTAAAACAGGTATTCAATTGAAACACACATGTGATTTGATTTTTGAGAGAATGTATTGTTAAAAACATAGAATTCATATAAGGAAACAACTGTAACAAGTTTTAGTTCTGTCACATTCATATTTAGGGACTTACAAGAGTGGGTGGTTAGAGGCACATTTCTGATGGTATTTCCAGTTTGTGATTTTGATATATCTTGTTCAGGATTATTGCAGGGAAATGTTTCCTTCAGTCCTACCCAACCATTTAGATTAGATTGGAACTACTGATCTAAATATTATTGGTAGCATCTGTACATTATGTGAACAACTTGTTCAAGCTTTCTCCACTCTTCCAATTAATTAAACCAATTGGTGCATGGTCCAACTCATACCTCAATATGTGAGCTTACCTAAAAGAATTCCAGGATTTACACAATCGAAAGCCTTTGAGGGATCACAAATTCCTGTAGGTGATGTCTAGTTGTTCAAAGCAATTAATATTTGATCAGTAAAAGTTGGTATTGTGTTTTCTATTAAAAGGCTATCTGAAAACCAAATTACAATTTTTAAGTATTTTTTTCCTAATGTGTGACTCTACTTTTTCAAGAATTTTGGATAAACCAGTCAGAAGTGACATTGGGCGGTAGTTGTTGGCATCATATCTATCCCCGTTTTCTGTAATGGTTTTATGACAGCATATTTTAGTGTATTGAGGAAAATAGCCTGCCCTGCTTCAGAGAGCTATTACATATGTGGCTGAGCTACTTATTTGTTGGGAACAAGTTATTAGTAGTCTGCTGCAAATTCCATCAATACCATGTTAGCTTTTACTTTGTAGTGAATTTATTATGTTTATAAATTAAAATGGGAAGTCGGTGAAATTTCAATTGTATGAAATTGCGTAGGTACAGGCTCTGCCACTAAAGAGCCTTGCCTTTTCTAGTGAATTTCTACGTCTTGTTTTCTCTATAACATAAAAAAAAAAAAAAATTATCTATAAAATTTTCTCAACTTCTATGTTAGCTTTTTGTTAGTAAATTTTTCGTTCTGTTTGATGGTAATATTAGTCTTCCTGTGTTTTTGGTTGCACTGTTTCCATTTCAATAATATTCCAAATTGTTTTAATTTTATCATCAGAGGTACTAATCTCAGACATGATACATATGCTTTTGGAATTTTTTATTACTTTTCTTAGTTTTGCACAGTAGTTTTTATATTATTTGACTATTTCTGGGTCATTACTGTGTCTTGCTGTTAGATACAATTTCCTTTTCCAGTCACACAATTGGGTTGTTCTCATTTGCAATGCCTTTCAAGTGCACTTCAAACAATTTAATGTATATAATCAGCAGATAAAATAAAAAAATCCAGTTTTCCTATCTTTCACCACACCCTGTATGGTGCTTTCCAGGGCATAACTGAAGACCGCAATACAACCCGTCGGCTCTGATCGATGACGTCTTATCTATCTGAGTCTCTCAACATATGCTACGTAGATAATACTAACTAGCAAAACAAACACTATCAATGAATATAAACAGCCGGCCGCGGTGGCCGAGGGGACTGAGGCGCTCCAGTCACGGTCTGTACGGCCACTACGGTCGGGGGTTCGAATCCCCCCTCAGGCATGGATATTTGCGCCGTCCTTAGTCTTAGCTAGTTCATAAGTAGTTTGTAATTTTAGGGACTGATGACCCCGTAGTTAAGTCTCATAAGCTATGCAAACATTTTGAATATAAACATACGGGATAATATTGTAATATTTATGTATTGTAGGTAATAATCAGTCATTATCCTTGTAAATTACAGATTACCTCAACAGAATGTACCATAGATCACAGGTATCAGCCCAAAAATTCGCACCTTTGGCGCACACTTCAAAAAGAAAAAAACACCTCTCTGTTGACCTGTTCTTAACAATCGGAGAGAGAAGCTACATATCACTTTTTAAACATAAAATTGTAATCTATAATCTATATTCTGCTTGTAAACAAACTATTGTCTTTAACTCAGATATAAAGTCATTGGTCAAAGCCGATGGGTCGTATCGCGGACTTCAGTTGACCCGTTTCCAGAGCATGGAGGCCTATGTATTTTTAGATGTGTAGCACTGTATTACCTACAAAGTATCAGAAAGTCTGTTAAATTTCCCTAGATTCTGCATATGGTTATTCAGGGGAAAGAATAGGCGTAAGTAGCAGTTAAGTAAAATCTTATGACTGTGCTCTGACTGATATAGTTGATTGTGTATCTGTACGGAGTTGTATGATGGTAAGAATGACAGTGTGCAGAATGGATTACAGTAAGCTGTTTCTTGTAAAACTGGGTAGATGGAGATGAGGTCCTCCTTATTTTTCAGTCTTATCGGACATAGTCTGATGATGCATACCTTTCTGCTCTGGTGACAGGACCTTAGTTTGCGGTATATAGATTTTGGTAATCACATTTTAAATGATTTTATATTATATTTTGATGGGAACAGAGGCTAAGTTACCAACTTACCTGTTCTCTCGGAACTTCTTCTGTGTGAATACATGTCACTAGTATAGACAAAATGTGACTTGCTACTCATACTGTATTATATTATGGTGATGTTTACAGCTCTTCATAAAATGTTCTCATTGTCATGATTGTTTTCAATGTTCTTTCTCAGAATAATTTTACAATGCGATTCCACTTGTGTGCTTTGACCCATGACATCAACATGTCAGAAAACCCATATTTCAGTCAAAGATAACTGCAAATAATCAATGTTTCAATTGATTAGTGTTTTTAATTAAATCATGGGGCTCATTAAAATTTTACTGGTAATTTGGAAGAAGTGTTACATATCCCAGTTGCAGCCTACTATTGGTACATTTTGTACACGCAGTCATTGAGTGCCATTGTTGCTTGTTCAATCACAACTATTTAAGCTGAACTCTTAGGTTCCTGCCTAACCACATTCTTTAAAATTGACATAGTCAGCCACAGTATGTAGCTTGCCAAAAGTACTTTGCCTATTACACAACATCCTGATGTCACAGGTTGAAGCCAACGGGTCGAATTGTGTTCTATAAATGACCCTCTTTCTCCATTGGTGAAGGAGTAATATTCAAATCCCCATCTAGCCATATTTGTTTAGGTTTCTAGTGTTTTCCCATAATCATTCAATGGCGAATGCTGGGGTGTATCCTTTACTTACCCGAGCTTGTCCCCCCAGACAACTCTCTGGTAACTCTCTGAATAAGAAATTTTGCAATCCTGCTGCAAGCCAGTTGTTCATGCAGGTGGAAAGCAAGACAAATTTTGACCATCATATTTTCTGTTTGGTATTTTACATCCAACACACTTACACAAACTCTCCACAATGAATAACACAGATGTGAGTATTTAGCATAGTAACCATATAAAATTGTGTGTACCCTTAACCAAGAGAATACATATGGGGATATTGTGAGACAAGAGTAAATAGTTGCACAGTTTGTGTCAGTATGTTATTGTGGAACTTGAAATTTAATAGTTTTAAAAATTTTTGTTGTTGTACTAATAAGGATCAATAATAATAATAATAATAATAATAAAGTGTGAAGGACCATTCTGGATCTTAACTTGCCATGCACCTTAGTAATACCTCCCACAAGTGATGCAGGGAAGTTAAGATGGTGGAACAGCTGAGTCGTGTCACAACTGCAAACAGTGTTTTAGTTCGTCATGTGAGAAAGAAATATTGCATATTACCATTAAATGCTTTAATACAGCAAATTTTTCAACTTCTACATTCATTGACTTTGGCAGCACACAACAAAACTGTTGCCTCCTAACCTAACATCAAATTCGGGCTGCACTACAGTTCATTATGTTGCCATAACCAGTTTTTCTGCTTTCACATATATTGGCTTTGACAACTCAAGACCAGACTTGATTTGCAAACTAAAGAAGAACTTGGGCTGTACTACTGATCAGCCTGTCATCACTTGCAGTTCTTTTTCTGATTTCACATTTATTTGTCACCACAACAAAACAACTTATTCTGTATCACTTAACTAGTATCAGTCCACCACTACTACAAATATTCCACAGTTTAGACATATTTGTTAATATGTATTTCAATATTAATAGTTTGTTGTTGATGGCTACCAATGGCTGCAGTACAGGCAGAGCCATTGGCAACATTTATGCCATGAACTAGAACAGTGTATGGAAGGCACATTGTAGACTGATACCTTAGGAATTATTAAAGCTTTAATGTTGTTAGTTTTGGTAATTTGGTAGAATCCGTGTACATCGAAGGAAACGGCATAGCCATCGATATATATCGAATATTCGATATAGTGTTTCTGAACCGGAGATTCGGGCGCTACGCGCCCTCACGTACTAAAAAAAAAAATTTCTTGTTTAACCTATACCTAACCTTCTTAAGGCTACGCTACAGATCAATTTTTTTAAGTCAAAGTTAGGTTAGGTATAGGTTAAACAAGATTTTTTTGTTTTTGTTTTTTTTTAGTACGTGAGGGCGCGTAGCGCCCGAATCTCCGGTTCAGAAACACTATATCGAATATTCGATATATATCGATGGCAATGCCGTTTCCTCCGATGTACACGGATTCTACCAAATTACCTTAGTTTTAAACATGCAGGCTTTTCTAACAGTAAGCTTGTGATATTTAGTTTTATTTGTCACTTCTATGAAGACCTAATCAGTTTATCTTTCTTCCAGTACCTGAGAGTGGGAGAAAAGAGAGATAAGAAAAAATGGGGCTTGTTAGTTATGAAATGCCAACTATCCATTGTGATCTTCGTCAAGAAGAAATGATAATTCAAATTGCAGATGCTTTAGATTATTTGAATAATGTTGTAACTGACATGTTACAACGAATCGAGACCAAGATATCGAAGAGCAAGACAAAACTGAATGAGCTGAAGCAGAGGGCAGCTAAGGCTAATGCTAAAGTTACCAAACTCACTGGAAGTAAAAAAGCAACTAAAGTGAGTAACAGTTTTACAGGTTATGAATTGTTCTAATATACAATTCCATAAGCTACTATGTGTTAGTTGTTACTATTTTTGTCTACAAAAACTACTCTTATTCAACTTACATTATGACTAACATTTAGGAGTCATAGATATTGAAAAGAAGGCCTTCTATGCAATATCTTCGATATATTGAAATAATATGTCTCTGGAAATGAATTTATTTTATATTAATATTTAGGATTCAGTTGCTGTTGCATAGTCCTTAATTTTTTCTAATATTCATAGAATACATGACATCAACTGCGATTGGGCAAAGCTGAAAATATGTACCCAGCCGGGATTCGAACCCGGGTCTCCTGCTTTCTAGGCAGTTGCGCTGACCCCTACACCACTGGGGACACAGGGATCACCGCACATGCAAGGACTACCCATGCACGCCTCCCGTCAGATACAAATTCCCAGCTTCGCCCTGCCCATAGTACTCAAACTCGTAGTTTAACTAATGCCCGTAAGAGTAAGGGCTTCAAACTTGCCCACCCCTTCCCACTAACGATAGGATCATTGCCCGTCACCGGCATATTATATATATATCTGTGGCGTCTGTTCCGAAAGAATAGACGTCACATCTGATCCTGCAGCTGTTATTATTTAATATTCATAGAATATATGACGGGCAATGATCCTATCGTTAGTGGGAAGGGGTGGGCAAGTTTGAAGCCCTTACTCTTACGGGAATTAGTTAAACTATGAGTTTGAGTACTATGGGCAGGGCGAAGCTGGGAATTTGTATCTGACGGGAGGTGTGCATGGGTAGTCCTTGCAGGTGCGGTGATCCCTGTGTCCCCATTGGTGTAGGGGTCAGCGCAACTGCCTAGAAAGCAGGAGACCCGGGTTCGAATCCCGCCTGGGTACTCATTTTCAGCTTTGCCCAATCGCAGTTGATGTCATATATTCTATGAATATTAAATAATAACAGCTGCAGGATCAGATGTGACGTCTATTCTTTCGGAACAGACGCCACAGATATATATTTAATTTTTTCAATTTATTTGAGTATCTGTATAATTATTCTAATCAAGGAATCTGTTTTACAGTGCTTTAAAATGTAAATTCTTTAAGCTTTTCGTGAAAATCGGCTGAGTTGGTTTTGGAATGCTGTCGGCCCATAAACACTGCAAACCACAGTGATGCATCGACAATCATTTTGGGACATATATTGGATATCTGAGATCAAGTACCTGGGCTTTGCTGCCTGAATTTTGGGAGTGTCTTTAAATCATGGGGCACAACAGATGGTTGGGTGAATGTAAATGGATATGGTTTTATTGTAAAAGTCAAAGTGGCATGCCATTAGCTAAACAAAATGTGGTATGTTGCCAGCCTACGACTGCTACAAAAATGCCGCCAATGCTTTCCCTGACTGTCATCTCGGCTTAAACCCACAACACTTACTGGAAGAAGGTTGAGTTTACGACAAGGAAAGAAAACCACCTTAAATCGTGTGATGAAATAGTAATGTTGGAAAAGGCCACACTGTCTCCATATATTCCAGATAGCTTTACTTATAGCTGGGCTCTGTATTTTGAATCCTCTGCACCGCTAACCATCTCGAGGATTTAGAGACTCTCCTTCTTCAAGGGAAAGATAATCTGGCAAATGCTACAACAAAGTGTTAAATCTACCCTACAAAACCTTGTTTCAATGGATGGTAGCTGAAGTTTGTGTGAGCATATGCACTTTAGTGTGACCTGTTCTATCTTGTTATTTATGATAGAAGAATAGATATGTTTTCAGTCCCTTGGGACTATATCATAGGTCTAGCAGGAAACAGTGTTTTTATTGGGCATTGTCATCACAGAAGGGGACAGGAGGAATTTGAGTTTTAACACCTCATTGATAGCATAGTCATTAGAGATATGTGAGGGGACAGGCAAGGGGCAAGACCGAACAAAAAAGAACTAAAACAAAAGCCACCAAGGCACAGAAAATCAGTGAATTTATGTGAGGATGCATGGAAATAGTTCTGTAAATATATTTAAAATTTATTATGATCCCTCATTCCTTTTTCAAAAAATAAATAAATAAAAACAGGAGTAGTGTTAGAGTGAAGTCTAAAGGCACTAGACACGAATCCTTTTACAAACGTTTTGTTCTTTTTGTATCATTTAGCAGTGTCCAGCACTTTGAACTACTACTCATGTTACTGTTAGACAGTCCATTAATGGGGTTACCCATTTCATTCACCATGTAAAGGAATGGCGATGCGTATAACATTGCAGAGGTGTTGAGGCTGAGTAATTGATAGCTAGAGGATCCTTATGCCTTCAGACTAGGTGACAATTTTCCATAATATTAAAGTCACCTTCTAGTGTTAATCTGATGCCAACTTCTTGCTGATACTGCTCAAATGTTGATTGAAAGCCTTAGTAACTCCTGCCTAATTTGTATGTGACTGTTGGAGAAGCAGTGACAGAAGTGGCATGCAGCACTGGATTTGACCGTATTCACAGAAACACACAATTTGAGTTTGTCTCAACTGAATCATTGCAGGTTATTGCTGTGAGAAGCAGAATTCTTTAAATATGAATAGCATTATCCACTATGATGGAGTTAGAGTATCCACTGGAAAGTATGTTCACGAGACAAATTGTTAGTCTTCCCCCTTGATTTGATTTAACAGGGAAGCAGAAACAGTTTTGGCCTAATCAGGTACTGCCAACACCGAAACAGAGTTTGTTGTGTGGTATCGGTCCCTGTATATCTAATAAGCCAACCAATGCCCCTAAATAGTGCTAGGGGTCCCTTTATCAGTTCTTTATTAGACACAATTTCTTCAGGTCTGGTTGTCCCAAATATTCTCTCTGTTGCTCTCCAATGCATTGACTTTGAAGATTAGGTATGATGCAGTTTTCTCACCCTCGTCACAGATCCTACATTTAGGGTCTTCTTCCGTTATGGCGATTGTATGTAGGTGTTTTTTAAACTTCCCATGGCCGGTCATCAGTTCAACCATGAGTTTAATCTCTCTCCTGTTCAAGCCCAGGATTACAGAGCTTCTTTCAAAACAGGGCTTTGCCATCATTACCTTGTCATGTTTTTGTTTATAGACCTTGCTCCAATGTTCTACATGCTATCTTCTGAGCCAGTTCTGTAGCTCTAATTTGATCCTTGTCTTGGTGATTGTCAGAACAGGTTCCAGTCCAATGAATGGAGTCTTTGCCCCCATCCTGGCCAATCTCCCAGCTTGTTCATTGTCACTGATCCTTGAGTGGCCAGGGACTCGCACTAGGTTTACCCTATTGCTTTCCCCTAGCTGCAACAATTTTAGACCCCGTCGCAGGAGCTGCCAGTGATTTCAGGCTGTCTGAATAAATGTAGATGATATGGTCCTTGTAGCACCTACGCAAATTCTTCTCCGCACACACCCTGTTCTCTACATCTACATACATACTCTGCAATCCACCGTAATGTGCATGGCGGAGGGTACACTGTACCACTACTAGGCATTTCCTTTCCTCTTCCACTCCCAAATAGAATGAGGAAAAAAAGAATGCCTATATGCCTCCGTATGAGCACTAATTTCTCTTATCTTTGTGATTGCTATGCAAAATGTAAGTAGGCGGCAGCAAGATCATGCTATACTCAGCTTCAGATTCCGGCCCTCTAAATTACCTCAACTGAAATTCATGAAAATAACGTCGTCCTTCCTCCAGCGATCCCCAATTGAGTTCCCAGAGCATTTCCGTGACACTTGCACATTGGTCGTACCTACCACTAGTGAATCTAGCTGCTCGCCTCTAACTGCTTCTATGTCTTCCTTTAAACCAGATAGCGCTGATGTTCTTCCAGAAGGACTAGAACGGCAGCTTACTTTTTTTATTCTTGTCTGTAAGAATTCGTGCACAGTGTCATATTTTATTTCTTTGAATAGCCTGATCCCATTTCAGATCAATTTTAGCTTGTATTGTCGATTGCAAAGTGGTTGGTTACAGTTGCAAAGTTGAGGTCCACACAGAAGATATTGATGACTTCCTCTTAGTTAGGTTTATATTTCTTGAACTTCCTTCAGTTTTATATTTCTTAAATGTTGTTTTAATAATAATGATTCATCATATTAAAATTATAAAACATTCGTTTTGACGTCATTCCAGAAAGAAGGGCAGTATTGCAAAACTAATGGCATGATTGTGAAAAAAGTCACTTATAACGAGCTTGTGCAGTCATATGAAGGTAATTAATAGCTTCAGAGAAAAAAAATTAAACCAAAAATAATTCTGCGCAATCTGGGTTAAACTGATCTGCTCTGGTCCCAAACTCTTGAGCAATACTCGAGACGTGGTTGTACAAGCGTTTTATACATGGTCTCCTTTACAGATGATGTACATCTTCCCAAAATTCTCCCAATAAACCAAAGTCGGCTGTCCGGCTTACTCACAACTGTCCTTACATGTTCGTTCCATTTCATATCGCTCTGCAGTGTTAAGCCTAGATATTTGAAGGACGTGATTACATCAAGTCACTAGTAATGCTGTATTCAAACATTACGGGATTGTTTTTCCTGCTCGTGTGCATCACCTTACATTTTTCTACAGTGATTTCGGCCTGGAATACTGAGGCCAGTTTCCCTAGAGAGAGGACACCCTGCAGTATTGGCTGCACTCAATGAGAACCAGGTTTTGCCAAATGTGGGTGTAAACCAGCTGCTGCCTCCATCTTGATCAAAAGGTGTAATGGGGACATATCCAGCATGGTTTCCATCCCAACAGTGGTGTGCTGCTAGTTCTGTCTGTTACAGCCAAACAGGCCAATATCTGCACCATACCAAGCTCCTTAGTAGCAACAACAGGTCTACCTTCTTCCACCACATAAATTATCCTGGGTCTAACCACTGTGGTGTATATCCAGTGCACACCTTTGGGGCTCAGGCCCCAGTTTTTGCTGTAAGCTCTCCTGGTACTCACCAGAGTACCTTTTGCCTTGGAGCAAATACTCCTAATGTTAGGGGTCCATGACATTTTCTCATCTAAGTTTACCCTTAGAAATTTCACTGTCCCCTTCACAGATAGTTACATCAAAAAGCTTTAGATTCCAACTTGAATGTTGGATATGCATCTCACAAATGGTACAACAACAGGTTTTTTTTAGGACTAACCCCCCAGACCCCATTTTCTGCACCAGTCTTACACAATGTCCCATGCACCTTGTGCCATATTCCTGACTGTGTCAGCAAATTTGCCAAGTATTACTATGACAAGGTCATCTTTGTATCCTTTGCAAAAGTACTGTCTAGATTTTAGTTCTTCATTGAGTTTGTTCACCACTAGATTCCACAATAAAGGTGACAGCACTCCTCCTTGCGGACAACCTCTAATGGTACTGATAGTCTTCACTCTTAAAAAGCACACTGGTTGCTATGGAGCACTGCTAACAGATTCTAGTCATATGAAACTCTGCCACAGGGAAGGCATATGCATGTGGACCTCAGCTTCAAGCATGTTGTCCACCAGTGCAGCTCTGTGGGGACGAACATTATCATACACCAGAAGGAACCCATCACCTATGAAACCAGCATAGGGCAAAACAAAAGGTTGAAGGATGTCATCTCTATACCTCTGAGCAATCAAAGTGCCAATCTGAACAACATAGAGGTCCGTTAGACCGCTAATACTGTCTCTTGCTCACACCATTCATCCACGATTGTGATATGTGGTGCTTCCTGCACATAAGCAGGATTGTTCCAAGTTTCATGTTGTGTCCAGATGAGGGAATGGCCGAACACAAAATCTCGACTCATCTGCCGACATAATCTAGCACCGTTCATTACAACCCCAAACCTGATGTTCCTCTGCCCAGTTTCTGCGGCGTAAATGGTGTTGTGGTTTTAATGGGACACACACACTAGGCTTCCATGCGTAGAGGCCACATTTCTGAAGGCGATTTTGAACTGCTGGCATTGATATTGTGCGTCATGTTGCTGCCTGGTGAGTGCATTTCAGCTGAGTTGCATTCAGCCTTCTGCCTGACCTTGGCCTTGCCTCCTTTTAAAAGTTCCTGTTGTCTGAAATCCTGTCCAGGACCTAGAAATCACATTCTGGGACTCTCCAAGAGCTGCAGCGACCTCCCTCTGTGTCTGTCCCGTTTCCAACCTTCCTGTGGCTTTTTGTGCCATAGCTTCAGGTAAGTCACATTGTTGTTGAATTGCATTACCTGCTCACCACACTATCGAAACCCAACTGCTTGTGTATTTTGTTTGGTACACTGAACACAAGTCGACACCAAACCCCTCGGCAGCAGCTTATTGTTATTACCACTATCTCGGTTGCCGTAATGTTGTCTCCATTCTGTACAACCGACAGAAAGACATTGAACCATTTTAGGTCATTCTGCCAATGACAGTACTTCAGAACCTAGATATGCCAACTGATACCATAATTGCTATATACAGCCCTTTTCTAAGGATTACTATTATGGATTTTGTGTCATTTTTGATGAATGGTATTTTCTTCCTTCATTGACAACCCTTGCTTTTATATGGGGTCTTGAATATATTAGCTATAACAGCAATGGATCTAGTTATTATTTACTGCATCATATTACCATCTCCAATTTTCATATTAATTTCTACTGAATTGCAGTGGTTATTATTCCTCTCCATCCAATCCCCATATGCTGTATTTCTTGTGTAAGATAAACACTTTTAATTGTTTCCAGAATGAAACTTTCACTCTGCTGCGGAGTGTGCGCTGATATGAAACTTCCTGGCAGATTAAAATTGTGTGCCGGAATCGGGACTCGAACCTGGGACCTTTGCCTTTCGCAGGCAAGCGCTCTACCGACTGAGCTACCCCGACACAACTCACGATGCCGCCTCACAACTTCACTTCCGCCAGTACCTCGCGTCCTACTTTCCAAACTTCACAGAAGTAGGAGGCGAGGTACTGGCGGAAGTGAAGTTGTGAGGCGGCATCGTGAGTCGTGTCGGGGTAGCTCAGTCGGTAGAGCGCTTGCCGGCGAAAGGCAAAGGTCCCAGGTTCGAGTCCCGGTTCCGGCACACAATTTTAATCTGCCAGGAAGTTTCATATCAGCGCACACTCCGCTGCAGAGTGAAAGTTTCATTCTGGAAACATCCCTTAGGCTGTGGCTAAGCCATGTCTCCACCATATCCTTTCTTCCAGGAGTGCTAGTCTTGCGTGTTTGCAAGAGAGCATCTGTGAAGTTTGGAAAGTAGGAGGCGAGGTACTGGCGGAAGTGAAGTTGTGAGGCGGCATCGTGAGTCGTGTCGGGGTAGCTCAGTCGGTAGAGCGCTTGCCCGCGAAAGGCAAAGGTCCCAGGTGCGAGTCCCGGTTCCGGCACACAATTTTAATCTGCCAGGAAGTTTCACTTTTAATTGTGTTACGCTTTTCTGATATTTGCAACTTGCTCTCACCACATTATGCTATTGAAACTTGAGTTGTGGCCAATCAAGTGGCAGCAGAGTTATGCCAGATATTCTTGGTTCACCCATAAATGATCATATGGAAAAGTCCCCACCTCATTGCTACCTCCCCACCTCATCGCTACCTTGAATATGCTGTCTTGTGCCGACTATAACACTATGTTCAAACTCACTTAAATTATGATATATTGGTATTGTAGCAGTAGTACCCGATACAGCATCCGTGTCAGACACCGTGTTGTTTTATATAGGTATTGCTGACCACAGCACCATCCCTAGTGCAGTTTCCTTTGGTTGTTCAATATGTTTGAGTTGAACACTGTTTGTAATGGTGAAACTTTGTTTCTGAAATGTTAACATGTGCAAAATGACTTTAATGGAAAATTGAAGATACTTCTCCAGCTGTAAAAGATGGCCAAAATCATGAAATACCAGTTACTTCATTACAGAGGTTAATTACCTTCTATTCTGTTAAGTGTTGCTTTCCTTAACCAAGTTGTCCCCTGAAGTTATTTTTTATCCAGTTCCATTCAGCGCCTCTTAGTGAATTATTTAATCTACCCATTTAATCCTCTGCATCTTCTGTTTACACCACCTTGCAAGAGCTTATATTCTGTTTGTCAGAACTCTCTCTCATCCACTGATTTCATACCAGGCTACAGTTCAGTCTCATACCTTCAGGAAATACTTCTTAACACTTATATTTATATTCAGTGATAAAAATGCCTCTTGTGTCTTCTCTACTGCTGTTATTGCCTATCCCACTGCTCTTTCTAAAGCCTTTGTCATTTCTGACAGAAATATTTCATCATCAAATGTTAAAAGTTTCTATTTCTTCTCAGTGAATTTTAATCACCTCCCCAAATGTCTTCTTGCTTACATTTTTTTAACTGCTATTTCAAACTATTGCTTTCTTTTCACATCCTGCTTCACTTCTAACTGCTGTTTGGTATATGTAAGTAACTTTTCTCGATATACATCTGTTATGTTCAGAATTTTTAATGTTGTTGGTAATCAGTTGCCTGATAGATTATTTTTACATCAAGTGTGTTCTTATTCTCAAGTATTTATTTTATGTTAGGTACTTTCCAGTGCTAAGTATCCAGCGAAAGATGTGCACAAAAATTATGAGTCCATATTCAGCATAACCAGACCATTGGAATTTAAATATTCAGATATAGATATCAAATCTAAACATCACCATCCAGATGCTTCAGAGTTGCAGGTAAGTGCAAATTTATTTTGAAAATCGGCAATGATAGAATAACACCATAGTTGAGGGGACTCAGAGTGTGTAATGTGTTGACAGCTCTTCAGTGTACAGCTAATATAAATGTAGTCATCATTCACTTATCAAACCACATGTTAGCTCACACCAGATAATCTGCAGTGCCTGAAAAGGTTACCACTGCAGTTATCAGATGTGTGTTGTTGACTTTTTAAGGTGAATAAAACCAATTTTAGATATCTTTTGTTAATGAGAGATTGAAGGACACTTATAAGATGTCTTACAATCCAAAGTGTGTGGGAGATACTAAATTACTTGTGTTGTTGAAGCATGCTCATGTGACCTTCATGAACATTCCTGGATGTACATGTCCACTTCACTGATTGCTCCACCCACACTTTCACCAACATTGAATCTACCAACCATCAACAGTACCTACACTTTGACATTTGACATCTCTTCAGCATAAAAAAAAAAAAAAACTCCTTTACAGCCTAGCCACCAATGGAAAGTGTATTTCTAGCTGACAAGAATGCCTTTTCTCAATATCTGAAGGTATCACAAAGGCCTTCACAGACTACCCAAAGAGAGAGAGAGAGAGAGAGAGAGATTGTTTTTCTTCCCTGCCTCCCCATTCCAGACTTTTGATTCAGTGAAAGTAGAGATATGATTCAATGACCACAAAGCTACTATAGAACATCTTGGTGTCAAACAAAATAGTTATGAAGGGCAGAAAGATATTTTACAGTAACAAGTGTGAAAAAAGGATTAGAACCTACCATTGAACTTGAGGGGAAACATTAAGGTGCGAGAAAGAAAATTTTGAGGATCTCTGGCAGAAATTTGTACATATTGTGAGGTCACATGCTGTATAAATTGGTCCCAAGAAAATAGTGTGTTGAAGCTACTATAAAAACAAGATATTTGCATATCAGATTCGAATCCAAACCCCCTTCTGCTTAAAATTAACTAAATAAAGTGAAAACTAGTGCAAGGTCAACTATAAGAAGTATTCAATGAATCTGAAAGTAATGTATTACCTTCTGAGTTGTCAGAGTTCCTACATAACTTGGTGAATGGGAAAAATATCTGTATAAAGCTCATTAACCAAGGTGGTGCTGAGATGCTAAATTTAGTACTATTGTTGTTGCTGGAATTTTTAAGGGAACGAAACAGCTAGGTCATCAGTCCCTTTGATGCTCTAAAACAGCTAAAGTATTATGTTTGACTATCACATAGGTATGAAAATGACACATAGAAATAGGGACTGCAGGATTGAGAAACAGCTCAAATGGTATGGTACATAAAAAGCCAGAGAACTGATGGAGTGTTCATTAGATTCTGTATTGAATGTTTGAAGGAACCGGCTCCTCTTATAGAATCAGTTACCACATGTCACTGGGTTTCCACATGATTGGAGAAAGGTGCAGTCATTTCATTCTATAAGACCCATGCATAGAACAATGATCCTATCTCACTGATATCAGTTTGCTGTAGAATTATGGGATATAAATTGTGCTGGCATATTGTGATTTTTCTGCAGACAGAAGAAATCTTGTGAAGGAATTGACATGGTTTTCACAAGCATGTTTATTGAGAAGCCATGATTCTGTTCAGTGAGCAGAGAACTTTGGACTAATTCAGAAAGGAACTGAGAGTCTTTCTTCCCATGTACCACCGCTGATTGTAATAAAAGGGGGGGGGGGGGGAATGATACTGATTCATTAATTACTCATAAGTTTTCTCTGTCACACATCTCACAGTAGCTTGCTGTACAGCTGCTGATGTAGATGTGGAATGTATATGATACATTTTGTTAATGTGTTTATATATTCATAAATATGCAAACCAGCTTCAACTAACTGCTTACAGCAGTAATTAATGCAAAGAAAGGCAAAGTAATTACTTTTCTGTAAACAGATGGTTTTGTGCTGCATGGGAAGTAGACATTCATTTAATGTTATGTGATTTGAAAATACAGCAGGCTGCTTGTGTAGTAAGATATAATTACACATATTTCCGGGATGGAATTTCTGTCTCTTCATTCATATTTAAGAGGTGTGTTTATGTGTGTGTGTGTGTGTGTGTGTGTGTGTGTGTGTGTGTGTGTGTGTGTGTGTGTGTGAGAGAGAGAGAGAGAGAGAGAGAGAGAGAGAGAGAGAGAGAGAGAGACGGGGTAATATTTCAGGCTTTCCTTGCAATACAATAGTCTGGTTTTATTAGGTGTATCATTGTTATAAATGAGCTCTCAATCTTTCTTCCAGGACAGATTGCAATTTTTTCATGTGAAAGTTAGCAGTAAATTACTAAGAAGAAATATGGAAATTGCTCCTGAAGAAGGGCTAGGGAGTCTTCCCAGTGATTTTGACTCTGTTAGCTCCCTACTCCTATTCAACACTTCTGAAAACCCGTAAGTTACCCTGTGAGACTTCCATAACACACTACATTGTATTTTAACTTCAGTTATATTCTTGTAGTGTTTGTTAAGTATAGTAATTCAGATGAGTAAAATAAAATTCTTATCAATTAAGCAGGTACAGGAAGTGGCAAAACGATCTGATGGTTTTCACTGCTGTGTGGTTAAACGAGTAGGTGGTGGGGATAGGTGTGTTTCAGAGCCTACACATGGACGTTTTTAGTACCATGGAGTAGTTGTTGATTGAGAATTGTGTGTTTGTTGTCAAGGCATGTTTTTAAAAGTGTTGATTTCTGTATTGCTGTGCAGTGGCTGTTCCATACGCATTTTAATTCATGTCCACAAGGTAAAGTTCCAACACACAAAACAATTATGCTGTGAGTAAGTGAGAAACTTCAGAACTACTGGTTCAGCATTGCAATGGAAGTTGATAGGCTGTCCAAGGTCAGCCTGGATGCCAGAGAATATCAATAGAGGAAGAGAAGCTGTGGAAGCCAGTCTTTGGTGGCTGACCCGTAAACAAACTGCTGCTTTGCATACGTCTGATCGCTCAGTAAAACGAATTTTGCGGTTCAGTCTGCATTTCCATTCATATAAAATAGCTTTTGTTCAGCAGTTAAAGCCCAGTGACTGCACAAAGCAAAAAGCATTTTCAGAGCAAATGATTGAGTTGATGAAAGGTGAAAAACTTTTCATGATGAGCAACGGGGCACATTCTCATCTGGACAGCCATGTGAACAACGGAATTTTCTTTATTGGTAAGCCGCAAATCCTGAAGAAATGCATGTATGTTCTCTGCACAGTCCTAAGGTCACTGTATGGTGTGGAGTAACAAAAACTTTGGTCATTGGGCTATACTTCTTTAAAGATGGTCAGTTCCCAACATTATCTCTTGATGTTACAAAACTTCCTGATTTCTGAACTTAGGAGAAAATGCCCAGTGCACAAAAGATTGCAGTTCCAGCAGGATTGGGCAATTGGCCATACAGCCAATGAGGTAATAGACTTTTTGAAAAGTAAGTTTCGTGGTGGCCTCGCATTTCAGGGATATTGCGTGGCCAGCATGCTCGCCTGATGTGTGTTTGTGACTTTTGTGAGGTTTCTTAAAGAGTTTACACAAACAAGCCCCGTACATTGGGCAAACTTAAGGTGGCCATAACTCAAGAAATTGCTGACCTGTGTCCTGCAATGTTGGGGAAGGTGTTCAATAGTTTTGGAGTTTTGGTGCAAGACTGGAGGAGTGTTTCAGCACAGATGGGCACCGTTTGTAGGACATCATCTTCAAATCTTAAATTGATGAAATCGTATGTTTCATTGTTATTTTCTTTAATTTCCATTAACATAATTCTGTAATAATTAATAAATTATTTTTTATCGCTCTTAATATTTGTACTTTAAAATCATCAGATCTTTTTGCTTCTCCCTGTAGTATAAATTGCTTAAGTTTACTTTCCCTTTCATTTACTTGCTGCACAAAAAGGACCATTTGGCAGAATGGGTGCAAATTTGAACTGAAGATACTTGACGAAGGGGAAATGTAATGACATACACAAAAAATTTAAATAATCAAAACAGTTCCTAACACTATCAATAGATGGAGGTGTAAAAGGTATAAGTAAAAGTGGATGTTGACAAATGACATCCATGTCATGTATTACTTGTGGTACTGTTAGTGGAAAGCCAGTCCTCCACAGCGAGGTCATATGACATCAAAAGGAAAAATTGGTTTTTAATTGTCCATGGACCAAAAACCACAGAAAAAGCATGCAATGTAAAACCTGTTAATTGTAAAGGGACGTGCGCAAGTCGTGTTCAATATGTAGATGACAGGACATTCACACTATACATTACATTTGGCATAAAAATGCAAGTTTTGTGTTGCTCGTATTCTTTTACTATTTGTCACAGTTCGCTCAATGCGGGATAGAGCTCTGCTTGTAAACCTTTTTGGCACACTTTAGGTTACGGTAGTAACACTAAAAGTGGGCCTTTGCAATTGTCTTTTGACAGCTTGAAATTTAAATGAAAATAACGGCTTAACCATGCATCTGACACGAAAATTGAATAACCGAATTTTTAGAGGAGAAAATTCTCTACAACTTTGCTCTCTTATGTTTTTTTCATATCTCGTATCATTTCAGAGATATTTGCAAAAATAACGGCGATTTTGGGATGTATGTCTGTCTGTCCGTAATGTGTTGCCTGGTTTTAAGACCAACCTATCAGCACCAAATTTTGCACACATAATTGTAGGCCGCCAGAGACCAGAACCTCCCATTTTCAAATTTTTCGGCCAAAAAATATGGTGGTACAACAAAAAAAAAAAGAGCCGTTTGTAATATAATTGTAATTGCAAACGAACAGTTCATCTGACACAAAAATTGAATAAACGAATTCTCTACAACTTTGTTCCCTTATGTTTTTTTCATATCTCGTATCATTTGAGAGATATTTGCAAAAATAACGGAGTTTTGACACCCTCCATTAAATTAACGTAAACCAGCCGTTGGCAGATGTCACGTGACATTCCTCGTCCAGAACTGTCTCTGGCATACGCCATCTTGCACTGCATATTTGATGATTTTCTTATTGTAACTTACACATTGTCATTTCAAAGCAATGGCGCACTGCAGAATTAACAAAAAGACGTCGTTCTTCGTACAATAAATGATAAACTAGTGTCTACAAATGCCGTATTAGCATCAATTAACAATGGCCATCAATAGTATGAGATTAAATAATGCAATTACTAACTGTCAGCTGTAGCGTAGTGGGCAATGTTTTGCACTGTGACTCTGAAGGTTAGTGGTCCGGAACCCACCAGTACCTACATTTTCTCTTTCTCTTTCTTTTTCTTTTTTCTTTTTTTTTTTTTTTCTTACAAGGTTTCAACCACTCTTATTAATTAATTTTTTATTATTTTGCTCCAAAATGTTTGCAAAAACTTATAAAACTACAAATCTAAAGTGGGACGTAAAACACGTCAGTGTGATTTTTACAAGAATGACGACTCTGCAGATGCTGTTTCAAGAAAATTCTGGTCATTAAAGAACATGAGATTTTGTGAAGATGGAAGAAATTACCTGCAGCTTTCTTAAGATTTTTTTTTAATTCAATTATGCACAGAGTTTTGGTGCTATATTTGCACCATCTTCAGACTCCAGTTGTGTAACTGTCAGTAATAGCTCATTTAACACATTGTGGACCGGAGTCTGACTCGTGCAATGCTAGCAATTAGTAGCTGCCATTACACAACCTGCCCTCTGTTGCTAACCACAAACACACAAAATAAACAAGGAAGGTTCACTGTACTGTGCTGCCACATAGAGAGTGGAGATTTCACTATTTGTACACTTCAAAACAGCTTTGTTGAGCTCAGTTGAGCCCTACACTGCTTTCGTGTGCTATCTGCATTGCTCACACTCTGCTTATTTTCAGTATGGTGAATTTACATGAGAGCGATGTTTTCTATGCCCTCAAAGGGAAATAGATGATTGACTCAGAAGGAGAAGGTGATTATCTGTAAAAATATGTACAAGTTGTTATTTTTTAAATATAAATGCAAGATTTATTAATTTTTTTTTTGCATCTGCTAATTTTAATATTTATTTACTTATTTATTGGAATAGATAAATGAGGTTTCATTGTTTCAAATGTGACAGCCTACTCAATTATTGCATTCGTAGTGAGAAAGCTGTAATTTTCAAAAAAACTTGTTAAAATCAGCAGTCCAGCTGCCCCATCCAGGATCCCATACACCAGTCATGAATGTGTCAAAAGGGGCGGTCATTGACACTGGTAACCATAAATTTCTTTGGCCTTTCACGTCAGAAATCAAATGACAACTTGTTTGATTTGCTTTGTCATTTGATTTCTGACATGAAAGGGCGAAGAAATTTACGGTTACTGGTGTCAACGGTCAGCCCTTTTAAATGTGATATTACTGACAGTTACAAATGGGGGCCTGAAAAAAGGCTCTGAAGTATATGGTGAAGTAGTTTGAAGAAACAGTATGATTTCAAGTGCAATGTGGCAGATGGAGGTAAACAATCCCTTTGACTTCTTTAGGTAATGTTGCCATAGTGTTAGAGGACTGGACAAACACTGATGCACACGACTGCAACGCACAATGGAATTGCCGGATCATTAGAAATGCCTTTCGAGCACGGTACATAAAACTGTATGCAATATTCTGCATTGTTATCTGTATAAAATTGCATATCTGCAGGAGTTGCCTTCCTGCTTCAGTGGGACACACATTCACTCTACAATTTCTTGTGGGTATGGAAGTGGATAATGATTGGCCGTGCAACATTTTGTTGACAGGTGAAGTGCATTTCCACCTTAAAGGTTATGTCAATACCTAAATTTGCAGTATACGGGCAATGCAAAATCCAGTCGCATATGAAGCAGTGCCAGTTCATTCTGCAAAGGTAACTGTGTGGTGCAAGCTCACAGCATCTTTTATAATAGGGTCCATTTTTTCCAAGGAGATGACTCCTGCAGGTCCCGGTACCTGTACCATCACTGGTAACAAGTATAAAATCTTCTATGCAATCACGTCATTCCATTCCAACAGTGTGGATGTCTGGATAGTATCGTTTTCATAATTGCCTACCTCTGCACATTGCAAAGCCAGTGATGGAATTCCACAAGAGCCATCTCCAAAATGACAGAATTTTTACTAGTAATTTTCGTAGAGACTGCCCGAGATCAAGCGACACAATCTGAATGACTTCTGGCTTTGGGATTATTTGAGAAGTTTTGGGTTCAGTGGCCACATAGTGAATTTGGCTGAATTGAAGGCACATATTCACACTGTGACCCCTATTGTGGAACATGCTGTTTATCGGTGTCAACTTCTAGCGGAAAATGGTGGGCAGAAGACTGAACATGACTTACGCAAGTCTCGTTATAATTAACAGGTTTTACATTGCATGCTTTTTCTGCAGTTTTGGCCCAAGGACAATTAAAAACCATTTTTTCCCTTCTGATATGGTATGACCTTGCTGTGGAGGATTGGCTTTCCACTAACAATATTTCAAGTTGTGCATGACGTGGACATCATTTGTCAGCATCCACTTTCACTTATATGTCTTACACCACCATCTATTGATCAAGTGAACAACTTTTTTTTTTCATTCCCCTTCATCAAATATTCAGTCATTCTGCCCTGTGGTTCCTCTACATCTACATAGATACTCTGCAAATAACATTTAAGTGCCTGGCAGAGGGTTCATTAACCACTTTCATAACTTTTCTCTACCGTCACATTTTCTAATAGTGCGTGGGAAGAAAGAACACCTAAATCATTCTGTTTTTGATCTGATTTCTCTTATTTTATTGGGATGGTCATGTCTCCCTAAGTAGGTGGGTGCTAGCAAAATATTTTCACATTGATCGAGCTTTCTAAGGTGCCTTGCTATGGGACATGTGGTTGCTCTCCGTCGGGAGTCTGAGTCCTCCCTTGGGCATGGGTGTTTTTGTTGTCCTTAGCATAAGTTACATTAAGTAGTTTGTAAGCCTAGGGACTGATGACCAACATAGTTAAGTCCATTAGAGTTACAAACATTCGACCATTTTCCTGATTCATCAAAATATGTTATTAGTCAGTAAAAAGTGAAGAAAGGGCAAAAAGGTGATGAGACTTCTACATCTCAGAACATCTCTCTCTCTCTCTCTCTCTCTCTCTCTCTCTCTCTCTCTCTCTCTCTCTCTCTGAATCTTATCTTTGTCAAATGGTACATATGTAACAGTAACTGAATAAAGGGGAAAGGTACCAGCAATAATTCAGCAAACAATTTTAACCCTTTATTTACTGAAATTGTAAAAGGTATAAAATCAGGGCTCAAAAATTTTATTTCAATACTTAATGAACTATTATTCCATTAATGGTAAATTGTTTTATTTCAAAAATAATACAAAGTCAGGGGCTCAGTATTAATTTGCTGAGCACGGGCTTGGCGAACCCAGGGTCCTGAGCTGTGGGCTGTGTCGCGCCAACAGTCTGCTACACCGTAAGCTCTGTGTGCGCTTCAACGACCATCGTTTGGTGCAACGGTGGAACATTTTACGTTTCAGAGCCCGGGGATCTTGGCTTAATCGCCTGGTTCACGAGGACGGTATAAACCTCTATAAAGAAAAACCTCAATCTCAAGGTGTGCTAGGTGCCAAGGAGATGCATGGCTGTTGAGGTTGAACAGTCACTAGCGAGCAACCTCTGAGGAACCTGCCCCACCTCAGTTGTATAAGGCCTACCCGGGCAAGTGGGGCTCTGCCTGGGTGGACCTTTAGTTCCCTAGCTGCTTGTGGGACGAGAGTAAAACAAGCAATTGATAGTGTGGGCGGTCGCAAAAACGCAGTTTCTAAGTGTGGAAAGTCTGATTTTGATGCTACAGCTAACGACCCTAAGTCGTTCCCTTCCCTGGCTACACCATGGGAATAATGCAATGCTTTAAACCGTACTGATTCATACTCGCCGAGATACCTTGATTTTTCACAGACTGACGCAGACTCTTTCTTGTCCACCAAGCCAAGGTTATTCGTTGACCGCCTCGAAGACAAGTATGGTGAGGTGGCGTCTTTCTCAAAAAATGAGAAGTGGGGCTGTTCTGATACAGACAGCGTCCCCAGCACAGTCCAGGGCATTATTGGCCTGCTACAAGCTGGGTGATATCCCCGTCAGTGTGACGCCCCACAAGATGCTCAAAATGGTCCAAGGTCTTATTTACCACCGAGACTTATTGTCACAGTCCGATGAAGAGTTACATACCAACCTGGAATGCAGAAGTGTCCACTTTGTCAGATGTGTTTATAGGAAACCAAAAAATAACAGGGTTGCCACCGGTGCATTCATCCTGCCTGGCCTTCGAAGGCGATAACCTGCCCGAGAAGGTCAAGGTAATGATCTACTGGTGCGACATCAAGCCGTATGTCCCGCCCCCTATGAGGTGCTGGAAGTTCAGGCATATGTCCTCCCGGTGCACTTCCAGCCCCATGTGCAGGGAATGTGGACGCCCTTCTCATCCGGACGCTCCATGCACCCCACCTCTCATCTGTGTGAACTGTAAGCAGCTACATCCACCGTGCTCTCCAGACTGTACTGTTCCACACAAAGAATGGGAAAACATGGAAATCAAGACCCTGGACCGGCTACATTAATGAGACAAGAAATAAATATGAGCGGCTCCATCCGGTGAACTTGAATACCTCTTTTGCTGCTGTCACGTCGTCCCCGCGCACCACGGGTACGACTCAGAACAAGGTGTCATCTCCTCCAGGGCCCTAGAGGCCAACAATCTTCCACTATCCCCTTGTTGAGTGTGAGCGCTCCCTCATCTACTGCTCCACCGCCTGTTGTGGGGCAACTTCCCCACAACCACCGAGGACACCAGTCCCCAACCCCCAGCCAGAGAAGCAACAGCTTCCTCCGGCACCTCTCTCTTGGAAGGGGTCCTCCGGGACGCTCCCTCCCAGGGATACCCAGGGTGTGCCAGAGGATCCCAGCCATTGGCTGAAGGATCTGAAACCTGATGCTTGAAGGGCTTCTGGCTCTTCGACGGTCTCTGATGCCACTTCCAGGAAGCACTCCCAGCCCTTCACACCAAAGGGCCAGCGAGACGGAACAAAGAAGACAAAGAAGAGGACATGAATGAGGACTCTTCAGTGGCTCGAAAGGAACGCTCCATCACATCCTCGGCCTCTGAAGACGAGGTGGAGATCCTCTCGCCGGAACCCATGGTTCTCGATCCTGTGTAGTTGGCAGCAGGTGCCCCTGCGGAATAATCTGCTTATCCCTTACAATATGGCTGTTCAGCCCCAAGCAATAGACATCCTGCAGTGGAATTGCAGCGGTTTTTTCTGACATATGGCTGAGCTGCAGCAATTACTCTTGCCGCTTCCCTGCGATTTGCCTAGCCATGCAGGAAATGTGGTTCCTCGTCGAGAGGACCCCTGCCCTCTGAGGCTATCGGGGCTATTTTAAAAACTGTGCCGTCTATGACAGAGTTTCGGTGGCGTCTGTATCTACATCCTAGCCTCTGTCCCCAGTGCTGCTGTGCCTCTTCAAACACCTCCAGAGGCAGTCGCTGTTAGGCTCCGGGTATTACAAGATTTTAAAATCTGCTCTGTGTACCTTCCACCAGATGATGCTGTCTTTCCTGTAGGCCTTGCTGCCTTGGTTGCCCAACTTCCCCCACCCTTTCTTCTTTTGGGGGTTTTTAACGCCCACCACACTCTGTGGGGTGGCACACAGACCTCGGCCAGGGTAGAGACGTTGAGACTCTATTGACCCAGCAGAACATCTGCCTCCTCAACACCGGTGGTCTTACCAATTTTAGCATCGTGCATGGGACGTACTCTGCCATAGACTTGTCTATTTGCAGCCCAAGCCTACTTCCACACCTCACTTGGAGGCTCCACAATGACCTGGAACCCGAATTTTATTTAGCTGGAGACTTGCTACGTGTCGAACAGACGCACAGATTTTTAGGCATGTTGTTTAACGACCGCCTCACCTGGGTGCCACACCTTTGCCAGCTGAAACAAAAGTACTGGTAACACCTCAACATCCTGCGCTGTCTCAGCCACATTGTTTGGGAAGCCTCATGCCCAACGCTCCTGCAACTTTATAAGACCCTCATTCAGTCGCGCCTAGACTATGGCTGCATAGTTTACAATTCAGCTGCAGCTTCAGCACTGCAGGCATTGGACCCAATTTCACATTGTGATGTCCGTTTGGCGATGGAGGCTTTTTGCACAAGCCTCCTCCTCGGTTCCACAGCAACACGTGCTAGCTTCCTGTGTTGCCCATGTTCAGGCCTCACCCTTTTCCAGACGGTGCACTCCCTATCCTTCCACGACGGTTCAGGTCGGGTTACCCGATCTCAGTACGTGTTCGTTCCCTTCTTTCGGCCCTCGCATCCTCTCCACTACCTACCACATTCCACTATTCCTTTCAAACTCCTCCTTGGTCCACTCCTCGTTTGCAGCTCCATCAGGATCTGTCCCGTGCGTCGAAAGACTCGTCTTCCCCAAAACATCTCCGACACCAGTTTCTGCAACTCCTTGATTTGTTCCGTGCTGCAGAAGCCATCTACACGGATGGTTCCATAGTAGATGGCCATGCTGGGAATGCGTTTCTTCATGACGACCATGTGGAACAGCATTCTCTGCCACGTGAGAGTAGCATTTTCTCTGCCGAGCTGGTCGCCATTCTCAGGGCTCTGCAAGACCTCAAAGCCTGCCCCAGGGGGTCATATGTCATCTGTACTGACTCCCCGAGTGTCTTACAAGTGATCGACCAGTGTTTCTCTCGCCACCCATTGGTGTGGTCCATCCAGGATACTGTCTACTCTCTATGCTAATCAAGCCGTTCTGTGGCGTTTGTGTGGACCCTGGGCCGTGTCGGCATACCAGGGAATGAACATGTTGATCGATTGGCCAAGCAGGCCACTATGGCACTACCTCTCAATATTGGGGTCACAGAACCAGATGTTAAAAATTTGTGTTGCACCAGAAGGTGTGCGAGGCTTGGAACACCGAGTGGGCTATGGCGGATGCACCGAATAAGCTGTGGGCAGTGAAACTATCCGCGTGGAAATCTTCACTGCGGCCAATCCGCCGAGAGTCGGTCGTCCTCTGCCGCCTCCGTATTGGGCACACGTGGTTAACCCACGGCTATCCCCTTCGCTGTGAGGCCCCACCCGTGTGTCATTGTGGTGTAGTGTTGCCAGTGGCCCATCTTTTGATGGACTGGCCGCTTTTAGTCAACTTGCTACCCTTAGTTTTAGGTGATGCCGCCTCCACGGCTAACGCAGTTTTAAGTTTTATTCGCGCAGCTGGTTTTTACGATTCTATCTAGTGGTGGGTGCTATAGCCTGATATCTTAGGCCCCATCCTATCCAGCACTTTTAAAGACTTTTTCACACCCTTATGTGAGAGGCCTAGGGGATTTTAGTGTGTGCGGTATGGCTGGCTCATCCTGTCTTATCTTTGTGATCAGCCAGCCATGGTACTCTGCTGTCCAGTTTTAGTTGAGTTCCTGACTTTGTTTTACCTATTGTGTGTTTTCGATTTGTGTTGTCAGCGACTTGTCCATTGTCAGCCTGTTCCTTTTGTGAGTTTTTATTTTTGGAGCTTTGTTTTACTTTTTACGCTCTTGACAGAGGACTCTTAGCTAGGAACAGGGGACTGATGACCTAGCTGTTTAGTCCCCTCAAAAACCAACAACAATAACAACAACAACAACAACTTGGTGTAGCACATGGTGAGACTGATAAGTCCCAAAAGCATCACACAGCTAGTATTATTGCTTCTGGTGATAGTTATAAAAACAGTTCTTTTTTTCATTCACACACAAAAAAATATTACACTCTGAACACTTTGAATGGGGTCTAGATCCACCTTTCTAGATGAACAAAGTTCACATCTGCCTCTTGAATTGATAAATGTTGGCCAGTGAGAGCCTGTATTCTGAAAACGTATGTTGTTTGGTACTGAAAATGCTGTCTTTCTTCTTTTTGGAATTGAAAGAGGAGAAGTTTGATAATTTTTTGACCTTCCCTGTTTTTTGGACACTTGATTTCAAAGTGTGAGGAGACCAAGTGTAGTTCTGTGTTTGAAATCAATCAATGGGAGTGTTCCTTTTACGCCACAGTATGAAATATAGGAATTTGCAAGGGTCATTTCAACCATTGCATAAAACAGTCATATATTTACTTTCTGTCTATTTCGTAAAGAGACCTAGACATGTTTAGCCCCCTTAAAAAAACCCAACAACCACCTAAACATATCAGCTTTATCTATGCCACCCATGTGTTCATTATAATCTTGTACAACTGTCGGTGCCTTCACTTCTATCTTTCTTCCATCTCTCTGGGTTCTGGATTCATAGCTTTTTTTCATTTCCATGATAATTTGATAGAGAGTGGACTGCGCGATTGTCCATCCACTTGACAAACAAGATATCCTTGTCTGAGAATCTAAAATCAAACTCTCCCCTCTTCAGACACTTATCTGCTGCAAGTTTTGGAAGACCTTCACTGTTTGGTTGCACAGTACCACAGGCATAAATGCCAACCTCCTTTAGTTGCTGAAAAACCTTAGGAGAGGGAAAATATTTATTTATCATAATGACATGACCTTTTCCTTCTAAGGATTGTGTCAGATTCAATACTACAGAAACCCTAAACCAACATTATTAATTTTGGAGATTTTAGCTGAATTATTCTTCTTTCCTTGGTATACTACAAATTCATAAATATACCCAGACATGTCTGACCTGCACCAGAGTTTATATCCTCTTTTGATGGGCTTCATAGGATTATATTGTTTTATTGAAAACCTTCCTTTGAATGAAACCATACTTTCATCAATACAATGTACCCTAGCTGGATCCCTAAGTTTCATGAAATTCTTGTTCAAATTGGATATTAGTGGGTGAATCTTATACAATTTATCAGAGTTGTTGGATGGGATAGCAAGATTGTCGTTTACATGGAGGTTAGACATAATTTGGAAATACCTTTCATGTCTCATTGTATTCTTTACTAGTGCGACACCTAAATCTGGATCACAGGGCCAGTAATCCCGGATTCTGGGTAGGCAATGGGAACCAAAACGAAACTGCAGGCCATGGAAAGCATAGATATCATTAGAGTTATTACTGGTATGCATCTTTGTTTCTATTGGGCATATAAATTGCTTTGGAAAACAAGATTTTTCACAATGTTTACTTCAAAATAACATAGGGAAAAATCAACTGGTATATCAGAGTCCTCAAAGTTTTCTAAAACTGTTCCTGAATGTAAACTAAAGAGGAGAATGGTCATGGAACAATTTCTTTTCTTCCGTTGCTCAGCAGGGACAGATAGAGGTTGACTATTTTCCTCTTCGTTCACCTCCTCTTCTTCATCTGAATAAACGGCAGGTTCTGCAACATTCTTTGAAGTACTAGCACGTATCTGAAGAGATACAGGTTGCGTAATTTCTTTATCATTTGCGTATCCCTCATTAGCACTTAGTTCAAGTTACCTGAAGATGTTCTGCATTATTGCTCTGCGAGTTACTATTCATTATTTCACCTTCACTGTCATCACTACGATGGTGTGTCAATATCATCTGGAAAATTTTCCAGTCCAATAAGAATTTCTTCATCTGTAAGACCCCTTCTGTAATAGGCAGCCATAGCCTGAAGTAAAACAAACACTTTTTCTATTTTGTCTCTATAAAATGAAATGCCATATTGTCCTCGGTAACAATATGGTTTCATTTACAAAAGGTTTTGTAAGTATAAAAAGCTATAAACTCCAAAGAAAAGCAACCAAAAGTAAACATAACCTGAAAGTGTGTATTCACAATCGTATTTTACACTATAATTTCATACTTAATGCTAGGTATCGATATTTTGTGAAAAACAACTTTAGTATATATAAATGTAATTAATTATTAAATATTATCACTCATCTCAGTTAATGTATTTCACATATTTCTTATATATTATGTTTCCACTGCCATTACACACGCCAAAGAGCCATTTGCAATACAGCTGTTAACATTCAAGGGTGTTGTATAAGAATTTAAATAGTGTCTGGTCTGTGTTGACATAGGAAGCATAAAGTACATGGAAAGGGACCCATGTGTCCCTACAGATCTAACGGGTTGTTGAGTACCTTTATTATGCACGAAATTTGCCAGGACTTCTAAGTCCTGCCAGTAAATAAAGAGCTGAAAAATAAGTTTAAATGTATTTTAAATATGTGGATTATTTACCTTTTCTATTGTCATTCAAGTAAATGTGGAAAGAGAAAGAAAATCAAAATGTAAAAAGGGGTTATATTTTTCAGGTACAAGCGTTACGTTATGTTGGATCCTCTTGGTGCTCTAACAAAGTCTCGGCAAGTTTTGGATGAAGATGAACACCATATGGAAGCTGCCCCACTATCTATATCTCAGCGAGAGCAACTAGAGCAGGATACTGGAGAGAACTTTTTCTATTCACCAGATCTTGGAGAGGTCCCACAAATAGACGTACCACTTGACCTTCCTGACTTACCAGGTTAATTTTTTACTTTAACTCTGAAGCCCTGTTTAAAGTATCCAAGAAATAAATAAAGTATATTGTTTACATATATAGTCATATTTTGATAGGGTACAAGATCTGTATTTACATGTGATTATACTCTGCAAGGTACTGCATGGTGTATGGCTTAGGGCCAGCAGTATTCTACAGTCGTCTGTCCATCGTCTTTTTCCGATTTCATCCATGGATGTTACAGGAAAAATTGTTTACTGTATTTTGTAAAAGTTTTATGTACAACTTTGTCAAGAGTTTTGTGTGAAGTTACAAC
Organism: Locusta migratoria; assembly: GCA_026315105.1. Taxonomy (NCBI): domain Eukaryota; kingdom Metazoa; phylum Arthropoda; class Insecta; order Orthoptera; family Acrididae; genus Locusta; species Locusta migratoria. The sequence goes on along the minus strand of CM048755.1, from coordinate 353,938,751 downwards.
ATAATGGAGGTTTTTACAAAATTGTTTACTGTTGATCAATGCGGATTATGTATAAAAGCAAGAAAGGTTCTCAGTTTCAGTGTAATTATGATCCAGAACTTTTAGGTAGTTTGTGATATTCAGTGTGACAAATTAAAATACAGGAAGATTTCATTTACTCTTCTTCCCCCTAACAGCACAGACACCTTCTCCCACTGCTGAAGTAGGACACTGTAAAAAGTGTGCAAGCCATTGTATCTGAATTGAAAAAGTACTCTCGTGGGACTATTTCTAAGGATGCTTTTTCATCTCTTCTGAATAAGACTTCACCTTTAATAAATAAGAATCATTTTCTTAATCTTTATCCCTTATTGTTCATGATGTACTTCCTTAAAATGTGTTAAAAGTAACTAAAATCAAATAGGAAAAAAGTAGAATTTAAAAAAAGTCAATTTATGTTCAAAATCACCCCCCATACACTTTAAAACTCCAGATAGAGGTTTCAACACACTATTTGTCAGTCTCAGACAAACACATGTTATATAGATTATATAAATATCCCACCACTTCTGTAACAAACAATGCAATCTGACATAATCTATTAAAGTTATGGTGAAAATCATCTAAAAACTGTCTAAAATCACCCCATTTGACAGTATGCTCAAGAGTTCTTTAATAATATTGACACCGCTGCAGAAGCCTACCAATTTATAAAAGCATTTTACCAGAATTATGGTTTTTGTCTATTTGAATTATATGCAGTTGTTGCATTTAAGTCCCTCTTGTTATTCTTGTCCTTGGAATCTTTGCTTTACTGTCAGACTCCTGTTTGCATGTAAAATATGCCAAAAGAATGTTTTGCATTAAGTTAATGAATCCTTAAAACTACTCTTAACACATTTACTGGTATGCAATGCAATGCTATGAGAAGTCTATAAAGTTAATGTACATTTGATAAATGAACTATTGATGAAATTGAAACAGACTTCAATATGTAATCCCAATTTGTAACATGATTTCATCTGACTTTTTAATGTTGCAGTAATAATTCACCAAAAATTCCACACTACTAATTTCATTCACTAAACTGGAAATTTATAACTTCCAGAATGTACCAAGAATATTATAGATTATATTCTATTAAAATATTATCAAATTGGGCTCTATGTTCATAGCCAGTGGAACGTAAATTACTAGGTCCAACTTCAGCAAATGAAAATTTAGACCAAGGAAAATCCTACAGTTAAAGCTCCAGCATTTCAAACAGATTAAATCGGTTTACAAAATTTTGATACATAGAGACATTACATGTTGATAAGACACTTGTGGATGCATAAAGTATTTTTCTCGCCCACTGCTACTTGTGTTCTATCCCATATTTTTCTCAATCTGGGCATATTCAGAAGTTATTTTACACATTGTGTCCTTTTTCCCCCTTCATAAAATTTCAAAATTAGCAAATACAAAAATTGCAACTTGCCAAACTTAACTGTCAATTGGACCTATATAGTTAAAAAATAAGGAAAACAAATAAATCTAAGACAGAAATAAATTATTGTAAATTAAAAAAACAAAAAGACAGCTGTCATTAAGGCATATAGATGATCTTGCAGCCACTTAATTAATGTTTCCATAGAAAATGTGAGGATGCAGTAAGATGGTATTAATTAACCCTTCAATAATGGGGCAACATCATTCAGCACATTTTGGGCATTTTTGCAGGCCCTGCAATTATTTTGTCAGATGTAATTTGTCCACTCCCATGAACCACAGACATTGCCGAGGTGGGGTGGCTTGTGTGCCTCAATAATACAGATAGCCGTACCGTATGTGCAACTACAGAGGAGGGGTATCTGTGGAGAGGCCAGACAAACGTGTGGTTCCTGAAGACGGGCAGCAGCCTTTTCAGAAGTTACAGGGGCAACAGTCTGGATGATTGACTGAGCTGGCCTTGTAACATCAGCTAATGTGGCTTTGCCACACAGTTAGTGTGAATGGCTGAAAGCAAGGGGAAACTACAGCCGTTACTTTTCCTGAGGACATGCAGCTCTACTGTATGAAAATATGATGATGGCATCCTCTTGGGTAGAATATTCCGGAGGTAAAATAGACCCACATTCAGATCTCCGGGCGGGGCCTACTCAGGAGGATGTGATATCAGGAAAGACAACACTGGCATTCTACGGATCGGAGCGTGGAATGTTAGATCCCTTAATTGGGTAGGGAAGCTAGAAAATTTAAAAAGGGAAATGGATAGGTTGAAGTTAGATATAGTGGGGATTAGTGAAGTTCGGTGGCAGGATGAACAGGATTTCTGGTCAGGTGAGTACAGGATTATAAATACAAAATCAGTTGGGGGTATTACAGGAGTAGGTCTGATAATGAATAAGAAAATAGGAATGCGGGTAAACTATTATTAGCAAAACAGTGATCGCATTATTGTAGTAAAGATAGGTACGAAGCCAACACCGATCACAGTAGTACAGGTTTATATGCCAACTAGCTCTGCCGATGATGAGGAGATCGAAGAAGTATGTGAGGACCTAAAGGAAATAATTTGGACAATTAAGGGAGATGAAAACTTTATTGTAATGGGAGACTGGAATTCAGTAGAAGGGAAGGGAAGGGAAGGGAAGGGAAGGGGAAGATGATAGGTGAATATGGTCTGGGCAAAAGGAATGAAAGATGAAGCCGGAACATAATTTAGTTGTAACAAACACCTTGTTTAAGAATCACGAAAGAAGGTTGTATACATGGAAGAGACCAGGAGACGCTGGGAGATACGAGATAGATTTTATAATGGTAAGACATAGACTCTGACCATAACTTGTTGGTTATAAACTGTAGGCTGAAACTGAAGAAACTACAAAAAAGGTAGGAAAATAAGGAGATGGGACCTGGATAAATTGAAGGAACCTGACGTTCTTAAGAATTTCAGAGGGAGCTTTAGGCAACAATTGACAGAAACGGGGGGAAATAAAACAGTAGAGGAGGAATGGGTACCATTGAGAGATGAAATAGTGAAGGCAGCAGAGGACAAAATAGGTAGGAAGGCAAGACCTACAAAAAATCCTTGGATATCACAGGAGATACTAAATTTAATCGATGAAAGGAGAAAATATAAAAATGCAGTAAATGAAACAGGCAAAATGGAGTACTGACGACTAAGAAATGAGATTGACAGGAAGTGCAAAGTGGCTAAGCAGAAGTGGCTGAAAGGCAAATGCAAGGATGTAGAAGAATGTATAAATAGGGGAAAAATAGATAAAGCCTACAGGAAAACAAAAGAAACATTTGGAGATAAGAAAAACAGCTCTATGAATTTCAAGGACACTGATGGAAAACCAGTACTCGGCAAAGGAGGGAAATCTGAAAGGTGAAAAGAGTATATAGAGAGGCTCTATGAAGGAAATGAACTTAGTGGCAATATTGTAGAAAGGGGAGAAGTAGATGATTATGAAATAGGAGATACTATACTGAGAGATGAATTTGACAGAGCACTGAAAGACCTAAGTTGAAACAAGGCCCCTGGAGTAGATGACATTTCCTCAGAGCTACTGAAGTCTATGGGAGAACCAGCCATGACAAAACTGTTTCACCTGGTGTGTAAGCTCTATGAGACAGGCGAAGTACCCTCAGACTTTAAGAAACACGTGGGTCAATCCAAATGAAGTGGTACAATAAAAATTAAGTTGGTTGCTTGACCATTTTTAAATATTTTAATTTTTTTTATATGTGATTGCCCTATATTTGAGAAGTTCAAAACAGTTTTTTAAAGTAATTTATCTTGCACTTTTACTGAATGGCGGCCATTTTTATTTGTCGGCGCGCGCCGATTTTTCAGTCTGGAGACATTAGCGAAAATTTTAATATCTCGGCACTGGTTTAAGTTGCAACATTGCAATTGACATGATTGTTTTTAGAGAAGTGTCCTCTACAACATTGTCTATTACACAAAATACCCTAAATTCAAAAATAACCAGTCAAAATGACCTTCAAAATTTCGTATCCAAATTTTCAAAAATCCACTTCTTAGGCCCAATAATAACAGATAAGGAGCGACTTGTGAGAGTCTATTTTTTCCTGTAGTTAGATATCATGCACTACTAGCCTCATGTAGAGCAAGAACACTTACAATTGTTTCCTTAATTTTTTATGAATTTTTGAAATTTGTAAATTTTCATTTTTTGTAAAGTTTGAGGCTAGTTATCTCGGATGGGATTGAATATAAAAATATGATTTTTGCACAGTTTGTACACCTATATGATAGCAACATGCTGTAAAAATTTCAACATTGATATCTGAGTGTGAACAAAGATATGAATTTTTGAAAATGAAGAAATAATTCACATTACTATACAACTGATCTTATGGCTGTTACCTATTCATGTGTGATATTGGTGGAATATAATCAATTATTATTGAAGCAAGGTACTGAATTATATACAAAAAGTGAAGACATCACTGAAATTAACATTTTTGTTATTTTGACATACGGTATTTAAAATAAATTAATTGAGAAATTAACATCCTTCGAGATGCAACTATTCCTGAACCTGGTGGTGAATTTTAAGAACACTTATTTCTTCTGACAGCTTCTGTGATGTAGAATCAGACCTCCCAGTTGCTGTGATAAGTTCAAGCACTGAATGTTTCCTTAAAACATTTTTCATTGGTATCCAAACTTTGTCACTATTAGATTTCTTGGATGATGTTCTTGGGCCAGCAAGGTGGTAAAAAATAAAAATGCACAAAAATGTCATTGTTTTCCAAACTTATTGTTTCAACCTCGGCAAGCCACCACTGTCCATCATACACACATGCTACTATGTCATTCAATGTTAAAGAGAGAGACGTAATTTTACTGACACAATGATCCTTATAAATTTCCGTTTCTGATGTTACATAGCATTTTTTCAAGTTTTTTATAACTGAACCATTAACTGTTTTGTGGCACACTTCACTAGTTATCTGTACAACAGAGCACTGTTCATCCTTGTTACTGCATTCCAGTTAATCTCTCAAAATTAATTACAAATTACACACAAAACAAAGCACATAACACATTCTACACTCTCGATGAAGTATGTACATCCACTCTAACAGAGGTTTCAGAACAGACTGACTACAACAGTGCCAAACCCAGCAATAATGTACTACAATGCCACACCCAGCAATGATGTAATTCTTTATTGTCAATAAACCTAAACGTAAATGGGCATTTTTATTACATTAGAACACAACCAAAAGCTCCTGTTGTTTAATATTGTATTATTATAAATAAATAAACTAAATGAATATTGTGTGATATATTTAGTTAACACTATGTCACAATTAAATTTTATTACAATGAAACAATAAACCATTTAAATAGGCAACAGTCATAATAACTGTTGTAGTGTCATATGAATTATTTCCTCATTTTCAAAAATTCATATCTTTGTTCACACTCAGATATCAATGTTGAAATTTTTACAGCATGTTGCTATCATATAGGTGTACAAACTGTGCAAAAATCATATTTTTATATTCAGTCCCATCTGAGATAACTAGCCTCAAACTTTACAAAAAATGAAAATTTTCAAATTTCAAAAATTCATAAAAAAATTAAGGAAATATTTATAAGTGTTCTTGCTCTATATGAGGCTAGTAGTGTATGATATCTAACTACAGGGAAAAAATAGACTCTCATAAGTTACTCCTTGTATGTTATTATTGGGCCTAAAAAGTGGATTTTTGAAAATTTGGGTACCAAACTTTGGAGGTCATTTTGACTGGTTATTTTTGAATTTAGGGTATTTTGTGTAATAGACAATGTTGTAGAGGACACTTTTATAAAAACAATCATGTCAATTGCAAGGTTGTAACTTAACCCACTGCCGAGATATTAAAATTTTCGCTAATGTCTCCAGACTGAAAAATCGTCGCGCGCCGACAAATAAAAATGGCTGCCATTCAGTAAAGGTGCAAGATAAATTACTTTAAAAAAACTGTTTTGAACTTCTCAAATATAGGGCAATTACATATAAAAAAATTAAAATATTTAAAAATGGTCAAGCAACCATCCCTGTACCACTTCATATGGATTGACCCACGTAATAATCCCCATTCCAAAGAAAGCAGATGCAGACACGTGTGAAAGCTACAGAACCATCAGTGTAATAAGTCATGGTTGGAAAATATTAACACGAATTATTTACAGAAGGATGCAAAAGCTGGTAGAAGACGACCTCGGGGAAGATCACTTTGGGTTGAGGAGAAATGTAGGAACACGGGAGGCAATACTCACTTTACGGCTTATCCTAGAAGATAGATTAAGGACAGGCAAACCTACATTTGTAGCTTTTGTAGATTTGGGGAAGGCTTTTGACAATGTTGATTGGAATAAACTCTTTCAAGTTCTGAAGCAAGCAGGAGTAAAATATAGGGAGCGTAAGGTTATTTACAACTTGTACAAGAACCAGACAGTGGTTAGAGTTGAAGGGCATGAAAGGGATGCAGTGGTTGGGAAGGGAGTAAGACATGGTTGTAGCCTTTCTCCACTGTTATTCAATCAGTATATTGGGCAACCTATAAAGGAAAGCAATGAGAAATTTGGAGAAGGAATTAAAGTTCAGGGCGAAGAATTAAAAACGTTGTGTTTTGCCGACTACATAGTAATTCTGTCAGAGACAGCAAAGGACCTGGAAGAGCAGTTGAATGGAATGGAAAATGTGCTGAAAGGTGTATATAAGATGAACATTAACAAGACCAAAACTAGGGTAATGGAGTGCAATGTAAGAAAATCAGGTGATGCTGATGGAATTAGATTAGGTAATGAAATAATAAACAAGGTAGATGAGTTTTGTTACTTGGGCAGTAAAATAACAAACAATGGTCTCGGTACAGAGGATATAAAATGCTGAAAGGCAATGGGTAGAAAAGCGTTCTTGAAAAAGAGAAATTTGTTAACATTGAATATTGATTTAAGCCGTAGGAAGTCCTTTCTGAAGGCATTTATGTGGAGTGTTGCCTTGTATGGGAGTGAAACATGGACGATAAACAGTGCAGACAGGAAGAGCATAGAGGCTTTTGAAATGTGGTGCTACAGAAGAATACTGAAGATTAGTTGGGTGAATCATGTAACTAATGAGGAGGTACTAAAGAGAACTTGGGAGAAAGGAATTTCTGGCATACCTTGACTAAAAGAAGGGATCGATTGGTAGGACACATTCTTAGACATCAAGGAATTGTGAATTTTTGTTGGAGGGAAGTGTGTGGAGTAAAAACCGCAGAGGAAGACAAAGATATGGATACAGTAAGCAGATTCAGACAGATTTAGTTTGCCGTTCTTATGTGGAGTTTAAGAGGCTTGCTCAGGATAGGGTATTGTGGAGAGCTGCATCAAACTAGTCTCCAGACTGAAGACCACAACAACAAAAACAACAACAACATGTAATTTGTCGGTTATCTGTACAGTTATAGTTGCTATTATTCCCATAAAATCTTTTTCTGTTGTTGAATTATTTTACACATTTATCAACTTTCTAACCTAATCGAAAAGGATTTATTCGACCATATTGTAGAATGTATGTTGTAAGCAACAAACTATTGCTAACAATTTATGGTAATATTATGAAATTTCTCTGAACAGCACCAAAAATATGTAAACACCATTTTCCACTATACAGTGCTCAGCGATTTTGTCAAACATGTTAGATGGTTTCACTCACTAAATAAATAATATTGTTATTTTTCCTAGGAACTTTATGTCACTTGAAAAAGAACACAATGTCTGAAACCATTAATGGTAATATAATAATGCAGTTGTCAAAATTATACTTTCAATTATCAATCAAAAGCTGCAGAATATTGACATTGGAAATACTGGAAAAATTTCTATTCAACTGTGCAGCATCCTTGTAGACAGCAAGTCTAGAGTACTCAGTATCTTGAAACCTATTCAGGTGACGAGACTGTTGGTACTGAATCTGGTGAAGATTCAACAGATTTGAGGTGTTGTAGTGGAAATGCTGAGAAAACTTTAATCAGTCTTTCCTATGTTTATGACGTTGAATGTGATTTTCGCACTTCCAGAATTATGAAAGTTACATGTTAATTAAACTTGCTAATAAATTGATTTTATGGTTTCAATGTTACATTCCTTTACAGCTATTCAAATTATTGAATAACAATGTGTCATGATTTTGTAGAGCAAAATCAGAAAATCACCTGCAGTTGGTGGGTTCAAACTTGTACAGTGACACACAAGCTGAAATTTCTGATAATATATCAATTTAAAAAAATGGGTAAAACTTTAATGACAAGAAAGAAGAATTATGCTAAATCCCATGACTTCAATTTTGTAGCAACATTGATTTACACTGACTTAGCAAATGCCATGGGATATATAATTCATGTGTGGTCTCCTCTGGCCTGTGGACTGCAGTGAGATGCCATGTAAGTGGGTTTTAAGGTGGGATTCCTGCGCCGCGTTTGACACATGCTGCTGTTGTGCGTGTGACGAAGTGCAGCTGATGCATAGCTGGCGATTCCTGAAGGGCGGCAGCCACACAGTGTTTAGTTGGTCTGCTGCGTGTTTGCCGAAAGGATGAGTGAGTGCGATTTGTTGTTTTATCCAATGTTAGAAGACATTGAAGAAATTCAGCTTCAGCTATATGAGGAAAATGCTGAAAAACATCAGATTCACCTCAAAAGAACTGAGGAAGGCATGTGCAAGTTTTTTCTCCTGCACTGACAGGCTCATTGTATTACAACTACGAACATTTTTTCTCTACCCTCCTTGTTGTGGTTGACTCCAACTACAAATTCATTTTCATTGATGTCGGGTAATATGGGAAAGAAGGTGGCAGTGGAATTTTTGATAAGAGTAATATCAGGAAACTGTTTTCAAGTGGTAAGATGTTTCCTTCGTCTACTAAGTTGCTGGATTTGGACATAGTAGTGCCACATGCTTTTGTAGGCGATGAGGCATTTCGATTACATCCAAACATGATGAAACCATGAAACCTTTTTCTCTTAGAGTTGCTAGTACTGACAAAGAAAAAGAGAGAGAGAGAGAGAGAGAGAGAGAGAGAGAGAGAGAGAGAGAGAGAGAGAAGCTATTTTTAACTACCGTCTTTCACGAGCTTGTACAGTTTCTGAAAATGCCTTCGCTCTGTTAAGTATTTTGAATATTTTATTCGCCGATCAGTCTGAGCCAGAAACGACTGATAATTTACTTAGAGATGCGTTCTTAGAGAAAAATAACAAGTTTCATTTTCAATTAAACAGAAGTGAACCACTACCTTCTGAAAATTTTGGACGGTTAGCAAGGTGTGGCAGTTATGCACGTGCTCATGGATTTTCTGTGCGAGATTCATTTACAGAATACTTAACAGCCTTGCAGGTGCAGGGATAACACTGTGACAGACTAATCACTTTAACGGTACTCATTAGGCTTCGAACTCCCTAGCATTATTGAATAAAAATTTGTATGCAGATTGTAATAAATTGAACTTTTGTAACATACATCAGGTTTTGGTATTCAATTTGTGTACACTTAATTATTACAATAATAACTGAATATTATGTGGGACGATGCTGCTTATTCTTGTTTATTACAATAGGCATTATTTGCCTGACAACTAAGTAATAAACATTATGAATAAACAAAGTATATAGTACTATGATTACTTGTTCTTTACACGAATTCCACTCTTTCTCTCTCTCTCCTAGGTTTATCCTTCACAGTTTGGTCCTTGTATACTGGTAACGATACATTGTAGATACAAGGAGATTTAGAAACCATTTCTACCAGTTTCTCATCTTCCACCACCGTGAACAGTCGGACATGCTGTCGTGTTCTCCTTTGCAGCTGCGTCTAGACTGCTCTCACAAGGGGAACACCAAGTATGGTACCAACAAAGTTTGATGAGTCACAGGTATATTGTGCGGGAACTCCTCCAGACCACGAAGCTAAAAGGATTTGTTCCAATGCGCCTTGGTTTCCACGAAAATCATAATCAAAGTCCAGCGCTAGCAGCTATACCTGTACAGACATATTTCGAGCATGTGAGCCAGTGTGGTGTAATTAGCAAGGCGCCAGCCTGTCGTGCATACGATCAGAGTTCAAATCCTGCTTGGAACTAATTTTATTTCACCTGTCCAATGATTGATTGTGCATAATTATATGCTTTAATAGCCACTCTTATGTTAAAGCTTGAGTAAATTGTCATGATATTAGGTTATGTTAATTGTTCAATATGTATTGCGCATGATTATTTTATTTTATTCCTTATTTCGAAGCATACTTTTACAGCGACTGAAAGATCAGTAAACCATGTGTTGTTATCAGCTGTAACATTTGTGCAGCATTTATTAGCTGCAGTGTTGTTACACTGTCAAATGCAGTGTGTGTCCCAGCGGCTTATTATGCTGTGGCCAGGCGGGTAGTCATTTGTAGCATATCATTCACATGTAACTGTAATTACCTGATATAACTTTATTTTTGCAGTAAGAAAGAAGGAATATAATTATACACAGTCAATCGCCGGACAAGTGTGAATGAAGGGGGGGAAAAAAAAAAAAAAAAAATAAAATCCGAGCAGGATTTGAACTAGGGTCATATGCATGACAGTCGAACACCTTGCTAATTACACCACGCTGACTAACATGCTTGTGGTGACTCAGTACAGGTATAGATGTTACGCGCCGGACTTTGATCGCGATTTTCGTGGAAACCAAGGCGCATCGGAACAAATCCTTTCAGTTTGGTGGTCTGGAGGAGTTACCACACAACGTACCTGCGGCCCATCAAAATTTGTTTGTACCATACTTGGTGTTCCCCTTGTCAGACCGGCTGGGCCGCACACGGCCGTATTGTCAGCTGCATGCAGCAGATGCAACATGGGACACGGTCCCGTGTAACACCATCTGTAGCAGTGCATTGTGGCAGACGCACAACGGCAGCCGCATGCGTCACACATTGCATTGGAATCCCACCTTTAAAGTCCCCGTTACTTCTCAGGATGCAGCTGACACCAAATGGTTCAGCAGAGTGGCAGTCAATTGTGATCTGTCTGTGTGTACAGGATCCATTCCACAAAGACTGTGTCACATGAAATCCCAGATATGCTTGGTACAACTGAAATTTGCACTTTCCTGGATCCTTTCCCGGGCAGCATTTTGTATGTCGCTGGTCACAGTAGATAGCCGGTAGTTCATCTGTTAAGAACTGTAACACCCTCATCAAGCTATTCACAATAACACCCTGGACATGTCTGAACATGTGAAGCCAAATTCTTGCACCACTGGCGAAATCTAAATTCCCATTCATTTGGTACCAACCACCATACACTGTTTGAACGGTGTCAGCTCATGACGACATTGTATGTTACACACATCACTTGCACAACCACATCTAAGTAAGTTTCCTGTACAACAGCAGTTGGTGATGGGATGGTGTGATCTGCAGAGAACACACTATCCATGACATTTGCTAAGTCAGCATACTATGAATAGCCTACATTCTTGAAACTGAAATGATTGTGTTTTACATAATTTGCAGTGGAGAAAAATCTAAAGAATAAATTTGTTGAAGTGGGTTAAACATGTTGCAACATGTGTATCTTTGGTTGTGCTGAATAGGGACAGATGTAGCATTTCTCATTATTGATAGATAAGAGATGTGGCAATAAAGAAACAAGACTGATTGTTGTGTGCATTTCCAACTTTCTCAGTGGCAAATAGGAGTGGCAGTATAATCTTGGGACTCTCCCTGATGTCTACAAAATTTCTGGCTGTGAGCCTTCTTACAAATGGGTCACGTGTCTGAGCTCCATCAGTACTATGCAACACCCTAAAGTGATAAAACATGTTGAAATCAAATTCCTCACAAAATTTTTAAAATGTACCATAAAACTTACAATTTGTTGAAACAAATTCATGGTGATAGGTGTCTGTCTCATACATGAGTTTTTGAGTGGGTTGAGATGTTCAGGGATGGTAGGAAAGATGTAAAAATAGGCCATCCTTCCACTTCGGGGTGCTTGAAGGCCAGACTTTTACTCAAACTTGTTATATAACATTTCTGAAGATTATCCATAAATTTATGAGACAAGGGAGACCAGATCTGTGGAAAAATCACTCGTGGATCCTTCATCAGGACAATGTGTCAGCCCATTCTGCAACATCTGTGAAAAGGTTTTAGGTGGAAAACAACATTCCAGGGAGGGAGCAACCACAGTATTCGTCTAACCTAGTACTATGCTATTTCTCTAGCCCCAAAATTGGGACAACATTCAGTTGTGTAATGGTGTTTTTTTTTCTCCAATAAAGAGTTAGAGCAGGAGTCTAATTCTTTATTGCCAGACATCATATATAGTTATTGTTAAAAATAATTCCTGTTCCACTAAAAGTACTTTCTACTTGTCAGTTATTTGATAGGAATATGATAAGGAGTAGTGGTCACCTCAAAATGTATCTCACTACAGTATTTGACATTTATGTGGTAGGAATTGCCGACGACCTCCGCTACAGTACAGATTCGGAGCCTACAATTGCACCGTCGGTTACTACAACTCCAGCCATGCCAGAACTGCCTCATCTGACAACAGAAACACCTGTTTCGTCGATGTCTCTCCCGGAGCTGCCTCCAGTACCTTCTGCAGTTACGGCAGCCCCCAAAGTGGTGCCGCCGGGACCTCCATCATTCACTTCCTCACCGGCCAGTTTGCCGCAGACTACCGCAGCTCCTCCACCTCCGCCGCCTCCACCTCCGCCTCCACCACCGCCTCCACCCCCACCTGCATTACTTCCAGGTGAACACACCACCACTGTTCCTGCAGCTGTTGACACTGATCAAAAGGTATGTAGATTTAGACTATTACTTGTAGGGTGTGCAACAGTACTGTTGAATATGACTTAGCTGATTTGCTTCTTCATCCCTCCTCCAATTCAAGGTTCTGCTCTATCTCTAATGGTTTCACTATCACTAGCATATTAAACCCTTAGATTCCTTCCTTTTTGAAAGCTACATCCAGGATGTGTTACTGATTTTTTTGATATATTGTCCAGCATTAATATACATCCTCCGCATCTGAAACTTTTACAGATTATATTCACGAGTTTGTAATAGCAATACACAAAACTGTCAAATGTATTCAAAGATGAAATAATAAATAGGTCTATGTTGAAAAGCATTGCATTATTCATTATAAACATAAACATCTGTACTGACAAATCAACACCTCTGAACATTTGGACAAATTACTTTATTTAAATGAGACTTTTTAAGAACAATTTAACAATTGTACAATGAGTATTTGATTTTCCAGACATTGTGGCATATAGCCTCGAGCAAAATATGTTGTTAATTCCAGGTACAGCGAGCATTCCACTACTTCTTGCTTCTCTGTAACAAACTTGAACAGTTGTATCTTTTGCCAGCCGCGGTGGCCAAGCCATCTGCCGTGCGCCAGTCACGGTCTGCACGGCCACTACGGTCGGGGGTTAGAATCCCCCTAGGGCATAGATATTTGTGCCTTCTTTAGTATAAGCTAGTTCATACGTAGTTTGTAAGTTTATGGACTGATGACCCCGTAGTTAAGTCCCATAAGCTCTACAAACATTTGATTTTAGTTGTATCTTTTAATTTGCATACTAGCATATGTTTCTCAATTAGTGTTGAGATGGAATTTGCTTCATCTATGTTGAATCAGTGGAAAATATATACAGTACAACAGAATTAAATGGTAAGTTTTTAACCCCCGCAATTCTCTCTCATTTCAACATAAGAGTCGAAAATTTCACTCAGAGGTGCCTACAAGCTATCAGCTATCTCTGCAGTTCTACAGAAGTGTGGTACTTTGTAAATCACCATTGTTTTTGGTAAAACTTCAAACAAGTCAACACTTTTGGAAAAAAAAAGGCCAGAGCTGAAAAATTTCTGTAAGGTGTAATGGTGCCACACTGGCACCAAATTTCACCATAATTCTGTCCAATGCTACCCTGGACAAGGGTTGTCGCACCACCTCTTACATTTTACCTTTATTTTTTTTTCTTTTTTTTCTTCACCTTGTTGATGGACGTCAGAAACAGTGATGCCAACTACACATTTATCTTAAGGGTGGCTGAAGGAAACACTTCACAGTACTGCTCATAGTCATCAAGAAAATGCCTAAACAGGTGGCATAAATTGTCAGTAAAGGCACCCCTTTTCTTGGGGCTTTGATTCCCACAAATTTTGCAGTAGAAAATGACAGTTTACACTCGGTGAGCAATAGGACAATGTTTGTGACAACATTTAATTTTGGTGAGACCCACTATAATCTTGCTCCAATGTCCAAGCCTGGAGTTATTTTACTTTGTGATAGGCAGTGACTAACTTTTCTGCGCAGTTACTGTCACCTTGAAACGTATGACACTGAACAGGCTACTTTTAATATAATTTATATAAACTCATTTTGCTTGGCAGCACAGTTAGCAGTGTAATATAGAGCACAGATCTACTTCACTATATCCAGAAGTGGCTTTCAACTTGTGTGGCCAAAGGTGTTCCAAAATAATGCACACTGTTTGAGACCATTTTGTATTTTATATAGCATATCTGAAAAGTAAACAATACAAAGCGTGACTACAGAATTAAAACTGTTGTGGGTTTGGCATCCTTTACCACTGAATACCCAAACAGCTCATCACTGCTGTTTATGAAGGGTAACAACAATGATGCTTTTTGAGTGATCAATATTACAACAATATTTATTACTTAAAATTGAAAGCTATTGATTTCAAAGCTCCTGTTTTACAGGAAATATAGCTAATTTTGTAAGAAGTCAGTACATGAGATTAAATACATTCAGTCCCTTGTTTTTTTTTTCCACCCCCTTCTCGATGAAATTTACAAATCATTAACATTTTGTGGACAGGATGAATTTCAATACTAACATTACTACAACTTCTTAACAAAAATTGTTATTGAATTATGGAGTCAGATGTTGTTGTTGTAGTAGTAGTATTAGTAGTAGTAGCAGTCTTCAGTCCGCAGACTGGTTTGATGCAGCTCTCCACGCTACCCTGTCCTGTGCAAGTCTCTTCATCTTGGAATACATTCGGCAATCTACATCCTTTTGAATCTGCTTACTATATTCGTCCCTCGTTCTCCCTCTACGATTTTTACCCCACACACTTCCTTCTAATGCTAAGTTGACAATTCCTTGATGTCTCAGAATGTGTCCAACCAATCTATCCCCCCCCCCCAGGGGGCCCACAGTTCTTTTGTGGGTACGTGTGTGGCGCGCACGGGGCCCCGAGCCGGAGCAGCCTTTCTTCTGCCCCAGGCTGCTTCACTTTCCCTCCCGGTTTATGCCTTCGCCCGGAGACGGGCATATTTCGTGAGATACGGTGGTTCTTGTTGTGGTTTTTCTTCCTTCGTTCCTTCCTTTCTTACCCTTCGTTTTCTGTCTTTCTCTCCTTGAACTCTCCTAGCCTTCTTCTCCTCATTAGTCTCCGCCTCGGCGTTTGAGACACTTCTTTTCTTTCCTTCTTTCTCTTCCTTTCCTATCCTCTTCTTCTTTCCTCCCTGTGCGTGTCTGAAGGCCGACCCACGCATTATCGTGCGTAGCAGGTGACGGGGTAACGCGTAATTCCCCGCCCCGGGTAGACAAGTAAGGCACGTACGTACCCCCTGGTAAAGGCCAGGCCCAGGGAGGGGTGATTACCCGAGCTGGTACCTTCCGAACGTGCCGATTGGTCCCTCCGTCAGTTCTCGGGAGGTGTGACATGAGGTGTGAACAATCACCTAAGGCGGGTAAGCCCTCGGAGAGGGCCCCCACTAGGAAGGAGCGCGCCATCGGAGACGCCGGTAATCACGGGGGACACTTCCGCGATGACTTCCTTATCTTCTTTCGTGACGTTGACCCATAAACGTAAGTTAGACTCGCCTCAGCCTAAAAAGACTCTGCCTAATGTACCTAAATTTCTGGTTGTCTCTCGCACCGACGGAAAGGATTTCAATTCTGTCAATCCTTTCGTTATACAGAAAGGTGTAGATGCAATTGCTGGCCCTGTTAAAACCTGTTCACGTCAGCGCAATGGCACATTGTTGCTGGAAGTGGAAAGTGCCTTCCAAGCCCAAAAACTGATACGTACTACGTTGTTGCACACTTTTCCAGTTAAGGTCGAAGCGCACCGCACACTCAACTCGTCACGGGGGGTAGTCTTCACGAGATCCCTTGACGGGTTGTCTGATGAAGATATCCAATCGTATATGTCCAATCAGGGTGTGACAGCCGTCCACAGGGTCATGAAAAAGGTCGATAACCATCTGACACCGACTCGTACTGTGTTTTTGACGTTTGACAAAGTTGACCTCCCGTCGAAGGTCAAAGCAGGGTATGAAGTCATCTCCGTCCGCCCTTATGTACCTAACCCAACGCGCTGTTTTCAGTGCCACAGGTACAACCATACCCGTGAACATTGCCCAAATGCAGCAAAGTG
Source organism: Locusta migratoria (assembly GCA_026315105.1). NCBI lineage: Eukaryota > Metazoa > Arthropoda > Insecta > Orthoptera > Acrididae > Locusta > Locusta migratoria. The sequence goes on along the minus strand of CM048755.1, from coordinate 353,922,296 downwards.
TGTCACTTGTGGTAGGGACGCCCATGAGGGGGATTGCCCACCTCCGTCCCCTCACTGCCTAAACTGCAACGGTGACCATGCGGCTTCCTCTCGCGACTGCCCTGTATACAAGGATGAGAAGGTAATCCAGCAAATCCGGGTTACGGAGAAGGTATCGACATCTGCCGCTCGTAAGTTGTTGGCGAGTCGAAAGCCCACTGTCCTCCCAGCGGGTACATACAGTAAGGTACTCACCTCAACTCGACCTACCAAGGATTCCAGTACCCAGACATGTGACTTCACTTTCGCTGACACAGTTGTGCGATCCGCCAGCCCGAAGATTGCCCGTTCCACGTCCCCACTCCCTCTTGCTGCTTCTAGGGTACAGTCTTCGTCAAACTCTAGTAAACCGCGGGCACCTAAACAAGATGCCCGGACCTTGAAAAAGGAACCCGTCCGTGAGGATTTTCTGCGTTCTCAGGCTTCCCAACCGTCAACTGCCTCTTCCCGCCGTCACTCTTCCAGAAGAGCTGACAAGAAAAAGAGTTCCTCTCCTTCCCCGCCGAGGCGTGACCCATCTGTCACGCCGTCCAACAGTTGCCGGCCTCGGCCGTCTTCTGTTTCACCGGGACGCTCCGTTTGCCGGGCGCCCGGCCCTTTACCGGCGGTGGAAACTGCCCCTCCTGATCAACTCAGGGAGGTGGCAGGCGCGTCGGTCGAACCAATGGAACATGACCCTTTGCCCCCAGACAGCGATAGCAGTGCTCCCTCGAAATCCGGTCCTCAGCGGCCGTCGAGGTGACCCCGCTCGCTACTTGGTTTTTATCCTTATTTCTTCTCTCATTTTTATCATGGCGCTCCTTCAATGGAACATTCGCGGCATTCGTTCTAATCGGGAGGAGTTAAAACTACTCCTTCGATTGCACTGCCCGCTTCTAGTCTGCCTCCAGGAAACTAAGTTGCGTCCACGTGATCGTGCAGACTTTCCACACTACACCTCTGTGCGGTTCGACCTGCCACCCGTGGAAGGTGTCCCAGCCCATGGAGGGGTTCTGATGCTCCTTCGAGACGACGTCTATTTCCATCCCATTTCCTTGCACACTCACCTACAGGCAGTTGCCGTCCGCATCACCTTATCCACATTTACCTTCTCCCTCTGTAATATATATTCGCCATCGTCATCTGCCCTTACTAGGGCAGATGTGCTAAACCTTGTTGACCAGCTCCCTTCACCTTTCGTGTTGGTAGGCGACTTTAATGCCCACCACCCCCTATGGGGCTCTCCGGCACCTTGTCCGAGAGGCTCCCTTTTGGTGGACATTCTCCACCACCTCGATCTTGTCTGCCTCAACACCGGTGCACCGACCTTCCTTTCTGACACAACACACACTTATTCCCATATAGACCTCGCAATATGCACTCCTCAGCTTGCCGGTCGGTTTGAGTGGTATGCACTTTCTGACACGTACTCGAGTGACCATTTCCCTTGTATCATCCACTTCCTACATCATTCCCCATCTCCACGTCCCACCAGTTGGAACATTTCTAAAGCCGACTGGGGGCTTTATTCTTCCATGGCTGTTTTTCACAATCAGAATTTTCCCAACTGTGACAGTCAGGTCGAATACCTCACAGAGGTTATTCTCACTGCTGCTGAACGTTCCATACCTCGTACATCCTCTTCTCCATGTCGTGTCCAGGTCCCTTGGTGGACTGCAGCCTGCCGCGACGCGCTTCGAGCCCGGCGCCGTGCTTTACGCACCTTCCGCCGCCACCCAACTTTGGAGAATTGCATCAATTACAAACGTATGAGAGCGCAGTGCCGTCGTATCATAAACGACAGCAAGAAAGCTTGCTGGACTGCTTTTACTAGTTCTTTTAACCGTTTTACTCCCTCCACGGTTGTCTGGGGTGGCCTACGCCGTTTGTCCGGCATCAAGGTCCACTCCCCGATTCCTGGCCTGACCGTGGAGAACGCAGTCCTCGTGGACCCAGCTGATGTTTCAAACGCATTGGGTCGTTTCTTTGCGGAGGTTTCGAGCTCTGCCCATTACCACCCTGCCTTTCTTCCTCGCAAACAGGTAGAGGAGGCACGGCCGCCTTCTTTCCGCTCTTTTAATCGTGAAAATTATAACGTCGCCTTCACCATGCAGGAGCTAGATCGTGCTCTCGCCCTGTCCCGGTCTTCTGCTCCCGGGCCCGATTCCATTCATATTGAGATGCTGAAGAACCTCTCTCCTGCGGGCAAGTGCTTTCTTCTTAGTACCTACAATCGCATATGGACTGAAGGTCATGTTCCCACAAGTTGGCGTGAAGCCATTGTTGTCCCCATCCCCAAACCAGGGAAGGACAAACACCTTCCTTCCAGTTATCGCCCCATTTCTCTGACGAGCTGCGTCTGTAAGGTGATGGAACGCATGGTTAACGCTCGGTTGGTCTGGCTCCTCGAATCTCGCCGCCTCCTGACTAATATCCAATGCGGTTTTCGTCGACACCGCTCTGCTGCTGACCACCTCGTTACGTTGTCGACCTTCATTATGAACAACTTTCTAAAGAAGCGTCAAACAGTAGCAGTGTTCTTCGACTTGGAGAAGGCATACGATACCTGTTGGAGAGCGGGCATTCTCCGCACATTGCACACATGGGGCCTTCGGGGCCGCCTTCCTCTTTTCATTCAAGCGTTTTTGGCGAATCGCAAGTTCCGGGTACGGGTGGGCTCTGTTTTGTCAGATACCTTTTGCCAGGAGAATGGGGTACCACAGGGCTCCGTCTTGAGTGTGGCGCTCTTCGCCATTGCAATCAATCCGATCGTAGATTGCCTTTCAGCCGACGTCTCCGGATCTCTTTTTGTTGACGATTTCGCAATTTATTGTAGCGCCCAGCGGACGTGTCTCTTGGAGCGTTCTCTCCAACGCTGTCTTGACCGTCTATATTCCTGGAGCATCGCAAACGGCTTCCGATTCTCCACTGAGAAAACTGTGTGTATCAATTTCTGGAGATACAAGGAATTTCTTCCACCTTCTCTACGTCTCGGCCCTGTTGCTCTCCCTTTCGTGGAGACTACAAAATTCTTGGGACTCATGTTGGATCCGAAACTTTGCTGGTCCACACATGTGTCCTACCTGGCTGCCCGTTGTGCCCGATCCCTTAACGTTCTTCGTGTCCTCAGTGGCACGTCATGGGGAGCGGATCGTACCGTCCTGCTTCACCTTTACCAGGCCATTGTTCAGTCGAAGCTCGACTATGGAAGCCTTGTATACTCTTCAGCACGGCCGTCGATTCTCCGCCGTCTCAACTCTATCCACCATCGTGGATTACGTCTGGCGATCGGTGCATTTTATACCAGCCCTGTTGAAAGTCTGTATGCCGAGGCTGCTGTATTACCCTTGACCAATCGACGTGACATACTCTTGTGTCGGTACGCATGCCGCCTACGGTCGATGCCCAACCATCCATCTTACAGATTATTTTTTGACGACTCACTCGATCGCCAATATCAGTTGTCTGCGATTGCCTTGCTTCCACCGGGAGTTCGGTTTCGCCGCCTGCTACAGCGGCTCGATTTTACCCTTCCTTCCACCTTTCGGTTGAGCGAAAGCCCATTGCCACCGTGGCATCAGGCCCAGGTTCACACACACCTCGAACTTAGTTCGCTCCCCAAGGAGAGCACTCCGGATTTGGTATTCCGCTCGAGGCTTGTCGAACTCCGTTCGCGGTTCGATAATGCCGTATTTATTTACACTGATGGTTCCAAGAGCACTGCCGGTGTCGGATCTGCCTTCGTCGTCGGGGACAACCGTTTCCAATACAAGCTCCCTGACCGGTGCTCAAACTTCACGGCTGAGCTTTTCGCCCTCCACCAGGCCGTTTTGTATACCTGCCGCCACCGCCACCCTTTCTATGCCATATGTTCTGACTCCCTTAGTGCCCTGCAGAGTCTTAAGGACCCTTTCTCGAAGTATCCTCTCGTGTATCGGATCCAACGCTCCCTCCAGTTGCTGGCGGATGACAGCTGTCACGTTTCTTTCCTGTGGGTCCCTGGCCATGTGGGTGTGCCCGGGAATGAGGCCGCCGACACAGCAGCCAAGGCAGCAGCTCTTTTGCCTCGCATGGCTACCTTTTGCGTCCCATCGGACGATGTTCAACGGGCTCTTCGCCGGAGTATCGTGTCGCAATGGCACAGTGTGTGGCTTTCACTGTACAACAATAAATTGCGAACTGTCAAACCGATCCCGACCGCTTGGAGGACATCCTCACGCCCCTCTCGGCGGGAGGAGGTCATCCTGGCTCGGTTGCGGATCGGTCATTGCCGTTTCAGCCACCGTCACTTGCTATCCGCCGAACCTGCACCGCTATGCTCCTGCGGTGAACTGCTGACAGTGCGACATGTTTTACTGACTTGTGTTAATTTTAATCATCTCCGTGTAGCCCTTCACTTTCCGTCTACTCTGGAGGAAATTTTAGCTGATGACACACGAGCAGCTGCTCGAGTTTTGCGTTTTATCACCTTGGCCAACTTATCCAAGGATATTTAACTCTTTTAATTGTCTTTTATCTTTCGTTTTTAGCCTCTTGTTGATGTTCTGACAGTCTACATTTTTTTAGATCATAGCGAATCTATGTTCTTGGCTGGGCGCTAATGACCATAGAAGTTGTGCGCCCTAAAACCACAAAAAAAAAAAAACAAAAAAAAAAAAACAAAAAAAAAACCAATCTATCCCTTCTCTTAATCAGGATATGCCAGAAACTCCTTTTCTCCCCGATTTGGTTAAGCACTTCCTCATTAGTTACGTGATCTACCCATCTAATTTTCATCATTCTTCTGTAGCATTACATTTCAAAAGCTTCTGTGATCTTATTATCTGAACTCCTTATCGTCCATGTTTCACTGCCATGCAATGCTACACTCCAGACAAATGCTTTCAGAAAGGACTTCCTAACATTTAAACTAATATTTGATGTCAACAAATTTCGCTTCTTCAGAAACCAAAAGTCAACACAGTTTCTCCTCAGGGGCTCAGCATTAATTTGCTGAGTACGGGCTTGGCGAACCCGGGGTCCTGAGCCGTGGGCTGTGTCGCGCCAACAGTCCGCTACACCGTAAGCTCTGTGCGTGCCTCAACGACCATCGTTCGGCGCGACGGTGGAACGTTGTACGTTTCAGAGCCCGGGGATCTTGGCTTAATCGCCCAGGTCGCGAGGACGGTACAAACCTCTATAAAAAACCCCTCAATCTCAAGGTGTGCTACGTGCCGAGGAGATGCATGGCTGTTGAGGTTGAACAGTCACTAGCGAGCAACCTCTGAGGAACCTGCCGCACCTCAGTTGTATAAGGCTTCCCCAGGCAAGCGGGGCTCTGCCTGGGTGGACCTGTTTTTCCTAGCTGCTCGTGGGACCAGGATGAAACGAGCAAACAACAGCGTCGCCATACGCAAACCTGGCGTCTCAAAGCGTGGTAAAACTGAATATAATGCAACGACTTATGACCCTAAGACTTTCCCTTCCCTTGGTACCCCATGGGAGGAACGTCGGGCAAGAAACCAGGGTGAGGCTTACGCCCCTAAATATCTCGTTTGTACCCGCACTGATGGAGACTCTTTTAAGACGACTAAGCCCTTGTTCTTCGTTGAAAATTTGGAGGACAAGTATGGTGAGGTGGAAGGCATGTCGAAAATGCGCTCTGGGTCGGTGTTAATAACGACGTCATCCCCAGCCCAGTCACGGGCATTGCTAGCCTGTGACAGGCTGGGTGATGTTTCCGTTAGCATAACACCACACAAAACCTTAAATATGGTGCAGGGAATAATATTCCATAAAGACCTTTTGTTGCAGTCAGATGACGAACTGCGTGCGAACTTAGAACGGCGGGGTGTCCATTTTATTCGCCGAATCCAGAGGGGTCCGAAGGACAACAGGGTTGCCACCGGTGCCTTCATCTTGGCTTTTGAGGGCGATTCATTGCCTGAGAAGGTCAAGGTGATGGTCTACCGGTGCGACGTCACGCCCTACGTTCCTCCCCCTATGCGTTGTTTCAAATGCTGGAGGTTTGGGCATATGTCCTCCCGATGTGATGCCAACCCTACATGTCGGGAGTGTGGACGTGCTGTACATCCAAACGTCCCCTGCACCCCTCCTCCAGTATGTGTTAATTGTGGCCAAAATCACTCCCCTTGTTCATCTGTCTGCACAGTTCTGCACCAGGAAAGGAAAATAATGGAATATAAGACCCGCGATCGACTGACTTACACAGAGGCAAAGAGAAAATATCAAAAGCTCCACCCTGTGCGCCTGGTTAACACCTATGCCAAAGGCTTACGGATCCCAAACCTGCTGGTCGAAGAGCTTCTCGCTCTTCTTCCACGCCCAACGCCACTTCCGAGAAGCCCTCCCAGCCCCTCAGATCGAAGGGGCAGCGAGAGGGACGTGTCAAGAAGACAAAGAAGAAGGACTCTTTAGTGGCTCGAAAGCCACATCTACCCTCATCTTCTGATTCAGAAGATGAGTTAGAGATCCTAACCTCACCTGCGGATCTCGCCCTCATCGACTCCCCAGAGCCGATGATCTTGGACTCGGTCGGTTCAAAATCGGCGGTAACTGGTGAAACGTCGAAGTAACCATTTTCTTTTATCTTTTTAATCATGGCATTTAATGACAATAGCACAATCCTCCAGTGGAATTGCGGTGGATTTTTTCCCCGCTTAGCTGAGTTACGCCAACTCCTCAGCACTTCACCTGCGTTTTGCATTGCCCTGCAAGAAACTTGGTTTCCCGTGATGCGCACCCCTGCCTTACGTGGCTATCGGGGTTATTATAGGAACCGCACAGACAGTGACAGGGCGTCAGGTGGCGTATGCATTTACGTCCTTACCTCTGTCTACAGCTCAGCTGTTCCACTACGAAGGCCTTTGGAAGCTGTAGCTGTCAGGGTAAGAACTGCAGTGGACATTACTCTCTGCAACGTCTACCTTCCTCCTGATGGTGAAGTCCCACAACATGTCCTGGCTGCACTGATAGCTCAATTACCCCCGCCTTTTGTGTTATTGGGTGATTTCAACGCCCATAACCCATTGTGGGGTGGTACAGTGACTACTGGCCGTGGTAGAGATGTCGAGTCCTTGATCTCTCAACTCGACCTCTGCCTTTTAAACAACGGTGCCCCCACGCATTTTAGCGTGCCGTATGGTACTTACTCGGCCATCGATCTTTCTGTGTGTAGCCCTAGCCTGTTCCCCTTAATCCACTGGAGTGTCCACGATGATTTGTGTGGTAGTGACCACTTCCCGATTTTCTTGTCACTACCCCGACATCGGGCCCCAGAACGCCCGCCCCGATGGGCGTTAAATAAGGCTGACTGGGACGCTTTTACTTCTGCTGCCATCATTGGTTCTCCTCCACTCTCCAACATAGATGCGGTGATCGACAGCGCTACCTCAACCGTTCTTTCTGCAGCTAATGGTGCAATCCCTCGCTCTTCGGGATCAGCCCTGCGGCGAACAGTGCCTTGGTGGTCCCCGGAGATTGCTGAGGCGATTAGAGAGCGCAGGCGAGCTCTGCAGCGCCACAAGCGGCACCCATCTATGGAGAACCTCATTGCTTTTAAACGGCTTCATGCCCGAGCCCGACGGTTGATTAGACGAGCCAAACACGAGTGTTGGGAAAGATATGTCTCTACCATTGGATCGCGTACCTCTCCATCCCAGGTGTGGGCGAAGATCAGACATGTTTATGGCTACCAGTGTCCTCTTAGTGTGCCCGGGATTTCTGTGACTGGAGTAGTTTACACAGATCCAGATGCAGTTGCTGAACTGTTTGCTGAACACTACGCTCAGAGTTCTGCATCTGCGGCCTACTTCAGGGCCTTTCGCTCCGTGAAAGAGCGGGAGGAACGACAGTGCTTATCCTTCCAGACTCGCCGTACTGAACTGTACAATGCTCCATTCTGTGAATGGGAATTTCTCAGTGCCCTGGCACAGCGCCTGGGCCAGATCGTATCCATAATCAGATGCTGAAACACCTGCCACCTGCGTCTCAGCGTAACGTTCTGGCTATCTTCAACCACATCTGGAGTTCTGGTACGTTTCCTTCACAGTGGCGTGAGAGTCTGATAGTCCCGATGATCAAACCTGGTCAACATCCACATGAGTTGAACAGTTACCCACCAATCAGCCTTACCAATGTTCTTTGCAAATTGCTGGAGCGTATGGTGAGTCGACGATTGTGTTGGCTCCTTGAGTCCAGGGGTCTTCTCACTCCATGTCAGGGTGGTTTCCGAAAGGGGCGTTCAGCTGTGGATAACCTGGTTCACCTAGAGTCCGCCATACGGACAGCCTTCTCTCGCCGCCAACACCTGGTGGCAGTTTTCTTCGATTTATCTAAGGCTTATGACAAGACCTGGAGACATCACATCCTTACCACATTACATAGGTGGGGTCTCCGGGGTTTGCTTCCCATTTTTATTCGAAATTTTTTATCTTTTCGTACGTTTCGTGTACAAGTCGGTGCTTCTTGTAGCTCTTTGCATGTACAGGAGAATGGGGTACCCCAGGGCTCTGTCCTAAGTGTTCCTCTGTTTTTAGTGGCGATAAATGGTCTAGGGGCAGCGGTAGGTTCCTCAGTCTCCACCTCACTGTATGCAGATGACTTCTGCTTATATTTTAGCTCTAGCAGTATGCGTGTTGCTGAACGACAGCTGCAGGGAGCCATACGCAAGGCGCAGAAGTGGGCCCTTGCCCATGGGTTTGAGTTCTCTGCTACCAAGACTTGCGTTATGCACTTCTGCCGGCGTCGGACAGCCCATCCACATCCTGAGCTTTACATCGATGGCCATCTGCTCAATGTGGTGGAAACGCACCGTTTCTTGGGGCTAGTGTTTGACGACCGGCTGACATGGCTTCCTCATATACGTGAGCTCAAGCAGAAGTGCTGGAAGCACCTTAATGTCCTCCGCTGCCTAAGTAACACCACTTGGGGCGCAGACCGCAGTAGGCTGCTGCAGTGCTATAAGGCGTTTGTTCTGTCCAGACTGGACTACGGCAGTGTTGTCTATGGCTCGGCATCACCTTCAGCTCTGCAGTTGTTGGACCCCGTCCATCACTGTGGGGTAAGGCTAGCAACAGGAGCCTTTTGTACAAGTCCTGTGACTAGTCTGGTGTGCCTTCTCTGCATATCAGGCAACAACAACTGCTTGCGAATTATGCGGCTACTATCTGTGGTTTATCTAACCACCCAAACCACCGTCTACTCTTTCCTCAAACTGATCTCCACCTTCCGCAGAGGCGACAGAGATCAGGGTTGACGGTTGGTGTTTGTGTTAGGTCTCTGCTGAGCCAATTGGAGTCTGTTCCTGTCCCCTCTTTATTCAGATACCAGTCGCGTACACCACCATGGTGTATACGACGGCCTCACCTTCGGCTGGAACTGTCACGGTACGCTAAAACTTCAGTCCACCCTGAGACCCTTCGTCGCCACTTCATATCACTTATTGATGGTTTCCGAGGCTCTCCGGTGGTGTACACAGACGACTCGATGCTAGATGGTCATGCTGGTTTTGCCTACACGCTTGCAGGACACAATGAGTTGCGCTCCCTGCCAGACGGCTACAGTGTTTTCACTGCAGAGCTGGTAGCCATCCACCGCGCACTTCAACATATATGTTCCTGCCCCGGGGAGTCATTCGTCATCTGTAGCGACTCCCTGGGCGGTTTACAGGCCATCGATCAGTGTTTCCCGTGCAATCTTCTGATTGTTGCCATACAAGAGTGCTTGTACACCATTGACCAACGAGGGCAGTCAGTGGCATTTCTTTGGACTCTGGGACACGTCGGGATAGACGGCAATGAGCTGGCTGACAGGCTGGCCAAAGAGGCCACCCACAAGCCTGTCCTCAATATCGGCATTTCATGCTCTGATCTCCGTTCTGCACTACGCCGTAAAGTGCTCGGTTTGTGGGGTAGTGAATGGCGCACCCTACAGGTGCCCAAAAAACTGAGGCGTATAAAGGACACTACGAACGTGTGGAGGACCTCTCTGCGGGCCCCTCGCAGAGACTCTGTCGTTCTCTGCCGGCTGCGTATCGGCCATACTTGGCTTACGCACGGCCACCTTCTCCGTCGCGAGGATCCTCCCTAGTGTCGATGTGGTGCGCGTCTGACAGTCGCCCACATCGTCTTGGAATGCCCGGACCTAGCAGCGCAGAGAAGGAATTTTAATCTCCTTGACAATTTGAAAGTTGTTTTAGCTGACAATGCCTCTATGGCTGCCGCAGTTTTAAATTTTATTCGTGTGAGTGGGTTGTACCACTCCCTTTGATTTTTAATACTGTGTTCATTATGTGTTTGTTCTTCGTTGCCCTACCATTTTAGGCAGGTCTTTTTAAATGTGCAAAAGCGGTCAGATGCCCTACTTCCTAGTCTGTGGTTACCTGGCCAGGATACTGGCATCGTCTTTCCACCTTTCTCTTTTTTATTAGTTTTTACTTTGGTTCTTTTATTTTTTGACGTAACACCCTTTGCATGGTGAGTTTTAACAAATCGTTTTCTATTGCGTTGTAGTGCTTTTTTATTCTACCCTCTATGGTTGGAACCAGGGACTGATAACCATAGTCGTTAAGTCCCTTTAAAACTCAAACCATCCATCCATCCAACACAGTTTCAGCCGTCCAGTTGCATAAAATGGTTTACATGTATAAACCTTTACCGAGGTTTCGGCAAAATTAATTTTGCCTTCTTCAGAAGTATACCTAATGAAACGTAACACACAAATATAAAAAATAGTAAAATACAAAACCGTTTCTAAAATAATAAATTAAAATTACAGCATAGGTGAAAATGTACTTACAATAAAGCTCACATTAAAAAAGTTGTTAAATAAAATGTGGCTGACTCCATGTCAATAGATTAAAAAGTAAAATTTAAAAACAATGTCACATTATAAAATTGTTGAGCCCGTCCACACACAGGACGAGTGAGCACTGTGTACTGGCAGAGGCGTAGGAGCCCTACTGATGTGCGCCTGCACTAGGTGGCGCCAAGAGGGCTGATGGGCGTGCGTGCAGTCGCGGACGCGAATGAATTTGAGAAGCAGGAACTATGTGCAATATGATACTGACAGAAAACATAAAATAAAGAAAGATGGGAAATAAGATGCAAAGAAATCTGGAGCCGAGCTATGTGGGTGACAGAATATATATACGTGCGTACACTCAAAAATTGGAGAAAGAAAAGTTAGAAAATATTCAGCGGCCAGACATAGTTTCTTCAGAAACGCTTTTCTTCCCATAGCCATTCTGCATTTTATATCTTCTTTACTTCGGCCGTCAGAAGTTATCTTGCTACCCAAATAACAAAATTCATCTACTACTTTTATTGTCTCATTACCTAATCTCATTCCCTCAGCATTGCCTGATTTTCTGACATTCCATTCCATTACCTTCGTTTTACTCTTGTTAATGTTCATTTTATATCTTCCTTCCAAGACACTGTCCATCCCATTCAATTGCTCTTCCAGATCTTTTGTGGTCTCTGACAGAAGAGTCAGATATATACCAAATATTGACAGATTTGAAAAATACAACATTTCAATGGTTTGAATTATTATTATTTAGTTACATTTTGTTAATTACAGATGAACAATAGGTAAATCTTGTGGCATTAGCTGACAAAAGGGTACATAGCAGCTTTCTGGACATTTATCATTACTTTATAAAAAGTAAGACATCTCATTGTTTATATATTAATTGGATGATTATCTCATTTACTATCCCAAAGATTTTAATACTGATGTTAGTACAATTTTCTGTCAACACACAATATTGTTATACAATCTTGATTTTACTTTAAATTCTCTTATTATTTCCAAAGGCGATCATAGTTCATTACAATAATTAGTCAATTCTGTTATTAACATTAGATATTCATACATTTCTAAGCATAAACAGCCTTTAAAGAGTAGCTGTTACACTGTTCTGATTTCACATATTAGTGGTATTGAAATATGGAAATGACTGGTGGTTTGAGGGAAAACATAGGTTCTGATTTGGCTAGTCCTAGGCATGGGACTGTGAGGCGTGGCAACTCGAGCGATTCTTGAGAAGCGAACTTGCGGCGCGTGCCGCTGTCCGGTGGTTCACTGGGGCAGCACGCCACGCGCTGCAGTTGTTTGCAACGCACACAGCACGCAGTGATTATCATTTAAATGTGGGCGTTTAATACAAGAAAACTAAAGTCACTCGGCTGGCAGTGCTTTATGGAGGATTGAGATGTCTGTTGCAGAGCTCCGCTGTGTAGCAATAAAATACAAGCATGATAAGACATTTAAAATTAATAATATATCTAGCAATCAGATACGTTCCCAGATACAGCAGTGCATTCTTATATTAATACAAGTCAAACAAAAAGCCCAGCTACTGTGTATGTTATACAATCACATTACATTAAAAGGAAATTCGGTAAAAAGGTTGGATAGTGCCTGAAACAGTCCGTTAGTATCGGAAAATGTTAGTCTTTAACTTGGCTGCAATAACGTACAAAATGCATCAAAATTAACACTATACAAACTTTTTAACAGAATGAGGACATAACAACCAACAGTCAGTATTGTAGTTGTAAATTGTGGTGGCTATGTTGAGAAAGTACACGAGTTTTAAGCTGACGGACTAAGCTTAGGTATGTAACGCTGACTAATACTGTAAACTTTGACGAATATTTTTCTGCAATTAGTAAATGTATGAGTTTTTTTGGTGTAACAGTTGTAGCATGTTTCTCTCATGTAAGTACAAATACATGCAGAATGCATATTTGTTTTTGGTAACAAATGTGGAGAATGCATGTTGCCGTGAGACACCACATAAACAGACTGCCAGCGTGGCGCAGGGGATAGCATCACTGACTGCGGTGCTGAAAGTTGCCAGTTCAGTCCCGCCCACTGGCAAAAATTTAATTCCTTGTAATTAACAGTTCCAGAATGCTCTACATCTTTCTTATGTTCACTTGTAAATTCTACTTGTTTCTTATGTTAACTGTTCTTTTAATTTCTGGTACATTCTGTCTGTGTATAAATAGCAGAACACTCTGCCCGAGAGGTAGTTAGTGCTGCGTGTATGTTAAGTTCGTAATAAACCTGCTTTCAGTATAAGTGCCTTGTTCAGTTGCCTTCGAAGTCAAGCCTGCTTGCATTTCAATGCAACATTGTTTGGTGGAGGCGCCGGGTATCCTGTGCAACAGATGCATCACCGTGGCTCTGATTAAGCAACGTAAAAGCCGTCGCTTACACATACTAGAACCAGAATACAAGGGATATACAGAGTACATCCTTCCGAAAGTCCGTATTATCAGGAGGACAATTGACACGAAACCAGCGGTAAGCCAGCTACACAACAGATGTCTGACACGCTGGACAGGACCCCAACAAATGGCTAAAAGGGTTTGACCGTATCACTGAGTACAACAGGTGGCATCATACAATGTGCTTGGCCAACATTTATTTCTATCTGGGTAGAACACCCCAGCAATGGTTCGAAAACAACGAAGACAAGCACTATGGCTGGGAAAATTTCCATACGGAACTCAAGAAGTCGTTCAGTGATCGCTAGCGACAATCCCCTCAGCGGAAGAATAACTGAAGAACTGGGCCCAACGACATGGTGAGCCGACACAGTCATAAATAACAGAATGTTTTGGCCCTGTGTAACATAGTCAATCTGAATATGACTGATGCCGACAGTCACGCACCTGATGAAGGGTATACTAGAAGACATGTACCAAGCCCTTCTGATAAAAGATGTCGCTATGACGGAAGAGGTCATCAAGTGGTGCCAGTGTATTGAAGAGATGCAACAAAGGAGGTTTGGACGAAAGAAGTATGCCACTCCCCAATGTAGTCTCTATGGCCGTTGTGGAAGACCAGCATGACTTCGCTTCCCTCATATGACAAATTGTGAGAGAAGAATTACAACAGTTTATGGCAGCCGGGACTATTAGACCGAGCAAGCATCAGATCATGACCATGGATTAAGTCCTGTAAGTCAGGAGGGAGCCGCCGCTGAGGAAGAGGTATTTCAGACATTCGCTCCTTTCTGCCGCACCAGTCACACCCGACGTGAAGAATTAGATGATGTCACGGCTGAACAGAGGGAAGATCCAGCACTATTAAAAACGATAGAGGCCTTGGAGAAAGGAGAACCGACCAATGGAAAGTTCCAACTTATAAACGGAACGTTATATAAGAGCAGCTATGATTCACTGGGCCCCAAATGGCTACTGGTCGTTCCAGCTCATCTCCAGCCAGCTATTCTCAAATATTTCCACAATGCTCCAATATCCAGTCATCTGGGATCCGTGAAGACCCTAGAGAGACTCAGACGCAGGTGTTACTGGAAAGGTCTCTACTGATCTGCCAAGCACTATGCGAGTCACTGTAAAGAGTGCCAGCGACGGAAGCATGTGCCGCAATTACCTCCAGGGCATCTCGTACCGATTCCGCTGGCAGCAGCTCCATTCCACTGAGTTGGGCTCAATCTTTTAGGGAGGTTCCCGAAGTCGACAACCGGTAACCGATGGATAATAGTTTGCACTGACTACCTCACACGCTACACTGTCACCAGACCTGTGCCGACTGCAGAAGCTCCAGAGATCGCAAAATTCCTTGTAGAAGACATTATTTTGAAGCATGGAGAACCATGTGTCATGATAGCTGTGGAAAAGTAATCCAGTCAAAACTAGTATCAGAGGTAATGTCGCAGAGCGACATTACCCACAGAATGACAACTACTTACGATCCTCAGACAAATGGTCTTACGGAACGTTTTAACAAGACATTAGCCGATATGCTGTTGCTAGCCGCCACATTTGCTTACAATACCACAAGACAAGACACCACAGGCTTCACGCCGCTTTTCCTGCTCCATGGTCATGAAGCTGAGACGACAATAGATATGCTGTTCCTGTTCCAACCAGACAACACTCAGGATGACTATGTGAAACATCTCATCACCAGGGTCAAAGAGGCAAGACAGCTGGCTCGCATACAGACACTGGCCACCCAGGAGAAGGACTGTCAGCAGTATAACGACAAGCATCGACCTGTTGTGTACAGCCCAGGAGATCTGGTATGGATTTTTACCCCTGTACGGAAGATTTGACAGTCAGAAAAGTTATTGAAGCAATACTTTGGTCCATATCGTGTCATACGCCGCCTGTCAGACGTCACATACGAAGTTGAGGATTATGAGCCCGTCGTCGAAACGACAAAAATGAAGAGCCATTGTTCACGTCCTGCGCATGAAGCCTTACTACGATCCTGAAGAGCAGGTAGGCAATGATGGCTTCTTGTTCAAGGACTCTAAGGACAGTAATGGTACTGATCAAGCCATGACAGGAACATCTGTCGTTGATAATCTTGGAGAAGGGAAGGATTCTCTTGAACTGCCATACAGAGAACCCATGACAAGGTCAAGATCCAGGACATTGCAGCTTTGCAGCTGGCTCCACAGGGAACATAACAGCAGGTGGCTGTTTTTCCAGGAGAGGGAGCAATGCTGCGAGACACCACGTAAACCGACTGCTGGCGTGGCACAGGTGCTGAAGGTCGCCGGTTCAATCCCGCCCACCAGCAAAAATTTATTTCTTTGTAATTAACAATTCCAGAATGCTCTACATCAATCTTATGTTCACTTGTAAATTCTACTTGTTTCTTATGTTAACTATTCATCTAATTTATGGAACATTCTGTCTGTGTATAAATAGCAGAGCACTCTGCCCGAGAGGTAGTTAGTGCTGTGTGTATGTTAAGTTCGTAATAAACCTGATTTCAGTATAAGTGGTGTGTTCAGTTGCCTTCGAAGTCAAGCCTGCTTTCATTTCAACGCGACAATATTTGTTTTTGGTAATAATTAAGTTCTTGTTTCATGTAAGGTACATGTTTTAATAATAGTCCTGTGATTTTTGTCTTCTACAAAACCTTCTTCTTCTACTACTACTACGGTCGTTATTGTTGTTAACCTAAGTGGAAAGAGCAGGAGTGACTAACCAGTGAATAAAATAGAATAGTACAACACACGCTCCAAAAAAAAAAAAAAAAAATAATAATTAATAATTTAGTTTCTTGATTGTACATACGGAAGACAATGGTTACGACTGTGTTGTCGCAATGCTTTCTCATTGTGTAGTTTTTCTCAGTCTCTTGAGAGTACAGCACTGTCGACAATTTCTCGAGAGTACTCGAGAATTTGCCTTAGCGTCGCGCATTTCTCAAGAGCGCTCATAGCCCATCCCTAGCTAGTCCCATTATACCCTGGATGATTTTAGCCTTTTGTCAGGAGATTGTGGGGCTGCAAAGCTTTTTACTGGGCGTCTTTAAACTATATCCTTTCCCTTGCATTCATCCAGACTTCCCTAATTGCTCTTTTTCATATCAACTGAAATACCCAAATACTGAAATTTCAGCTGCCCTGATTGTTTCTCATTGAGTTTATAAAAATCCCCTTCAGGTATTGCTGCTGCTAACATACACACAGTATGTACTAAACTGTGTTGCACAGTGGTTGCTGTTGTTCAGTAGACTTTTCTTAACTGCAAATTCTCTGACTGCAACCATAAAGTTTCTCAAAAAAATTTTCATAACTGTAAATGTGTTAAGGAATTTAACTATTGAAGTTGAATTGCCCATTTCTATATTAAGCTGTTGCATGCCTTAAACCATATATTATGATACTATTTGTCCAACTTTCATAATGTCCTGTCATATCATAATGTAAATTTTTAAGCCTTTAACTTTCACACATTAAATTCTTGGTCACCTTAAAGTTTTCTGAGAACATTAAACTTCAGGATTAGTTTATTGAAGAAACCCAGTAAACACTTCACACATACAAACACACAATCATAAGTATAATAAAATATTACTTGAATACTAATTACTCACATACCAAAAACATTGCTCCGCAACCACATTAGTAATTTGTGGTACTGTCATATAGCATTAAGATGCTGTAGTTAGCATCTGAAAGTCTTACGGTTATGTCAGCATGCAAAAATTCACAGGATGGTGTAGTTGCTCCTACATAAGATGTTTTATGCAACCACACTGTGTATCGTTCTACACTGCTGGGTGTCTTGAGAATCATTTATGAGATGAACTTACAGGACATTGTCAGTGAAATTTTCTTCACAATATTTCTGTGCTGTATTGATATGCCTTGCTGACAAACTGGTCCTTCTTAGGGCAACAAAAACTTTTAGTCATACAAAATTTGTATAAAAAGGCAACATTTCATAACCTGTTGGCAGGTAAAAGATTAATGGTGTACTTAAACAAATGTCTTCATTTAAAATGGTCAACTGCCACATAATTTGATCCCAAAAAATCATTTTATGATAAGATGAGTTGAGGAATGACTGAACAGTGCCATTTGGTAACTGTGGTACACAGAGTGTTTCATGTTGAGACTTTGTTCAAATAGCTCAGTTGTCCAATCGTAGTTTACTTTCAAACAAAGCTTTCCCTGTAATCAATAGGTGCTGTATTGGAAAACCATTAGATTAGATTAATACTTGTTCCATGGATCATGAATACGACACTTCGTAACGATGTGGAACATGTCAGATTAATGAAGGGTGTCTGTACAAGATGTTAAATTACACAAAATATTACATGACACAATTTTATTTATTTTTACTAATTTGTATCTAAAAACTCATCCAATGAGTAGGAGTTGTCATTTATAAATTATTTTATTTTTAAATGCTAGTTGGCTATTTCTCAGGCTTCTGATGCTGCTTGTTAGGTGACCAAAGACTTTTGTGGCAGCATAAGTTAACCCCTTTCTGTGCCAAACTCAGATTTAGCCCTACATAGTGAAAATCATCCTTTTCCCTGGTGTTATAACTGTGTACACTGCTATTACTTTGAACTGGGTTATATTATTAACAACAAATTTCATGAGTGAATATATATACTGTGAGGATACCTAAATCCTTAAATAGATGTCTGCAGGATAATTGTGTGTGGGCTCCAGCAATTATTCTGATTACATGCTTTTGTGCAATGAATGCTTTTTTACTCAATGATGAATTACCACAGAATATGATGCCATATGAAAGCAGCGAATGAAAATAGTCATAGTAAGCTAATGTACTGAAATTCTTATCGCCAAAATTTGCAATAACCCTAACAACATACGTAGCTGAACTCAAATGTTTCAGCAGGCCGTTTGTGTTGTAACCCAAAATTGAAAGAACCTAATAAGCTTGACATGTCAGATTACTGCTAACACGTTATTGGATAATGTTTCAGTTGATTTAATGTAAAACACCTCCAAGTATAAAAGTAAAATTTGCACAATTTTTAGCAAGCAAGTTGCTCATGTTGTGCAAACATCGCTTCATTGCCTTATTCTAAGGCATAGTTTGAAGCACTTAAAGGTTAACATTTTGGTTTTAATAGTTAAATACCTGGGCATGTGCCTGTACAGTTGAGAAAGTTTTCAAAAAAGCTTGCTTCCTGAGACATATTATGCACATGGAATTAAATAAAAATTTGTATGTCATTGACTGATTTAATGTATGTACCATACAATACTGGTGTCCATAATTAAAGCAACAAAACATTATTCCCTTGCCCTGTGTCAAATTAATGATATAATTGTACAAACTGTCAACAGATTTCTGTACAGATATGTTCTGCAAAGAAGCTGACATTCTGGCCAGTGTACAATCATGCTAATGATGATATCAGGCCCCTATGAAATTGTATTTGCTGGATAGTCCCATATTTACAATTGCTGTGTGCAGTTTCACAGACAGGTGCAGTATGGCACAAAGAATACACCTATCAGACAATTTACAGTGCAGAGCCTTAAGAAGAATGGAAGCTGGACAGTTTCAAACTGATGGCACCCAATGGCTTAAAGTGAATTACTCTGACCACACATCCACTGGTAGAGTTGTATTGAGGCAAACAGCACTCGGATGAATTT
Organism: Locusta migratoria; assembly: GCA_026315105.1. Taxonomy (NCBI): domain Eukaryota; kingdom Metazoa; phylum Arthropoda; class Insecta; order Orthoptera; family Acrididae; genus Locusta; species Locusta migratoria. The sequence goes on along the minus strand of CM048755.1, from coordinate 353,903,347 downwards.
GACAGAGAGCCTTTTGTTGTCAAGACATCTGCTGCATGCATATCCCTGACCTGTCTTCACAGAAGGGAACGTCTCAAGTGGGGTCATCAACATGCTACCTGGATTGAACAATGGGCAATGCCCTTTTCAGAGACGAGTCCAAATTTGGTCTGGAGAGAGGAGGGAACATGGAACTCAATTTCAGGACCTAGACAGTGTGAAAAGGGACCTGTATAGAAGATGATTTGGTCAAGGATTGTGTTGGCCACTCACACACCTCTTCATGAAATTTTATGTGTGAATTGACAGGTATTGTGATAAGATCTAGAGTGATATTTTCATTCTGCAGCAGAGTGTGTACTGATGAAATTTTCTGACAGATTAAAACTGAGTGCCAGAAGTGGAATTTGATCCTGGGACCTTTGCCTTTCACGGGCAAGTGCTCTACAGAGTGAGCCCTCTCAGCACACATCTCAGCCCGTCATCACAGCTTCACTTCTGCTAGTACCTCACCTCCTACTTTCCAGACTTCACATAAGTTCTCCTGCGAGCATTGCACGACTAGCTATTCTGGAAGAAAGGATACATTGCAGACATGGCTTAGCCACAGCCTAGGGGATATTTCCAGAATATTTTCACTTTGCAGTGGAATGTGTGCTGATATGAAACTTCCTGGCAGATTAAAACTGTGTACCAGAACCGGGATTTGAATGTGGGACCTTTGCCTTTCATGGGCAAGTGCTGTACCGACTGAGCTATCCTGGCACACTTAACGAAGCTCGTTTGGTAGACTGCTTGCCCGCAAAAGGCAAATATCCCAGGTTCAAATCCCGGTTGCGGTACACAGTTTTAGTCTGCCAGCAAGTTTCGTATCGGTGCACGTACTGCTACAGAGTGAAAATATCATTCTGGAAACATCCCCTTGGCTGTCTGCACCATATTTTTTCTTCTAGAAGAGTTAGTCCTGCAAGGTTCGAGGAAGTATTGAGAGTTTGGAAAGTAGGAGGCACAGTACTGTTGGAAGTAAAGCTGTGAGGACAAGCCATGAAGCATACCACAATAGTCATGTCAGTAGAGCATTTGCCCACGAAAAGCAAAAGTCCCAGGTTTAAATCTCAGTCCCAGCATACAGTTTTAATCTGCCAGGAAGTTTCATCGTGACCTTGTGTGTGGTTGTTGGAAGATACTCCGGGAAAAGACTTCATATTGATGGACAATAATGCTTGACCTCATGGAGCATGGGCGGAAACGGAAGGTACTGTATGCGTGGTGTGGCCTGCTCACTCTCTTGGTGTGTCTTCAATGTACTAGAGAGACGGGCTGCATCATGTCAGCATCCACCAACCACTTTACGACACTTGCGAATAGCTCTGCAGAAAGAATGGCTGTTATTGCCTCAACTTGAGATTTATGACATTGTTTGCAGCATGTCCCATCATTTTTCGGCCTTTATTACTGCCAGAGGGGGGTCCCACACCATATTGAACAAATTAACCAGTTGTCGGAATGCGTGTGAAAATCTCTTAAGTTTGGAGGGGAAAAAACCCACAACATGCATTTTTTTTTTCTGTAGTCTTTTCATTTTTTCCTACTTTACTATCACCTACTTGTACTGTTTTGTGCCAAAATAACTGCAACCTTCAAAAATTTCTGTTTGTTGCTTTACTTTTGGATGTTAGTGTGTTCTGCTGAAACTGTTTTACTGAGTACAGATAGGGATGGGGTATGAGCATGCATGAGAAACACAGGACAATAAGGCAAATTCTTGATAAATTCTTGCATACTCTCAAAGTTGTCAACAGTGCTGTGCTCTCGGGAAGCTGAGTGGAACAACTCTACAAGGAAGCATTTAGGTAGAGCAGTCGTAATCATTGTCTTCCATATGTACAAGGAACAATTTGTACTTTTACTTATTGGCATCAAGTCCACATCTTAGTTTTATATGTACTTAATTAGAAGTAGTAGTGGTGGTGCTAGTGGCAGCAGAATGTTTCTCAGAAGACAAAAATCATAGGATTATTATTATGCATAATTAAAACATCTATCTGACATGAAACTAAAACTTCATTCTTATCAAAAACATATATGCATTCTGCAAGTATTTATACTTAAATGAGAGAGAAATGCTACAACATTTTACACCCAAAAATTCAATACATACATTTACATATTGTAGAAATAAATTTCGGTAGAGCTTACAGTATCTTCGGTTTTAACCAATGTTAAGTACCTACAAAGATTTCAGCTTCCTTGCTTATAATTTCAGCTTACAGCTCTGGTACTTTCTGAACACAGCTGTTATTGTTTACAACATCAACATTGACTGTTGCTTCCTCTATGCTCTTACTCTTCAAAAGTTCGCATATTAATTGTGATGCATGTTGTATGTCATCAGAGACAGAATTAAAATTTTCCGATAATGGTGGACTGTTTCTGGCATTATACAACCTTTTTATCGAATTCCCTTTTAATGTAGTTTGAATGGATAATATACATATATACTTGGGTAGTTTACCTGACTTGCATTAATAGAAAATTGTGCTTCTGTATCCCTTATCATTTGAGCTTGATCATTAGGTATATTGTATAACTTTAAATTTATTACCATGTCCGTTGTACTTTTTGCTAGATTATGGAGATTTTGAAAACAAATGTTGCAACAGTCATTTAGTACTGTCAGTTCCATGAATTTCGTTTTCGTGTGTCGATATTTGATCACAATTACAGCGAGCTACAAGTGCTGCCTGCCAGCTGCCAGCATCAGCAATCAGTTCAGATAACCGAATTTATGATGTACTAGTTGACTGGTACACAGCGATGTGTCATTTCTCGCGAGCCTCTCGAGAATTGCCTGAGCACTGGCAGCTAGAGAAATTCTCGGTGCGCTCGAGTCGCCATGCCTCACAGTTCCATCCCGAAGTACAGAGTATGTATGCAACAAAGATTGCTGCATCATTTCCTCACAGTGACTTCAGTTTGTTCAGGCAAATTTATGGGCTATTCCTATGATGATAACTAGTTCTCTTCATATTCCTTGTTTAAGGATAGAGGTAGGCTTTTCATCTCCCATTGAGTTATTTCAATTGTTAAGGCACTGGACACACATTTGGGAGGTAAGTTGCTTAAGACTCGAACCTTAATATCTTTCGTATTCCTGTTGACATCATCAAAAGCTTTCTCCAAATCTACAAAAGCTAGAAATGTAGGTTTCACTTTGCTTACTCTATCTTCGAAGAAAAGATGTAAGGTGAGTATTGTCTCAGATGTTCTCACATTTCACCCAAATCCAAACTTAACTTCTCAGGGGTCAGCTTCTATCATTGTCTCCTTTCTTCTGTAAACAAATCACATTAGAACTTTATAACCATAAAGTATGTTACATATTGTTTTTCATTTTTCTATTACTTGTTTAGTTGTTGGCTCACATTGCTTATTTCTACGCATACTTTTTCATTTGAATTTTGTAGATCTTAGTGTATTTTCTTGTGATTTGGTAGATTATTATTTTTTTTAATAGAATGTATTCCATTTTTAAACAATACATAGCTAAAGGTACCAGTGGAACTCAATTTGAAATATACATTTATTTATTTATTTTTCAGCCTACAATTCCCAAAATTGACGCTGGCACCGACGTTAGAGCTAACCTGATGGAAGCTATCCGAAAAGCTGGAGGTGCAAAAAATCTCAGATCTGCTAAAGATAAGAAGACTGAAGCCAAAAAGAAAAAGAATGTAAGTTTATGATGTATAACAAGGATGTATTTAATGTACAATTCTTTAATTATTCTGCAAATTTTGTTGTAGAACTTCTTGGAAACTAATAAAATTCTCATAAAGTTACTCAGTTGCACATTTAGAAAAGTTGGTAATTGCTTCTGAGAAGTTCAGATGTCAATTCATGTGCTTATGAAGAATACTGCATGTTGCTGAATTTGCATTGACAATTGTATGTGAGACTATTTTGTGGATTATTTAGTACAGTTGATTATGAAGTAAACATATTATTATGCAATGGAATACACAGCTGTCTCATAGTAAATCATCATAATTATAGCAAATGCAATATGTTGGAATGGAAAAGTGCTAAATAAGAAATCTAGCATTAAAATACTAATCAAACAACCCACTGATGAATTTATGCTGAATTTCTGGAAGTCAGTGAAAATCTGTTCTGTGCAAGTATATATGTGTATATCTATTAACTACATGAAGATACAAGGAGAAATTGGGAAGATTTTTTGGAAACATGGGGGACCACAAATAATGGTTCCAGAATATCTACATCTTAAAACTGCGATTCAGTGGTCTGATAATGTCAGAATGACATGAGGATAAGGGGTGTTGCACAATTAGTGCTTCATTTCCCACACAGTGATAAGTGCAATTCTGAAACTGCACTTTAAAAGGTAATATTCAATCCATCATGTTAAAACATACCTGAAGTTAAACAAATGAAGTTCTGCATTTTCAATAGGTGGGTCTTGTATACTGGTGGATGGAGGTGACAGTCTTAATCTGACCATTCCAATTTAGGTTTTCTGTGGTTTCCCTAAATTACTTTAGCCTAATGGTAGGCTCATTCTTATTCTAAAGGCATGGCTGACTACCTGCATTCCATAAAATTTTGGGAGAACTTTCAGATGTTGATAACTTCCTGCCATGATATTTTGATGCGGAGTCTTCTGGTAATCTTCAGGTAAATAATGGTCACAAGACTTGTAACTGACAAATTTAAGACCACACCAGCACAAGTGTGGTGTGTGTACAATTACCATTGCACATGCATTACTTGAGCACATGTGCTTGTCCTGCAAGTCTGTGCAATGCTCTGTGCGCTCACAATGGTGAAAGTTCACCACATCGATATTAGTTTGATTGCCTTTGCACAGTTAAGTCACAACATAATGCTACCTACAGAGATTGTATGAAATTCTTCAAATAGAGTTCCATGCTGATTTTAAATGCAAGATGCTGTCGCAGTTCGTAGGGGAACAATGTTGTCAGGGACAGTCATCAATCTTTATTACTTATTAATTAATTAATCATGTTTGTCTATTAATGGGCCATCTTTAAATCTGTAAATTGTTATAAGATGTAGTAAGTTAAAGAGTAAGTCAGAAATTATGTATGTAAGTAAAATTAGTGTTTCGTTACCAATGGGCTCCAGATTGACACCACACAGCAGACTTATGGTTGTCCTGTTTGGTAACTGCTGCTGGTGGCTGAATTGTCATGATTTATGTACTGTAATGGAGTTCCAAAAGTTTGTCATATGGGCCACAGTTTTTGTTTCATTGTATTTCATTACATGATCAGTGATAAGACTTAATGGCTTGATGGAAACGGGTATGTCAGATATTCTGCAATGTGTTAATGCAAATTGCATGTCATTTGCCGTATTTAAGATTTTCCACATGCACACGGAATCCTGTAAACACCTGTCCTGCACAAATGTCTTAGCTGACAGATCACAAAAGTGACAAAATTTTGGAAGGAGGACAGAAGATTACTTTGACTTTTTCTTCTTAATATCCTGTCTATTTTTGCTCAAAAGTTCCCGATATGTGGCGAATGTGCAGTCATTTTGAAAGCTTCATTGTCTTTATGGTTTTGAAATTTGTATGTCTGTAGAGCTCTTTGCACTTGCTAAGGCGAATATCTATTGTTCAGGAATACAGTTTGCAGATTTTGCTGTTCTATTTTCAGACTTTGAGCATCTGAGATGGTATTGACAAGGCTTTAGAATGCCCATTATTTGTGTCAAAAAGGTAGCAGCTTTTGAAACACAGAATGCCCAAGTGTACCATTGCTCATAAGGTGCTGGCCTATTGGAACAGCTGCCACCATCCATTATGTTGGTGGTTATAAGTAAACTGTCCCTATTTATCTCATTATAACAAAGAAACTAATTATTGCAAGAGTACCAAACTTGGTAGTATTAATTTCAAGGAAATTGGGAAGAGATATAATGCAGTATCAATCTAATTGAAACACTTTTAACTGTGCTGCTATGGAACAAAATACCATTACATACCAGTTCCATTACTGGTATAAAAGGGGGTCAGTATGCACCCATCAGTGTCCAGATGAGTCTAAAATAGGAGAATTGTATTCTGCACAGCAGAACACAGCATGTCCGTAGATATGCTGCCTACTTCCCTTGATATGTTGTTCTTCAGATTGCACATGTGTGAGTGTTACCCTTGGAAACCCTGTCCATCATGTAGCCCCACAACCAGAAATTACAGGGAGTGTGCTGGCAGGCCTGCACATAAGAGCTTCCCCCCCCCCCCCCCCTTCCCAGTGTGCTCAGCATTAATTTGCTGAGTACAGGCTTGGCAAACCCATGCGTCCTGCCAACATTCCTCCATACTATAAGCTCTATGCGTGCCTCAGTGATCACCATGGGGTGCGACAGTAGATTGTTGTATGTTGCTGAGTCTGGGGATCTTGGCTTAATCGCCTGGGTCGCAAAGACAATAAACCCCCCCCCCCCTCTCTCTCTCTCTCTCTCTCTCTCTCTCTCTCTCTCTCTCTCTCTGATTGATTGATAGCAGCCATGCAACTCCTCAGCATTATATATATATATAAAATCTCAATCTCAAAGTGAGCTACCTGCTGAGGAGTTGCATGGCTGCTGAGGTGTAACAGTCGCTAGTGAGCAACCTTTGGGGAACCTGCCGCACCTCAGTTGTATTAGGCTTACCCAGACAAACGGGGCTCTGCCTGGGTGGACCTTTATATCCCTAACTGCTCATGGAAACACAATAAAAAGAGCAAGAAATGTTGGTGGATGCACAACTGCTTTCTCTAAAAGAGACAGGGCTGACTTCAATGCAGCACAATATGACCCCCAATTGTTCTGTTCCCTAGCTGCCCCGTGGGAGGAACAATGGGCTAAATTTAGGGATGAGCCTTACCCAAATTTCTCATGTGCACTAGAACAGATGGAGAATCGTTCATGAATACCAAGCATCTTTTCTTTGTGGACAACTTAGAAGATAAGTATGGCAAAGTTACAGGAATGTAAAAAAAAAAAAAAATGAGAAGTGGTGCAGTCATCCTTGAAACAGCATCCCCTGCACAGTCAAGGACTTTACTGACCTGTGATAAGCTGGGAAATGTTTCTGTGACCATCACCACCTCCAAGTGTCTAAATATGGTTCAGGGGATTATTTACCACAGAGATCTCCTCCTGACATCTAATGACGAATTACACGTCAATCTTGAAAAACAGTGTGTCCATTTTGTCAGGCACATCTGCAGGAGGCCGGACAACAAGGTAGCCACCGGTGCCTTTATCCTGGCCTTCGAGGGCGATTCCTTGCCCGGAAAGGTCAAGGTTATGATATACCGGTTGATGTAAAACTTTTCCTCCTCCAATGTGTTGCATTAAGTGCTGGAAATTTGGGCACATGTCCTCGTGGTGCAATTCCAGCCCTACATGCAGAGAATGCGAGCATCCATCTCATCTGAACACTCCTTGTGCTCTCCCTCCGGTTTGTGTCACCTGTGAACAGCATCACCCAACCTTGCTCGCCGAACTACACGATGCTCCATAAAGAAAGTAAGATCATGGAGAATAAGACCATGGATAACTTCACATTCTTGCATGGCCACTACGGTCGGGAGTCCGAATCCCCCCTCGGGCATGGATATTTGTGCCGTCCTTAGTATTAGCTAGTTACAAGTAGTTTGTAAGTTTAGGGACTGATGACCCCGTAGTTAAGTCCCTTAAGCTCTACAAACATTTGAACATTTGATTTGAAACTTCAGTATACCGAGGCAAAAAACCAACATGACTGACTGCACCCTGTCACATTAAAGTTATCTTTTGCCACTGTCATATTGTCACCACTTCCTCCGGTAACAACAGTACCTAAATCTGACAAACACTGTGGGCTTTCAGGGCCATAAAACTGTCAGCCTCCTCGATGGTTGGGGGCTCTCAATCATATGCTCCCCCCCCCCCCCCCATATCTCATGTGGGAGCACCCCCCCCCCCCCCCCAAACCATTGGGGACAACAGCCCCGTCATTCAGCCAGAGAAGCAACGGCTTACTCCCCTCAGGGGCTCAGCATTAATTTGCTGAGTACGGGCTTGGCGAACCTGGGGTCCTGAGCTGTGGGCTGTGTCGCACCAACAGGCCGCTACACCGTAAGCTCTGTGTGCTTAAACGACCATCGTTCGGCGCGATGATGGAACATTGTACGTTTCAGAGTCTGGGGATCTTGGCTTAATCGCCCGGGTCGCGAGGACGGTACAAACCTCTATAAAAAAAAACCTCAATCTCGAGGTAGAACAGCCGCTAGCGAGCAACCTCTGAGGAATCTGCCGCACCTCAGTTGTATAAGGCTTACCGAGGCAAGCGGGGCTCTGCCTGGGTGGACCTTTAGTTCCCTAGCTGCTCGTGGGACGAGAATGAAGCGAGCAGAAGATAACGTTGGTGGACGTATAACCGCCGTCTCAAAGCGTGGGAAGTTTCATGCCACTTCTTATGACCCCAAGCCGTTCCCTTCCTTGGCCACGCCCTTGGAGGAACGCAGTGCTGCTAATAGAAATGAGCCGTATTCGCCTAGATATTTAGTATGTACAAGGACTGATAGGGAATCATTTACGACAGTGAAGCCTCAGTTCTTCGTATACCACCTGGAGGAGAAGTTTGGAGATGTGGCGTCCCTCTCCAAGATGCGTAATGGCTCTGTGTTGATTCTCACCGCATCCCCAGCCCAGTCGCGGGCGTTGCTTGCTTGCGATAAGCTGGGAGATATCGCGGTCAACATTGCGCCACATAAGTCCCTCAATCTGGTCCAGGGCATTATTTTTCACAGGAATCTCCTCTTACAATCTGATGAGGAGCTGCGCGCCAACCTCGAGCGGCGAGGTGTTCACTTCGTCCGGCGCATCCATCATGGGTCTAAAGACAATAAGGTTGCCACCGGTGCCTTCATCGTAGCCTTTGAAGGCGATACACTGCCGGAGAAGGTGAAGGTGATGTGCTACCGGTGTGATGTCAAACCCTACATCCCTCCTCCTATGAGATGCTTCCAGTGCTGGAAGTTTGGGCATATGTAGTCCCATTGCCCTTCCAGCGCCACTTGCCGGGATTGTGGACGTCCAGCCCACCCGGACGCCCCATGTACTCCACTGCCCATGTGTGTGAACTGTGGCCAGGAGCATCCTCCCTGCTCATCACAATGCCCTATGCTCTGGAAAGAATGAAAAATCATTGAATATAAGACCTTGGACCGGTTGACCTACACTAAGGCGAAAAAGAAATACGAGCGCTTACACCCAGTAGCCATGACGACTTCTTTTGCGGCAATTACATCGTCAGCACCATCTGCGGTGACATCCATCTTCTCTTCTCATTCTTTTTCTGTGGGCCTCCAGGACCGCAAACCTACATCTGCCCCCAAGGTGGTTGGGGGCTTCCTTCCTTCTTCTGCTCCCAAGGTAATTGCCTCGGGAGCAACCTCCACCTTTCTGCTGGAGACACAACAACCTTCTCTGGCACCCCTCGTTCGGAAGGGGTCCCTTGGGACCCTCCCTTCCGAGGGTTCCGCCCGTGTCACTTCCGACACACGCCAGCAGCAGGCAAAACCGAAGGCTGCTGGACGCAGGGCCTCATGCTCCTCCTCAGTCCCTGCGGCTAAGTCTGAGAAGCCAGCCATGCCAGCAAAGCCCCCGAGGGATAAGAAGGATCGGAGGAAAAAAGTTGACAATGACGACTTGAAGGTTACCACGGTGGCTCCCGAGCCACCTCACCCCTCCACCTCGACCTCTGGGGACGAGATGGAGATTTTAGCGTCCCCAGACGACCTCGCCATCGGGGACATCCCGGAAATAATGGATACTGAGCCAGAACAACGGCATTCAGCGAATTTGAGTGACGCTGATTTGTAATCTTAATGTCTTCCCAGTTATCAGACAGCATCATCCTCCAGTGGAACTGCGGTGGTTTCTTCCCCCATCTGGCTGAGCTACGACACCTTTTAAGCATAACACCTGCCTTCTGCATTGCCTTACAGGAAACGTGGTTTCCAGCAATGCGGACCCCAGCCCTTCGCAGCTACAGGGGATATTACTGTAACCGTAGCTCATATAACAGTGTCTCAGGTGGTGTGTGTGTGTGTGTCCTTACTTCTGTTCATAGTGAACCTGTGCCCCTTCGTACACCACTAGAAGCAGTGGCTGTCAGGGTAAGGACAACACAAGAGTTTACCATCTGCAGCCTTTATCTCCCTCCAGATGGTGATATTTCTTTGAATGTTTTGGCTGCACTTATATCGCAACTATCCCCGCCTTTCTTCTTATTGGACGACTTCAACGCCCATAACCCATTGTGGGGTGGTACTACACTTTCTGGGCGGGGCAGACTAGTCAAGTCTTTACTTTCTCAACTCGACCTCTGCCTCTTAAATACTGGTGCCCCCACACAATTTAGTGTGGCGCATGGCACGTTCTCGGCCATTGATTTATCGATCTGCAGCCACGGCCTTCCACCATCTGTCCACTGGAGAGCCCACGACGACCTGTGTGGTAGTGACCATTTTCTCCTTTTTCTGTCACTCCCACAACGTCAGTCCCCAGGACGCTCCCCCAAGTCGGCTTTAAGCAGGGCTAACTGGGAAGATTACACGTCCACTGCTATTGTTCGACCTCCCCCACTCGATGCCATCGATGTGGGGGTCGAGGGTGTCACTCACACCAATGTTTCTGCTGCAAACGCTGCAATTCCATGCTCCACAGGGTGCCCACGGCGGAAGAGAGTGCCGTAGTGGTCGCCGGAAATAGCCGAGGCTATTAGAGATCGTAGGCGGGCCTTACAGCGCTACAAGCGTCATCCCTCTCAGGAGCATCTCATCAATTTTAAACGGCTTCGCGCTCGTGCTCGCCAGCTAATAAGAAGACGGAAACAAGAGTGCTGGGAGAGGTACGTCTCCAGTATTGGGACGGGTACCTCTGTCTCACAGGTCTGGGGTAGAATCGGGCGGTTAAAGGGATTACAGTCACCAGTAGGAATACCCGGAATCTCCACAAATGGAGTTCTATGTACGGACCCGGCCACACTTGCAGAGATGTTTGCCGAGCATCATGCCCGCTCTTTTGCCTCTGCAAATTATCCACCGGCCTTCCGTACAGTAAAGGAGAGGGTAGAACGCCAGTCTCTCTCCTTTCGTACCCGCCGCTCTGAATCCTACAACACTCCCTTCACTGAGTGGGAGCTCCTCAGTGCTCTTAACTTACGTCCTGACACGGTGCCTGGGCCTGATAGCATCCATGGCCAAATGCTGAAGCACCTTTCAGCAGACAGCCTGCGTAATCTTCTTGCAGTCTATAACCGCATTTGGTGTGATGGTGTTTTCCCGTCACAGTAGCGGGAGAGTATCATCATTCCAGTGCTTAAACCAGATAAACATCCTCTTTCCGTGGATAGCAATCGGCCGATTAACCTGACTAACGTTCCATGCAAACTGTTGGAGCGGATGGTCAGTCGGCGGCTGTGTTGGATTCTGGAGACTCGAGGCTTACAGGCTCCATGCCAGGGCGGTTTTCGCCATGGTCGATCTACCACCGACAATCTGGTATATCTCGAGTCTGCAATACGCACAGCCTTTTCCAGGCGCCATCATCTTGTTGCCGTCTTCTTTGATATACACAAAGCATACGATACCACCTGGCGACGACACATCAACACTTTATATGACTGGGGCCTCCGGGACTCCCTACTGATTTTAATCCAGAATTTTTTAGCTGTCCGTACCTTTAGTGTTCAAATTGGTGCTTCCCTGAGCTCCTCTCATATCCAGGAAAACGGGGTTCCTCAGGGCTTTGTTTTAAGCATTCCATTATTTTTATTTGCCATCAACGGTTTGGCGACAGTGGTTGGATCGTCGGTGTCCCCTTCACTTTATGCTGACGACTTTTGTCTCACTTTTAGTTCCTGCAGCACCTAAGTTGCTGAGCGCAGGTTGCAAGGTGCTATTCGGAAGGCGCAGACCTGGGCGCTTATCCACGGCTTTCAGTTTTCTGCTATCAAGACCCGAGTGATGCACTTCTGTCGGCGTCGGACTGTCCACCCGCACCCTGAACTTTATCTTAATGGTGAACTACTTACTGTAGTAGACACTCATCGTTTTTTGGGCCTTGTTTTCAACTCACGGCTGACGTGGCTCCCCCACATCCGTCAACTAAAACGGGAGTGCTGGCGCCACCTCAATGTCCTCCGCCACCTGGGCCATATGACCTGGGGAGCTGACCGCTCCACCCTGTTGCGGCTCTATCAGGCTCTGGTGCAGTCCCGTTTAGATTTTGGATGTGTCGCCTACGGTTCTGCTTCACCCTCAGCATTGCACTTGCTGGACCCCATCCACCACTGTGGGGTTCGCATCGCAATGGGTGCCTTTCGTACCAGCCCTGTGACCAGCTTGCTTGCTGAGGCCGGTGTACCACCTTTGTCGATCCGTCGCCGACAACTGCTTGCAGCCTATGCAGCGCTCGTGCACAGCTCATCAAGCCACCCGAACCACCGTGTTCTTTTCTCCCGCATGGTCGTCCATGACCGACGACGACGACCCAGGTCGGGTAATACGATCGCCTCCAGGGTCCAGTCACTGCTGCAGGAACTTGAGTCTTACCCTCTACCACCTCCATATCGGGTCCACACACGTACGCCTCCGTGGCGCCTGCCAAGGCCGTCTATTTGCCTGGACTTGGTCTGTGGACCCAAAGACTCAGTTCCACCTGCAGCTCTCGGTCGCCAGTTTTTAGCACTCGTAGCTAGATTTCCTGGACACGACCTAATTTACATGGATGGTTCGAAAGTTGAGAGCCGGGTTGGTTTTGCATTCGCTCATGACACCCATGTCAAACAACGCTCTCTACCGGCTGGCTGCGGTGTCTATACTGCAGAGCTGGTGGCAATTTGCCGCGCACTCGAGCACATCCGGTCCTGCTCAGGTGAGTCCTTTCTCATCTGCAGTGACTCCCTGACCAGTGTTATCCGCGGTCTCCTCTGGTGTTGGGAATTCAGGAGGCCCTATCTGCCCTTGACAGGTCCGGTCGATCAGTGGTGTTCCTCTGGTCCCCGGGCCATGTCGGTATTCCAGGCAACAAACGTGTTGATATGCTGGCCAAGCAGGCTGTTGAGGCGCCTGTTTTAGAGATCGGCCTCCCGGCTGCTGATCTGTGGACAGTGCTGCGACATCGAGTGCATGAGCTTTGGGCTACTGTGTGGCATAGCCTGGCAACAGCCAACAAACTCTGGGCTATAAAGGAAATGACAGCTGTGTGGCATTCTTCCATGCGGACCTGCCGCCGGGACTCCGTAGTCCTGTGCCGGCTTCGCATTGGCCATACATGGCTGACACACGGCCATCTCCTTCGTGGCGAGGAACCGCCTGTGTGACACTGTGGCGCCCGCTTGACGGTGGCGCACATCTTAGTTGAATGCCCTGTTTTAGCACCTCTGCGGCGGAGTTTTAATTTTCCTGTGCTTTTATCCCAAGTTTTAAGTGACGATGCCAAAATGGCTGACACTGTTTTAAGTTTTATTCGGGACAGTGGTTTTTACCGCTTTATTTAAAGCTTTTGTTCAGTGTCTGTGTCCATCTTGTCATGACCTCCGATTGGAGGTTTCCCTTTGTTTCCGTGTGCCTGACTTTTCCTATTTTTAGTCTCACGGGCGGTCAGCCACAGACGTCGGCTTTAACAGCAAAAAATAAAATGTAAGTCGGTTATACTGTGTGATTGTCATTGTTTTAGTTGTCTCTTGCCGATTTTGTTGTCCTTTCACTGACTCGGGGGATTTTTCTCCCCCTTGTTGTTCTCCACTCAGGCTCTTATAAGCGTCCGCGCCTTTTGAAGTGACGCCTAACAATGGAATGGGGGACTGATGACCTCCGTAGTTTTGTCCCCCTAAAACATCCAAACAACAACAACGGCTTACTCAGACTCCTCTCACTAGGAAGGGGGGTCCCTTGGGACACTCCCTTCCGAGGTTTCTCTGAGTATGCCAGAGGATCACAGTCAATGGCTGAATGACCAGCAAACTGCTGAGAGAAGGGTTTCTGGCTCCTTGCCAATCCAGAGAAGCCCTTAACACCAAAGGGCCTGCAAGAGGAGAGGAGGAGGAGGAGGAGGAAGAAGAAGGAATCTTCATTGACCGAATACAACCTCTTCTGCTTCTGAGAATGAGGTGGATGTCCTTGCATCCCCTGAGGATCTCGCCATAACAGAGAACCCGTGGTTCTCGATCCTGCAGATTTGGAGCAGTTGGCAGCAGATGTTCCCACGGAATAACCCACTCCTTTTTTTATATCGTAGCCTTTCAGCTTGGAGAAAATGTAATTCTCCAGTGGAACTGCGGTAGCTTTTTTCACCACCTGACTGAGCTGCGATGATTACTGTTCTGCTACCCTGCACTTTGTTTAGTTGTGGAAACCTGGTTACCTCCCAGTAGATCCCTGCCCTTTGTTGCTATCGGGGCTATTTTACAAACAGGTCCATAAATCACAGGGTATCTGGTGGTTTCTGTCTGTACATCCTTGCCACTGTCCCAAGCACTTCTGTGCCTCTTCACACTGCTCTCAAAGCGGTGACAGTCAGAATCCGAGCAATGCAGGAATTCACCATCTGTACCATTTACTTCCCCCAGATGAGGTCATGCCTCTAACTGACCTTGGTCGCTCAACTAACCCCACCATTTCTCCTTTTGGGGGATTTCAATGTTCATCACCCATTGTGGGGTGGAAACCAGGCCACAGTAGGGACACTGAGACCTTTTTGGCACAGCAAGACTTCGGCCTCCTGAACACTGGTGCCCCCACCCATTTTTGTGTGGCACAAGGCACATAATCGGCCATAGACCTGGTCACTTATAGTGCTATCCTTCAACCGCACCTTAACTGGAGGGCCCATGATGACCTATGTGGCAGTGACCACTTTCCAATCCTTGTGCCGTTCCTGCTGTTTCACCCTGCAGGTTGCGTGCCCCAATGGTCTCTCAATCGGGCAGATCGGCGGGGTTATACCTTGGCTGCTACAGTTCCTGTACCACTGTCAGCTGACGCGGATTTGGTGATCCAACAAATCACTACTGCCATAGTTTCCTCCACTGAGGCTACAGTTCCTGCTACCACCAGCTCCCCTCAGCGTAAGTCTGTTCCTTGGTGGACTCCAGAGATCGCTGAAGCCATTTGGGATTGTCGGTGAGCACCACCATAGAACACCTGAATGCTTTTAAATGGCTCTGGGTCCACTCTCGACGGCTCATCCGACAGAGTAAGCAGGATAGTTGGAAGAGGTACGTAGCCCGTCTTGGATCTCACGCCTCCCCTGATTGGGTGTGGTCCCAAGTTTGGCATCTTTTCAGGTACCTTCCACTTCTCTCTGCATTCGGGGTACTATCTGTATGGATTCTTATCTTTATCGCTGAGAACATGGCAGAGAATTATGCGTGCACCTCTTCAACCACAGCTTACAGTGCAGGATTCTGCACCCTCAAAGAGCGAGTCAAGCGGCGATGGCTATCATTTTGCACATGTCACCAGGTGCCATATAATGCATCCTTTAGTGAGTTGAAGTTTGAGTGCCCTTGCTGCACATCATAATACCTGTATATTTGTCCAGGACCAGATCGTATTCATAACCAATTCCTTCATCATCTTTCTGCGGACTCTCAATACCAACTGCTCACCTTGTTTAATCACCTCTGGGCAGAAGGTATTTTCCCATCTCAATGGCAGGATAGCACTATCATCCCGGTGATCAAACCTGGCACCAATCTGAAGGAGGCTGATAGTTACTGTCCAATTAGCCTCATCCATGTTCTGTGCAAACTCTCTGAATGTATTGAGAGTCAGTGGCTCATTTGGATCCTTGAAAATTGGGGACTCTTGGTCCCACTACAAGGGGGCTGCCATCAGGGCCACTCTGCAGTTGACAATCTAGTGTCACTGGAGTCAGCTATATGTACAGCTTTTACCTGCCATGAACTCCTTGTTGCTGTCTTCTTCAATCATTGAAAGGCGTATGACACCACCTGGCGCCACCATATACTGCCTATGCTGTACGTCTAGGGCTTATGGGGCCCACTTACAATCTTTATATGGAATTTCCTTTCCCACCACTTTTTTAGGATTAGGATTAGTGTCACTTTTAGCTCACCTCACATTCAAGAGAACTGTGTTCCAAATGACTCCGTTCTCAGTGTACCTCTATTTCTAGTTGCAATAAACAGTTTTGCTGAGGCTGTGGGGTCATTGGTCTGTACCAGCTTGTTTGCCGATGACTTTTGTCTATATTTTAGCTCCGTTAGTATTGGTATCACTGAACGGCAGCTACCTGAAAAGCTGAATCATGAGCCTATGCCTATGGTTTTCAGTGCAGAAAACCCACTTAATGCACTTCTGTCGCTGTTGGGTAGTGCACCTGGATTTGGAGCTATACCTGGGTGGTGAATTGCTTCTTGTCGAAGAGACGCATCGGTTTCTCGGCATGGTATTTGACGATCAACTTACTTGGGGCCACACTTTGTCAGCTGAGGCAAAACTGCTGCTGACACCTAAATATTCTCCACTGCCTTATTCCCACTGTTCGGGGGGCTGCCTGCTAAGGCCCTGATACAATTAAGGCTTGACTATGGGATCTTGGTATATAACTCTACAGCACTGTCAGCATTGCGGATCCTTGATCCCATTCATCATAGTGATGTTTGGCTAGTGCCGGGGGCTTTCCACATAAGCCTGCATGCTAAAGCTGCGATCCCTCCCTTGCACTACTGCTGGCAACAGCTTTTTGCCTCATATGTTGCCAGTGTTCACACCACGCCCAACCAGCCAAATTGCAGGCTGCTCCTTCCGGCTGCTGCCCAGGTCTGGTCTTCCAATCGTGGTCCAAGTTTGAACTATCCTCACCTTGCTCGAGTCCCTCCCTCTCTCTCCTGCTTTCTCCTTCAGATCCCGTACCCCTCCTTGGTGCTTCCCCCGCTTGCAACTCCACCTTCAATTGTGCTGTGATCCAAGGGCATTAGTTCCACCATCCAAATTCAGTCGCCAGTTTCTGGCCCTACTCGACACTTTCTGTGGTGCAGAAATGGTTTATACTAATGGCTCCTTGCTAGATGGAAGACTTGGATATGCGTATGTCCACATCGACCACTTTGAACAACGCTCCCTGCCTCCTGGCTGTACCATCTTCACGGCAGAGGTGAACACAAGAAATCGTACTCTCAAACACCTCTGTGCATGCCCAGGAAGTTGTATGTCATTTGTAGCGGCTCCCTGAGTGGCTTGCGAGCCCTTGACCAGTATTTTCCAAAACACCACTTGGTGTGGTTCAATCACGACTCGAGTTTTCTGCCTTGGTAAGTCTGGCCATTCTGTGGCCTTTGTTTGGACCCTGGGCCACATTGGTACCCTAGGGAACAAACATGCTGATAATCTGGCCAAGCAGGCCAACAACTCTAGCCCCTTGATATCGGTATCCCAGAAAGGGATATCCGATTGGGATTGCACTGCAGAATCCTTGCGGCCTGAAATTCCGAATGGGTCAATGTTGAGCACGCTGAATAAGCTCTGTGCGGTCAAGCTTTCAATGGCAGCATGGAAGTCTTCTTTCAGGCCTTCTTGACTGCCCTTTTTACAGCAGTCGCCCGCTGCACTCGATCTTATCCTCAGAGATGATGCCGCTATGGCTGATCGTGTTTTATGTTTTATATGCACAGCAGGTTTTTACTATTTAAGTTAATGTTGGGTACCTTAGCCTCATCTCTCAGGCGGCCATCCCTCCAACAATTTTTAATCTGTTGTTACTAATGTGTTGTTAGTCCTGCTCTTAACTGGCAGACCGAGCGAGGTGGCACAGTGGTAACACACTGGACTTGCATTCTGAAGGATGGTGGTTCAAATCCGCCTCCGGCCATCCAGATTTAGGTTTTCCGTGATTTCCCTAAATCCCTCCAGGCAAATGCCGGGATGGTTCCTTTCAAAGGGCACAGCCGATTTCCTTCCACATCTTTACCCAAACCTTCAGAGCGTAAGCTCCATCTCTAATGACCACGCTGTCGATGGGACGTTAAACTCCAAGCTTTCTTCCTTCCTTCCTTAACTGGCAGTTTTAGTAAGTGCAGTGCGACTGGCACATCCTTTCTTATCCTTGTGATCATCCAGCCACGGTATTCTGCTGTATTGTTTTATTTGAGTAAATCTTTAGGTTTGGGCCTTTTGACTTTTATTGTTTTATGTCTCTCTTTTATCAGTCTAGCAATCATACGTGTTGAGTGATAGTTTTATCTTTGTCTAACTTATGTTGAACTGCCTTTGCTCGGAACAGGGGCTGATGATCTCGCAGTTTAGTCCCCTCTAAAAAATAACAACAATAGTGTATACTCACTCCCAAATGTTTGGACTTAACATTAGATACAATGGAATTTTTCTACTAATAGTGCCATTCTTAATAATTTTCATTCTTCATTATGTCAGAACATCATGTGTGACATGTAAGAAAATTGATGAAAAAGAGTGTGGAAGGATTCACGTAACTATGAGGCTTCAACTCTTATAAAGTAGAGCTTCATAACGTTACTAAATCCGTATTTCTATAAAGATTTACGTGTAGAAGAAAGGACAAATTTGAGCTAATTAGCTTCCTTCATCTCCAGTATCTGTTCCATATTTAACCATAAAAGCAAAAATTTAGGTGTAATATGACTGTGCCTGTTCTATTTTTCACATAGAAAAAATACATCGTATGATTTTAGCAGGATGTGTCACACGTAGTGGAGTAGACCCAGGGTCAGTTAAAGGTTATCACAAGAATCACAGCTGTTGAGGTCCCTGATATTAACAGGAGGGGTGGGGGATCATGGGGGAGGCTCCAAGATTGAGAGGGGGGGGGCCTCAATTGAGGTGTACCCCAAAAATTGATATGGCCCCTTATGTTAAAATAGGTAGGTAGGCAGCCTTAACATTAGTTCTGCTGTTAAGTGCATCATAAATGTTGATTTTGTGTTTCGTTATACCGGGCAGCTTTGATGAATACCACAGCAGTAATTCTCCAAGTGAACTAGTGACAACACAAATATCCAGTTCTACAATGTTAGACTGAGTGTGCCGTATGGTCCAAAATAGACAGGTAACATTAGTTTACAGCCCTCAGTTGTTGCAATTCTGTAATAATCTGCTTTCTCTCAACTGTATTTTTTTTATACATTATAAAATTGGCACACGATTCTTTGCTGCTAAATTTGTGACTTAAATAAAAACATTATATTAGACATGATTCCTGACATTATTCGAGGGTCATTTTGAACATCATATTTCAACACTATAGTTATACTTCTTAACATAACATGAGGGATTTGTCACATGTGGAAACTATTTTGAAAGATTTAAGGACAGTCTTTTTGAACGATTTTGAAAAGTATTTAGTAATTTACTGTAACAGATACAAATAAAATCAATTCATAACTGTTTTGGTATTACTGGTAATGTTGGAAATTCCTATTTTGTGTTGGTTTAAGTACAGGTTCCTTCATTTTAAGTGCATACTCCTATATTTGTGATATAAGGTTGTGTTTTTAGTGCAGACCTAAATTTGCTGTACATTACTTTTGTAGATATTTTAATGCCCACATGTAATGTGGCTTAAACAACTGCCAACAATGGCACTTTAAAATTAGAAAATGTAAAACAAAAAGTTAAACAAATATATTATGAAACCTACACTATCCAGTATTCTGACAGTTGACCTCAATACACTACACTCCATGAAGATCACTGAATTAAATCCTAAGCAGACAGGAAAGTGGCTGTAAATGTCACATGTGCTTAGTTTGTTTTGTTGAGCTATGGTCTGGTTATTTTAATGGGTCCAAGTACACACAGCACATAACACATACAATTGGCATCAATAATGGATGCAGGAAGCTTGAGCCTCCTACTTTTCTACCATACATCATGAATCAAGTGCAAATAAACTTGGTTTTCTAGAATAAAATTTCTTGCCTAGTGTTTTCAGCATATTTTTTTAAGTGTGTCCTGTTTGATAGCTGTGATTCTGCCGTCTGCTAGTACAGCTAGATTGTCTACGAAGGCCAGGCAACATATCTACAGGTTGCCTTTCCTAGATGAGTAGGTTTGTAGTAGTTCTGCTTTTTAAGTTCTTTCTTCCATTCTCTAATGACTTGATCAAGTTGAAGAGCAATGATGACAAGATGTCACCTTGTCATACAGCAGTCTTTATCTCTAAAGTCTTTGATATACCACAAATGAATTTCATCAGTAAATGTTTGTTTGATGAGGAGTAGTGTTTTGTGTCAAGTAGCACATTAAAGAGGGATTCTCAATTGATGGATTCATACGCGTTTTTCAACAAACATATGAGTAAGTGGATAGCTTCAAGTTGCCTTATATTTTTCGTTTTCCAGTTGAAAATTTGCTCTGCACGGGATCACCCTGGTTGGAAGTCTGCTTTATAATACCCAATCTTGTGTTCAACCTGCCCTTTAGTTCTCTGACAAATTCAAGCCGAGAATGTCTTGTAAGTGACCTG
This sequence comes from Locusta migratoria, assembly GCA_026315105.1. Classification (NCBI taxonomy): domain Eukaryota; kingdom Metazoa; phylum Arthropoda; class Insecta; order Orthoptera; family Acrididae; genus Locusta; species Locusta migratoria. The sequence goes on along the minus strand of CM048755.1, from coordinate 353,882,809 downwards.
AACTAGAGTAATTACACTGTGGTTATTATCATAAAATTTGTCACCTTTTTTATATGTTGGGTGGATAAGTTACATTTCCAGTCTTCAGATAGGTGTTCCGTTCATGGATTCAATTTGTCACATGATTGTCACATGAATTGTCGTAATTCTCTGAATTTGTTCCTGTAAACTGTTCCAGACTGTAAAGAAGGGGAGGGAAGGGGGGGGGGGAATTTTTGTGTCCCAGCCTCATCGCCGCTTTTGTGTCTCGTTCCGTCGTAGGTGTCGGTGGCCGAGTAGAAAAGTACCGACACAGGAATAAAGGAAGCACGCTTGTGCAGGTACGGAGGGGAGCAGCCAGTGGGACAGCAGAAACTAGAAACACTAGAGTAAATTAGAACGAGATATATATTGCACAGAATTTATACAATACTTAACTTTTACATAGCTCAGTACTGCAGAATGCTGATACATAGTTGAGCTAGAGGCCTGCCTAGTGCCTATCCGATAGCCAAGTCTTCACTGGTGCCTATCTGATTCAGAAGTGTTAACTGGTTCCTATCTCAGTCCCCAGTGAACGATGTCGTTCAGTGGTGGCCACGAGCGGGGTTGTAGCAGAGGGCGCTCGTGGCTGACATCGTAAGAACGCCGCGACGTGCGTGCATGGCGGCGCGCGGCGAAAGTAGGTAGCGCGCACTTTGGACTTGTGCGACATCACAGGAATCATGCACACCCATCATCTGAATCATGATGGTTATGAGTTCATGCAAAAATCCTATAGAAAGAGACTTCTTTTTTTTCTGAATTTTCCAATTTTCTGGTAAAATTTCCGAATTTTTCTTCAATATACACCTAGTCCCATCAATGACAAACAAAACATAATAAACTGATCCATTTCCGTTACGCAGTTCTCAACTAATGATCTTTCATACATATGTCAAGTGATTTTTAGTTACATAAATAAACCATATGTAAAGGCATTTAAGATGGGGAAAAATACGGGAGCAGTGTTTCGTTATTCAAATAATGAATGATACAGATAAAGGCTTGCTCAGAACATCAATTATTATAATTGATAAAATTATAGTAAAATTATGTCTAAAGTTTCCACTTCCTATCAAGTTACAAGTTATGCTTGGCATTAAAAATAGCACCATATTCAGATAATGTTTGTTACCTAATAAAGCTCCTGATGAGTATTTTAGTGCATGTTATGTACTTATACCAAATATAAACTTTGAAAATGTAAGCTGGGGGACCTTAAATCAATTTTTTCCACTTGAAACTTTTATTTCCCATATTTTACACTATTTTCTTGTCTGCACTTTAGGCTGTTCTTTTCCACTCTAACATCCACTGCGTAGAGACATGTACATGAATGAAAACTATGTTTATAGGGAGAACATAAAATAAAATGTCGTGTAAACAATACAATAAATATCTGGATCACCAATGTCTGACATGCCAGGTAATTGCGCGAATTGTGTGGACACTATTCCAGACAGGCTGCTTGAACGTCAAATGAAGAACAAGAAAGAATACTGCAACTGACAGAGAACACAAAGTAGCTGTCCTGGTTATGACGCTAATGAATCAGCAAAGTAGTAAGAGATATACTGCCAATGAATGTGAAACCAGCCAGACGAGTGTCGTTCACATCTTGCATCGACACAAATTCCACCCCTATCGTCTGTCACTACATCAGGAACCCAGCAACCATGATTCCAAACATCGTACACAAATTTGTCAGTTTGCCTTCAGCAGCTGAGAGACGACACTACGTTTTTCCAACTTGTGCTCTTTACTAACGGAGCAACATTCACTAGTCACGGTAATGTAAATTTGCTTGACATGCACTACTGGGCAGCCAAAAATCCACATTAGCTTCACCAGGTGCAACATCAATAGCCATGGAGCATAAACATATGGTGTTCCATCATAAACAATTGAATTGTGGGACCTTACTTCATCCCAGGTGTGCTTACTGGACATTTGTACTTCCTTACGAGCATTCTGCCAGTTCTTCTAGATGAGGTATTCGAAAGTGTATGTGGCTGCAATACGGCAAATGTCCAGATCACTCATTGCATGTTGCAGCGCAAATACTGCAGGACGAAATTTTGTTGTAAAATGGCCCACGAGGTTCCTCGCTCTGACCCCCCCCCCCTCCCTTGATTTCGTTCTTTGGAGGACACTCAAAGATGAAGTCGGACCTCCTCACGCCCCTCTCGGCAGGAGGAGGTCATCCTGGCCCGGTTGCGGATCGGTCGTCACTGCCGTTTCAGCCACCGTCACCTGCTATCCGCCGACCCTGCACCGCTTTGCTCCTGCGGTGAACTGCTGACAGTGCGACATGTTTTACTGACTTGTGTTAATTTTAATCATCTCCGTGTAGCCCTTCACTTTCCGTCTACTCTGGAGGAAATTTTAGGTGATGACACCCGAGCAGCTGCTAGAGTTTTGCGTTTTATCAAATTGGCCAACTTATCGAAGGATATTTAACCCTTTTAATTGTCTTTTATCTTTCAATTTTAGCCTCTTCTTGATTTTCTGATAGCCACAAAATTTTTTTGAGATCTAGTGAATCTAAGTTCTTGTCTGGGCGCTAATGACCATAGAAGTTGTGCACCCTAAAACCACAAAATAAAAAAAAAATAAAAAAAAAAAAAAGAGAGAGAGAGATGAAGTCAATGAATCCCCAACTACACCAGATGATATGCGTCATCAAATTGCCAGTACATGTTCCTCATTGTTTTGAATGACAATTGAAAATGCGCCTTACAGTCTATGGTCAACATTTAGAACATGTTGAAATGAAGGATAAAGTTGTGTTTGTCTAACATAAACCTAATGCTATGTGCTTTGGGTGGTTACCAAAGCATTGTTAGTAAATTGTTTATTACAGTTAAGTGGGTACGAAATTGCACTGCAGTGTCAAATAACTCAACAATATGTATCACACATAGCTGGTAACACTGTCATTACATACTTACATTCATCACAATATTTTGTTAAGAAGAATATTTACTTTGGAATGTACAGGTGCTCACCAAATTATTTTAATGAAATGTTTAGTTCAATGAATGAGTTCCATATGATTTAATTTAGAGCATTGTAGGTTGAGACAGTTATCCAACAGCATGTACTGTACCTCACAGAAGCACACAGCCATGTACAGTTAACAATAGGACAATTATTCCTTCTATATTTAGAATATTTCATAGAGTAGTTGTTTTTTGTATCATATAAGACCTCCTTATTTTCAAAGAATGGACACATGATTCCTCCGTTTCATGTCACGTACATAAGGGAAGATAAACAAATGCAAAGTAGTTTTCCTAAGCCCTTTGTCATACTAGCCTATGTTATATGTCCATATACAACATTCATAGGTAAACCTCCATCCTTTGTATGTTTCAAGTTGTTTCATGGAGAAACAGTGTTACTACAGTCGGCACATGCCTGGTCTGTGATGCCAGTTTGGTAGTCTTTACACTGCTAATGCCAATTATGGTCACTGTCCCCTAAAATTCTAGGATAATTCTCAATTTTTTATGACCAGTTTTAACGTCAACATTAACAAATGCTATATCACTGTAATTACTTGCTTCAATATCTCTAGCAGAGCTAGAACTGTTCACCAAACAAAAATATATGTGCCCCTCGACAATCGAGAACGTGCCGAAAACCACATATCAATATGTGTAACAGTTCACGAAATAAAAGGTGTTAAGTTTTACATGACTCGACCTGTATATAAAAGTGACAAGTCACACTAGGTAATTTAGCTTTCCACAATCAGATGAACGTATGGCAGCGCATAAAAACATATCTAATATGAAGTGGTGATGCCCCACTTACAAAATTACCAATTACATTTTTATTTTTTTATTTTTCTGTCGTTCCTTTGGGTTTTCCCTATTTATTTTCTAAACCACCCCTGCACTAAACAAACAAAATAAAAAATATATTATTCAAATTGGTGAAGCCATTTCTGAGATTATATATATGGAAAAAATACATAATGTGAAATAAATTGTAGCATCAAGCAAACATCCGAAATCTAATATAATAATAATTTTGCCAGGCTCAGAGACCTGGTGCAAGTTTTTTGATTGGACGCCACTTCAGTGTTTAACATGTCCCTAACTGAAAGAGCCTATATATGCTTTCTAACCTAACATACCCAAGTTATCCAACTGGGAAAATTGGATCTACAGTTTAATGTGGAATTCGAACCAGTGTCATTTCTTGCAATTCATGACATTGTTAGGAGGTGGAGGCTACATTAAAACTAAAAAGTGAAAATATCCACGAGTCCACCAAGTTTTGAACTCCTAACCTTTCACTCCCCAATCAAGAACTTTTCCACTATCCCAGATTTCCAGTTGGAGAGCAGCAATAATTATTGGACACTTACCTAGGCTAGATAAACACATTTACTTTGCAGTAAAAAATAATATTGAAGTTATTAACAGGGAGAAAAAAACTATCCTTTCTTTTAAGCTAGACTAAATCACACACACTGCAAAATCTGATTAAGGTCAGTTGAGTAGTTTCAAAATTAATTGCAGACAAACATCATGTCAACATATATACACAAGAAGAAGGGGCTCATCGACATCTTAGAAATTTTTCCGGAGAAGCATTTAAACATTTAATTCTGTGTACAACCTGTTTATTACAAATTCTTTGTCACACATCTTAGTAATTTAATTATAAATTAAGAATAACACTAATAGTACAGATAACAAACAACTTAGGTTACATCAGATGGGCATATGCTTATTGCGTACGTTGCATATATCCATTTTTGGGTATCCAAGACAGGTGTTGAAGTCCCATGAAAATGTCCCGCAGTAGGTCTCGTAGATCACTTTTACATCGGGATATTCTTCGTGGAACATTTTTAGTGGTTTTGACAAACTTTAAAGGAATTTATATGCTGACGTACATTACTTAGTCTTGACAATAAGTTTTTGGTGGTGACTGACACGTTTTCCGTTTGTGTCAGATGGTGCACAGCCTGTTCTCTGTAGGAGCTCCATGAGCTATTAAATTTTTTTTAAAATTCATAATAGCCATGAAAGCTTTGTGACATAACTGAAATTCTTTTACAGGTTCCATCCAATCTTTGTTTGCAACAAGCCAAGGAACTCTGTACACATACGATGCATCAAAATGCCAAGAAACAACTATTTTTGTAGGTCGCTTCACTGGTATAACATAAATCAAACCACAGAGGTAAATAATCTGCCAATCATGTGATTAGAGTCAGTTAAACCCCTTAAAAATCTCTTTCTCTTGGTACTGACTGAAAGCACATCCAGCTACAATGACAGTCATCTCCCATCCCATGTAACCACGTAACTGTGGCTTCAACATTTTATTCCTTGGAGATAATCATCTATATGATTTATGTTTTCTTTTCTGTTGGTATACTGTAGTTCACTGACACACAAACTACAGAATAACATATTCTCATTAACTCTTCTTAGAAAATCATTGAATAAAGAGTACAGACTGTGCATTGCTTAATCAATAAGCAACAATGTGCTCCTACCTCACAACATTTTATGATTGTCAGTGTGAAAATGCAATGAGCCCATTTTTTCCTCTCTAAAATGTTGATGGGTCTCTTCTTTCCATGTATGGGATTGTTTGTAATTTTCTGTGCAAGGAACTTCTTTTCTCATAATATGAAAAGTCCGTATTGAAGTCCACATTGACAACAGCATGTGGTAGACAGATTAGCATTCTTGGGGGAGGGGGGGAGGTTGATGAGCCCCTTTTTACACACACACACACACACACACACACACACACACACACACACAAACAACCCACCATCACCACCACCAGCAGCTTTCTACAATAGTTTCAGGAGTCAACATTAACACGGTGTTGTCGAAGCATAATGCATGTAGAAGATTCTATGTGTGGATGGTGTTTCACACCTCACAAGACATTCCTATGATTGTCAACCACATATGGTAAATAGGGAATTTATTTCCCAGTTCTGAAGTACTGCTATTATTTCTATTGTGAAATCTGGTGAAAGCTGAAGTTTTAAGGACAATGATATCTAGAGGTACATACAAATACAAATGTGGGTACCTGTACATATCTTCAGTAATTGTAACTTTGCAGATAATAGCCTGTGGTGATGTAGATTCCAAGTCAATTTACAGTGATATATGTAATTATGAGGGTGATTCAAATGTAAAAAGTAATTTTTTTTTACATTTATTGATTACTTATCTACATAAATGAAACCCTCTGTTTTTCTCAACATAGCATCATGCATATTCTGTGTACTTTTGCCAGTGATAAGGACGCTTAAACAATCCTTGTCCAAAAATGTTTTAGGGCACATGCTCCTCGATGTCTTCATTATTTTCAAATCAGTTCCCTCTGATTATTTCAGGGATGAATTTGGGAGGTGGGATGGGCAGGGGGGGGGGACAAAAATAGTCATTGGGGGACAAATCGGAACTATAGGGAGGGTGTTAGAAGGTTTCCCAGAACATGTCCTTTAATTCTTCCTTGTCAAATTTGCAGTGCGAAACCTAGTGTTGTCATGAAGAAAGATGACGTCTCTGATACGTTTTTCACTTTTTTGTTTCAGTAGGAGTCTTTCGGTGACATTAAGAACTGGCAGTAGTAAGTTGCAGTCTCCGTACATCAAATGTGAAGAAAGTCAATGAGTAACACTCCTCTGTAGTGAAAAAACACAGTTGCAAGAACTTTTCCAGCTGAGAGGTGGGTTTTGGCCTTCATTGGGCAGGCTTCATCTTTTCTTCACCTCTCCTTAATCTCCATTTTGGATTTTGGAGTGTAATGATGAACTCGTGTCTCATCACACGTCACAATGCACTAAAAAAAAAAATCGTTCCCCTTCTCGATGGAATCAATACAGAAGTTTCTCACAGATTTCTAACCAGACTTGTTTTTGCTGTTCTGTTAACAACTTCAGAATCCAATGAGTACTAATTTTCCTAAAGCCAAGTTGTTCACTGACAATGGTATGAGCACTCCCAATTATGGTAGCCACTTCTCCTACCATTTTTTTCAACAGTGCACATCATCTTCAGTAAGCTCTTGAACAGCATGGATTTTGTCATGTCTGAGACTTGACGTCAGGCATTGAGCAGGACCTTCATTTCTAAAAGTTCTCTTGTGCCCTTATATTGTCTTACCCAAGTAAGCACTCGGTTCTGGAACAAAATGTAATGCCTACAAAATGTCGAAATAAGTTAAAGTCACTGAGGGTTTCCCCACTTCATGAATTAAAAACTTGGTAATACACTGCATATCATATGAAGAAACCTATTGCCCACTAGTGACTGTACTAAGGTCAGAACAGAGTGTAGCAGCAAACGAAGCTGGTCCCTCTTCCCTAACATATCAACCCACTCCACCAACTGGCTACACAGTACACTGGTGCAATCACCATTTATATCTGAATCACCATTGTAATAATTACTTTATTGTCAACAGTACAAAAATCTACACACACACACACACACACACACACACACACACACACACACACACACACACACACACACCAATGGTTATTACAATGAGAACTGTATTTTATATTATGACAAATTAATGAACATTTTATAAACAAATATAACTTTTAATATTTGACAATGGAAAATCAAGATTGGAATGTCAATAATAGAAAATAGGTAATAACTCACCATAAAGACGATTGCTGAGCTGCTGACAAGCACGTAAAATAGACAATCACATTCACACAACTTCAATACTTGCCATGGCCTTCATGAAAAAAAAAAAAAAAATCGCACTGACATGTTTTACGGCCCACTTTAGATTTGCAGTTTTATAAGTTTTGCAAACATTTTGGACCAAAATAATAATCTGAATAATAAAAAAATATGTTGATAAGATTATGACTCTGCTATTGTGATAATATCTATGCACCCAACACGTAATATTCTTTCTGACCGATTTTAACAATCAGCTAAAATTATATGATGTTTGAGTTTAGCTTTGACAAACATACTCTTTATTTAACTTCTACCTCTTTGAACTATCATTTTAATATCTTTCCCACATTTTCGTTAAAATATTATCACCTGTCTTGCCTTGGTAGTACTAAGTTTAGTTTCTTTGCCTGTACTGGTTACGAATGACTATAGGTTGGAATGAACATAGCATACATTTCGCGTTCGGACGAATGACTATAGCCTGGATGAAACACAGCGTACATTCGGCGTTCATCAATCAATCACGTGACATCCCTCGCCCCAAAATCTCTTTTGTGTACGCCATCTTGCTTTCTCTACTTGATGATTTTCTTATTATAACTCAAGCATTGTCATTTCACAGCAATGACGCACTGAAAATTATCAAAAACACGTTGTTCTTATGACAATGAATTATAATCTAATGTTGGTTAGTTAGTTAACACCTGCCATTGATTGTATGTGAATCCCGGATTACTCTCGCAGCTTTCTGCCATAGTGTAATAGGCGAGGAATTAGTTTGTGATGTATGAACATGTTAGACGGTGGTTCGGAACTTGATAGGGTGCGGTTGCTCAGCGCGCTCAGTCAGAGGGTTGCCGGCATGGTAGCTTGATGCCCTGTGTAACGAGAGAACTAAGTTATCCGAAACGATCAAAATAGGACAAAATAAACCAACGTTCACAAAGTACCCAGTCAAACCGACATGACGTGGCAAGGCAGTGCACAGGCCTTCTCTACAGATGGGGTTGGTTCAATGCCATCAGTAATCAAAAAACTGAGTAAAATTCTCAATGAACAACCCAGAACCAATACGAACAAACGACCGCATAGCATTAATTTCACTGAAAAAAAAAAAAGTATATATGCCACTGTCAATTTTTTTGTCCCACTTTATATTTCCTCTTGGTACCTAAAAGGTTTTCGCACACTCTTGTTAACTGGACGAAGATGTATTCTGCAAGATTCTGAGTTGTTCAAAGGTAATAGCACTTTCTCTGAAAAGTGCATTTGTTCTGTTTCTAGAACATGCCATGAAATACAGAGCAACGAATTGTAAACATAGACTTCTTTAACACATGTACATAAATTGGGGAGATACTGTTACAATGACTGTTGTAAATGACGTATTGATAGCACTAACTTTGTATATATATTGAGTACTAGAGTTATGTGGAATTCAGTATTACTACACTTATTTTGTTTATGATTTTAGCTGTAAAAGAAAACGTAATCATGGTTTGAAATAGAATAATTGCTCTTTATTTTAGTGCAGAACAGTGTAATATGAACAAAGTCATATCTGAACTACAAGAAAGGTAATACCATCTACGTTAAAAGCGTCCATAGCAACCATGTCAACGACAAACATTTTAGTAGATGCATTGATTCTAATTAATGACTTTCAGTATATTCCACAAATATGGAATAAATGCTTAGAAAAAAATAAAGAAGGTAATTTGTTGCAATGTATACGCTTCCTTTCTGTTTCATTAAGGAACTACAGTTTCCACAGAAATCTTGGACTTCCTTTATATACGAAACTACCTGTATCAGCACTTTGTGCAAAATGTTCATTATTACAGTATCCTCCCAGTTTACGTGCATATGCTTCAGAAGACCATTGTTCAATTCGTTGATACGTATTTCACGGCATGTTCACGAAATAGAACAAACACGCATTTTAGAGGGAGCATTCTTACATATGCACAACTCTAAACATTGAAGAACATAGCTCTATTTAATTAATAAGTGTGTGAAACCCTTTTAGGGAGGAGAAAAAAAATTGCCAGTGGCGGGTTCCGAACCACTGACCTTGAGCATCACAGACCAATGCATTACTAATTTATTACCAAATCTTTGTCATTCACCAGCGATGGCTAGACAGACAGCGTCAAAATTACAGTATTTACATCACAATAAAATGAATCCAACAACTGTGATCAGATTACACATATTTTAACATAAATTGAGCATAATATACACTTAACAATAACTGCACAATACTATTAATACAAGAACAAACAAAAAACAAATAGTCTATTCTTGACATCAAGTTAAAAGTCAGGTAGTCACTGTGATATTGCTGGAAAAAAATTCTTCAATGCTGTACACCGGTTTCTCTTTTAACTTATACAGGATAGTTTTTCTAAATTGCTCCAGTGGTAATAATTGTATTTCCTCTGGTAGTCCATTAAATAATTTTATAACTACCATTGGGAAGCTGTTTCGTGTCTTTGTTAAATGACATCTTGGTCTGTCTAGACTGTCTTTACTACGGGTGCAGTGTTGATGGATGTCATTCCTCTTCATGTAGGTCTCTTGGTTTATCTTTATGTACATGAGGCAGTTAAATATATACTGGCTGAACACAATGAGCACACCTAATCTAGAAAACATAGGTTTGCAGTGGTCAGTTTTTTTTGCTTGAGGTAGTGATCCTCATAGCTTTGTTTTGCAGTAAGAGCACATCCTTACAGCCAGCAGAGTGGCCCCATAGCAACAGCCCGTAACTGATGTCGCTGTGGAACATTGCTTAGTACACAATAAGCAAGTACTGTTCTGAGATTTTGCCCACTACGCTACGGCTAACAATTAGAACTTGAGCCCTTTAATCTTGTACTATTGATGGCAGTTGTTAACTGATGCTAATATGGCATTTTTAGACACTAGATTATCATTTATTGTACGAAGAACGGCATGATTTTGTTAATTCTTCAGTGCGCCATTGCTTTCAAATGACAATGTGTAAGTTACAATAAGAAAATTATCAATAACACAATGCAAGATGGCGTATGCCAGAGAGAGTTCTGAGTGAGGAATGTAAAGTGACATCTCCGAACGGCTGGTTTTTGTTAATTCAATGGAGGGTGTTAAATCTCCATTATTTTTGCAAATATCTCTCAAAAGATACGAGATACGAAAAAAGAAATAAAAAAAAAATAAGGGAGCAAAGTTGTAGAGAATTTTCTGCTCTACAAATTCGGTTATTCAATTTTCGTTTCAGATATATGGTTAAGCCGTTATTTTCATGTAAATTTGGAGCTGTCAAAAGATGATCGCAAAGGCCCACTTTTAGTGTTATTACCGTAACCTAAAGTGGGCCAAATAAACACGTACGTTCACACAATCACATGGACAAAATTATGCACACACAACCATCATTTCTAGCCAGTCTCTTGACAGCGAGTGAGGAAGGGATTGGAGGGGAATGGAGGAGGAAGAATGCCGGGTAAGGGTGGGGATGGAATGTTCCGCACTGCATGACGGTTTGTAAAGGATCTGACATGCAGGAGTGTGAGATGTAGCATAGAATGCAATAAAGGAAAGGGTTGGGAGAAGGAAAAAGGGAGTTGTGCAGGTAATTGTGGCGAGGGAGGAAGGGGATTTTAAACAATAAAAATAATCAAATATGAATAAGGAGGAGTGGAAAATAACATTAATCCACCAACTAAATTAAAAGGGAGACAAACAAAATGTCAACAATTGCAGAAGAGTATTGATTTCAAGAAAGCATTTGATTAAGTAGTCAGAGAAACAATAGAAAAAAACTATTAGAGAAATTGGCGTTAAAGCAAAATTAGCTAGAGGTGGTCAAATCCAAAAACTTATGATTTTTTTTATATCAACAATTAATTGGAACATTCCTCTTTAAAGCAAATTTTGAATTACTGTTCTACTAGCCCTAGAAGTGGAGTAATTGCCATTTTCTCCCACGTCTGCAGAAGAAATGGGCGGGGTCACTGAATGCATCTAACACCCTCTCGTGACTTCTTGGCGAACTACTTTCCGTTTTCTCGTCCTGAAGTTGAATATTTCCTGATATTACCCATACAGCGAGTTTGCAAGGGTTGGCTACATTCCTTCTATGACAAATGACGCACCAAGAGCACCAAACATTCTCTCTGTCTCATTGATCATTTTTAATTATTTCAGTGTTGCTCCTGCTGTTAGTAATATTACACTTCTTGTGTAAGCCCAGTGATGGAAAGTCAATAGGAGGGAGAGGCAGGCTTACTGATCAGGTGATAGAATGTCTACAGAGATACTATGGGTATGCAATAAGCAAAATACTAGTAATGCTGATGGCACGGGTAAAGCAATTTGGGCTTAGTTACTCTTCCCATGAATGCCCTCAACCCAGCCTGTGCCCAAAAGATTCCTGGTGCAAAATACAATGCCAAAAAGAACTATGATCACAAGCATGGATTTGACAGCAGCTGTGATAAATGCAATAAAACCAATTTTTCAAGACTTAGCACAGCCAGAATTGTTACACCTCTACACATAAATCCTAATGATAGTGATTTATTTTTGGACAGTGATTCCTAAAAGGGTGTTTGTAAGTCATAAAAACATTGCAATTTGGCAAATATATGATGCAATAGCAATCTACAACAAAGGGAACAGTGTGAAGTGTGATTTATTGAAGGCATTAGGATTTCTAGCTGAACACTGTACGAGCACCAAGAAATACTGACAGAGAGAGGATAAGAGGTGCAGAAAGAACAGAAAGGGATATGAAACCTGATGAAACAGGCCAGAAAAGAAGACCAAAAAGGAAGCTTTGGAGGATGAGGAAGGAGGAAGAAGACCATGGTATCCACCCTATAGTGCAGAAATGTATTGAGAAACTTAAGACAGCCATTCCCGTAAATCAGAATTTTTGGAATTTATGGAAGATTTTCTCAAAATCTACTCAAAATAAGGAGAGGAAATATTTATACAGCACACACAGACATCAAATTTAAATTGTAACACACTCACTTGACAATATGTTCAATAGTTTCATTTCAATTTGATTAAATATATCCATTTTTTGTACAAAAGTGTGGCCATTAAAAAAAATTGAAAGGAAACTAGAAAAGATACTCCAATATCATCCATCATAACTGCAATACTAAACCACTCTGTATGTTAGGAAAATTTCAGATTTTTCTATTTGATTGATTATTCAGAAATGTTCCTCAAACATGGGCAGCATAGGCACCTCCGGCTCACCTTAACTGTGTTCTAGAAAAAGTTGTTAGGTTCTGGAATTTAGAGCTAAAAAATCACAAAATTGAACCAATAATTCTAGGAAGGAAAACAAATGGAATTAAAGTAAACTGCTTGGCTTTTGCAAAACATTTGCAATACTTTCAGAAAGTCTGACATAGATCTCCTGGGGAAAAATTGCAAATAGAACACACCTCAAAATTTCAGCTGAAATAAAAAAAATATTCATGTCAAATATAAAAAGTGCACCAAAATTCATAGAAACATATAGAATCAATATATAGTGAGTCAATAAATTTAAATACCTTGGAGGAGCAATACAACAGAATGAGTTAGAAAAAATTGCAATAGATGAAAGTTATCAAAATTTAAAGAGCATATGTTTGGCAAAGAATATTTACAACAAGAAATGCATATCTAGAGAGAGAAAACTAAAATGCTATACTATAGTCTGATGTTATGGCTAAAAGAAGATTGATCTTTTTTGGACACCTCTACTGATTGAATGAAAACATGCTAATAAAAAAAATTCCAGTATTTCTGGAAGACAAAATCAATAATAGCATAGGCTACAAAAACAAGGAAAGATCTAGAAAGAAACATCATAGAACACAAAATAACAGAAAGAAACCTTTTTAAGAGTAAAATATTTAATTTAGAAGGCTTTAGAGGCAGAAGACACAAGAAATTGGAAATGATGCGGACAGAAGAAAGGAAAAGACAACATGCAGAGAAAATGAGAGCGAATTGGAAGAACAGGAAACAACAACAAAGAAAGATGAAGAACTCAAGTTGTTTCTTGATACTAGTTGGGCAATATGAAAAAAAAAAATAAATAAATAAATAAATAAAAATAAAAAAGGGGAATATTGAAATATTAAATAAAGATAAATGAAATAAAGGGTGACACACAGTTGGAAGAAATACATGAACTAGAAGGATACAGGATAGTGAGTTGGAAAGGGAGGGAGGGAGGGTTAGGCATGGTGTGTTGGGGTGATACGTTATTTTGGCTAGGGTGGTTGTGGAACTGTAGAATGTGTAGAAGGGACAGCTCCTATGTGTGCAGTACAGAAGAGCTACTGGTGGAGGGAAGGATCCAGATGGCCTGGGTTGTAAAGCAACTGTTGAAATCAAATGGCATGCTGTGCCACAGGGTGGTCCATCTTGCTTTTTGCAGTTTGGTAGTAGCCATTCATTCTGATGGACAGCTGGTTTGTTGTCATACTACTGTAAAACACTGTGCAGTGATAGCAGCAGAGTTGGTAAATCACACAGGTGGCCAGCCTCTGATGGGCGAGGATAAGCCTGTGACAGGACTGGCATAAGAAGTGCTGGGCAGGTGGATTGGGCAGGTTTTGCATCGGACTCTCCCACTGGAATTTGGAGTCGCATAGTAATGGAGTGGGGTGTTGTGGAGGTTGGGCGGGCAACAGACCACCACTTTAAGAGGGGTCGGGAGGATCTTTGGTAGGATGCCTTTCATTTCAGGGCATGGTGACATAATCAAAGCCCTGATGAAGGATGTGATTTAATTTTTCCTTTGTGGTGTGGTATTGGGTGACAAGGAGGACACTCCTTTGTGGCTGGTTATTGGGGATGGAGGGAGGCTTAGTAGTGTGTGGGTATGTGGCACAGGAAATCTGTTTGCGGTCTTGGTCACAGGGATAATGTGTCTGTAAAGGCCTTTGTGAAGACTAAAGCATATTGAGTACGGGACTTCACATCACTGAAAATTTGCTGTCCATGGGTCACAAGGCTGTATGGGAGGGACTTTTTTTATGTGGAGTGCATGACAACTGTCAAAGTGCAGGTACTGTTGTTGGTAATTAGTAGATTTAATGTAGATGGAGGTGTGAATAGAGCCGTCAATAGGTTTAACTCATTCATGGTGTCTGGAGAAGACAAGGAATATGATTTTCTGTCCACTTGCTTTCTAGCCATTACTAACTGTAGGAAACGGGGAACAAAATTTGTTTTTGTTCTAGTCTTCCTAGTTAAATTTTATGCTCACCCTTAATGGCAAAAGACTTGGACAATATTTGCGAAATTTCAGATTGGCTTGCTGACTTTGACAATGTGGGCCTGAAGTGCACTACTTTCTTCAAACAAGATCAATCAAAATGGCCTCTCCAACTAAAATTGTCAACAGTCAAGATACTATTTGTTGCTTGCATGAAACAAAATTGTACATGACAGAAACACATCACCATTTTATTAAATGTTATTACTTTCTGTTGCCTCAGACTAATGTAACACTCATTGTCATATTGTTGACTTTAGCATCTGGAATGCAAGGGAAGTCTGGGCAATTTGGAAGCATTGTATTTCCATATACAGTGCCTGTTACTAACCTGGAATTGCAGAGAACTGTAGAGTGGAACTGTTTACCACTGAAGGGTCTTTGCTACCAACTTGCTACACTGTATCACCATGGCTTTGAGACACACAGGAAAAGTCAGACTCTGCTGAAAATATTTGCTGTGCAGCTTGTGATTTCTCAAATGTGTGAGTGCCTTCTTGTTGTCACAATTGTAGCCCTCACTTTAGGGGCAACAACATTTTTCAACATAGTTAAAGTTCTGTAACATGAAACATAATAGTTCTTGGTGAAACTTAAAGTAATGTAAAATAGATTTAATATGTGATACAGTGATACCTTGCTTTTGCAATTTTGAAGGAAGTGTAAAATGCAGGAAAATGTAAAAGATTGGATATTACTTTTTAATTTAAACAGTAAAAGTTACGTGCCACATATGGCATTTCCCACACACATCTGGTTCACAACCACATTGCATTTGCAAAGTTTTTATTAAGGATGGGAAGAAAGAAGGATGAGGAAGCAAGGAAATGACTTTAACTGTACTAGAGCATTGAAATTACACAATGGCAGCAACAAGTAAAAATGTGAACTGGGCTAAGATTCGAACCCGGATCTCTCACTTTGGACCAGCAGTTGCTTTAACTGACTTGGTTACCCGTGCTTTGCCTTCTGTCCGTCTCAAATTCCCATAAGTCGCACACTACAATCGTCTCGCCATTTTCCATTCTTGTTCAAGGTCGGATGTTGTTTTCACATCTGTGATGAAGTAGATTAACCTTATGTCATCATTGTGTATAAATACATATTTATAGATTGGTGTGGCATGTGTTCTTTTGGACATGTCTCAAAGAACAAACACCACACTTGGCTCATATTGCAGTTGCACATTAAAAAGGTGTGGAAGGAAGAAGGATGAGGAAGGAAAGGAATAACTTTGGTTGCACTAGGGCATTGAAATTACTCAGTGGCAACAAATAAAAATGTGAGCCGGGCCAGGATTCGAACCTGGATCTCCCACTTCGAATCCTTGCCTGACTCACATTTTCACTTGTCACCATTGAGTAATTTGAATGCCCTGGTGCAGCTAAAGCCATTCCTTTCCTTGCTTATTCATCTTCCTTCCTCTCATTGATAATTAAAAAAAAAAAAAAAAAAAAAAAAAAAAAAAAAAAAAAAAAAAAAAAATCTCAACACTTTAGCACAACAAATCACACTAAAATGATGTACTTTTGAGGGAGGCAGATAGTATGAAACCCAGTTTATTTATTTATAATGTTCCACAGGACCAAACTAAGGAGAAAGTCTATGGTCATGGAGACTGCCGTGTTGTTTCAAGTGCTTCCAAAACCAAAGTGCTGTATTTGGCAGTTTTCCAATGTTACACTAGTTTACTATGAAAAAGTTCTCAGTGGTTGGATGTCAAATACATAATCTGTATTATATGTGGCTCTCCCACTAATATTATAAACTTTTTGTTCATATTTGAGTCAGATGACATTGTTTATGTGAGGTTCTAGATGTGGACTGAGGGATTAATTTATAGGTCACATCTGTGTCTGTGTGTTTGATAGTGATAATCTGTATGTCGCTATATATGGTTTTTAAAACAGCAGCAACCAGTTGCACTTCTTAATTTGCCAGTTTCTTCAGACACTAGGATACCAATATATGTCTGCAGAATGGCACTAAGTGTCAGAAAAATAGCAATAATAATAATAATAATAATAAATACAGCCAATAATGGACATTGTTTACTTTTGAAACATAAATGTATTTTTTGGGATATTCAGGATAACAATTCACGAACCTGGGAATTTTCCTGTTCCAAGTACTTATTTTTGCAAGAAATATGCAATTTCTTTTTAACTACAAGGGCTAGGAAAAAGTAATGAGAACTATTATTTTTTTCTCTTAAGTTACGTTATTGCTTGATGTGGTTATAGATACATACCTTCTTTATAATCACCTCCATTATTTATGAGGGCGTTGTGTGCCATCTGTTTCTGTTGATGTCCCATACTGACTATCCTATGCCACACATAATGTCATATCTGGTGTTGTACTTGATCCCTCACAGTGATTCTTTCACTTTGGTAAAGAGATCATAATCATAGGGACTCGTGTGTAAGGTGGATGTTCCAGGATTTCCCATTGCCAGCAGTGCAAGAGATCCCGGGCAGCAACAACAGTGAGCCATTGTGCATTGCCGTGCAGAATAATGGGGTGCTGTTTCATGAAATGTAGTCACTTTCACCTGAGTGCTGAATGAAGGTGGTGGTGCAAGAATGTTGAGTGATAGACAGCATCCACTATCACCCTTGGTGGTTCAGCTTGATGCAGTATTACTCCATCAGTGTGATACACCATTAATGAACACCACAACACTCAAGTGTAGTGCACACTTTCTCTGGATGAGGAGCACCGAGATATCTCCATTCATCGGATTGGTGTTTCACATTTGGTTCGTAGCCTATAATCGCACCTAGGTTTCGTCGACGGCACCGATGTGTCAAAGGAAGTCGTCACCTTCATTTTAATACCGGCCCACCAAATACTGTGTGACAGCACAGTGGTGCCACTGTTTAATTGGTATTTGATGTGCTGCAATTTTTTGGTGTCTCAGATTGTTGTGCAGAATGTAGAGCACGGTTTTGTGACATACTCCAACTTCTGTTGCTAACTCACACGCAGTCCGGCGGTGATCGATGTCCGACAAAGAAGCAAGAAGTTGAATGTATTGTTCTTCACATTTTGTCTACTATATTTTCACAGCATATCTGCCAAATCAGAACACTTTAACCCATTGTGCAACTGTGCTGTACAGCAGTAGATGATCACCATCACGTCTTTAACACGTTGGCTGCTGTGTGGCTGGCGGCAGTTGACAGCAGGCAGCTCTGGCGCACCTCTGACGTCATTGTGGAAATCGGAGTGTAAAACAGTTCCTGGAACATTATTGCATACTCCGACCTTGTGCCACTTCAATTTTGAGCCAACAGCATTGCTCTAACTTTGTAAACACAATGTTAGGGTAGTTGCGCTATTGCTATGACATTCAACAGTCTACACACAGCAGTAGATTGACAAGAGTACTGTCCCCGCTTGCTGTACAATCTCATTTCACAAGCCTTCGTTGTGTCAACACAGGTGGCTTTTTGTTGTTTGATGATACTATATTATTGCTACTACTTTGTATCTAACGCAAATTTTACAGCCCCCCCCCCCATGGAAATTTTTTACCTTTAAAGCTTGGATGGACTCTTATAAAGAGAACAATTTCATCAAGAGCAGTGCAAATGGAAACACTGTAGCAGCATCAGGATGGAATTTGGAATCTGCAGTATGTCTCTCAGCACAACTGAAACTTGATTGGTTTGAGAACACCCAAACATACACAGCTAAAAAAATTCATGGTAAATGAACACATGGCTGCAGCTGTACATATACTTTGTTAAAAGAACTACCAGTCTTGTAACATTTTAGTTACATCTTCATGTAAAAAAAAAAAAAAAAAAAAAAAAAAAAAAAAAAAAAAAAAAAAAAAAAAAAAGTAAATATAAGCTGAATAAATGACATGAAATACATACAGCATCCAAAGTAAAAAATGTAAAATATGTCTTCCATTAGAATTACCTATTATATGAAGGGAAATACAAGCAATATTAAAAGTGATAGTATGTGTCCTTCAGCATACCTTAAAATAACCACATGCTGCTGATTAAGCCTTATCCACCAATTCCTAGCATTTCACTCATATGTTCATTGGACAAGGATAAAACTGGAACCTAAAAGAAAATAAGGCCCTCGTAAAGCAAAACAGCTGGGCGACAAAAAGTTTTCAATCAGGAATACCAATGACATACCCTCCACGAGGAAGTGTTGTGGCAGAAAGCAGCATCCAAAATAAAAGTGGGTTAGGGTTGGTAACTGCTATGGGTGCATGTACAAGTGCATGCATGTGGTACAATTAATAGCTGTTCTTTTTTATTCTAGTTTCACTTTTATTATGGTTAATGTCCATACACAACAGTCTCAAGTCTCATAACACAAAATGGATACCTCCCCCCCCCCCCATCTTTTGACAGGAAATGTATGATATTGATACTTAGTTGTTTCTCAGCATCTAATAAGTGTGTCAATCTCCAGGCCCTTAAGAATTTTCATTCCTACTCGTTCTGACACGTAACATATAGTCTGTTGACAGTTAGTCATTTCACATTGGTTCACTTCCAAATAATTATTCTGTTCACTGTAAAAGAAATGTGCTAATTATCTTTGCTGATAACAATGTGAGCTCTTATGAACTTTTATCTTGACACTGTTTTCTTTTAGGATGAGAAGCACTCTGGTGGGAATAGCAGCAGCAATGCTGGTGGCCCTGCAACTGATGTAGGAGGTGGTGGAGACTTCATGGCAGATTTGCATGCAAAACTAGCAATGCGAAGAAAGGTATGTATTTACTTGCTGTTAAACAGTTTTTTTAAATATTTATTTAATACTTTTCATGGGGAACAACTGTGACCCGTGCAACTCTCACTCCTCTTCTAATACCCGTTCACCCCATCCTTTCCACATATCACTGGAACATATTGTATATGATCACTGTTACTCACATTTTTCTCCATCTCTAATGACCTTGCAGTCAACAGGACATTAAACCCCAAGCTTGCTTTCTTTTTCACATTTTTCTGTATCATAATGCAAATATATTACATAGAAATACCATCCTTAATACCAGAGCTTTCACCGATATCACTTAATTTCACTGCTGATATTTGCTTCATCACTTTAGTATTCTTGTCACTCACCCAAAATACACAGCACTCAATACCAACCTGTGCATTTGGTATGCAGATCTTCTTGAACTGTAACTTTTTAAACCTTATATGCTAAGTGTAGTTGGTATATGACTATCAAGACCGGAATTTTCATCATAACTGCACCAAATGTTATCTTAGCAGAGGTCTTTGGTATCACTGCAACTTTCTTCTTTTTCTCTTGCTAGAAAAAGAAAATGATGACGATGATGATGACGACGATCTATAATGTGGTAATGATGATTGTTATTCCTGTGTGCTTCAGAGTTAAATCTGAATGTATATTTTGTTTTCAGGGAATATCTGGAGCAAAAGCAGATTCCCCAGCAGCAGGTGTGATGAGTAGGGTGTCTGCAATGATCCCACCTCCAGAAGCAATGCCTGATGTGGCAACAACAAATACAGATTACAATGATGATGATTGGGACTAAGCGGATTTACATATGAAGTGCTATAAATCTGCGAATAATATTTATTACATAAATTTAAGTTCAATTTATTTTTTGAAACTTTATGAAGATATTTATGTAGTCCAGATTTGAGAAATTTATATAGCTCTTTGAGTTCGAATTTATTTGTTGCAAAAACTGTAGGAAAGTGGTTTATTAAATAGGCTATATAGTTCAAATATTTATTATATATTTTTCATATATATATCATGTTAATTTATGATAAAATGCGCATGCTATTATAATTAATGTTAAACAAATTTTTGTTGACAATTAAGTTGAATTTGTTTTAATGATGGTGGTGTTAACCAACAGTGTGTCGATGAGTGATCATCAGTGTGAATTTACAATGTCCTTTTTATTTGACGTTTTTGAGTTTCAATAAACAGAAATCAAGTGTTGTTGAGTTGTTTGTTACCATTATGCCTGAAATTGTTCGATACTGGAAACTATGGTGGGAGTTTTTTCAAACACAAAATACCTGCACAGATTTTGCATTGGGAACAATAGCAATAGTTGCAATACTACTGATATCTTAAAAGTATACTGAAGCTTTTCATTACATTGATTATAAAACCAGATGCACAACTGACCCCTGTCAGTACGTAAAAAAGGAAATACAACAAATTTTAATATCTATGACTAATTTATATGAAGTCTGACCCACATAAGTGACAACAACTGAACAAAATGTGAGGTAAATAGAGAACAGTAAAATAGGAGAAATTTCCAGGCAGCAGAACATGTTTGAGATGGGAATATTTATTTGCTAATGAAAGATAAATCATTTAAGAAGTATATGTTTTTAGAGAAATCCTTTTTCAGAGCTATAAAGTATATTGTTATCTTCATGCCTTAAATTATTTACTTTCCACACGGTGATATCTGTTCGCCACACAGGAATAATTGCGCAGTTTGGAGTGTTGTGGATTGCACAGCTGCTCCTGTCAAAGCTTAGACTCCTCCCTTGGGCATGGGTGAGTGTGTTGTCCTTAGCATAAGTTAGTTTGTAGACTAAGGAGTAATGACCCTATCAGTTTGGTTCCTTAGGTTTACAAACAATTGAATATTTAATATCACTTGAAATTTGAAACTGGACCATTCCATGTCAAATCGCCTAATTTTGGAACATTTTCCTGCTCGACCATCACAGTTTTCGATGAAATTTATTTGAAAGTTCGCATGTGTTCCCAATGAGCATTGGTAAATTTTAAGGCTCATCGAAGCAATACTGCCCTAGATATAATCAGTTGTTTGACACCATGCGTGACTTTGTGCAGGGCGAACATAAATGTCTGAAAACCTTGAGCTGTTATAACTCGGGCAATATTTCATTTAAAGAAATGACATTTGGCCATATTGTACAACTGTATACGTTCTCTTTGGAATAATAATGAAAATAATTGTATGTGCCAATATACAGCCAGAAAAGTTCAGGCAAAATTTCTCAAAAACAAAACAAAAAATTGGCACCCAAAGAAACTTGGAACTTTGATGTCCTATATCTCAGGGACTAAAGCTATGGTGAATGTGAAACTTGCCATGTGGTAACCTACCAATACAAGGTTTTCCCACATAAAGTTTTGTTTGGGTTCTGCTTTCCAGTAGTGAATTAAGTGCAAAGTAGAAAATTCTAGAAAAAGATAAAAAAGTGCTGAACTTATTTTGTAACTTCTCACCTTGTACAATCATCTATGGGTGGAAGGTGTTTTCCCATCCCAATGGTGGGATAGCATCATTATCCCAGTGACGAAAACTGGTGTTGATCCGCAGGTGGCCGAGAGCTACCGCCCAATAAGCCTCACCAACGTTTTGTGCAAGATCTTCAAATGTATGGTGAGTCGGCAGCTCATGTGGATTCTTGAAGACCAGGGACTCCTCGCTCCCCAACAAGAGGGCTTCTGTCATGGCTGCTCTGCAATAGACAGGGTGCTTTTAGAGTTGACTCTCTACAGGAAGGCTTTTACCTCAGACACCTTTTATAAACGTAAATTTCTCGAAATTTTAAGTCACCATTCTGATTTTGTCACGGTCTACACGGATGGGTCCAAGCAGGGTGATCATATTGGTTGCTCTGTCGTGTTCCCCGATGTTGTCCTTCGGATAGGGCTCCCAGAACAGTTTACCGTTTATTACGCGGAACTGTTCGCTATCCTGAGGGCGCTAGAACAGATCAGAAGACATCATGGAGTGAAGTTCATGATCTGTTCAGACTCCCAAAGTGCCCTCCTGGCTATTGACCAAATGTACCCATCAGATCGGATGGTGCAGGATATACAGGACACTCTCCTTGCACTGCAACAACGAAACAAGGAGATCATCTTCTGTTGGGTTCCTGGGCATACTGGGATCCGGGGAAACGAGCTTGCCGATGTGGCGGCTAAGGAGGCTTGCTCCCTCCCCCCTGCTGTATGCTGTTCTGTCCCATTGCAGGCTGTTACCTCGTATGTGACAAGGAAAGCCATGATTTTCTGGGAGGATCAGTGGTTGGATGTGGCGGATAACAAGTTACGCGCCCTTAAATCTTCAGTACGTCCATGGTGTACTTCCTTCCGCCCTCGAAGAGCTGAGGAAGTGGCCCTTACTCGCCTTAGAATTGGACACTGCCCGCTAACGCATGGCTTTCTTTTGCGTCGTGAGGAACCGCCAGTGTGTAACAGATGTCGGACACAATTGTCGATACGACATATTTTCACAGAATGCTATTTATACGCTGGTGTGAGGACAACTTTAGGTCTCTCACAGGACCTGAAATCTATTTTAGGTGACGATGAAGCGTCCGTGGATTGTGTCCTAAGATTTTGTGCAGCATCTGGACTTCTTCCTAAAATATTGGGTGTTCGATTTTAATATGTGACAGTGTGGCTCGGTCACTCTTTAAGTAGTCACCGGGCCCCATACATCTATCAAACTTTTAACTCTTTTATGCAGTCCTTTCCTTTGAACCGTCTTTTTAAATTTTTAATGTACAATTGAAGTTAAATGTCCATACGACTGGCCCCATTTTTCTTCTCATCTCCTTATGTTAGCATACGGGCGCTGATAACCTCGCTGTTGAGCGCCCTAAAACACCAATCATCATCATCATCATCTGCAATAGATAATCTAGTGTCGTTGGAGTTGGCTATCTGCACTGGTTTCACCAGGCGGTGTCCCTCAGGGCTCCGTTCTCAGTGTACCTCTATTTTTAGTTGCCATAAACGGTCTGGCGGCGCCTATAGGATCATCGGTCTGTTCCTCCTTGTTTGCCGATGACTTTTGCTTATATTACAGTTCTGCTACCCATTGGTGTCACTGAAATGCATCTGCAAGGAGTCATCCGAAAGGCACAGTCATGGGCCTCACGTTCTCAGCATCCAAAACCCGGATGATGCACTTTTGTCATCGCCGGATTGTTCACCTTGACCCAGAACTCTACCTAGCTGACGAACAACTTCGTGTCGAAGAAAGGCATCGGTTTCTCGGCATGCTGTTTGACAACCGACTGACTTGGGGACCACACCTTCGTTAGTTGAAGCAAAAGGGCTGGTGGCATCTAAATATACTGCGCTGTCTTGGCCACATTGCCTGGGAAGCTGGCTGTCAAACTCTCATGCACCTCTTTCAAGCCTGGATTATGGAAGCCAGGTTCAAATGTTTGCAGAGATTATGGGACTTAACTACGGGGTCATCACTTCCTAAACTTACAGACTACTTAGGGAATAGCTAATACTAAGAACAGCACAAATAGCCATGCCCGAGGGGGGGATTCGAACCCCCGACCGTAGTGATCGTGCAGAACGTGACTGGCGCGTGTCTCTCCTTGGTCCATTCCTCGCCTACAGCTCCACCTGCAATTGTCCTGCAACCCGAAGGCATCGAGTTCACCACATACACTTTGTCACCAGTTTCTGGACATCCTTGGCACGTTCCGTGATGCAGAAGTTATATAAACTGATGGCTCCCAAGTAGAAGGCAGAGTGGGTTTACACCTATGTTCATGGCGACCACAATGAACAATGCTCCCAGCTTCCTGGCTGTACCGTCATTACGGCAGAGCTGATCGCCATAATTTGTGCTCTAAACCACCTCCGTACGTGCCCCAAGAAATCATATGTCATCTGCAGTGACTCTCTGAGTAGCTTGCAAGCTCTTGACCAGTGTTTCCCCAAACACCATTTGGTGTTCAGTCGTGGCAAGTCTGGCCGTTCTGTGGCTTTCATCTGGGCCCTGGGCCACATCAGCATCCCAGGGAACGAACAAGCTGATCAGCTGGCCAAGCAGGCCATCGCCTCCCGGCGTCTGGATATTGTTACCCCAGAAAGAGATATCCGATTGGGTCTGCACTGCAAGATCTCAATGGCCTGGAATTCAGAATGGTCAACATTGAGCTCCGTGTGATCAAACCTTTGACAGCAGCTTGGAAGACTTCTCGAAGGGACTCGTTCATCCACTGTCGTCTGCGTATAGGCCATATGTGCCTCACGCACGGCCACCTCTTACGTCAAGAGGGCCCACCAGACTGCTGTTGTGGCATTCTGTTGACTGTGGTCCACATCTTGTTGGACTGTCCATGTTTAGCTGCATTGTGGCAGTCATTAACCTGCCTCCTGTGCTTCCTTCAATTTTAGCTGACAACACCTCTATGGTTGACTGTGTTTCTGTTTTTATTCACGTAGCTGGTTTTTGTCTTATGATTTAATGGTGGGTACCTAAGCCAGATCTTTCAGGCACCCACCAATCAAGCAGTTTTAATCTGTTCGTCCTTTTGTCTTGTCAGTCCTATTTATAACTGGCAGTTTTTGTGTGTACAGAGTGGCCACATCAATTATCATCCTAGTGATCAGCCAGCCACAAACTTCTGCAGTGATATTTTAGCACAGTTGACTATTTGGTCCACTACTTTTGTTGTTTCCCTTTTTCTTTTTATGATGTCATTTTAGCACACACTGTCTTCATTTACTTCTCGTGTACTGACTGTGGCATGCTTAGTCTTCAACTGTAAATCACATAAATGTGATCTCTTAGCTGGGAACGGGGGACTGATAACCCAGACGTTTAGTCCCCTTTAAAACAACAACAACAACCATGTAAGTAGTGATTAGATGAGTTTCATATATTGCAGATATGTAACATAAGCTTAAAATTATTGTTGAGATATCAAAATACAAAATTACTGGTTATGACTAGTTAAGTGAGAATGGTATGATGAAAATGGATGGAATAAGAGATTTGGTTGACAGTGAAGAAGATGTCATTATTTTGGACGATCTAGAGGTCATTGCCCCAATAAGGTGTCCTATACTTATGTTCGTCCAAATCATTTTGAATGATGGAATGATGCAGAATTTGTTACGCGATTTCGTCTTCGAAAGGCCACTATGGAAATGCTGCATGAGAAACTGCACGACCATCTGAAGAGTCAAACAGATAGCTATGTATTTTCTAAGTTATCTGTCCTAATAGAAAACACAATACATCATTTATGTCTGCAAGCTTATTAATTCGATATTTACTGATGCTTGTTGCGCCTAGTATAAGGCCTAACATGTGATTTTTTCCTCCGATCTTCAGGAACAGTGTATGTTCGCCTATGTGCTAGTTCTTGCTTGCACTAAGGTACTATGCACTTGGCAGTATGTTCATTGCCATAGGGGACTTCGCTCGTGTCTGTGAAACATATGCTTGGAAAGCTGTTCGTGAGGTGACACTGGCCCTGGACTCTCTCAATCCAATGTGTCCTTTTATTTCTTTATTAAGAACACAAGACTCTTGCACTCCCTCCTTGTAAAATTTGAGCTGCTTTCAGATTGGTTTTCCATAGCTCCAAATAACAACAGTCCGCTAACCTCTTTGTTGCTAGTGAAATATGGTGAACAGCTGTTTATTCAGACAGCACTATCATTTGTTTCTATTGCTAACAGTCAGAATATATCATACCTTCTCGTTTTCTCCAAGTTAGCAAACAAGAGGTGTATCTGGCAATGACAAACGCAATGCACTTGACGAACACATTTAACTGGACATTAAAAGTATCTACTCGTTCACTAGCGAGAAGATTAACAAGATATGGATGAACTGGCCCTCAGTGTGTTAAATTTAAGTGGCAAGCAGTGTAAAATTATGCAATTTGCAAAATTCAAAAATGTGGTATTTCATTAAGTTACATTAGAATGGGTCAACTAATACAAATTTCAGGGTGTAACAATTTATTTGGATATGAAATAGAATGATCACCTACACTCAATCTTAGGTAAAGTACATGGCAGACTTTGGTTTATTTGTAAGACAGTGGAAAATGCAGTTAGTCTACAAAGTAAATTGCTTAGAAGACATTAATGATACCCATCCTACAATACTGCTTAAGTGTATGGGAGTGTGGGACCCATCCAAATACAGCGAACAGGGGATACTAAGTATATACAAAGTAGAGCAACATTAATGATCAGAAGTTAGAAGTTCCCATAGGAGAGCATCATGGACTATTGTGGCATACTGCCGATAGTGAAGTGTGAGGTTTTGTGCAAATCCAAAAGTGTGCCAATTAGTGAATGTATGGCTGTCAGAGGCCTCTTGTGCATGTGTGTGCTTCACTTGTCAGGTGGGAAGCACCCTCTGAAACTTCTACACAAGCCAGCTGGGACCTAGAGCTGGCCTCAGTTATGTGTTCAATCTCAGTGCTTGTACTTCTGTCTCATGTGTATGGCCTGTTATGCCATAATAAAAGGTGACAGTGCATATAACAAATGGCGCCAAGGTGAGAATGTTCCGACGCGTGTATAAGCATTCAGAGTTTTCAGTCAGAAACAGGCTCATATGGGTGAAAATGCTGATAGCCATTATAGAGAAAGTCATGCAAGTGTTGACGATTATCTTATCAGCACGACATAGGACTCTTTTGGCCATCCTTGCCAAAGTGTGTACACCTGCAGGCCTGGCGCCTGCTCTGTATCTGCCAGTGGAAAATTGGGGTAATTATAGAAAAAGGTTATGACAACATCTTCTGGCTTTTGGAATAATGGACTCTGCTTTGTATGAAGCAGTCTTTTTGTCATGGTTTTCACCAATTAGCACTGTTAGAGAAACCAGTCTCTCTTTCATTTGATCATATATGTAGTTTACCCTCAAGAGACCATTACACACACACACACACACACACACACACACACACACACATTATTGCCACATGGTTAGAGTTCTACAGGTGCCAGAAGAAACCACACCAGCCCTATCAGACATGGATAGATAAACTGCACAGACTTTGTCTAGGGTGACCAGATTTACAAAATCAAAATACGGGACACATATGGGTACCAAAGATAGCAAAACCAAATATTGCCTTTAGCTGCGGCATCACCAATGTGACTTATCCCTTAAAGGTTAGAGAATGAGACGGCCTTTGTGTCACTCATCAACACAGACTTAAAAACACTACTTAATATACACACAGTATAGTAAGAAAGAAAGCTATTGTTTCTCTCGCCCCCTGCTCCCCATCGCAAACCTAATGTGTAGTATTTGGTGGTTCTCATATTTACATTTAGTTCTAAAGAAATCACTTCTTCTTTAGTAGTACTGTATGTTTTCTGCAGTATTTATTTATTTAGTGTATGGCAGTTTGAAACATAACAATGTCACATGTGTTATAGATTAGAAATTACAAATGTTTACCCTTAGATTATGTAACAATTTTCGACATTATTGATTTATAAGCAAACGTCCAAATTTTTTGTATATTTTACAGAATTACTAGTCCCAAATAAAAAGCCACTAAATGTTCCACAATATGCACGTTTTCTGCAGTCCTTCACAATATGCTGCACAGTTTGCCTCTCTGCGCCACAGTCACATTAATTGGGAGGGGATTTTTCCCCATTTGTGGAGAGCGTCTGCACATCTTGCACGTCCGGTGCGGATTCGGTTGAGGGTTGTGCACACGGCGTGGGGCTGATGGAACCCTGCTGGCTTCGGCACTGTGCAGGGCAGTTTTGTCGCCACTGTTCAGGCCACGACTGGAGGACATCGAACTTGCTTTCCGATAGGTACTTGGCTGTAACAGTGGGAGGATGTCTCGATCTTAGCCTTCTCCGTTCGGCATGGGCTACATCATTTAGCAGTGGTAGCTGAGGATTACCCAGTATCTTTTGATATTCACACATGAGGGCGCGCTTCCTTCTGGCATCTGGCGGTGGGATGTGACTCGGAACCGGCAGCCAGTAAGTGGGAGTAGATCGAATTGTCCCACTGATAACGCGCATGGTCTTGTGCAGCTGTGTGTCGACTTTCTGTGTGTGGGTGCTGCTCAGCCACACAGGTTTACTTCTGCAGGAAGTACGACTTTTGGGTATGAAAGAATTGCCACAACACGAAAATTATGTAATCGCTGAAAAAACATAAAACCAATGGGACAAACATAGGAATTAAGTTTTTTGCATGAGACAAATCACATATATGGCAGTCTCAATAACTAAGACATACCAAGTCAAATGCTAATACAACAATTAACCAAACTTACTCGCACACCCAAAGGCAAAATAAACATCAGTACTAATTACAGAAATACTATTTTCTTTCATAGTTGTCACAATGCAAACAAGTAGTAAATACAGTTGTTACTGCTAAAGCAGTTTACTTTTCTCTTCTGCAGAAGACTGTCATTAAGGTGCTCGGTATTTTAACATAGATTTTCATAATAATCAAATC
The DNA here is from genome assembly GCA_026315105.1 of Locusta migratoria. Classification (NCBI taxonomy): domain Eukaryota; kingdom Metazoa; phylum Arthropoda; class Insecta; order Orthoptera; family Acrididae; genus Locusta; species Locusta migratoria. The sequence continues at coordinate 353,853,564 of CM048755.1, read as the reverse complement.
ATAAAGTATTATGAAAATGAGTTGTTATAATTGTTTACTTTGCAGTTTGCACACTAAATATGTTGTTTTTGTGTAGCATAAATTATTGTGGTGGAGAAAGCTCTTTCTGCAGCAACATTAGGGCCAGATAGAACTAGCACAAACCCAGCAATGAGCTGCAAATTTTTGCACCAGATACCTACAGATGCAAGTAAGTTGAAAATGAGACCAGTTATCAGCAACACAATTTACAGTTTTCAATTAATGTATTTTCACTTGATTCACCTCCTCAAAAAGCTGGTGTTCACATCTTTCTTTCAAAACAATTTTATCAGATACGGTAAAGTTTAAAGAGGATATTTCAGCTGAAACCAGTTAAATGGTTTCAGCACAAGAAATAGGTAAACCCATTTCGTGATATAATCAATTAAGATCTTAGGAAATGAACTTCAAATGTCCAAGAAGTTGGACACTTCCAGCTCGCAATTTTCTAGCGATGAACTGATTAATGACTGAATTTTTATAGTTTGAAAAATTGAACATGCCATGTGAAAGCATTACATAGTACCAATCAGATAAATTCAGAAATGGTGCCTAATCTGAGTTACTCTATTCTCTTTACTGCTTGATTATGACTGCATTTTTCTCCATTTGTTTATGCTGTACATTACTTAAAAACATGTTATATCAAAATATATGGGGCAGTTAGTAGAAAATGGGACAGTATACCTCCTGTATTTACTTTGTCAGGACACTTGGGCCAAATAAGGAATGATCCCATAAAATACGGAAAATCTGATCACCCTAACTGAGCCAAAGTGCCAATTCAGTACAGAAATTCACAATGATAATTATCCTGACATTATGGTACAGGATGCTATCATGTGCCACACCCCAGATAAGGGAGTTTTCCATGAAGGTTTACTTTGTGAAAACCCTCCATTATCGGAGGTGTTACAAATTACTCAAGCTTTTGAAGTATCGTGAGCAGCTAGTCAGCAAATCAAGGTTTTGGAGGATGCAGCCATAGTGACACCGGACAGTGACAGTGCTGGGGGTACGATTAACAGCGGCAGTGCGGACATGGATGTAGCTGTGGTAAATAAACAAAATTAGCAAAAGGCTGACATCAGTAGTGCAAGGGTTACACAGCAACTAAAACAGGAGCAGATGAACTCGCCTTCATCTTCATGTGATTTCTGCTACATTCAACATGATAGGGCAAAGTGTCAAAAATATACAATGCATGCCAGGACGCTTTTCAGTGATAGTGTGACCCATTTCTTTTGTGGTAGTGACTGATGCTAGAGTGACAAACCTTTCTGGTATGGATGTATTTCAAGTTTTCTGCTTTTCAGTGACAGACACAATGAACCTGATTTCAGACCAAGTGCCTTATTCACAGTTGGATTCCTTGTGCAAAACATTTTCTGATGGCATGGGCTGTGCCACAGAGATTTTGGAGCCTGTATACGAGATGCTATCCAAAGTTTTTCGCTAATGGTCACCATCATCCTCACAGTAGTTCCCATATGCATGTACAGACTGGTCCAGCGCTTCTGCCACTGGTTAAACATTTTCTGGAAGTTCTGTTCTTTGAGGGTGTTTAGCACCGCAGGCGGTGCTTCTTACAAGAAGAGGACGCCTAGGCATCATCGCCGAATGGTGAGACACAAGTGGTAACTCCAGATGGCCAAGCGTTTCGTAAACAAAAGAAAGTTTGATTCGGATCTATCGCCATATGCATCTTATCAACTGTTCCTGTGACAGCGAGTTTAGGAAGCGGTGTTTGGCTCAGTGGTAAAAGATAGGACTCGTATTGAGAAGGTTGCGAGTTTAACTTCACCCGGTGGCAAATTTTTTTTCCTGGTCCTTGGCAATAGGTACAACTACACATTGTTCCCGTAGGGGTCATGAGGACAAGATTAATTGCAGCACATACAGAGGCATATGAACAATCATTCCTCCCACACTTAATATGTGAATGGAATTGGAATAAACCCTAATAACTTGTACAGTGGGCTGCACCCTGTGACATGCACTTCACAGTGGTTTGCCGAATATTAATGTAGATGTAGACTGGCATCAAAATTAACTGCAACATCATATAGGTTATTTTATTAATTTATATAAGCAAAAAAGAAAAAAAGAAAAAAAAAGAAAAAAGGAAGGGCATTGGATGAAATTCGTGACTACAGACATTTAAAAACAGACTGTAATTAACGCGTACTCTGGTACGTCGTGTATGTAAATCGATACTTCCATTCTTTTGCAATTGATGAATTACATGTGCTGGGGTGATATTCATCGAAGAAACTGAGGAAGCAGTAATTTTGACTGCATCTTGCACAAGTTATGAATGCCACCCTTTTGCAGCACAGAACTTGAAAGTACGGTGACTGATGATATGTTGTCTGGATAAGGCAGGTGTTGTTTGTGCCGACAGTGCCTCCAAGGTGAAATTAAACTCACGATTATTCGTGTTTGCACCTTATGGACCGTTTACTACCCCAAGTTTGCAAGATAATATGCCTGTTTTAAATAATGACATTCCATGCTGCTGTTGTGCACATATAAACACAAAATAACATATATGATTTTGCGGTTTATTGTGAAGTCAGTAGTGTGTGCACAGCAAAGGAGCAAAAAAATATTTGCCACTGGGCGGAATCGAACATGGAACCTTTCAATAAAAATTCAATCTCTGACCGCTGAGCCAAACACTGATTTCTAAACAGACTCTCTCAGGGGCAGTTGATAAAGTGCATATGGTGATAGATCAATATCAAAATTCCTTTTATTTCCTAAATGCTTAGCCATCTGGAGTTCCCATTTGGTGCACATTCACATCTCACCACACCCACGTACCATAAATTTTGATGAATTCGGCAATGACGGGTAGGCGTCCTCTCCTTGTTAAATCCTCTCTAGAGTGTCAAACCGATGGCCTTTCAACTTGAGTTTCAGTTTTGGGAATAGCACGAAGTCACAAAGTGCCAAATCTGGCGAGTACGATGGGTGGGGTACAACTGCCATCTTGTTTTTTGCCAAAAAGGTCCTGGTGAGCGCATTGTCGTGATGCAGCAACCAGTTCCCTCGAAGCCGACGCCGCCACACATTTTCATGGAGCTGGCAAAAAACGTCACAGTAGTACTGTTTGGTTGGGTGGGACAAATTCTATGTAAACAATTCCCTTGGTATCAAAGAAAACAATGACCATGCTGTTCACTTTGCTCTTCACCTGTCTCACTTTTTTGGCCTTGAAGAGCCCGGGCTCTTTGCTTTGTCTCTGGGTCATAACCATAAATCCAGCTCTTGTCTCTGGTGATAAACCACGACAAGAAGGTTGGATCATCAGATGCGGTCTGACGAAGGTCCGTGCACACTTCAACGGACTGTGCCTTCTGATCGGCAGTCGAGATACTTGGCACAAATTTTGCGGCAACATGATGCGTGCCCAATTCGTCAGTCAACATTTGTTGACATGTCCCATAACCAATACCCACTTCATCCGAAAGGTCTTGAATGGTTCGACATCAATCTGCATGAACCAAATGTGGAAGTTTGGCAACAATGTCTGACGTTGTGTGGCTACCGGGCCATCCAGTGTGAGCATCGTCTTTGACGTCTGTACGGCCAGCCCTGAACTTAGCCTGTCACTCGGACACAAGTGTACAGCTGCTCATACTCTGTCCCCCAAACACTTGTTGAATCATTGCAAAAGGGTCTCTGTAGCACTTTCCCCAAGATTTGCACAGAATTTTGTTCTATTCGTGGATCCATTGTAAAATTGCCACACACCAAAAACAGTATTATGAAAATCACTGTGGGTGCTCAACACATCCTCCCAGCTGAGTGCCACTCCGCACACTGACTCATCAGATATGCAGCTCTCGCCACCTAGCGGTGCAAAAATCTACTACTCATACTTTTCAGATGGCAACAGCAGTCCCGAAAATTTTGGGTTCCACCTCGTAATAAAACCCATAGCCAGGCCTGGGTTTTGTTGAGACATACCTATACTAGTTGCTTTCAGAGGGCAAGTACAAGCAGAGCTAGACAGACTTCAGTCTCTTGGGGTAATTGAACCTGTGATGTCCAGTGAACGGTCTTCCCCTCTGGTTAGCATAGTAAAAAGTCATCAGGAAAGCTGCAGTTGGTGAATGTTTGAGTTCCATGGTGATTGTAAAAGCTCTTGTGGTAACCTTTATTGCTTCATCAGAAGCACTTGTTAGCAAAAGTGTCTAGGGATGATACTTTTCTAAACCTGATTTAAAGTAAGTCAGACCTACAAGCCTCGAGAGGCCCACTGGGTACCAGTCAGCTGCCATGTTATTCTCCATCCTAAGGCATCAATGGATGTGATATGGAGGGGGATGTGATCAGCAGCCCACAATCCCAGCCGTTGTGTGGGTTTTCGTGATCAAGCCATTACTTCTCAATCAAGTAGCTCCTCAATTCATCTCACAAGGACTGAGTGCACTCCGCTACCCAACAGCACTTGGCAGACACAGACAGTGACCGTTCCAAGTGCTAGACAAGCCTGACAGTGCTTCACTTTGGTTATCCAGCGTGAACCGGTGTATCGACTGCAGCATGGCCTTTGGCCTAAAACTGATTTGTTTAAATTATAGCCGGCCACAGTGGTCGAAGGGACTGCGGCGCCCCAGTCACGGCCTGCACAGCCACTGTGGTCGGGGGTTCGAATCCCCCCTCGGGCATGGATATTTGTGCCGTCCTTAGTATTAGCTAGTTCATAAGTAGTTTGTAAGTTTTGGGACTGATGACCCCGTAGTTAAATCCCATAAGCTCTACAAACATTTGAACATTTGAATCTAAATTATATACAACTGCTCCTTGATGAAGGCTCTAAGCACTTTCTGGTAGTGAATACTCCATTTGAGTTGTATCAGTATTGACATCTTCCCTTTGATGTTTCTAACACAATATCAATTTTTCAGTGATTTCTAGAGGAACTTACAATGCTGATTCCGAGGTGTATAAGTTATTTAGATGACATTATGGTGACGATGTTTTGACAGAGGAAAACCTCACAAATTTATGCAATCTTTTTTCAGTGCTACAAGTTTTAACACAACCAGGTAGTCACTAAACAAGATGTATATATATTAAATTGACTGGCACAAATGAGACAGATTAGTTGTATGTTCATTCTTATAAAGCCTTCAGGGCTGCAGCACATGGCTCTCATTGGCTGAATCCTTACATCTCCACAGCATCCTCATAAACCGCACTGCTAGGAGTGAGTGAGGTCGGAGGCTTCTGATACCAAACAACTCTCAAAGGAGCTGAAGATCTAACCATCATTAAGCAAGGTGATAAGAGTGTATTATTTGTAACTGCCATGATTTGCTACTAAATTATGCTCATAAGGGAAAACTGTCACAGCAGCAATAATCAAAAACCCCTGTTGAGGTAATGGAAGGCATTACATGGTACCCAGGAATGTGCAAGGGGGAGTTGGATGACTTTTTGAATCATATATAACAGTATGACCAATGCCTCAGTGTACTTGTAAATTATGTAGAAAAATAAAAATATGTCTTATCTTTAATGTCTCATTCTATTTTTTCCTTTCATACACAACTCTGACCTCAGTCAACAGGAGAAACTTATTTTCCAACTCCCCCTCGTATTTGTCTTTCTTTGGATGAAAAAACCATTGAATGATAGACATTTCCAGAAAAATGTAGATTTCTACAACCAAGGTGTCTGTCACATCATCCATCACTGGAAGAAATGTGAGGCACTGAAGTGTGAATATTGTGATATCCCATTGCAGTACCCCTGAGCAATTTGGCTGTAGCACGCCACATTTAGCCTTTCAGCAAATATCGCACCACAATTCAACTACCAGTAAACAGGCACTAGATACTTCATGTCAGCAACCAGTAAGTGGGAGCATATTTGTCAGCCAACTTACAGAAAGCACCATGCAACACCAAGGCATCAGAAACTCAAAGTGGCACCACAATCTCAGACTTATTTCCTATGCCCATCAAGGATTGCCTATTTGTGGATGCTTCTGCCATGCATGTACCTGGGTGTGTACAGAGCTAGCAAGAAAAAACCCAAGGAGTTTCCAATCTGTATCAACAGCAATACAAAAAAGGATTTTCACTACTGTCTTTCTAAAACAGATTATTTGCTGGAATGTGTATGGAATATCTCGCACAATAGCAAATGAGTCCTCAAGAGATCACATGCATTTTGCCTACTAACCACAGTTTGAAACAGTAACAAACGGAAAGCTCACTCAAAATCCTGTGTCCAGTGCATGTGGGTATATACCATTTCTACTGCTCGTTCATGGGTCCAGGGAGAATAGAATGGCTCCTATTTCTCCCCCGCAGAACACACTGCTAAAATCGTAGCATCCCTTATTGTGCCTGTAGGTGATATGCCATCTAAACCTCTTCTATACGTTCCTGTTAGGCGGGTTACCTGAGCCAATCATCACTGTGCTAGGGTTGAATGACATGATCATTGCCATTCATTTTGATATCAAGATATGTTGCAAGAAATTTCCATAGTGACTGTATGCATGTCTGAAGCAGCATTGTTTTTGCATCAGGATAATATAAGGAGGCTATTTTTTCATATGAGGAGTTCCAAGCATGCTTTGAAATTTTTTTTCACTAAGAAATTTATAAGGTGTATAAGAAGTTTCTATGCACCCTGGTGTACTTAACTAGCCACTTGGCCATAGCCAGCCAGTCATTTTGCAAGATCAAACACTGGTCATTCCATGAGCTCTAACATCAGTCATATGCCAGAGCTGCATTCTATGAGTTCTGACATCAGTCATCTCACTGAGCAGCCAAAAGCCACGGTAGCCTTAAAAGACCTACCTGCAGTATGCTCCTGAGTCGTCTTAATGTTGTCCCAAGCAGTCACCACTTGACACCACCTCAGGCCCTCGACTTCAGCTCCATATGCTCCCAGAGCTTTAGGCCCTCACTTATGACCTTGGCCTTGCTGGACACTGACTACCCTACACCCTTCAACCTGCTCAGCTGCTATCAGATACTTCCAGTGCTTACTCCTGACCACTGCCTCATGGGACTCAATATTTATGGAAACTGAGAGATCTGCCTACTTCAGTAAAGGTGATGAAATCATAAAGTTCTGCAGTCAGGACTTATATGGGCCAATCGGGCCTAAACCACTACTGTGTTGGCCTCGAACAACTGCCCCGTCATCCTTGGCCAATGGCATCCTACGTGGTACGGAAGAGTATGTGGTCAGCCTATTGCACTCCCACTGGTTGTTGGGTTTCTTGACCTTGAAACTGCTACCAATCACTCGAGTAACTCCTCAGTTGGGCTCATGAGTCTGAGTGCATCCTAATTCAGTGCTCCTATAAAGGAAAAAAAAATCTTTGACAGTACCGGGGATCGAACCCAGATCCTCCGTGTGGCAGTCAAGCGTGCTGACCACTTTTTTTTTTTTTTTTTTTTTTTTTTTTTCCGGCTAAGGAGGTGGACCGTACTTCAGTAATCAAGCACAAACTCTTGCGGAATTTTCGTTTGCAGAATACTGTTGTTCACCTTATGTTTTGTTGGCAAGGAGTGACTTTATTTCATTCTTGACTTCAATCAATGGCTGTTTTTCTCATTATTCACGTTATATGTTAATGACACAATAAATTACTGTTCATAGCAACTGATAGAATATCAATAATGATTTTGATCCCCCTTGCAATCATGGATATGATACAAAAACGAAATGTAAAGGAAGACAAATAACAGCTTTACGTTTCATGATCACATTGTTTTTGAAGGGATAATTAAAACTTTATGATTACCTTTTGCAGACACCCATGATGTCTTTTATCTAAACTTTCATTCACATCAAAATGGCCAACAGGCAATAATATCTTCACTCTGTCAGTTGCCACTTTGTCTACATCATGTGCTCTCTTTTCTGCACTCTAAATATTCACAGTAAACATACCTGTTCTGACACAAAAACCCTCAAACTCACAAAGAAATCTGTGTAACAGTCACCACTTCCATCCATCAAACTTCCTAAAGATTCAGATGTACTTCTTTCATCATGCTCATTCCGAATGCCTTAATAGATTTCTCGTTCATGTTACAACTGAAACGACAAAACTATCATTATTGCCAGTTACTGTCAGCTTCTGAGACCACTAATCCTGTACAACATTCTTGTCAAACTTTGTTACTTGCAGACCATTAACTCCTATCCTTCCAACTATTTTTGCTATAAAGCTGCCTAATGTCTTCACTCACTTGTACTTATACCCACTCCCTAAACTGGAAAACAGGAAACATTAAAAGCAAAGTAACATGTGAGACACACTATGAAGACAACATGCAACACTGTTAAATTGGGCATGAAGATTACTACATTCTTTGATAAACAAATCATTACAATTTCAGTAGAGGAAACCTTATATATACATTCTGCATACAAGGAAACCTTCAACAACATATTTCTCATTCAGAAGTTGCATTTCAATGTCAGCTGCTTACATCTTTATGTACAATGGGGACAAAAAGATTACCTGACCCAAATAATTTAAAATCCAAGAACAGAGCATTGCGCATGCTCTTGTTCCGAAGTGCAAATTTTGCCAACTCTAGCGATCTTGGGAGCTTCAGCTTGGTGTTTATATAATCAAATAGAAGCAATATAATAGATAGGATACAGTATAAGTTGAGATTCATACCAGCTTAACTCACATATCATTTATTTTGGAAAAAATTCGAGCACGTAGAAGCAGTTGAGGTATAAGAACTCCACGCGGGTAGATTTCCAACAACAAACTGCTTCTTACATATGTTTTGTTGGCTGAGTAGATAGGCTGATGTTTGACAAACACCAGGGGTGCGAGTTTCACATTCGTAAACATACCCCATTTTGTAACAGCCTAATCTTTAAATGATGAGACAAATCATAGCTATAGTAAAAATGTTGAAAATGGATGCATAATTTGTAACTACTTCAACTGCCATATGGTGAATCTATAGTTTTTAGCTACGATAAATGTATCAGCAGATAGGCATAATATTTTAAGTCCTTAAGCACGGTTTACACAAGTGTGTGGCTGTGCCTCCCATTATATGCTGTTTGCAGTTTAATATTTGTTCTTCAACTCCGGTAGGACTAGTCGACCGTTACGCTAACGAGAAAGGACAAGTAACTCATTGATAGTGTCTCAGCCTTCCTGGTTAAGTGGTGTGCATTGGAATGGATGCCACCAAAGTCATTACCTTTTTTTTTTTTTTTTTTTTAGTGCAGTGCAACTGTTTCTTGCTTTAGTTACTTTTTGTTATTAAATTATATTGGTTTTACATTTTGCAGTATTCTCTTTAGTGAGAACAGAGCAGTTTCAGTATTCTCTAATTACAGTTTGTCAGCTTGATATCTAAAAATAATCTTCCTTGGAGGTTGATATTGGTATGACCTTCAATTAAAATAATATAATGTAGGCTACATATATCTTCAGTATTTTGTGCACTTGCCATTGGCATCAAGAACAGCCCAGATCCTTCGAGGCATAGTGTCTACAAGTCTGTGGAAAAAAGCCTCATTCATGGCAATTCTCTCCCATGAAGAATAAACCAAATCCCACAAGGCATCTACAGTTCTTGGAGGAGGGTCTGGCCAATTATCCTGCACAGTCTTCTTGAGTTTAGCCCGTATGTTCTCTGTGTGTTTGAGATTAGGTGACTTTGGAGGCCACGTAGGCACTGAATAATAATATTTTCTCTCCTTTGGAACCAGTTCTGAATCCTAATGCTGGTGTGGGATGGATGAATATCATGTTGGTAAATTAGAATTCCTTTGGTGTACCAAAGTCAAGCTCCAGCAATGATCACATTTTCAAGGAAATGTTCATAGCATGATAAGGCATCCAGCCCCAACATTTCACATTTATCCAAATTAGAATTTAAAATATTACCATCAAGAGGTCTTAAAAGAAAAAAAATTTACTCCAGTGGATTTGAATGCACACCCATTGTGTTCATAAACTGTCAGCCTATCCACTCACCCAAGAAAACATATGTGACTCGTTGTAGCAAATGTACCCATGTGGAATTCTCACACCTCAGCCATTTCTATGTGCTCAAATAATGTTTCCCAAAATAAATTATATGTGAGTTAAAGTGCAATGAATCTCGAGATATACTGTATGTTAATTACTGTATTGCTTCTATTTGAAGATGTAAACAGCAAGCTGAATCTGCACAGACTGCTGGAGTTGACAACTGGAGTTGGCAACACTCGCGCTAATGAACATGGGCATACAGAATGCTCTGCTCTTGGACTCTAAATTATTCGGAGTGGGTAATCATTTTGTCCCCCATGTGGCTACTTTGCAAATCACACTCAAGTGCCTAGCAAAGGATTCATTGGACCATTTTCAGACTATGTCTCTGCTGTTCCACTCTCGTATAGCAGACAGAATTTCTTGTTTCTTAAATTGACATATACAGAGACAGTGAGTTTCACTGACTCACTCACCATGTTCACTTGCCATATGTGCTACACCAGGAAATTTATAGATTTTAAGTATTAATAAGGGAGTTTCTTTTCCACATGCCATTAATACTGAGGCGCTATGTTTTATTTGTGATAATACAAGTACATAAATATGTCAGTAATGTGTTAACTAGTAGAACTATAGTCAATAAAACCATTTGTGAAATCTTTTAAATTGTCAACAAGAGACTAAGAACATTAAATTCAAGGAAAACATCTATCGGTCCTGGCTTCTTTTTCATACACAATTCTGTTCTTGGCATAAGATGTAAAGTTTCTTGTAGAACAAGGAAAAGAAACATTTCAACTGGTCTTTCTGGTTTGTAATTTATAAATAGAGATGGTCATTCAAATGAAGTATCATGCGATATACATCACTCATTGTCTCTTCTGTTTTCAATTCTATCTCAGAGTATGAAACTTTAATAGCTATTTGGGTTCGATGAGAATGAGACACTTTGATGATACTGCATTTGACAATCTTATGTATACTACAATAACAATAATATTTCAGGAGGATCTTTAAATTCAAAGATTTAAGTTGTATGCATTGGAATTACAGGGGTTTTGTTCACTGTCAGTCAAAGCTGACTCAACAATATTTTATAAATCTTTTGGGGGAGGGGGGGGGGATCTTGCTTATGTTTTCATTCCTCTGTTAACTGTAAAATGTCTGGACTGGAGGTGAAAAACCTCTGGGTGTTATTTCTTCAAACAATCCCAAGTTTACTAGGAACAACATTAAAAACTATATGAAGAGAACTATAACACATGGGACTTGGGATTTCAGAGGGAAGAATGAATGTCTGAGCCGGCCGCGGTGGCCGAGGGGACTGAGGCGCTCCAGTCACGGTCTGCAAGACCACTATGGTCGGGGGTTCGAATCCCCCCTCGGGCATAGATATTTGTGCCGTCCTAGTTCGTAAGTAGTTCATAAGTAGTTTGTAAGTTTAGGGACTGATGTCCCCGTAGTTAAGTCCCATAAACTGTACAAACATTTTTGAATGTCTGAAACATTTTATCCACTGACACTTGGAACAAGTTTAAGGGCCTGCAACAGAGTACAAAGAATTCAAATGTTTTCTGGTGAATAAATGGTAAATAGAACATTTAACATTTCCACTCCTCAATTATTTGTATTGAATGTGATCAGAACTTCATACTTTAGGCCTTACATATTTGGTATGAAGTTCAATGTACACACTACAAACCACTGATACAGGCAAACAAGGTATTTGAGCTGTTCTTCATAGCTAGTAAAATTCAGCGTAATATCAGAGGAATGTAATTATAAGATTTTAGACCAATAAACCAGAGAAAGGTTAATATGTGGCTTTCACATTATGCCTCACATTTAGTTACAGTGTGCAGAAAGTAGTACTAATGAGCGAGGTGATTTCTGAATGGGTTGAGACCAGATGGTAGATATCGAAGGATGAACTGTCTTAGAATGAACAGTTAATCACATTCAAAGTCATAAATTAACAATATAAAAATGTAATTAAACTAACATAGGTTTACATTTCATCTATATGAGGACAGCAGGGCGTACATTTAATGTATGAACGCTAAAGAAATATGTGATGTGTGTAGGCATGTGTTGGCATTCTCTTGTGGTGGAAGTTAAATAGTTCATGGTCATTTCTGGCTGTGGTGTCCATATGGTGTGTGACATTCTTCATATTATTGTGATGTGGTTGCTTCTCTTAAAATTGTTTTCTGTTGTGTGTGCTTAACTATGTGTTTTAGTAGTGCGATGTTTCCGGTTTAGTTTCCCTTTCTACCCTTTCATGTGTTTTATTGTTCAGTTTTTGTTAGGTTGGATATGACGAATAAGTTTAATTCTTTCTCGCTGCATGGCGAATTGGGGAGAGACCATGTTAGCCACTACAAAATTTCTTCAGCTGCTTGGTGTTATAGCTGATTGTGTTCAGTATACAAGATGAAGTCTACAAAAGTCTTGGTGAGGGAGGGTGAGGGATTATGTGCATATGTGTGTGTGGTTTATTTTTTGCGTTAATGTTTTGTCCCTTGGGGGATATTTTTGGTATGATTGTCTTTTAATATTTTGAATTTTTGTAGCATAGTTTCTGTTGGTGTTGTTGATAATTGAGGGTGTTTGCGTAAGGTTCAGATTATGGTAAGGGAGATTTTCAGAGGCATTTCCATAGTGTATGTAAATTGGCAACATACCATATTGAATGTAGGTGGTGTGGTGTGATTATTGCTTTTGCAAAAGCTAACAAATGTGAAAAGAGAGAAACTGGTTGTGGCGACAGACTGATCTGTAGCATAGCTGTGGTCTATATTAGTTTGAGAGGTAACATTTTGGTTGGGAGTTGGAGAAGACAATGAATGAGAATGGTAAAAATCAGGTTTTGATGACAAGCTGATCTGTAGCATAGCTCGAGGTCTAGTTTAGGTTGGGAGGCAACGGTTTGGTTGTGAGCTGACAAAGCCAACAGATGTGAGAATAAAAAAGTGGTTGTGGTGAAGAAGATTATGTTAGAATGAAACATTTGAAATGATTATTATTTGTTGCTATGGAGGGGGAAGGGTTGAATTGGTATCACTGTCTTCATCTGAGTTGTATTATATGTCAATTTAAGTATTCGATTTTGGCAGGGGTTGATTGGTATCATTTTCTTGATTTTAATTGTATATAGGTTACTTGAAGTATTTAATATTGCTTTTCTTATATTGGTTTTGTGCAATTGTAACAATTGGTATCACTGTCTTCATTTCAGGTGTCTTATAGGTCAATTGAACTATTTGATTCCACATATAGCTTTTGGGTGTTTTTGATTTTTATTTCACAAATTTTGTTTAGTTTTTTAATTATATTTTTGTGTATTTTCAGTTTGCTTTTTGTTGTATTTTTTTTTTACCCTACTTAGAACATCCCTGCCCAAAACCCCCATATTCTGGCTCTTGTCCCATTGGTCTCATTTTATTCGTTTTATGTAAATTTTCACGTGTTTGTCATAGTTTTTTTGTGATTGTATTGGTTGCCACATGGCTATAAGTATATACGTCACTGTCACCATGTTGACGACGTCACGAGTCAAAGTAAACGGGTGGAACTGTGTCATAAAATTATGCTGAAATATTGCATACTGGTAATCAGAAAAGTATGAACAGCCATAGGTAAAATGTCAGAAAAACACAAGTAGGCAGTGCCAAACCCAAATTCTTTTTGAGATAATTGCTACATCAGAACACCTTTTGGGAATGTGTGATAGGTTACATGTGCCTACTGTATGGTTTATACCTTGATAAGCCACTTCTGGCATACTTATCTGATATGAAGAAGTGAATTGATCACTAAAACTGGTAATTGAAAAAAACATGTTTGTGATCAAGACAGAATACTAAAACAAAAGTTCAAAGAAGGGTATCTTGATGGAGGCCTTTGGGCCTGATGTGAGAGGAATATGTGCAGTATCAGTGCATCGCTTACCTAGTTGCCAGCTTCTGACACATATTTTTATGGCTGGCAGGTAGCATTGGGATAGACAAATTCTATGTCCATAATATACTAGGGGCCACTTAATTGAATAGATTTGGGCTCCAGTCTATGTAGACAATATATATTACTGCATTCCCTTAGCTTCAGAACTAGGACTTTTTGGATTTACACTTGCAGTTGTCCTGCAGACTTGAAACAAGAGGATGTAAGAATGAACAAGAATTTGCCAATCACTGACATTTGTCAGACAGCAAATCTTTTGATCTGTCAAATGTGTAGGAAATTTCACTTAGAAATTGAATTTTAATTGGTGAGGAGGAATAAATTTAATATAAAATTTCTGAAACCTGACATCTATTTACAGAAATGTGTGAGTTCTATTGATAATCTGAGGTCCATTAATTAAACATTAAGGTTATGGGAAAAAAAGTAAGAAGAAAGATTGGTTCAAAGCACAACTTATTTAGAGCCTCCACTTCTCATGTGATTCCCAGTTATTTACAAAGAGATTCAGACTTGTTTGACCACACTGGAAGTGCTTGTACCACCTAAGCATTGCGTCATATGATAACTCATTGTCATTGTACACTTCCAATAACTCTGCAAGTATTGTTAACATGTTGTCCCTATTTAAATGCATACAACAAATTACCTAACGATAACCCACTTTATCAACGGGCTGCGTCATTCTACTTTACCTCCTCCAGACATGCTACTATGGCCAGTGGCAGACTATTGCTGTCGGAAACCCGGTGCGGCGGCAAAACTTCCCCCTTAGTCCGCAACTGACTATGGCACTGTAGTACGAGTATTTAAAGTGGTACTAGGAAGCACATTTATTTGACACACACACACAAAATAAATAAAAGTAAAATGGCACTTTACTTTTTTGAAGATGACAATTGAAACTTAAGAAATTTTATATATATATATATATATATATATATATATATATATATATATATATTTTTTTAATAATTAATGAAATTTTATGACTGACTCTCTTCCATGCACAATAAGTAAAATTTTATGGTTTTGGTGTTGCAATACTAATGGCCAGCTTTTATTTATTTATTAGTGTAGGTCCTTCAGTTTGCAAGCTAAAAAGCTTAATTAAGTAATTTGAAATTAGATTCCATAATGTGCTTGTAAATTGTAGGACCTTTTCAAGTATAGGGTTTCAAAACACTGATAATTATAAACATTAAAAAGAATCAATATTTTCTGTTGTTATCATTTCCTAATATAAGTAGTAACTCCTCTCCCCATGCTTAATCTTCAGCTATCCGATGCTATGCTATATCCAGAGACATTCAGAAGTCTTGTTTCAGTGGTCAAATAGCTGTGCATTCTGGATCAAATGTGCCATTTGGGACTGGCTGACCACTGTGTCATCCTCTGTCAGTGGCATCATTGGATGCAGTATGAAGGGATGTAGGCCACTGTTCACTCTTTGACCTTAGTTTCACTATTTCTCCCTCACACAGCTACTTAGTTGGCACTGTGATGTTGAGTGTACCCCATTCCAGTCCTCCCATCAAGGATCAATGGTCAAGTGATGTTTGGAAATAATTTTACATCTACATGATTTGTATACTGTACGTCATATAAAGAAGCCTAAAGTTAAATTGTTTTCTTTCTTAACTCTAAAATATTGTGGTATAATATATTTACATGTCTTCACAATATTAACTGCAAAGTGCATTGAGAAGTTTGATGAATAGTCTCGGGAAACAAGGGTTACAAACAAAATACCTGTACTGGCCTTCAAATTAATTTCCATTGGCTACAAATCACTTCTGACATTGGTTGTACAGCCGGCCGCAGTGGCCGAGCAGTCTGCAGTGTGCAAGTCACGGTCTGCACAGCCTCTGCGGTCGGGGGTTCGAATCCCCCCTCGGGCATGGATGTTTGTGCCGTCTTTAGTATAAGCTAGTTCATAAGTAGTTTGTAGGTTTGGGGACTGATGACCCTGTAGTTGAGTCCCATAAGCTCTACAAACATTTGAACATTGGTTGTACAGTTGTTGCAAACACTCAGCAAACGCTTGTTATGGAATCACTCAAAACAATGAAGCCACGCATTGTTGGATGTCCGCAACCACTCCCCCTTTTTACTCACTGCTTCAACACCATGCACTTGGCACTAATATCCCATGGGTCGGTCTCCATCTTGCTTAATTTGAAACAAAACTTGATATTAACGTATTGCTCCATTTTGCAGTCCACATTGCAATGACATGAGTTCTCACACTGACCCTGTTAGCTATGTCACAGCGTGTACCACAGCTTGACTGCAGTGCTTCGCACAATAGAGCGCACTTGTTGGCATGGCCTCAATGTTTATGCGCAGGCACCTCATCTTCGCCAGTGCGGTTTGTAAAATATGTGACCATTCACCGGACGTTTCAGAAGAACCTTGTACACTGAATAACGTAAGTCTGAACACGAAATTAGCCATTAAATCAGCATTTAAAGGGCTGTTTCCATACTTCTGTGAATAGCAGTGGTCCTTCTTATGAGAGACTGCCATCATCTTTTGTGAGACACCGGAAACCCCAGCATCCAAGAGAACAAAGTATTGTTGTCTACATGAAACACTACTTCAATTGCAAAAACATAAAAATAGCACAGACATTTTCAAATATATTACTGCAACCTCAGAGAGTGAGCCGAGAAACAAACAAAATGGTAGCCTAAACGTGAATCAGAACTTCTTGGTACTGAGCCCCACAGGTGTGCCTTTCACTTGAACATCAACCCACAAGGATGTTATAAAAGCTGTTGCAAGGATTTAAAATTCATGAAATATGGACTGTTACTGGTTTCTAATTATGTAATTAAAAAATAACATCTTATTTGTCAACCCGTTTCTTTCATATTTAATATGTATGTGGAATCTGTAGTATTCCCCGATACACTCAAAATGGCCAAAGTTAAACCAGTCTTTAAAAAGGGAGTTAAGTATCTACATTGAAACTACCACCCTGTTCCTACTGTTCCATTTTTTCCAAAGATTTTGAGCAGCTAATGTGCACCCAGTTAAATCACTATTTTGAAAAACATGAACTCCTCTGCAGCAGACAGATAGCATTGAAACGCCATAAAAATACCACTATTGCTGTCAATGAAGTTGTTAACCAGCTGTTAATAGCATTTGAGAGTAAAGCTCTGGTATTAGTTGTACTTTGTAATCTCGGCAAAGCCCTCGACTGTATACCTATTGACACCCTGCTTGCAAAAATGGCATACACAACCCATACTTATTGATAATCATGTCATATTTAAGCAACAGGACGCAACATGCATCAGTTAAAAATGTATGTCCTTCACAGAGAGGTTTGTACAGTTTGTACAAGAGTTCCCCTTTTTGTTCACCACTGCGACTAACAATAGGTATAATGATGTAGCAGAAAATTCAGTTGTTTGTTATGCATTGACACAACACTGCTCAATACACACCATAACACAACAGAACTGCATCATTCAACACAAAGAAAGTTATAAATAACAATGAATTACTGTTCTTCTAATAAATTGCTATGTAATAATGAGCAGTGCCAAACACAAGGAGCACTGCCATCCCTCTTTATCAAGCACAACTGTAGTAAATTTATACATTTAAATGGTTCTGCTATAGGGTGACACGGCCAGTAGTTGATCAATTAACAATTTGATTTTATGTTTATATTATTTATAGAACATCTACTTGAGGGACTAAGTTGATAATTACACATATCACAGAGAAAAGTTTCCTGTGAAGTTTGGCATACCTACAATTAACATTAAAATGATGATTCCCTACATTTTCTGAATTTCAATCACAAGGGACAAAAATTACCAGTAGTTGATCATACAGTTCCACAAAATGATCACCCATAGTCCAGTAGTTGATCATTAAGTAATAAATAAAATAATATGAAATTAACTTGGTAATTAGATCTGGAAACTTAATTTTAAAGCATTTACATAAATCACTGACATATTAAACAATTTTTTTCAATGAAATAAAACAATATAATACAGTAAACACAATAATTAACTTCACACATGTCTGCTCAGTTTCATTTCACTTTTCCAATATCAACAGGACATTGAAACTTGTAAAGCAGCCTGCCTCCTGTAGAGATAATTGAGGGTTCTGGAAGTTTTGTAAAAAATTGTTAAGACTGAGCAGTGCTTACATCATCTTCATCAGTTTTAAACAGTGACTTTCGTCACAGCTTTTCAAACCCATTAGCTCAATCTCCTCTTTTGTAGTTAAGGCTGCTCTTTGAACAATACATGTAAATTTATACTTATTATTATTCTTCTGGCCTGGAAACAAGACCAAAGCAAAATCTTCTTCTTTAAATGTAGTCCTTCCATCAAGTATCTTCTCAGTCGTACCAAAGTTTTCCGTAGTGTCAGTCATTTTCTGATGTGTCTTTAACAGGATTCCATTCATCACTGCTGTATTCTGACTCTGAATTGTCTTTTCTTACATGTTTCTTTTCTGTGGTTTCTCCTCCTCAGCCTCTGGAAGCAGTTCCATAACTTCTTCTTCGTCCCCCCCCCCCCCCCCTCATTCCTCTTGTTAGTCATTTTATGTTTTTCTGTTCTAGCTCATTTGGCTGTTTCTGCATTGGCTTTTAGATCTTTTGATTCGTTCCAATCTATCCACTGTTAGTTGCATATGGTATGTATTCTTTTCCTTCCAGTTTTTATGGGGATTCAGTATGCCCGATAACATGATTAGCAAAATGTGGACTATGTGAAGATGAAAACTAGTGGATGATCACCACCAATCAACTACTGGGAGCAATATAAATTTCACATTTCCATCAGTATGGGTCAGAAGAAAGAAATCCCTACTCACCCAATGCTTAAAAAGCAACTCTTTCTGGAATGTATTCACAAAGAACCAGTAATTGATCATTATGATCAACCACTGGAAAACATGTTTTTACACATTCCAGTAATTGATATCCCCCCCTTGTAAATCAATGAACCAATAATTTACACTTACTTTATGATAAATAATATCATCAATCATTCAGAATGAGTTATCTATTAAAATAATTCCTAATATTTCAGTATTTAGTACTTGTGTCAATAAATATTTGTATCGCTGCAACCTACTTTACAACTAGTCTGGATGCTCTGATTCTCCACTTCTCAGCACAGAACAAAAGGAAAGATTTTCTCACAGCTATCAGTTCCCTCCAAATGTTGTAAAAATGGGTGAATCAAGTTTAACAACAATTTTTCTTTACATTCAGCTATATTTTTAAAAGTTTCAATGCTACCAACTCTTAAAATTTAAAGATAAAAGTGATACTGATCAACTACCGGATAGTGATCAACTACTGGCTGGGTCACCCTATGTCAAAGGAAACTTCAATTACTGCAATGATAGAAAAAAAAATTACAACATCACAACACCACAAAAAAACTGGACCTTGATATATACCAAGGCACACAGTGGCAAAAACTGTGAATTCTCAGCAAATAACAACTTAAAACTTTTTAAGAAACTTCCAGGTTCGGCTATGTCAATGTCCTATAATATATTCAAAGTTAAGATTTATACCAGGTTAATCAAACAACCATTCCATAAAATAGCAGAACTACTTGAAATAAACATTACTGACAGTAGTATTTAACAACTGACTGTGTTAAATTGTAAGTAAAGACTCATTGTAATAAATTATTAATAATTGTATATGGTGAATAAACTGCATTTCAATTTAGTGGGTCAATTGGAAAATCTGGAGAGGGGTTTACAGGTAACAATTGCAGCCAAACACTGAACCATGATTCAGATAAGCTCTGTCATATTTTCCAAATGCTACTTAAAAGTAACTCCTGAGCAACTGTAAAGGTAACTTTACTTCTGTACCAAAGAAACAATTGTCAAAGAAATGACACAAGATCAGATTTGAACCAGGCTGGATTTTTACAATACTTAGAAATAAGAAATGTTCTTATACTTATCTGGTCCATATGCATGCAATAGAATGAGTGACTAAATTCGTGATTTCTCTTAAACTGTTACGTTGACACTTTAATGGGTATAGAGAAAATTTAGAATTTTCAATTTACATCTGGTCTGACACAATGGACTACATAGCCAACATAGCTGTGGATATGTATTTTGATAACAACATAATAGTAGTGAACAACAGGCTCAAATTCAGTAAAAAGAGAAAATGAGGACTGTAATTAAATAAAATATGTATTGGTAAATTTTAGGGACTGCAGAAAAACAGAATAATTTTTGATGCAGTGACTACTTAGCTAGATGCGAAAATTACTTAACATACTTTAGTGCTACTGCAAGAGAGACATGGAACCAGGGGTGGGGGTGGGGATATATGAAACGAGCAAGTAATTGAGACTACAGGAGCCACAAAAATGAGGATAAAGGCAGGTGCAAAAAGGTGGTACAGCAGTAACTCATGATTATCATAACACGAAATAAATACAAAGAAGATGACACACAATGTAAGTAAGAAGTAATGATGGCAAACAGATAGGAAACATGAATTCCGATTCCGGTAAATAAAAAAACAGCTACTATCTAGGAACTTATACTTACATTTGCGAATACTCAAACTCTCTGAAGGTCAATCCACAATGAATTAAAATGCATAGGACCCTTACGGCAGGGTACGGTACCTGTTAAAATATGAAGACAGCAGATAAGTGTCCTGTTGTGGGTCACCCAGAAAGTTTTTCGTCAGGTTCAGGTAATGAAAGGTTGCTACACAGGTTCATTTGCAATTACGTCATTACCTGTGCCTTACTTTGTCTCTGTTTTACACGAGTAGAGCTATTTGCTTAGGGTTATTTGTCGTACTGTACGGATTTCGCATGGATTTTTGGCCTGGGCATTACTAGTGGTCCAAAATTTCTATTAGTTTCGTTTCTCTTACACATACCTAGATGCATTTGACACTTACCACAGCAATGAACTACGCTGCAAATCAGCCGAAAGTACAATCGTTCAGCAACAGAACCCGGCGTCCAACGTAAAATTCACTGCAACAATGAGCTTCACTGCTTCCGAACACTAGTGCTGCCACCTGTGGACAAAAATGTCGCTGAGTATAAAATAATGTTTGAACACGGACCAAAGTAAGACTAAATTTTGTATCTCACTTTGTTACAGTAGCTTTAGCAATAATAAATAGGCATTACGGTACCGTATTACTTTGCGGCATCCCTCCTATATCTGGTATAATCTTGATCGATAACGCCAGACTTTATTTTTTCTGTGTTCAAATGTGAAACACAAGGATTTGGTTTTTGGTCTTACTAAAAATAAACACCCACACCGCCAAAACCCGTCTCTGTCAAGCTCCAGGCGTGCAACTACAGCTAAACGCTAATGTGGTTTGGCGGGAGACGGAAAGTACGATAATCAGTGATATTTATTAGAAGCGCAGCACGAAGCTTTTTGATCTCTGCAGCCAACCACTACACTGTAATATCACTGGTCGAATATATAAACACATTGCAAAAGGGAGGTGTTTTACTTACTGTATTTACATATTCGCATCCTGCGGGTGATGGCGTTGAATCTCAAATCGTCCTTCACAAAGCAGCTCTTCTTCCACTACAATGGCACTGTAATGGCTTACGGTCACTTTTTACTGTTTTAATCAAGAATACATTTTTTAAAGTGACAAAAAACACAGTACTCTTATACAGAGCACTAATTAAAGTTCTTCGAATCTAAAAAAAAAAAAAAAAAAAAAAAAAAAAAAAAAAAAAAAAAAAAAAAAAAAAAAATTAACCCTCACGTTTTGGCACTGATTGAACCATAGTAGCAACAGCACATTTGCTATATGAACTCCAAAAACTAAGAAAAGTTGGCAAACACACTTTAAGTAAGATTTATTTATATTAGGAAAAGTCAGTATTTTTTTTACTGTCTTGTAAGAATGAAGCATTTGTTGTGCCAGTACTTGACTTCAACTGTATTTACGTGGTTTTCTGAAGTGTTTCTGGTTCACTATTTTTATCGTTTCCTATGTAAAAGACAAACTTCTTTGATGTTGTATACTTTGTTCCCTTCTTCATGCATGAATTATAGCGACCGGTTTGTTGATGATTGTCATTTGCTAACCACCTTCTGACGTAGATGGCCCTCTTCGTCTGCTATTAATGGACCACTGCTGGACTTCTGCCTCTCCGGCAGTGCTGTATTCAGCCGCTCTCGTCGTGAGGAACCTCGCGCCCTAATTTCAAATGTTCAAATGTTTGTAAATCTATCGGACCAAACTGCGTGGTCATCAGTCCGCAGCTTACAAACTACTTAAACCTAGGTAAACTAACCTAAGCTGTGGCGCCGCTAGACGAAAACTGGGCGTCGGCGAACTCATCTTTGCGAGGCCCCTTTCAGTTTTTCATTAATGAAGAAAATGTTAAATGAGCTGAATTATACATCAATAATCATTATACTAAAATTCTATTAGTATAATATACGAGTATTATTGCAAGGACAAAAATTACAATAAACAAACACAAATTAGAGAAACTTTTCAACTTTTTCATCTTACCGAATTTGTTAAGATCACATCTTAATACTAGCCGCTATTTCGGGTTCAGTTGACAGTACTGACAACGCAGATAGTCTTTCTTGGATCATTGTGCTTTTCAAGTTAGTCTTAATGAATTTTAACTTTGTGAAGCTTCTCTCGGTCGAAGCTGTACTGACTGGAACTGAGCATGATTCTGATTGTTATATAAACATTTGCATATACTTGTTCCAAAGCGTTTACTAAAATGTACTGAAGAAATTGTTCTGTAAGTATTGAACTAAAAATTGCATCACTGCAGCACTCATACGGAAATAAATACGGACAACTAAATAGCTGCCGGCCGGGAATGGCCGAGCGCACTAAGGCGTCACACCACAGTGAGGGAGATCGCTCTCGTTGGGGGCCTAACCCCACCCTTGGATACGGATGTTGTGTTCGTCCATTGGTTAAGCTAGTGTAAGCTAGATGTGGGTCGTCGCTACATAACCTAGCCGTAGGAAAGCGCCGTTAAATATCAAATAAAAAAGAAAAATCTAAAATTTTAACAATGTTTTGCGAAGCCCCCACAGGCGCGAGACCGTCGGCGGTGGCCGACATCGCCGACGCCTAGCGCCGCCACTGAACCTAAGGACAAACACACACACACACACACACACACACCCATGCCCCAGGGAGGACTGGAACCTCCACGGCGAGCAACCGCACGCTCTGCAGCGAGACGCTTTAGACCGCTCGGCTACTCCACCGCAGCGCGCCCTAATTTATCGTTCTCTTCGGTACTGCCAGGGCATCTGCAACCATGTGATGTTGCAACATCTCATCGCTGCAGCGATGCCTGTTAATTTGTTGCCTTGCGATGATTGTGTATTAATTCCAATTGTATTTCTCGCATTAGTAATTAAGTTGACAAAAATTATTTTAAGAAATCTAATGCGAGCCATCATCACTGTGATTTACATAAATTATTTGATCTGCAAAAATATTTTCAGTTCATTTAGTCGATAAGAATAGCGAATGGGAAATTCTCTTACCAATATACAGGGTGTCCCAGCTATCTTGTCCACCCAAATTATCTCTGGAACAATAACAGCTATTGGAAAACGACTTTCACCGGTATCAATGTACGGCTGGGGCCCATGAATGTGCATATTTGGAAACATTCTAAAACGAAAGCAAATGTGTTTTTTAACACAAACTTATCTTTTTTTAAATGGACACCCTATATTTTTTCTTCAGCAATCCATAGCATGACAAATCACATAAACAATGGCGTTGATTGCATCGCAAGATTCCAATTACATCCCGAGATATTGCGACGCGAAGTTGACGCTTGAAAAACACGAAATGCGCTGCTAGCGCACGTCCTGAGGCTCAGGCGTGGACCCCATGCTGCCCGTAATCGCGATGTGATTGACATGCGTAATCCCACTTCCATACTTACCAAGAGGTCCGAAACGAATAATACGGTCTGCTGCCATCCTGCATTAAAGTCGTACATTCCAGCAGGTATTTATCCCATAGGCTAGGTGCGATGCGGTTCTGTAACATATCTGTGTGCCGCAACGTTAGTCACAAAGTTAACTTCGCTTATCGTTAATCCGTTACTAAAAATGTAATGCCGTTCAACTTTAAAACTTTACTTTACTGTAGATCTAGCGCAAGTGACAGTGAATCATTCACTCATAATAGTAAAATTCATGTTGATGGTTTTAGTGAAACGAGCAAGTGGACCAAAGGTTTTACCGTTGTTTAGGTAAAAATGTTCTGATTTGGGAAGTTCAGATAAGACATAGAAGATGAAGGTAAACATGTTTAACCAATTAGTTTTATTTTCACCTAATTATCAATGTTATGTTTATCTAATGCGTTACATGACAAATTGTTTCTGAATATCACTGGGTAAAATGGCTCTTTGTAGAAACTTGCACTGTGATACCAGTACTACATACTAAAGATAGCGTTCACATATCATGCTCAAAGTGATAACCAGTGGCTTGCATACATAGGGTCACTCTGCGGATGAAGGATGCCCTACTTCGTGCTACTGTTTCCTCTTTGATGGCTGTACAAGCATCAATAATGCGTTGCTTCATGTCCTCTGGTGTTGTTGGTTCATGTTGGTAAACAGCATCCTTCACTGCTCCCCAAAGAGAAAAATCCAGCGGTGTAAGGTCCGGAGATCGGGCAGGCCACCTAACTGGGCCACCACGTCCAATCCACCTACCAGGGAACTTACAGTTCAGAAGTCGTCGTGCTCTTAAGTCGTTATGTGCAGGGCATCCGTCATGCTGACACCACATGACCATTCTCCTGTTCAGAGGTACGGTGTCCAAGAGAAGAGGAAGATTGTGTCGTATAAATCTGGAGTACTGTCTCCCATTTTGGACGCCATTTACAAAGAAAGGTCCGATAATGATATCTCCAATAATCCCACAGCATACATTCATTTTCCACAGACGTTGATGCTCCACCTGACGGAGCCATTTTGGATTGTCTGCGGACCAATAATGCATATTCCTCATATTGACAATTCCTTTGTTGGAGAATGCCTCGTCGGTAAAGAGAACATCTGCGAAAAAAATTGGATTCGTCAGAAGTTTTTGCTGAGCCCACCGACAAAATGTTACCCTGTTGCTGAAGTCATTTCCATGAAGATCCTGGTGTAAATGAACATGGTAAGGATGAAATTTATGACGTTGAAGAATACTCTGTGCACTTGATTTCGACACATTAACTTCACGTTCAATTTGACGCGAGGATTCACAGCTACGGTAGCGAGCACAGCAACTTCAGCACGTTCATCTGTGCGTGTTCTAGGACGATGTCTAGGCCTTGGATTTAAGCTTGCCGTTTCACGTTGACGAGATGTGAGACGACCAAACATCCGGCGCGAGGGCGATGGCTTTTCAGGGAATCGTCTTCTGTACAGTCGTTCTGCCTGAACAGAATTTCGCCCGCCTACAACAGGGTACAGTACAGGTATGTAGAGTAGGGTAGAAAACAGGCTTATTAAAGTAATAATCATAATATTCTCTAACAGTACTATAAACAAACAAGCAATGTAATAGCGTATTTCCCGTCAACGTACATTCTCCATAGATCAGCAGCATTTCTACCATATCTTCATGTGTGTACATAATACAGTATAAGTTCCACAACACAACTTTTATTCACAATGTGTACTACCTCCGAGCCGTCACTAGATTACTCTGATGCACGACTACACTGGTGTAGCGGTACTGCACGCCAAAGCAACAACAAACGGGATGCTCGGAGGGTGGTAGAGTACAGGAGTTTGCATGGGTCGCAAATCACAAACAAGGCGAAGTGGTAACTGTGGCTGTAGTGGGAACTACGTTGGACACGTGTCTAGGTAGAACTAGGCCCTGGATGAACGAGTGTGCGAAAGGCACAATGGGTCATTTAACGCATTCGATAAACCTTAGCCGGCCGCGGTGGCCGAGGAGACTGAGGCGCGCCAGTCACGGTCTGCACGGTCACTACCGTCGGGGGTTCGAATCCCCTCTCGGGCATGGATATTAGTGCCGTCTTTAGGATAAGCTAGTTGATAAGTAGTTTGTAAGTTTAGGGACTGATGACCCCATAGTTAAGTCCCATAAGCTTAACAAACATTTGATAAACCTTATTTTGGGTGTGCAGGATAAATAAGACAACCTGACTGGTGTATACCGATCGGTACTGGTTCATATCGTGTACGTAGACACATAAAACGTGCAAGAGGGAAACCATTATGTGCTTATGAGAGTTGATGGCAGCAGACCGTATTATTGGTTTCGGACCTCATCAAAGTATGGAAATGCGATTACGCATGTCAATCACATCGCGATTACGGGCAGCATGGGGTCCACGCCTGAGCCTCAGGACGTGCGCTAGCAGCGCATTTCGGGCTTTTCTAATGTTCTAATGTTTGTTAAGCTTATGGGACTTAACTACGGGGTCATCAGTCCCTAAACTTACAAACTACTTATGAACTACTTACGAATTAGGACGGCACAAGTATCCATGCCCGAGGGGGGGATTCGAACCCCCGACCGTAGTGGCCGTGCTGACCGCGACTGGAGTGCCTCAGTCACCTCGGCCACTGCCGCCGGCTCGGATTTTTCAAGCGTCAACTTCCCGTCGCAATATCTCGGGATGTAATTGGAATATTGCGATGCAATCAACGCCATTGTTTATGTGCTTTGTCATGGTATGGATTGCTGAAGAAAAAATATAGGGTGTCCATTAAAAAAACAACATAAGTTTGTGTTAAAAAACACATTTTCTTTCGTTTTAGAATGTTTCCAAATATGTACATTCATGGGCCCCAGCCGTACATTGATACCGGTGAAAGTCGTTTTCCAATAGCTGTTATTGTTCCAGAGATATTTTGGGTGGACAAGATAGCTGGGACACCCCGTATATATAGTCACACTTTGACAATTTTCATCTATTTTTAAAATTAATACTTCATGCATTAACAGTTGTAGTATGTGGTAAAACATTTCCAAAAATAATATTTAAACATTTGAAAAGTTCATATTTCTAAAAACGTACTGGATAATGAAAATTTGGCACAGACAGAGATGAGACATTGTAGGGCTGATGACAGCTGAGCGGCTTGCATTTGGGCAGGACGCGTCCCTCCAATGGATAAACACTGATTTCTCTCTCTGCAGAAGGAGGCAAAGAGTGGAGAGGTGGAATCCACGAGGATAATAATATGGTTTTCTGTTCCGCAGGACCTAATTGAGGAGTAAGACTCCATGTTCACGGAACAAGTCAATACATGAAGTTTAACACAAGAATGGTAATATAATTTTTTTAAGTAGTCCTATGCACATGACAATATTAAGACCAAGTGAAAAGAATCAATAGCGAAAAAAAGGAATTAGCTTAATTGTTTAACTTTTCTAGGAGTTCCTCGACAGAATAAAAGGAGTGAGCCATGAGGTAACTTTTCAATTTAGATTTGAAAGGGCGTACTAAGATTCTTGACTTCTTGTGGCAGCTTATTGAAAATGGATGCTGCAGAATACTGTACACCTTTCTGCACATGTGTCAAGGTGGTGTGATGCAAATTTAGATTCGACTTCCGTCTAAGCTACTAACTCGTGGGAATAAGCTGACATTATTAACAACAAATGGCATTAAAGAAAATACATATTGTGACGCCACTGTCAGAATTTCTAGACTACTGAAAAGGGGTTGATATGACGTTCGTGAACTTACACCATATATTTCTCGAACCGCTCGTTTCTGAGCAAAAAATATCGTGTTTGTATTAGTCGATTTATCCCAAAAAAGTAACGCCGTACGTCATAAGTGGGTGAAAGTAAGCGTAGTAGACTACTTTCGTGTTGAAAAATTACTTATTTCAGGTATTGTTCTAATGGCAAATAAAGCATAATGTACTTTTGGAACAAGATCCTGAACATGGACTTTCCACGACAGCTTACTATCTATCTGAACACCTAGAAATTTGAGCTGTTCAGTCTCACTTATCATATACCCATTATGTGTAATAAAAATGTCAGCTTTCGTCAAATTATGTGTCAGAAATTGTAAAAATTGATTATATATATTTTTGACGAATTACAGCGTTCAAATGAATGAAATAAATCGCAATTTGCGATGTTATGGCATCACTGTATTAGGTTTAGATGGATTACCAATCTGTGGCGAATGTTCGAGAAATATATGGTGTAAGTTCACGAACGTCATTGTCGATCCCTTTTCAGTAGTCTGGGAATTCATTTCATTCGCCACAGTTTGGTATTCCATCTAAACCTAATACAGTGATGCCATAACATCGCAAATTGCGATTTCAAATGTTCAAATGTTTGTTAAGCTTAAGGGACTTAACTACGGGGTCATCAGTCCCTAAACTTACAAACTACTTATGAACTACCTACAACTAAGGACGGCACAAATATCCATGCCCGAGGGGGGATTCGAACCCCCGACCGTAGTATTGCGATTTATTTCATTCATTTGAACGCTGTAATTCGTCAAAAATATATATAATTGTATACAAGCCGAGGTTGGGCTCCTGACGACAATTAATTGTGTCTCGATACCTCATGGTCTGTTCTCCCTGATGCGGGAATACAGTATTGTGGCTGCGAGCATTATAGAATAAATAGGCTGTGGTATAGGAAAGAGACAGCGTGGCGAATGGAGATTTGTGTGTGGCGGGAGACATGCAGGGAAGAGTCCTCTGCAGTGAGGCTGGTCACTGTGTCCTCGGTGGAGGAGTGGTCAACGCGTCTGCCTAGTAAGCAGGAGATCCCAGGTTCGAATCCCAGCCGGGCACAAATTTTCATTCGACACAGTTTGGTATTCCATCTAAACCTAATACAGTGATGCCATAACATCGTAAATTGCGATTTACTTCATGTAAAAACTGAGTTTTACTGTGATTTAACATCAATTTGTTTCCAACAAGCCATGAACTTACCTCTTGAACCGCATTATTTGATACTGTGTCAGTATTAGGAACAACATCCTTCACTAACAAGCTGGTATCATCAGCAAAGAAAAATATTTTATTGTCACCTGTTATACTCGAAGGCATATGGTTGATATAAATAAGAAAGAGCAGTGGTCCCGAAACAGACAAGTGGGGCACCCAACACTTAACTGTGCCCCATTGTGATTGTACGTCATAGCCATTTTGAACACTGCGGAGAATAACTTGCTACAGATCCATGTAGAGGGGCCCTGGGGACAGGAGGCAGTGCAAGTGGCTGCAAGCGCTCTTCTGGGCCTGACAAACACATTTCTCATTTATGTAATAAAAAGCGCATAATTATTAACAAGTTGTGAATATGACTTTTATTGAAACTACAGATGAATAGTGAAAAACTAAAGTCTCAGGTCTATCTTATTTTGACACCGTTTGAACAGCCTTACTTGTACGTTTTTGAAATTATTGAATGTATCAGGAATAGAATCTGGAATTTATTTTTATTTTTTTAAATTAACAGTGAAGACCCCCACACCCGCACTAGCATGGTGACCATCACATAAGTTCTACAGTTACCTTTGCATTTGTTAGTAATTCAGTTGAGATCACAGGTTGCGAGTATGTGATGTTTGTACATGTGGGCAGGATAGACAGTGGGCGAAAAACGAAGGGCAGCGGTTTTAAGGTCTGACGGGAAAAAGTACCAAGGCAAGTGCCAACGGGGAAAGAAAATCTCTGCGACAGTAGTCGGGAAGTAAGGGCAGTGGCGGTTGCTTGCTATCAGCGACATGCATGCAAGGATAAAGTTCTTTTAAGCCCTTTCTATACGAGACGTGCAACACGCACAAGGAAGTCGTTGACAGCTGCAGCGCCCCTTGCGATAGACCGTCCAACTACAAAGAAGCGTTCAAACGGTACGCATTTGTTAAGTCCTCTGCATCAGGCGTCTACATCGTTTGTTGTCAACTTACAGCAAATGAATCGCCTCGTAAACATCATTTTTCGAAACTGTGTGATATGTTGTGATGAGTCAAACATTTATTTGTGTTTTAGACTGCCACTGTGAAATTGTATTTAATTGTTTTCGTGCAAGGTTCATGCGTAACTACGTCGCTCACATGTGTTTACGTCCTCATTATGAAATGCGATTTCATACTTCCAGCCCCTGCGGTTTGAGACGCCTATGTGTATGATGAACAAGCTCAGGTGTATATAGACCTTTCACTTTGATTAATCTTCAAATAATGCTCACCAAATACAAATATTTCGTCTGTTAACTACAGCATGTTTCATGACAATATTCATATTCATATTCATAACAATATTTTAGAAGATGATAATAAAGACGATTTACAGTTAAAATTTCATATAATGTGTGTCCAATTTTTATTGGGTACAGAGATACAGCTTTTGGTATGTACAACAAACTGATTTGGATATTTTGACTGATTCTTTCGTCGGTTCTTGGTGGATCACCATATTGACTTTTATTTAAATAACCGGTTTTCGACGTAGTTTAAATTCTTAATATGTCCTAGTAAGCCGAAAACCGGGTAAGTAAGTGGAAATGTACGTGTAGAACATACACAAAATACTACTTTTAAGTAAGTGTGATGTTGTACTACCACGAACCGACGGATAAATCAGTGAAAATTTCTTGATTTACATTAGCTCTACGTTTGTTTGGATTTCATATTAACAGCTATATCTCTGTATTCGATAAAAATTGTACACAGGTTATATTAAATTTTTAATGCAATTCCTCTATAGTATCACCTCCTAAAATACTTACGACTGAGTCGAAAAACTACGTTTCTCTAAGCAGGACACAAGTACACATTCTCGAACAAATTCCCGACTTGGCTTCGTTTGTCAGCTGGGTTCCCCATTCGGTCGTCTGCGCATACGCGAAGCACTTCCATAAGCGTGAGAATAGGATCATCCTATTCCGTCTAGTAGCGATCGTACGCGTGCATCTTGTGCGAGTGGACGCGTCTACACTGTACGCGGACGGCGTGACCGGTGCATTATGGGTAATCTCGCAAACACTCACTTCCCGCGTAGAAAGGGCTTTAGTATCAAGAATCGCGCAAGATCAGTACCAGTTGAATTTGCAATGTTCGTCATGAGGGTATCACTTCGAGTCAGTGAGAGTTGCAGCTATGACCTGGCCTGCCGTCTCTGTCCGCTATAGTAATAGTCTGCTAAATGTGGAGATGGTCACAAGCAGCGGCTCAAACTGAAATTAATAATCCCACCACTGAGGAAGCCACACATACTGTAGAATGACGCTCAGGTTGTGAATAACAACATCGATTTTTTAAATACTCTCAACAGAAATGACATTTTTCAATCTCGTTTTAGAAATAGAATTGATTTAAAGTAAAGTATAAATAGATGTACTTACAAAAACGTCACTTGTACATCTGTTCAATTCGTCTATCCTGGGTCAAGCACATGAATTTCTCTATGACGTTGTCGCAGAAAAGGGGCTTGCTCTTCAGAATGGTAAGCGTTTGCTTCTCTATGTAGACTTAAGTCGCTCAGTTCCTGGGAATGTGTGCTTTGTAGATACGAGTTAATTCTTCTAAGAGCCGATAAAGATCAAAGTTGATAATTTATACACTTCACCGAACGCTGAAATCAAGCAGAGCTCGTTCATCAGTGAAAATACTTCATACACATTTTCTGAAGAGAAGACAGGTGAACTGTATAGTACAATGAGTTCATTCTTTAAGGCAAAATAGTATGAGAATGGTCCATAAATTGCGGACAGTTTGTATAATGAAATTTTCGTAGTTTTGAGAGTAAAAGAGGTGGAAAAATTCCAGCTTATCGAGAGAAGAGAAAATCTGTTCTATTTCGCACAGAATATGATCAACTATTTCAAAATACAAACGACGATAAATGTCCATTTCTGTTTCATCTGAATGGTGTCACTTTACTCTCTGTTTAATATATGTATCACAGTTTTGAATCACTGACGATTCCCAAACAATATTGAAACTGTATTTCCTGTCAAATTGGAGCTGTTCTGAAACGTCCTTAATATTCTTGCTGCAATAAACTACATCATAGGTTATACAATACATCTGTGTAATTTAACAGCTTAGAAAATGTTTCCAACAAGAAAATTTGACTGAAAATGTTCAGAAATAACAGAAAACCCCTAGATTTTACCACTGCATCGCTGTCACAATTATCAGTGTTACCCAGAACACTGTCAAAGAATTGTAACAATTCTATTCTGTGTTCTGTAACTTTGTAGACCAATCTGGATGAGAAATTCCATCTTGTGGGGGCAAGTGATGGCAACTTTCTTTGAACAAATTCATGTAATGCATAAGTTCTTTTAGAAGACTTGGAAAAAAATGAAGAAAGACCACTTAGAGTTTAAAAAAATATTTTGTTTTGT
The DNA here is from genome assembly GCA_026315105.1 of Locusta migratoria. NCBI lineage: Eukaryota > Metazoa > Arthropoda > Insecta > Orthoptera > Acrididae > Locusta > Locusta migratoria. The sequence continues at coordinate 353,821,169 of CM048755.1, read as the reverse complement.
TGCCAAACCAAATTTAATGCATGGGCGTAGCAGTGAGTGAAAAGGGCCATGGGGTATCTAGACCACTCATTACTGATGCTCCATCGTACTTCGGGCTAACCAACTTCTGCCCAAAGGCAAATTCACGAACTATGTGTCCAACGTCAGCAAACAAACCATTAGCTGTTCTGCCTGCACTTACTTAAATAAAACCAACGAATTTTTCCTATACAGTGCCTCCGTGAACATAACGTAAAACTGTTGACAGTTGCTATTTACACGATATGTCAGACGTTTCGTCAAGCATTGTGGCTACGAAGTCAGCTGATTTTATTTCATGTTTAAGTGATTCCTTGACTACTTCGGAAACTGCTTTAATAAAGTAATTTTGTGTAGTTGCGGAAGTCCCTCGAAACACAGTGGACGTATTCAAGTGTTCAAATGTTTGTATAGCTTATGGGACTTAACCACAGAATAGGGAGTATACAGAAGGGAAAGCTGGGGGCGGCGCCTTTGATCTGTATGTTACCAAGCGTTGCGCTCGACGCCATATTGAAAAGCAGTAAACGCGGAACTATAGCCACTTAGTACTTTCACTGGAAATTGACTTTTTACGAACTGCAGCTAATGTCACCGACTTTTACGAAAGGAAACGGCTTTCATCTATTTTACGCCATCTTCTTGCACTTAATTGTAATCCAACGGAAAAAAATAGCCCTAAATTTTAATACAACTACGAAAATGTACAGTGGAGTCGATGATCGTTTTATTTGGTGCTTATCTCTAGAAAAATTCCAAATATCGCGAAGTTATGTGTGGGAAATTAGTTATAAATAAGAAAGTGACTTTACAACTGCCAGGTTTTATTTGGCACGTATAAATTCGCACAAAATATTGAATGAGACTTAGCAGTTCAACGTGATTACACAGAACTAATGACGTCTGGGCATATATAAAAGTTGTGTTTGCTTTAGGAGTATCATTAATTTACTGATCGGAGAAGGACATATAGAGGAATCTGTCAACCACAGAGCAGGAACAGCATAAAATAATTACTCCCCTTAGCCGGCCGCGGTGGCCGAGGTGACTGAGGCGCGTCAGTCACGGTCAGCACGGCCACTACGGTCGGGGGTTCGAATCCCCCCTCGGGCATGGATATTTGTGCCGTCCTAGTTTGTAAGTAGTTCATAAGTAGTTTGTAAGTTTAGGGACTGATGACCCCATAGTTAAGTCCCATAAGCTTAACAAACATTTGAACATTTGAATTACTCCCCTTATCAATGAGTATCCGAAGAGCATTCGCTGCCAACATTAGCACGCTACGCCTCCAATGCCGTAAGTAAAATTTTACCTGCCTACTTACGCACTATTCTTTGTAAAAAAAATGTTCAAATGTTTGTAAAGTCTACAGGATTTAACTACGGGGTCATCAGTCCCTAAACTTACAAACTACTTATGAACTACTTACAACTAAGGACGGCACAAATATCCATGCCCGAGGGGGGATTCGAACCCCCGACCGTAGTGGACCGTGACTGGAGCGCCTTAGTCTCCTCGGCCACCGCGGCGGGCTATTCTTTGTAATTCATTTTATATTATTCCCTACAACGTTAAACTGATAAAATGTAAATGTACTTCAACATTTCGATGCCGTTGAACTGCTGCAGCAACAGCGAGAGTTATCGTCAAGAGAAGAAGCAAGGCTACTTTTAATTATTATGCACACATTGCTCTCATTCGAAACTGATAACATTTAACTTTCACTGCACATATAGCGACGTTCACTTACTGCTCAGCATGTTTTGGGAAGGTGAAGAAACTTATATCCTTATTTGTATTCGAATTATTGCGGCAATTAGGTGCTGAACACCATCGGCCGCCTTTTCTTTTATTGCTGCTCGTAATAAAAACGGACAGCTCCAACTACTGACACACAGTTCTTTCTTTTCACTACACCAAATACTTGATTACTTCTATGCGATTCAGGCAGTTAAAACACACAATTAACAAATAAAGACGGCGCATTACCACGCTACAGAGTAGGGAGTGATCACGCGTTTACTGCTTTTCAAGATGGCCGTTCCGCGCATGCGCACTAAATTTTGGACGACAGACTGCAGCGGGAGTTTCCTTTCTGTATACTCCTTATTCTGTGACTTAACTACGGGGTCATCAATCCCTAAACTTACAAACTACTTATGTACTAGCTAATACTAAGGACGGCGCAAATATCCATGCCCGAGGGGGGATTCGAACCCCCGACCGTAGTGGCCGTGCAGACCGTGACTGGCGGGCCGCAGTCCCCTCGGCCACCGGGGCCCGCCCTAAGCTTATAAATTACTTATGAACGAACTAATACTAAGGAGGGCACAAATATCCATGCCCGAGGGGGGAATCGAACCCCCGACCGTAGTGGCCGTGCAGACCGTGACTGGCGCGCCGCAGTCCCCTCGGCCACCGCGGCCGGCCCTAAACTTATAAATTACTTATGAACGAACTAATACTAAGGACGGCACAAATACCCATGCCCGAGGGGGGAATCGAACCCCCGACCGTAGTGGCTGTGCAGACCGTGACTGGCGCGCCGCAGTCCCCTCGGCCACCGCGGCCGGCCCTAAACTTATAAATTACTTATGAACGAACTAATACTAAGGACGGCACAAATATCCATGCCCGAGGGGGGAATCTAACCCCCGACCGTAGTGGCCGTGAAGACCGTGACTGGAGCGCCATAGTCCCCTCGGCCACCGCGGCCGGCATATTCAAGTGTGCCTCTAACTACGGTTCATAGTTTTTCAACACACTTAGCAATTCCGGGTAATTTTCTTTGTTAACGGAAGTATCTTACTCATTATGTCCTCGAAATGGGAGCTCTTGTTTAGCTAAAAAACACACAGCGTCAATAAGTCTTTTCAAAATATCCCTGTTTCTCGTAACGTGTTCGTTGTGCTTAGGGAGACCAGATTTTCCATATCAGAAAGCGGGATATTCTCGATTTTACACGTGAAAAAGCAGGACACTTGCGAAAAACTGGGATAAAAAAAAACGGGCTGAAAATTCTTCTTTCTACGAGTGTTGGGTTATACTCGGCGCGGTGGCCGATGGGAATGCACACATGTATTTTCAGTTTCGGTGGCTCCCGTTAACTGCAGTGCCGAGTTTCAACTTAATTTGAGTTAGTAATATTTACACACAATGCTGTAGTTGGAAAATTTACTTATTAAGAAATGTAGCATTAACAAATAGGTACAGTACCATATGACAGAAAAAGTCTTGAAACACAAAGAAAGGATGATCATGTGGATTACATACTGGTATCGTATTTTTTTATTTTGAAACTGCATTGAGTAACTCAGGTTTGCCTAACAGATATGAATTGAAATCAATACAACTATATTTGTGAAGTTGAAGCAGGTCAGTAACACTCTTCACAATAAATCTGTTTCTCTAGTCTGTCCACTGTGACGACAGTAAACTGAAAACTCTTTCAACATTAGCATTATGGGCAGGGAGTGAAAAGAAGTAATGTCATATGTTAAACGATTCTCGGAATTTTTCTTTACATTTACAAGAATTGAAAAACCTGCACCAGTTCTCATTTGGCATCAAATGCTCCAGTTTTCACTATTTGTTTACTCTTGTTTTACAAATGACTGAATATGAACTATTTCATCAAATAAGACAGTGTCATTTAGTAGAGTGCCCTTTTCTTGTAGCCACTTTAAAGTTTTCTCTACTGCCTTCCATTCAGGGGGCTCAGTAAGCAGCATCCATGAGAAAATAGAAAACTCAGATATTCCATGTAACCAAGAGACTAAATTACTGAAGCATCATAAAATTTTGATACTGCTGTGTCAAATTTCTTAAGAGACATGTCATCACAATACTCAGCACCTTTTTTACAGTTAATAGCACAAAATGTTCTTGCCGGCCGCGGTGGCCGAGGGGACTAAGGCGCTCCAGTCACGGTCTTCGCGGCCACTACGGTCGGGGGTTCGAATCCCCCCTCGGACATGGATATTTGTGCCGTCCTAGTTCGTAAGTAGTTCATAAGTAGTTTGTAAGTTTAGGGACTGATGAACCCGTAGTTAAGTCCCTTAAGCTTAACAAACATTTGAAATTTTTTTTTGAAAATGTTCTTGTTTCCTTGAAATGAGACACTAAATTTAATTATTTGCCTAAAAACAAATCGCGAGCAAAAAATCCAAAGATATTACTCTGCAATCGATATGCAAGTTACAACATGAAAAGTAGACGTCCTTGACAAGGTATGACGTCACCTAAAATGAAATCCCGGAATGCATCCACTTGTAATATTAGATTGGATGCATTGCAACAATAACCAAAGATAATAATGTTCACGTCAAAGATATTCACAGGGACATAGTCCAAGACAGCGCAGGCTATCCCCTCCCGCCACCGTTTATTGGTTGGTTGGTTGGTTTGTTTCGGACAAGTGGACCAAACTTCTAAGGTTACTCACACATGTTTGTAAATCTATCGGACCAAACTGCGTGGTCATCAGTCCGTAGCTTACAAACTACTTAAACCTAAGTAAACTAACCTAAGGACAACACACACACACACACACACACACACACACACACACACACACACACACACACACCCATGCCCCGAGGAGGACTCGAACCTCCGACGGCGAGCAACCACGCCTCCGCAGCGAGGCGCCTTAGACCGCTCGGCTACTCCACCGCGGCTTGTTAGGTTATCGGCTACCCGGTGGGTTTGGGAGAAGGGAAAGGAAATGCAGTCCAGGGGGGAAAGAAGGAAAATGACTGCATTAGCTCGGGGCCCCGTGCTCGCCACGCACGTACTCACGAAAGAACCGTGAGCCCCCTGATTCAAATGTTTGTTAAGCTTATGGGACTTACTGCGGGGCCATCAGTCCTTGAAGTTATAAACTACTTATGAACTAATTTATACTGAAGACGACACAAACATTCATGCCCAATAGAGGATTCGAACCTCCAACGCGGGAGGCCGCGCGATCCGCAACGTGGCGCTCCAGACCGCTCGGCTACTCCCGCGCAGCCCCCTGGGGGGGGGGGGGGACAATTTATTGTCTCGGCGTCACGTGGCATACAACTGTTTCCTGTTGTACTGTCTCCATTCATGGCCGGCGCAAGCCTAACTGCCGTCCCGTGCGTTGTCAATATTAAAATCAGTCCCTCTTTATATGACAGTTCTGCTGATGTTTTCATAACAAAAAAGGACAAGTTTGACAGTTATTTAAAAGACATAGAAGTATATGTGTGGACCTGATACATAACTGAGAAAAGTTTTTACCGGAATTCTAGAAAAGTTTTTGACTGATTTGTTACAAATTTTTTCACCACGCCCTTATGAATATTATTTTTGAAATAGAAAGGGGTTTTCGGAAATTCCCATTATGAATTTCGAGGAGTCGTACAGGAGAGTAAGTACATATTTTGATAAGAACCTCACGTCCGGGGATATCGAATGCCACTGTGCACACTTTTTTATCTTTGTCACTGTGAAACAAATCTCATCTACAGTTGTCGCATTTGTTTCAGTATTTATTATTATGAATTTCTGCCATTCTGTATTTGAAGTTTGCATTTTCCGTCTTGGGAACATGTAATGTTACTTGACTTAATTTACTCATCATAGGGAGCGATCTTATTGTATTAATATAAACGCCAAGATCACAATTTTTTTTTTTTTTTTTTTTTTTTTTTTTTTTTTTTTTTTATTCACGACGACCGGTTTTATCACTCAATGGTCTGTGGGAAACCTGTACAAAATGTGTGGTTACATACAATAATTACAAGTTAAGCACAATTTGTGTGGTAGATAAAACAAATAAAATGGTCATCTCAAATTCCTAAAACCCGGTTACATACCTCCTACAATTGGCACTTAACTGCTTATTATAGCTCTCAGCATATAATTTGGAAGATGTTATGGTGGATAGTCAGATATAAAATCTTGTGCTGGTGGATAGTCACAATTACAACAGTAAAATCGACATAAAAGAAGAACAACCGCCGGCCGCGGTGGCCGACGGGACTGAGGCGCTCCAGTCACGTTCTACACGGCCACTACGGTCGGGGGTTCGAATCCCCCTTCGGGCATGGATATTTGTGCCGTCCTTAGTCTTAGCTAGTTCATAAGTAGTTTGTAAGCTTAGGGACTGATGACCCCGTAGTTAAGTCCCATACGTTCTACAAACATTTGAACATTTGAAGAACAACCAGAGTGCACGCTTCTGGCTGAACACTTCCATAAAACTGATTAGTGGCGTCGCATTTACTGCGAAGATTTTTATGAATGCCGCTAGACTACTCAAATTGTTCTTAACTTGTAATTATTACATGTAACCACACTTTTTGTACATGTTTCCCACAGACCAGAAGATAACGCCATTGAGTATTGAAACCGCTCGCCTTGAAAATAAATAAATAAAAATAAAAATTGCGATCTAGGCATTTCTTTTTATATGTTACTTGAGGCCATTTTAAAACAATATTTGTGTAGCATTTTGGGGACTTGATGTGATGTCAACGGTCAAAGCCGAGGGGAGTTATCGAACCCTAGTTTTGCACCCTTACTTCTAGAAATATTGTGGGCTAAATGATGGCATACAAATAAATGATGCTGATCGAAGAACAATACAATCAACACTTTTTGATCTATAGTAACAACGCGTTTCTCTCAGTCTGCAACTTGCAGTCACTGAATTCCTGAAAGGATTCACATTCAGTTCTCTCTGATGCGATTGATTCATTGTTTCGTTGCCAAAGGACCATACATGTATATATTCGAAAGGACTGAAATATAGCTCCGCAGATATCTTATTTTCACACACCTATTCTGAGACATGCTTTCTTTCACGGCACATTAAGTTGTGCTCCTGGTTGAGCTGTTTACCACACAAATTAGTGGCAGACAAATATCAAATATTTGTGTAGCGGGTATGAAATTTACGTTACCCTCCAGCCAGTACTTCACCCTTTGCTGGTTTCGGTATCTCTAATTGTGCAGCTATATCACTTTTACTTTCGGAACCGAGGACCTTTGTAGTTTGTTACCTTCAAACCACAAACCACCCAATCCATCACTTTTACTTTCCTGGATGTGCCTGTGACAGGTGTTTGTTGTTGTTGTTTTGAGGGGACTAAACAGCTAGGTCATCAGTCCCCTGACAGGTGTTTCTGATCCACATGCTACGGTATGTATGCAGAAATGTCTACACATACAAACACACGCCACGCGTAGAGTTATCTGTAGCAGTGTTTTTCAACTTTTTCAGTATGCGACTGCCTTTCAAGTAAAAATATTCTGGCGACCCCCCCTTAAACCGCAAAACAATAACTGTGTGTGTGATTTCAAACGTTACAAATTTAATTCGCTTCTTCTGATACGACTTTCTTAGCCGCGGTGGAGTGGCCGGGCGTTCCAAGGCGCCTAGCTGCGGAGTGCGCCGCTACTCGCCGTCGGAGGTTCGAGTCTTCCCTCGGATATCACTGTCTTTCTTTCCTTAGTATAAGTTAGTTTAAGTAGTTTGTAAGCCTAGGGCCTGATGACCAGAGAAGTTAAGCCACATAGATTTACAAACATGTGAACATTCTGAACAACTTTCTTACAAAGAAAAAAGTTCAATATTATAAATTATAGGGAGAATTTGTTTAATTTATTTTTCTGGATGGAACACAATCTCCTAATTTCAGATTACTTCCGACAGAAAAATATTGTTGCATAACGAGTATTACGCATTGCAGGCAAGACGCAGAATAGGATTACCCTCGCTAAGCAAGGTCCTACTGTAGAATTAATTTGTAAAGAAGCATATATTTGTTTCTGAATTTCTCAAAATTACTGACTACATCTTGTTAATTTAACCATCAATTGGTTTCTGAAAACAGTTTTCTGGCTTTTCGTATTACATCGTCAACGTGGTGTATTTATGCGATAAACATGGAATTATGCTCTAATTCTCATATAAAAAAGTTTTAATTTTCTTAGGGCTATGATTTGTATTACGAAACCCTATGAAACAGAGACCCCCTAGGATGATGAAGTTCAGCTGTCTGACTGCGCCAATCATGGATGCTCATATTGCATTTCTGGCCAAACTACGAAATGGGACTAGAACAAGAAAAGACAATACGTTAACAATCGATTCCACTCCCAGGTAAGCCCCCAAACAAGACGCTGTATCATTCACGGTTATGTCAAGCTGCTATCGCCTGGACAGGTTTGTCTCGATAGTAGATAGGAGGTTATAATGTTCTGGCTGATCACTGTAAGTGAACAATTGAGTCGACCATTTCCAAAGTCCTTAACTCCTTGCAACAAAAACTTTCAAAAAATGATAAAAAACTGTCAGTCATTTGTTATTTAGTTCTTTGCTATTCTTTATTGATTACACTTTTTGCAGTAATCTGTATTTAAACTTCTATAATCACATCAAAATAGGCCGCGGTGGAGTGGCCGAGCCCTGTGAGGCGCCTTGCTGCGGAGCGCGCGGTTTCTCGCCGTCGGAGGTGCGAGTCCTCCCTCGGGAATGGTTGTGCGTGTGTGTGCTGTCCTTAGCATAAGTTAAAGGGACTGATAACCGCAGCAGTCATGGGACCAAACTATTGTGGTCATCCGTCCCTAGGCTTACAAACCAGTTAAACTAACTTGAACTAACCTCAGGACAACACACACACACACACACACACACACACACACACAACCCACGCCCGATGGAGGACTCGAACCTCCGGCTAGAGCGCCAGCGCAGTCGCTAACATATCGCCTAGAACCGCACGCTGCATCACAATACTTTTATTTAAAATCTTTTAATTCCAACCTAACAATTTTTGTAAACGTAATATGTACATAACGGCTTCCGCATGTGGTTTTTTTTTTCGTTTTTTTTTTTTTGTTTTCTTTTTTTGTTTTGTTTTTTTCTTCTTTTTTTTTGTAATTATGGCCACAAATGAAAATAACATAGGCCTAAAGCTTCAAATGTTCAAATGTTTGTAAATCTATCGGACCAAACTGCGTGGTCATCAGTCCGTAGCTTACAAACTACTTAAACCTAGGTAAACTAACCTAAGGACAACACACACACCAATGCCCCAGGGAGGACTCGAACCTCCACGGCGAGCAACCGCGCGCTCCGTAGCGAGACGCTTTAGACAGCTCGGCTACTCCACCGCGGGCCTAAAGCTAAAACCTTTCAAAAGATATATTCATACTAAAAATTATTAGTGACCACTAGAAAGAATAATATGGTATATATTTGATAATTAATTTACTTCCACAATGAAGGTCAACTATAACTACAGTAGTATATACTATTTACATCAAGTAGTGGTCTGGTCTTCATCCTCTCCTGATATAAGATGCTTTATCTAGTTGTTGTTGGTGGCTATGCTTAGCAGACGTCCTCTTTTACCCGGACATCTCGTCTTTTTTCAACTCTAAAAATGACCTGAGCGGGTTTTAGGAGAAATGGGGAAATGTCCTTTTTCTTAACTATACAATTGCTGTAACGTGAAAGTGTGGCATTACAACTGTTTGAACTCTAACAAAGATTTAACCTTTCTTCCAGCAAAGTGATATTTTTTCTAGTCTTTTCTGTTTCGTCAGCGCGCAGAGTTCGGAGCAGCTGATATAACTGGTGTGGTGGTTATTGTGAAATACGACTTGCGAGGCGGCCACTTAAAGCATTACGTATGCTTTTTTAAAAATTATTTTTTAAGGCAGACTCATACATGTATTGAGACAAAACATGTTTTATTTTAGACTCTAGTCGAAATTGTGTACCACGTTGGTACACTTTTATAATCTGACAAGATATTTTTATCAGTTTTACATCATGAAGAGAGATTCTTTGTAACCACACGGTATCTGAAGTTTATACCGAGGCAGGAAATTGTGCAAATCTGAAGATGACCTTATATATCGTTGAAACCAATAATTTCATTAAACAAATTAAATAATTCCGTTATTGGTTTAAATACCTTAAAAACAGTGTGTATACAATAAGCCCTATTTGTGATGTGCAGTAAAAGTTCACTACATTCACGCAAACTTATCCTTGATGGTTTTGTAACAGGACTGATTTTTTTTTCTAGTTTTACCACGTCATCTTTGCGTATTTAGACTGGTTTTACTTGCATCCAGGATTTGCCCTTCTTGTAAATACTTTTACCACGCGCTATGTTTCCCTTGAACAGTAATAGTGCTCTGGCCTTCCTTTTTAACTGCTATAATTTTTGAAGGGTTGCACCGAAAATGGCACGAAGAGGGAGGTTTTATAGCACCTTTAAGAGACGTTCTTCCAGTCAATAGCTTTAATGGGACAAAATAAAGGATCCCACTGCATGGTTTCCAGATGCCGCGAAAAGGCACACGGACCGTAATAGACAGGTATGTGTTACATTTTTACTTAAAATATTGTATGTTTACGTTAACAGTTTTGTTGCTGCAAAATGTAATTTCCTTTGTTATATGTATATCGCACGAGGGACTCGACTACGATGGCAGTCTTCAACCACAAGCAGCAGGTTAAAATCTGTTCGAGATCTGGTCGACATCAACATCCAGTCGACGGCTGCACCAAAGAAGAAGATGCCACGCGCGCCGATTCCCGACTGCGGTTATTTTTTCAATAATGGAAAAAAAATCTTTGAAAATTTGTATTGTAAAAAGTTAGTTCATGTTACGACACTGATCGAAACAGATCATTGTATGTACAATTCCTGTAACGGGTTGTGTTATTACGAGAAGCATTATTGTATTCAAGAAAAAAACTGTTTGGTTAAAACTATTTCTACGAACTATGAAGACTTGTGAATTTGTATATAGAAGATTTCAATAATTTCTTCTGTGATTGTGATGTTTTCTTGAACGTATTTGGATTATTTGATAAGTGATATTGGTTTTTAATATCAAGTTTTGGTGAAAACAGTAGGATTAACAATAACTTTGAAGTGGATTTAACGAAAAGTTAATTTTTGTCGTATTAATCTGTGACTGCATTCAAAGTTTCAAACTTACGGGATTGCTAGTTTTAACACATAAGTCTGTCTAAAAGTTTTAATTTTGCAAAGTAACTGGTTAAAATTAATTGAAGATATTTCGAAAATTCAGTGTGTAAAGAAACCAGAGATAAAGTGACCGCGCAAAGGCAAGGTAAAAGAATCTATGACTGTGGACTTTTACGAAAATATATTTTGAAGTAAATAGTTATCAACTGAAATCTAATGTCAAATCCAAGAGACTTCTTAGTGAAATCTAAAGATTATTCAGAAAACTTAATTGCCATAAAAATGGACAGTAAAAACTATTAACGCTCGCGCAGTAAAAAATAAACTGATATGTTTGTGATCGTTGGTTGTGATAGCAACAGGATAAACAACATTATAAGTAACATATGAAGTCACAGCAACTAAAATTTACTGGTTCTATATTATCTGACTTCCCTCGTTATACATGCTTTTTAAAAAGACGAATCTGCAATGAATAATCTTCGGATCTGGTATGAACGACTTCTATATAGGAAAATTATACAGAGTTAAATAAAATATACAATGAAGCAGTTGTTATATAGCAAGTCGTCGGCATGTAAATGTACCAGTACATAACATGTAAATCTGATTCATGTTTGTAGATGCTCCCCAAGTTTTCTGGATCTAGCGTCTACTGCAACGTGGCTGTCATAGATATAACGCAGTTTGGAGCTTCAGACAAACTTCGGATCTATTTTTATAACAGGAATAACAGCTACTGAAACAGCTATTGTGTCCTACACTGTGCTACCCGAAGTACGCTCTTCTAACATATGAAAAAGTAAATGTTGGAGAAAATGGATTTAACAGGTTTGCGAAGTGCGAGACTCAATTATTTGTCACGTTTGGGTCCTCAGAAATGTGTTGGCCTAATAACAACTGCCGGCCGCGGTGGCCGAGGGGACTGAGGCGCTCCAGTCACGGTCTGCACGGCCACTACGGTCGGGGGTTCGAATCCCCCCTCGGGCATGGATATTTGTGCCGTCCTTAGTCTTAGCTAGTTCATAAGTAGTTTGTAAGCTTAGGGACTGATGACCCCGTAGTTAAGTTCCATAAGTTCTACAAACATTTGAACATTTAATAACAACTTGTCGGGAGAGCCAAAGCATATGAATTTGCAGGCACACTGTAGTTCTATGCTCAGAGACCAGACTTAAACATCCAGGTTATATAGGGACAATTGGGCAGAACGATTAACAATTCCCGTAGAATTAGTAATTAGATTCAGAAGGCTTATTCTTTAATTCTTTTTCATTTACTCAGCTGATCGTCCCAACCGAAACTTGGGAAGAGTAAAAGTACTGCCTCGGAGGGCAAGTAAATTGGATACCCGCTACACTTTTTTCCTTGCTTCCTCCACCGCCGCGAATCGTCCAAGTCCTCGCTCGGCAAAAATCGGAAGCGTTCGGTCAAATTGCATCTTTCCTTGAGCGTCCACTCGCCGACCGTTGAGATCCTACAATAGCGTAGCGAACACCAGCAAGAATTCCAATGCTGGGTATAAGCGAACCGTGTCTGCGGCCACTAAGCGCACTGGCTGCACATCAGCCATGTCATCGCCGACGTACGTTATGTAATGGTCGTTCCTTTATAATACTACTTGGACGAAATGACACTGCAGAAATGAGGCTGCGACAACAGTCGCGAGCCGAGGCGAAGGTCTAAATAAAAGGTTTGTAAATCTAAGGGACTTACCTGCTACGTTTATCAGGAACTTAACTGCTGCGGTTATCAGTCCCTAGGCTTACACACTAGTTTAACTTATGCTCCGAGCGGTCTAAAGCGTCTCGCTGCGGAGCGCGCGGTTGCTCGCCGTAGAGGTTCGAGTCCTCCCTCGGGCATGGGTGTGTGTGTGTGTGTTTGTCCGTAGGTTAGTTTACCTAGGTTTAAGTAGTTTGTAAGCTACGGACTGATGACCACGCAGTTTGGTCCGATAGATTTTTACAGACATTTGAACATTTAACTTATGCTAAGGACAACACACTCACCCATGCCACAGCAAGCGCGCGCTCCGCAGCAGATTAGATTAGATGTACTTTTCGTTTCAGTAGATCCGAATTGAGGGAATCCTCTTGGATGTAGAACATGTCAGAACAAAATACACAAGATATACTTACAAAAAGAGAGCATATGTGTTAATGTACCTTCCACAGACCCCAAATGTAATTGCCCTTGTGGATGTGGAATTGGTCAGGAAAAACAATTATCTTAAAAATATTTATATTTTAAAGGACACAAAAACTTATAACTACTTACTTATTTACTAGGTGCATATTAAAATTCTTAGCAATTACTTTATTTTTTCATTTTCGTTTCTTTTTTTTTTTCTTTTTTTTTTTTTTTTTTTACACTGATTTACAATGATTACATTACTGCACAAGACTTGTACTGAAGTCAAACTGAACACAGTATTCATATTTGTGAATATTATATACAATAACTTACAATCAATCACTTCTGGTAAGAAATTCATCAATGGAGTAGAAGGAGTTGGCCACCAAAAAGTCCTTTAGACTCTTTTCAAACTGTACTTTATTGTGAGTTAAATTTTTTATGGCTGCTGGCATGTTATTGAAAATGTGTACTGCTGAATATTGGACACCTTTCTGAGCCAAAGTAATGACTTTAAATCTTTATGCAAGTTATTCTTGTTTCTAGTATTGATCCCATGGACTGAGCTATTGGTTTGAAAAAAAAAAAAATATATTTTTAACGACAAATTTCATTAGAGAATTAATGTATTGGGAAGCAGTAGCAAGTATCCCCAGTTCCTTAAACAGCCCTCTACATGAGGTTCTTGAGTTGACACCATAAATGATCCGTAACGCACGTTTTTGTGCTCTGAAAACTTTTGCTTGGCCTGATGAGTTGCCCCAGAAAATAATCCCGTATGACATTATGGAGTGAAAGTATGCATAATATGCTAGCTTTTTTATTTTTATATCTCCTATATCTGACAACAGGCGCCTTAGAGCGCTCGGCCACTCCACCGTGGCCTGTAATGTTTAAATTATGATCCTCTGCTGTAGTATAGCTACATTATACCAGTTCCCCTAATAGGGGATTACTAGGCAAAGGCCTGTTCGAAACACTTTACACATTATCTCTGTGATCAATAGAACAAGAGAAATGGGTACTAACACCGTCAACTGTCGTGCACGGAGTGAAACGCGAGGGTTGAAACTTGAATAGTGGCAACTATTTATTCACAACCGGTACAAAAGCGTTACATGTTTGCACCTGTTACTGTCCTTCAAAGTAGTCACCAGCGTTGTGTAGAACACGCTGCCAGCGTTGTGGAAGGCGTAGTATACCGTTAGCAGAGCCTGTTCTGTTGACGATGCGAGTGGAGCGGTGTACTGCCTGTCGAATCTCTGGAACAGTTCTGAAGCGAATGCCACGAAGTGGCTCCTGCATTTTCGGAATCAAATCAGTCACAAGAACTTATGGTGGATGGTACAGTAGTTCCCAGTCCCATCGACCGAACAGAGACGCCACAGCTTGCGCTGTATGCGGCCGCGCTTTGTCGTGCAAAATGATGGCTGGGTCGCATCCAAAGTGTTGCCGCTTCCTTCGCCCGGCCGGTCGCAGGTGATGCTCCAAAACGAACAGGAATACTGTGCACTCACGGTCTGCGTTGTTCCTGTTTCGAAAACAGTGACACCGTTACGTTAGACCACTCGCCCATAAGTGACTTGTGTCACCACCTAGGGCAGAGGTGTGCACAAATCGGCTCAATGAGCAGCGCTCCGGCTCAGGCCGCAAAAAGAGCAGCGTTCGCGCTCGGCCGTAGTTATCCTAGTTGCCGCTAGAGGTCTGCACGCTTGCTGGCGCACCTGACAAACGTTCGATACGGCGAGTTATAGTACGCCGCGACAGACTCAAACTTGCGAAAGAACGTGATAACTGTGGACACAGTGGCGTAACTAGGACTTGGCTTTGGGGGGGGGGGGGGGGAATAGATCTGCTTGACGAGCAAAATTTTAGTCAGTTTCCAGAGAGACTACCATCTACCACTCCCGTTGAAGAAACTAATTCACTCCCTTCCAATGAAAGCTTATGGTAAAACACCCCAAGTTTCAATTCTTTACCAGATTGCTGTTATACAGTTTCTTTTTTTTCCCCTCTCTCTTCTTCTTTTTTTTTTTCGGGTTCTGGGGGGGGGGGGAGGGTTCTATCCCCCTCATCCCCCCCATAGTTACGCCACTGTGTGGACATAGTTCGTCTGCTACGACTTCCAAACTCTGCTTCACAAATTCACCGTCACAAAATGGCCGGGAAGTACGGGCTATCAGCAAAGCTACTCTGTAACTAGCACGAACAGCTGCATCGGAGGACGAGGCATCACATTCCTGTGTAAGAAATTAACAGAGTTGTCATTTCAAAGGAAAATTGGTTTTATTAAACAAAAGACTGTGATTAACTTATCTCGTAAGTAGGTACAGCAATATAATACATACCTCTACTTTACTTCCTTCCTCGCGTAGATTATTAAGAAGATTAAGTCGCATTTCACCTTCTACACTTCCATACTGGTTGAAATGATGTGTCCTATAGTGGCGTTCTAAATTGTACTTTTTTACGCCTAGTATTTTACCACATACCAAACATTTTGCTCTTCCTTCGCTTTCAGTGAACAAGTAATCACACAACTAGAGTTGAACTGGAAAATAGAACGCCGCTTTTCCGCGCCGATTTGACTGGGCATTTCAACTCCACAGCGTACTGTACCATGACGTAATATCATAGATTATAACGAAAACCCTAAAGTACAAAATTCGAACTAACAGATGGCACTGTTAGCGGTGTCTTCTGGAAAATAAAATAAAATAACTCGCTCTTATCTTTATAAGATATTTGCCGGCTCGACTGCATGCGCTGGACATTTTAAAACAGAGTTTCCAGTATTATGTTTATAAGTTACTTACTTATAAACATAATAGCATTTTTCAGGAGATACCCCTAGCAGTGGAATCTGTTCATTCGAGTTCGATACTAAAAAGTTTGCACTATTATCTTTATAAGTTATTTTATAACGCACTCAGCCAGGTGCATTTCTGCGGCTACGTTAGCGCGTTGGCTGCACATAACGCCATCTAGTGTTTTGAGCAGGAACTACGTGATGGACGCCAGCTGCTCCCGCTCAGGCAGGCGGCTCCGAGAGCGCGGCTCGCTCATTGCCCACCTGTGACCTAGGTAGTGTTGGTTTCTGTCGATTGTGCGCACACTACTGACGTGGGACGGGCGAATCCATTTGCTCTAAATTAAGGTAGGTAGCTATGGTAACAACGTGTGCTATCAGCGACAGTAGTAAATTCAATTGCATAGTGTCTCCACAGCAGTGTTGCCACTATTTAAGTTCCAACCCTCGTATTCATCACAAGTTGTTTACCGTTGGAGTCAAGTAGAGTAATGAAGTCAATCATATTTGTGGTACTTCACTCGCCCTCTTAAAATCTCTGTTCACCACAGTGCTCCTCCTTTGGAAGGGACTGGTGGATGAAGCCATCAGTCATCATCAGACTGGAAGAAATTACATATGGAATCAAAGATGGATCCATGTTAGGGCCATTGCTTTTTCTTGTATACACTAATGATTTCTCATCAGTTACATTGCCAGAAGCAGAGTTCGTTTTGATTGCAGATGATACACGTACTGCAATAAATAGTATGTCGAGTATAGTTCTAGAAAGCTCTGCTAATGATATTTTCATGGACATCAATAAATCGTTTAAAGCCAACTCATTGACATTAAACTTTGAAAAGACTCATTGCATGCATTTTAGAACATGTAAGCGGTTTCGATCCAGCATATGCATAAAGTATGAAGAACAGCAGATAGAAGAGGTTGACAGTATTATATTCCTGGGATTACAACTTGATAATAAATACAGTTGGGAGGAGCACACCACAGAACTACAGAAGGCTCTTAACAAATCTGTGTTTGCAATTCGAGTGTTAGCAAACGTAGGCGACATAAAAATAAAAAAATAAAAACTTGCATACTTTAATTACTTTCATTCTATAACGTCATATGCTATAATATTTCAGGGTAACTCTTCAAGTCAAACAAAAATTCTCAGACTCCAAAAGCGTGTAATACGTATAGTATATTGACGTACATCCTGTTGAAGACTCTTCAAAGAACTGGGTATACTAACTACTGCCTCGCAATATATATATTCCTTAATAAAATTTGTCGTAAATAACGTATCCCTTTTTCCAACAAACAGCTCAGTTCATACATACAAGACTAGGAACAAAAAGATATACAAAATGACTTAAAAGCTCTTAGTTTAGTTCTAAAAGAAGTCCACTACTCAGGAGCACACATTTTCAATAATTTTCCAACAACCATAAAATTTAGCAACAGATAAAGATCAGTTTAAAAGGAGCCTCAAAGACTTACTAGTGGGCAACTCCTATTCCACTGACGAATTTTTTAATAGAACCAAATAATACATTGTATGTATTTATACTATTAGTATTATTAATTCAGCCTGTAAACGGAAGGAAAGGAAATATATGTTGACATGTTCCAAATCCACGAGGTCCTCATTTTGGATCTATGGAACGAACAATTAATCTAATCTTTTCAAGTGTTCTGTTCGCTCCGTTCTCATTTGCTCAGCGCCGTCTAATACTTCCGAGTTTTACAACTTTTTACTGTTGCCAGTAATTGTAATCAAGCTGTCACTTACTAATGAGATGCACGGCCACTACGGTCTGGGGTTCGAATCCCCCCTCGGGCATGGATATTTGTGCCGTCCTTAGTCTTAGCTAGTTCATAAGTAGTTTGTAAGCTTAGGGACTGATGACCCCGTAGTTAAGTCCCATAAGCTATACAAACATTTGAACATTTTTTACTAATGAGATGAATTTGCAATCCTCAAACAAGGTTTGTTTTTGTATCAAGTGAGGAGTTGCAAGCTTCAGTACTATCCTTCGTTTGCATGTCCATTCACAATTAATTCCTCCGCTCTTCTGGTTTGTCGCGAAAATGTTCAAATGTTTGCGAAGCTTATGGGACTCAACTGCAGGGTCATCAGTCCCTAAACTTACAAACTACTTATGAACAACTTTATTACTACAGACGACATGCCCGAGGGAGGATTCGAACCCCCGAGGCGTGAGGCCGCGTGATCCGTAACATGGCGCTCCAGACCGCTCGGCTACTACCGCGTAGCTCGCCAGTAAATGAATATGGCAGAAACAGCCGCCACTTAAGGAGCTACTGTCTCCGCCAGGGGCGAACATAGGATTTTGGTATGGGGGGTTTCTTTAATGTCAGTTGGCAGTCTCAACATTTTCTAGAGTAAACCAACGAGTTTTCTGTTATGGAAGTGTTATTGGTAAGGCGACCTGGGTACACAGTAACAGAAGAACTCCACAACTTTAAAACGTATGAAATGTGTTACAGTTAAAGGAATACTCTACTTTAGGCAATTGAAATGCCTTAACCGAGGACAGGCTGCTGGACCTGATGGGATAACAATCCGATTTTACACGGAATATGCGAAGGCACTTGCCACCTTTTAACAGCAGTGCACAGGAGGTCTCTAGAGAAGCAGAGTGCTCCTGAGGATTCAGAAAAGCGCAAGTCATTCCCGTATACATGAAGGTTTGTCGAGCAGATGCACAAAAGTTTGAGCCTGTATCTCTTACATCGGTCAGTTGCAGAATTTTTGAACACATTTTATGTTCGAATATTATGTCATTTCTGGAGACCGGCAATCTCATTTGCAGAAATCAGCATGTTCCGAAACCAGCGATCATCTGAAAAACAATTCGCGCTATTCATCCACGAGATCCAGAGGATAGTAGATAGCCTACAGGCTCGCACTAGACGCCGTGTTTCTTGACTTCTGCAAGGCGTTCCACAGAGTGCAGCACCGTCGCCTAATGAACGAAGTGCCAGCATATGGAAATCACACCAACTGAGTGACTGGATTAAGGCGTTCCTAGCTAACAGAAAACAGCATGCCATTATCAACACAAGTCTTCGTACGTTATTTAAGGCGTACTCCATGTAAGAGTTATAGAACAGTTGCTTTTCACAATAGAGAGCACTGGGTGCACCCAACTGCAAATTGTCGTTCATGTCGGCACCAATGACTCCTGCCGGCTGGGTTCAGAGGTCATCCTCAGTTCATACAGGCGGTTGGCGGAGTTGGTCAAGGCGGAAAGCCTCGCTCGCGGGGTGGAATCTGAGTTAACTATTTGTAGTGTCGTTCCCAGAACCGATCGCGGTCCTCTGGTTTGGAGCCGAGTGGAAGGCTTAAACCAGAGGCTCAGACGATTCTGCGGAGATCTAGGGTGCACATTTCTCGACCTCTGCTATCGGGTGGAGAAATGTAGGGTTCTGCTATGTTTCTTGACTTCCGCAAGGCGTTTGATACAGTACCCCACAGACGTTTAATGAACAAAGTAAGAGCATATGGTCTATCAGACCAATTGTGTGATTGGATTGAGGAGTTCCTAGATAACAGAATGGAGAGAAGTCACAATATTTATATACATGACCTTTCGGATAACATCGGAAGCTCACTGAGGCTTTTTGCAGATAACGCCGTAGTATATAGAGAGGTTGTAACAATGGAAAATTGTATTGAAATGCAGGAGGATCTGTCTCGAATTGACGCATGGTGCAGGGAATGGGAATTGAATCTCAATGTAGACAAGTGTAATGTGCTGCGAATACACAGAAAGAAAAATCCTGTATCATTTAGCTACACTATTGCGGGTCAGCAACTGGAAGAAGTTAATTCCATAAATTATCTGGGAGTAGGCATTGGGAGTGATTTAAAATGGAACGACCACATAAAATCAATCGCCGGTAAAGCAGATGCCAGACTTAGATTCATTGGAAGAATCCTAAGGAAATACAGTCCGAAAACAAAGGAAGTAGGTTACAATATACTTGTTCGCCCACAGCTTGAATACTGCTTACCGGTGTGGGATCCGTATCAGGCGGGGTTGATAAAGGAAGTAGAAAAGATCCAACGGAGAGCAGCGCGCTTCGTTACAGGATCATTTGGTAATCGTGAAAGCGTTACGGAAATGATCGATAAACTCCAGTGGAAGACTCTGCAGGAGAGACGCTCTGTCGCTCGGTACGGGCTTTTCTCGAAGTTTTGAGAACATACCTTTACCGAGGAGTCTAGCAGTGTATTGGTCCCTCCTACGTATATCTCGCGTAGAGATCACGAAGATAAACTAAGAGAGATTAGAGCACACACAGAGGCAAACCGACAATCTTTCTTTCCGCGAACAGTACGAGACTGGAAGAGGAGGGAGAACCGATAGTGGTACTCCAGGTACCCTCCGCCACACACCTATCGGGTGGCTTGCGGAGTATGAATGTAGATGTGACCTCGTAGATAACATCGGAAGTTCAATGAGGTATTTTGTGAACGATGCTGTAGTTCATCAAGGAGTCGTAGTACTGGAAGAGGACCGTGAAATGCAGGACGATCTGCAGCTTATTGACGCATGGTGAAGGGAATGGCAACTGAGTCTCAAGTGTTAAGTGCTGCGATTACATACACCCCGTTTACATGGGCTTCCAAAACCGGATTTCGAAAATCGATTTCCGAAATCTGATTTGGTTGGTCATGTAAACACTCAAAAATCGATTCTGGAAATCCACTTCTGTAAAGCGGTTTGCCAGTTCCCCAATAGATTTTCGTGCCCATGTAAACGCATCCGTTTTTGAAGCGATCTTGGCTTGTCAGATTGTCTTTTCTTGTTAAGAATTTTCGGCACATATGGACAGAGTGACGTTTTATACCGTGAAATAAAGGTATAAATAGTAGAGTGAGCATGAATCTGTGGAATTAAGGAAAGAAAAACAGCGATTATACTGACTACACCAGGAAATGAATCAGCTGTTTTTCAGCCGCCATATTAAGTGAGCTAGGAAATCCGATTCAGGATGTGACATGTAAACACGACAGCGAAAAACGGTTTACGAAATTCGGTTTTCGTCTTCCGGAAGATGTGTTGCATGTAAAAGTAGTGATAGAAAGAAAGATCCTTTATTTATTTATTTATTATTTATTTGTTTTTTCTGTTCCATAGGACCCACTTCAGGAGTAAGACTCCATGGTCATGGAACAAGTCAATACATTGTTACACAAGAATGGTAATAGAAAAATTTTAAGTAGTCCTTTGCACAAGACAATCTTAAGACAAAGTGAAAAGAATCAATGAAGAAAAAATGAATTAGCTTAATTGTTTAACTTTTCTAGGAGTTCCTCGACAGAATAAAAGGAGTGAGCCACGAGGTAACTCTTCAATTTAGATTTGAAAGCATGTGGATTAGAGCTAAGATTCTTAAGTTCTTGTGGCAGCTTATTGAAAATGGATGCCGCAGAATACTGCACCCCTTTCTGCACAAGTGTTAAGGTGGTGTGGTGCAAATGTAGATTAGACATCTGTCTAGTATTCACCGAGTGAAAGCTACTAACTCGTGGGAATAAGCTGATATTATTAACAACAAACGACATTAAAGAAAAAACGTATTGTGACGCCAGAGTCAAAATTCCCAGACTACTGAAAAGGGGTCGACATGACGTTCGCGAACTTACACCAGATATTGCTCGAACCGCCCGTTTTTGAGCCAGAAATATCCTTTTTGCATCAGGCGAGTTACCCCAAAAAACAATGCCGTACGTCATAAGTGAGTGAAAGTAAGCGAAATAGACTACTTTTCGTGTTGAAAAATCACTTATCTCAGATATTGTTCTAATGGTAAATATAGCAGAATTTAGTTTTGGAACAAGATCCTGAACATGGGCTTTCCATGACAGCTTACTGTCTATATGAACGCCTAGAAATTTGAACTGTTCAGTCTCACTTATCACATGCCCATTATGTGTAATCATAATGTCAGATTTCGTCAAATTATGTGTTAGAAATTGTAAAAACTGAGTTTTACTGTGATTTAACATCAACTTGTTTTCTATTAGCCATGAACTTATCTCTTGAACTGCATTATTTGATACTGTGTCAATATTACGAGCAACATCCTTCACTACCAAGCTGGTATCATCAGCAAACAAAAATATTTTACAATCACCTGTTATACTCGAAGGCATATCATTTATATAAATAAGAAACAGCAATGGTCCCAAAACAGACCCCTGGGGCACCCCATACTTAATTGTGCCCCATGGGGATTGCACGTCATAGCCATTTTCTACACTGCGGAGAATTACCTTCTGTTTTCTATTATTAAAGTAAGAGGTGAACCAGTTGTGGGCTACTCCCCGTATTCCATAATGTTCCAACTTCTGCAACAATATTTTGTGATCAACACAATCAAACGCTTTTGTTAAATCAAAGAAGACGCCTAATGTCCGTAGCCTCTTATTTAACCCATCAAGTGCCTCACAGAGAAATGAAAATATAGCGTTTTCGGTCGTTAAACCACTTCTAAAACCAAACTGTACGTTTGACAGGAAATTATGTGAACTGAAATGATCAATTAATCTTGAATATACAGCCTTTTCAATAACTTTGGAAAAAACCGATGGCATAGAAATAGGTCTATAGTTGTCTACATTATCCCTTTCTCCTTTTTTATAAAGCGGTTTCACTACTGAGTACTTTAATCTGTTAGGAAACTGACCATTCTGAAAGGAAAAATTACAAATATGGCATAGTACTGGGCTAACATATGGAGAACAGTACTTTAGAATTCTGCTAGATACCCCATCATATCCACAAGAGTCCTTAGTCTTTAGTGATTTAATTATTGACTCAATCTCACCTATGGAAGTATCATGAAGGATCATTTCAGGTAACAGCCTCGGAAACGCTTTTTCTAAAAACGTTATTTGATTACCTGTAGAAACTAGAGTTTTGTTTAGTTCCTCTACTATATTCAGAAAGTGATTATTGAATATTGCACATATATCTAACTTGTCAGTAACAGAAACATTCCTACTACGCACTGACGTTATATCTTCTACCTGCTGCTCCTGACCAGACACTTCCTTCACGACTGACCAGATAGTTTTAATTTTATCTCGAGAGTTTGCTATTCTTTTTGCGTACCACATACTTTTTGCATTCTTAATGACGTTTTTCAGAACCTTACAGTACTGTTTGTAATGAACTACTGCATCTTCATTCTGACTGCTTCTAACATTTTGATACAACTCCCGCTTAGTTCTACATGATACTCTTATCCCCTTTGTCATCCACCCTGGCTGTCTGTTACTGAAAGTACCCTGTTTTGAGCGTTCTAGCGGAAAGCAACTTTGAAACAGCATAATAAATGTGTTCAGAAAAGCATTATATTTATCATCTGCATTATCAGCACTATAAACATCCTGCCATTCTTGTTCCTTAATTAGGCTTAAATAGGTCTCAATTGCAACTGGATTAACTTTTCTGTGTAGTTGATATTTATGTTTAACATTTGTTTGAGAACAAATACTTTTTAGAATTAAAAGTTGGGCATCGTGGTCTGATAGGCCATTTACTATTCTGCTGACAGAGTGCCCCTCTAATAATGAAGAATGTACAAAAATATTGTCAATGGTAGAACTGCTATTTCCTTGCACTCTCGTTGGAAAAAATACTGTTTGCATCATGTTATAGGAATTAAATAGATCTAACAGCTGACTTTTCCTTGAGCTATCACCTACACAATTAATGTTGAAATCTCCACACACAATTAAATTTTTATACTTCCTATACAGTGAACCCAGAACCAATTCCAGCTTGGGCAGAAACATTTTAAAATCTGAGTCAGGGGATCTATAAATAACAACTATTACTAGTTTAGTTCCATTAACATTAACAACTCCTGCACAACATTCAAATATCTGTTCTGTGCAGTGTTTAGAAAAATCGATTGACTCCGATGAAAAATCGTTTTTTACATACATGGCCACTCCCCCACACTGCAAGGAACTCCTAGAGTAGAAGGCAGCTAACCTGTATCCTGGCAAAGGAAGTCTCTTAATTGTCACACCACTTAAAAAGTGCTCTGAAATTCCAATAATGTCAGAATCAGTATCAATAAGCATTTCATTAACTTTATCTCTGATACCCTGTATATTTTGATGAAAAACAGTAATTCCCTTATTACTTATATTCTTAGACTTTGTCAAAGGTGGTTCAATTCTTAGAGGGACTTCCTTTAAGCAGGAATATCTATCAGCTGTCTTCAGTCTAAAAAAGGTGCAGCCCTAGCACCAACTACTACAGGAATTTTTCCATGAGTGAAACCCCCACCCCCTACTACACTGTCACCTATGAGCTTTGCCAACCTCCCCTTCCCATACCTATTGAGGTGCAGACCGTGCCTAGTAAAATCCGACCTTTGGATAGTTTCAACTGGCACCACTGCAATGTGATCCATGCCCTCCGTCATCAGCGCCTTCCCAAGCCCCATGTTAACACGGCTGACAGCCGTATTAAGACAAGGCCTATCATGACGCTGAAACAGCTGCACGAAATGCACATTCGTTCTACCAGTTTCAGTTGCTATCCTTTCCAGATCACCACCTATATCATATTCCCCGTCCCTATCAAGACTATTCCCGGCCCCACCCACTATAACTACCTGATCCTCTTTTGAAAAATTCCTACATAAGTCCCCTATGTTGCAAGTGACCTGAGCTAACCCTGCACTAGGCTTCACTATGCTGGTGACCTGGTACTCACTCCCAAGTACTTCCTGCAACTGTTGGCCAACACCTCTGCCATGAGAACTACCTAGCAGCAGAACCTTCTTCTTCCTAAGAGACCTCTCTACAGATTTCGGCTTACCAAAAGCTGAGGTCTGCTGCGTACTTCCTACACCTACAGCTACAGGAGGTTCATCTCCACTCAACTCTGACAGTTGGTCAAACCTATTTGCAACTTGCAATGTAAAGCTATCTGAATACCTTCTCCTAGCTACCTTCTTGCCAACTGCCAGTTCCCATTCCCCAGCCCCCCTTCCCCTCCTCAGCCTACCTCAGCCAGATCCTTTATTAAATAATAAAAATTTCGTGTGGCTCATCGGCGTGGTGCAAGCAAATGTTCAAATGTTCAAATGTTTGTAGAGTCTATGGGACTTAACTACGGGGTCATCAGTCCCTAAACTTACAAACTACTTACAACTAAGAACGGCACAAATATCCATGCCCGAGGGGGGATTCGAACCCCCGACCGTAGTGGCCGTGCAGACCGTGACTGGAGCGCCTCAGTCCCCTCGACCACCGCGGCCGGCGTGGTGCAAGCCTTTCAATTGGAAGCCACTTCGGCGAGTTGCGTGTCCCTAGCCTACCCCAGTTATATAAGCGGGGAAAGGAGACCTACAGCTTAACCAAATGTTCAAATGTTTGTTAAGCTTATGGGACTTAACTGCGGTCTCATCAGTCCCTGAAGTTACAAACTACTTGTGAACTACCTTATACTAAAGACAGCACAAACATCCATGCACGAGAGGGGATTCGAACCCCCGACTGGGAACGGCCTCGCGCCATCGGAGCATAGCGCCTCAATGAGCTCGGCCATTACGCCGCGGCTACAGCTTCACCATCTCATTACCAGTATTGTTCCCGGACAACAGTTGATTGACACCGTATTTTGTACGTCAGTCCTTAAAGTTGCATTTTTGTTAATGAACAACATGCTTCTAGTACGACAAAATGTTCAAATGTCTGTAAATCTATCGGACCAAACTGCGTGCTCATCAGTCCGTAGCTTACAAACTACTTAAACCTAGGTAAACTAACCTAAGGACAAACACACACACCCATGCCCCAGGAAAGACTCGAACCTCCGACGGCGAGCAACCGCGCGCTCCGCCGCGAGGCGCCTTAGATCGCTCGGCTACTCCACCGCGGCTGTGGGAGGTGCTCGTCTGGCTGCAGACACGCAGTGCATCTAGCAAGTGCACCCCAGACATGCTCAATCGAGTTTAAGTCAGTTGAACAAGCTGGCCACTCCATTTATTCAGTTCCTTCAGCTTCAAGCATGTTGTTCACCGGTGCAGATCTGAGGGGAAGAGCGTTATCGTCCACCAGGAGAAACCCATCTTCTCTGGCACCAGCGTAGGGCACAATAAAAGGTCGAAGGATCTGGTCTCTATACCTCTGAGCAGTCAAAGCGGCATTCTTAATGACATAGAGGTGCCTACGCCCGCCAATACTGACTCCTGCCCATACCTTTCATCCATCACCATGATACCCCATGATATGGTGATGCTTTCTGGACATAAGCAAGATTGTTCCTATTTCCACGTTCTCTCCAGGTGGAGGATTAACGATTGGCCGACTGAACACAAAATCTTGACTCATCTGTGAACAGCACCCGGTGCCTTTCGTTACTACTGCAACCTTAATGTTCCTCCGCCCAGTTTATGCGGGCTAAACAGTGTCGTGGTTTTAATGGGACACACACCATAGGCTTTCGTGCATAGAGGACACATTCGGGAAGGCGATTTCGGACTGTGTTGATATTGCGCGTCCTGTTGCTGCCTGGAGAGTACGCTGGAACGACCATATAAGATCAATCGTGGGTATAACAGATGCCAGTATGAGATTCATTGGAATAATCCTCAGGAAGTGTAGTCCGTCAATAAAGGAAGTAGGTTACAAAATTCTCGTTCAGACAGTGCTTGAGTATTGCTCATCAGTATGGGATTCAAACCGAGCAGGGTTAATAGAGGACATAGAGAGGATCCAATTGGGAACAGCACGCTTCGTTACGGGCTCATTTAGAAAGTGTGAAAGCGTCACAAATATGATTAGGGAACTCCAGTGTCAGACGCTGAGAAAGAGACGCCTGTATCGCACGGTACGGGCTTCTGTCAAAGTTCCGAGAGCGTACGTTTCTTGAAGAGTCAACCAATATATTGCTTCCTCCTACGTATATCTCGGAAAGCGATCACAAGGATAAGATGAAAGAGAATAGGGCCCACACGGAGGTATGCAGGCAATCATTGGAATAGGAATCACTGGAATAGGACGGGCCGTTCGCCGTCGGGGGTTCGAGTCCACCGTCGGGCATGGGTGTTTGTGTCGTCATTAGGTTAATTTAACTTAGTTTAAATAGTTTGCAAGCTACGGACTAATGACCGAGCAGTTGAGTCCGATAGATTTACAAAAATTTTCAAATGTTTGTAAAACTATCGGACCAAGCTGTGTGGTCATCAGTCCGTAACTTACAAACTACTTAAACTAAGGTAAACTAACCTAAGGACAACACACACACACTCATGCCCCAGGGAGGACTCGAACCTCCGACGGCGAGCAACCGCGCGCTTCCGCAGCGAGGCGCCTTCGACCGCTCGGCTACTCTACTGCGGCTTTGGAATAGGAGGAAGTGACCATGGTACGCATAGTGCCCTCCGCCACACACCGCGCAGTGGCTTGCGGAGTATGGGTGTATGAGGCGTGTTCAAAAGGTACGAAACGTCTTAACAACCAAGCCGACTGAAATTTGATTTGGCCGGCCGCGGTGGCCGAGGAGACTTAGGCGCTCCAGTCACGGTCTGCACGGCCACTACGGTCGGGGGTTCGAATCCCCGCTCGGGCATGGATATTTGTGCCGTCCTTAGTTGTAGGTAGTTCATAAGTAGTTTGTAAGTTTAGGGACTGATGACCCCGTAGTTAAGTCCCATAAGCTTAACAAACATTTGAATATTTGAAATTTGATTTGCCGCTTTGGGATAACGTGACGATACATACAGGAACACGAAGCAAGCGTCGTAATCGCCCCTAAAAAAAAAAAAAAAAAAAAAAAAAAAAAAAAAAAAAAAAAAAAAAAAAAAAGAGAGAGAGAGCTGTGTCCTCAGCAGGTAAGGTGATGCTTACCGTACTTTCTACGTGCGAGGTCCGATACTCATCGAATTTCTCGAGCAGCGAAAAACCATTAATTGTGACGTTTCCTGTGAGACACACCGTCGCCGACGCAAGTCCATCAAGAGCAAACGGCCTGGGCTGCTCGTGGAGGGAGGGAGTCTGACCCATGATAACGCGCGTCCACACGTCTCCAGGGCCAGAGCATCCATCTGTTTGGTCCACTAAAAAAAGCATCTCAAAGGGAAGCGCTTCAACTCTGACAACGAACTGAAGGACACAGTAGATGACTCATTCTAATCACAGTCACAAGAATTCTGGTAACAGGGAATCCTTCGACTAGTTAAACAGTGGGATAGTTGTGGTCAGGGCTCTGGTGATCAGTTATGAATAAAGACTTCAATTATACCCACAGCGTCATTTCGTACCTTTTAATTTGAACTCCCCTCGTAGATGTAAATAGATCTGGGCATTGGAGAATTACAATCAGCCTGATAAAGTTAAAATCCAAACTTCTGCGAAAATTTTTCGAAGTTCCTTGACTCTCTGCGATAATATTTAAGTTGCAATTCGCGAAAGGAAGTTTTGAAGCGCTTTATCGAGGTGAGGACTTCTTTCGACGACGCGTAGCATTCTGACGAAATGTAGTACACAGCTCTGAATCGAAGTGGGCTGTCTGCTGGATCGTTGAACACGCTGCTGGATGCCACAACACTGCTGAATCGATGCACTCTTCCTTATGCGGCAACTATCCAACTACGCTTCAGCCACCAGGATTGGCACACGTGGTAGTGTTGGTACTGCCAACACCACCTAGAGAGAAGGCCGCGGCGCTCTCGTGTGACGTCAGGCAGGGTAGGTTGCGCGCGCATAGCTGACTGGGTAGCCGCTGGGGCACGGCCCACTATGCCGAAGCAGCGAACCAGTCACCCTTCTTATTCTACGTTCCTTGCAGTCGGCTATTCGCGCGCAACCTAATCTGTCTGACGTGACACGAGAGCGCCGCGGCCTTCTCTCTAGGTGGTGGTGGTACTGCCCGGCCTCTGGCGGAAGTCTATCAAGTGGTAATTGGTGTTGCCAACTGTGAATCCTCCCGTGGCCGTATCGATAGCGGTGTACTTGCCTCTGGTGTCCGCATCACTACTAATGAACCAAATACGATTTTCGATACTGTTAAGTCTGAATGTTCTCTCTCTCTCTCTCTCTCTCTCTCTCTCTGGGGGAGGCTGCAGCCCTATAGCGCCTCCCCTGGATTTGCCACTGACTCTCTATACCATGCGCCTCTATTTCCCAGAAAAATTAACTGAAACTTACGTTATTGCCAAGATCGCTTATTCAAAATTTCCACTTGTTTTTACCGGTTTCAGCGGATCTTGCCGCCATCATCGAAACTAAGAAAGAAACAAGGGGGCAAATTAATACACCTGCATCGCTAATGTAAGCAAACACTAAAATTCCTGATGTGTAAACATCGTCTGCTATGGTGTTTACATACCTGTGGAAACATCATTGCCCAACATCCGTTCCTTGTGTCTCCACAGCATATTGCGGCTTTGTCAGTTATATAAAAGCTGTTAATGACATGTTATCGTCAGGTCTCATCACATACAACTGCGCGACCTCGTGATAGGTTAACGAGCAGACAGTTATCAAACTGGTAGGAAGGTGGCGTGAATGGGTCACGATGTTTCTCTTAATTGCCAATATAGCTCGGCTATCGCGTCGTATGGGGATTGCTGATATTATAGTACTCTAGCTTAAACCCGCGGCTCCGCTCAGCGGTTGATTAATTATGATAGATAAGCTATCTTTCAGTAGTGTGCTATTTATTTATTCTTATATTTCCTTATTCGTATGCTTATCCTTACAGAGAAAGAACTGAAGACATTGTAGCACGCATAGACCAAAGATATGGTCTGTGGCATTACGTTTCGCTGTATGTAACCTCCTTGCTATAGAGTCGCAAACGTCATCGCTGGCCTTCAGTCCGTATTTTTTTTATAATTTGACGACTTTCAACCACCATAGCTTCCACCCCTCTTGTAGCTATTGGCATGGAACTGCTATGATGTACAACGGGAGACTTCGGACAACAATTACACGCAGACTGTCGTTTGCGTTCTGTTGTTTTCGCTGCAGAGCGAAATATTAACACACACACACACACACACACACACACACATACCTAGAATTTTATATACACCGATAACTTTCCATCCCAATATACTCCACCCTTTTATCATTATCAACCCTCAAGTAACAATGCAGCCAATAAAACCATTTTCAAAGAGTAAATATAATTTTCAAAGAGTAATTATTGTTCCGCATTTCGCGTTATATCCTTCAAATTACTAAATATCTATCAGATCGCTATAAAACCGTGCCTAATACCTTCCTCAAGTATAAATTATTAACTGTACAAATATTTAAGTATCTGCGTCTTGTCGTTCGGACATTCACATTAATATATATAGATAAATAGCTATCCGATCGCCATAAAACCGTGCCTAAAGCCTTCCCTGGGTAGACATTAGTAACTGTACAAATTTTTAGCTCTTTATGTCTTGTGGTTCAGACGTGATAAACGTACACCGAACAGACATTCACGTTTATAGATATAGATCATCAAAAATGCTAAAGAAATTGTTATCTACTGGCTCCAGTTGATAACTGTCTGCTCGTGAACCCATCGCGAGCTCGCAAATACCCCGTGCAGACGCAAGTAACATATGTGCATGTTAGTTGGGCAATGACGTTTCCACAGGTGTATAAACAACATTGTAGACAATGTTTACACATTAAGATTGTTAGTGTTTGCTGACATTAGTGATGCAAGTGAATTTATTGGTCCTTTCCTTTGCCTTTTTACTTCTGATTATGGTGGCAAGATCCACCTAAACCGGTAAAACATGGAAATTTTGAATAAGCGATCTTGGCAATAACATGACAGTTTTACATAAACACAGATCGCACCCAGCAATATATGTCAATTGTTAGAAAAATTAACTATATACAATATACTGCAAATAAGGTATTATTCTTTTATTTTATACCACATATATAGTGGTTAAGCCATAGATACCAAGAATGTACAAAAATTATTGATTCACATTAACGTAACTGGTTTCAATGCACTATGGCAGCATTGTCAAACATATGAATAAGAAAACTTACAAATTGCAAAATAATAAGTATTGATTGACATTGTCGTGTAAACAGATTTTTAAAAAATACAGTTGATTTGGTAACTGAACCAGGCGGTTTAAGGGAGTCAAACCGCCCCCCCCCCCCCCCCCCCCCACTGACTGTAGTATCCACACCACACAGTACCACACCATTTCTAGTGTTTGTAATTCTGTAGGACCAAACTACGTTGGTCATCAGTCCCTAGTATTACAAAGCTTAAACTAAATTAAAGTAACCTAAGGACAACACACACACCCATTCCCGAGGAAGGATTCGAACCTCCGACGCGGGAGGCCGCGCGAACCGTAACGTGGCGCTCCAGACCGCTCGGCTACTGCCGCGCGGCATACCATTTCTCCCCTTGTATTATCTACTTCATACAGCAGCAGAGGAAGCTGATTCGGTGAAATAGATGGTAATGTGTTGATGTGCTGCATTGTTCATATGATTATATAGCATGCACAAGCAAAATTGTCTGAAAATAAAAAAGAAATAATAACTAAAAAAATGTCAGCCGGTCGCAGTGGTCGAGCGGTTCAAATGTTCAAATGTTTGTATAGCTTATGGGACTTAACTAGGGGGTCATCAGTTCCTAAACTTACAAACTACTTATTAACTAGTTAATCCTACGGACGGCACAAATATCCATGCCCGAGGGGGGATTCGAACCCCCGACCGTAGTGGCCGTGCAGACCGTGACTGGAGCGCCTCAGTGGTCAAGCGGTCTTCGGCGCGCCAGTCACAGTCTGCACGGCGCTACGGTCGGGGGTTCGAATCCCCCCTCGGGCATGGATGTTTGTGTCGTCTTTAGTATAAGGTAGTTCATAAGTAGTTTGTAAGTTTAGAGACTGATGACCCCACAGTTAAGTCCCTTAAGCGTAACAAACAAACATTCAAAAAATGTCATGCCAACCATATTTATCTATTTTTATTTTTTATTTTAAGTCAGTTTTGCTTGTGCATACTATATGATCAATGCCCCGCAACATCAATACATTACCATCAATTTCATCGATACAGCTTGGTCTACTGTGGTATGTGTGGTACTGTGGTATGGTACTGTGTGCTGTGGATATGGTAGCCAGTGGGCGACCGGTTTGACTCCTTTAAACGGCCTGATTCCAGTTACCAAATCAATTGTATTTTTTCAAACGACAATGTCAATCAATATTTATTATTTTGCAGTTTGTAATTTTTCTTATTCATACGTTTGATAATGGTGTCATAGCGCATCGAAACTAATTACGTTAATGTGAATATAGAATTTTTGTACATTCTTGGAAACTGTGGCTTAATTTCTATAAATGTGGTATAAAACAAAATATTACGTAGTCAGTCACACTCCATGACAGTAACGTCATGTTAAAAAATGGTATTATTCATTTTATTCTCTACGACTAATCTCTTCAGCGTTTTGGAGATGCAAAAATAATAGATTATTGAAAGTGGTGCTTTATGGTATACAATTGATGTTTTCTTCAAAAAAAAAAAAAAGTTCAAATGTGTGTATAGCTTATGGGACTTAACTACGGGGTTATCAGTCCCTAAACTTACAAACTACTTATGAACTAGCTAACACCACAGACAACCAGCAGTTCCGTAAGATGTCCCAAGATGGCGCTGCGGTCAGAAGCAGCCCTTTAAACTGGCCAGAGCAGGCGGCAGGTAGCGGCTGCCCCCACCACCACCTCCCCTCAAACGCCGGACACAGCCGTGGCCTCGTGGCAGGCGGCACGAGCTCTCCCCTCAGCCTCCCCTCCACGCTACCCTCAGAAGCGCCTCTAGTGTGGTCTACCAGTACTAAGTCAGGGAACCGCCTGACACCTGCTAGCATCTTACGGAACTAAGAGGGGAGTGTAGGACAGTGGTTTAGGGGGGCGGCTTCTTCTCTGTATATGTTGCTCTGTGCTAACACTAAGAACGGCACAAATATCCATGCCCGAGGGGGGATTCGAACCCCCGACCATAGTGGCCGTGCAGACCGTGACTGGAGAGCCTCAGTCCCCTCGGCCACCGCGGCCGGCGATATTTTCTTGGCTCTCGAAATGTGCTCGATACCGTTCTGCACTGTCGCCTAAAGAACGAAGTGCGAGCATTCGAAGAACAGACTAACTGTGTGACTGGATCGAAGAGTTTCTAACAGAACACAGCATGTCATTATTGATGAAGAGATGTCATCCATTGTGGAAGTGATATCTGGCGTGCCCCAAGGGAGTGTTATAGGACTGTTGCTTTCGCAATATACATAAATTACCTCGCAGATATTATCGGGAATCCGATGAGACTTTTCGCTGATGATGCTATAGTATATCGAGAAGTGGCAAGTTTGGAAAATTGTAGCAAAATACATGAAGATCTGCGACATTTTGACATTTGCTGTAGTGACTGGCACTGACCGTTAATTCAAACAAACGTAACGTGTTGTAAATTATATGACGACGTAATTGCAGAATAATACCTGATTGTACTTGCTTCCATAAAATATATGGGAGTAGGCCTAAGGAGCGATGTGAAGTGGAACGACCACACAAAATTAATCGTGGGCAAGGCAGATACCAGACTGAAATTCATTGGAAAATGTTTTCAGATTCAAATGTTTGTAAACTTATTGGACCAAACTGTTATCGTCAGCTGTCTCTAGACTTACAAACAACTTAAACTAACAAAACGACAACACACACACGCACGCCCAAGGGATGATGACTCGAACCTCCGACGGCGATCAACCACGCGTCCCGCAGCGAGGCTCCTTGGATCGCTCGGCTTCGCATTGAAAGAATCCTTACGAAGTATACTCCATCAACAAAGGAAATAACTTACAAAAAAATCGTTTGGACAATACTTGAAGATTGTACATCAGTGTGGGTTCCATACAAGGAAGAGAGAGCAGAGATCCAACGGAGTACAGCAGGCTTCATTGCAGGTTCATTTAGTAAGCTGCACGGAGATGCTCGGCACCTAACAGTTCAGAAATAAAGCATTGGGGCACACCGCGTGCAGTTGCTAATGTTCCCTTTGCCTTAGAAATGTTCAAATGTTTGTAGAGCTTATGGGTCTTGACTACAGGGTCATCAGTCCCTAAACTTACAAACTACTTATGAACTAGCTAATGCTAAGGACGGCACAAATATCCATGCCCGAGCAGGGATTCGAACCTCCGACCATAGTGGCCGTGCGGACTGTGACTGACGCGCCGCAGAATGCTTGGCCACTGCGGCCGGCCCTTTGCTTTAAAGTAGAGCGGATAGGAGGGGTGGTGGTACTACGTCCCTGGATTGAATTTCAAACCTCTCTGCAGTGTCTTATGGAGTGAGGGCATGGGACACTGTTGATGGTGATCCGTCCATGGGATGGGACGTTAAGCTCGGCGGGCTCGTTGGTGCTACCACACACAAATATATACAGACGGGAAACCTCCGTAAGGGCCTGGTCACACGCTCAGGGGTGCGGTGAGGGAGGGTTACCAGCAGCTCCCTAAGATGTGCCAAGATGGCGCTGCGGTCAGAATCAGCCCTTTAAACTGGCCAGAGCAGGCGGCAGGTAGCGGCTGTCCCCACCACCACCTCCCCTCAAACGCCGGACACAGCCGTGGCCTCGTGGCAGGCGGCACGAGATCTCCCCTCAGCCTCCCCTCCACGCTACCCTCAGTAGCGCCTCTGGTGTGGTCTACCGGTACTAAGCCGGGGAACCGCCTGACACCTGCTAGCATCTTACGGAACTAAGAGGGCAGCGTAGGACAGGTTTAGGGGGGCGGCTGCTTCTCTGTATATGTTACTCAGTGGTGCTACACAAGAGGAGTAGACTGTGTGCGTCTCCGGGTTTCACCTCTTCCGTCTCCCGTCATTTCCAACGTGAAGCCGCTGCGGATTAGCCGTATAGCCCAGTCAAATGGTGGTTTTTCCGTAACAAAATTCCGAAAGTTTTTTCTTCAACGGTTCTGTATGTTTTGGGGGGCGCTGAATTCGAATTTCAAGTTTGCTGCCTTGTAGAAGGTCGGCTTCACAACGAAAAACTCAAAAAACCTAAAAAATTTCGCACTTTTTTCAGTTTCTTGCTTAGATCTCGAAAACTATGCGTTTCTCCGAGATGTTCGTTATGAGCAAAATTAAAGTAGACAAAATTTACTACAAAATGCACTACTCATGTTTGATTTTCTGACGAGCAGTATAGGCGCTAGAACACAATGAAAAAGAGCAAATTTTTGGACCTTCTGCGAATTTCTTCGTACAAATATCGCTACACAACTTATTTGTCATTTGTAACCATATTGTCACATTTTTTACGTTTTTTGAGATTTTCGTTGTGAAGCCGACCTCTCCTACAAGGCAGCAAACTTGAAATTCGAATTCAGTGCCTCCAAAAACATACGCAACCGTTGAGAAAAAAAGAAAAACTTTCGGAATTTTGTTACGAAATAGGCTGTTTTTTGAGCACCAATTGACTGGACTAGTACGAACTGGGGCACCGTGATGCGGTGCGCATGGTGGTTCACCGTCGGGGGTTCGAGTCCCCCCTCGGGCATGGGTGTTTGTGTTTTCTTTAGGTTAGTTTACCTTAGTTTAAGTAATTTGTAAGCTACAGACTAATAACCACGCCATTGAGTCCGATAGATTTACAAACAAACATCCGACGTGAACACAACACTACACTAGAGACAAACTCAATACAAAAGGAAACAGGAAAGACTGTAGTTTAACGTCCCGTCGACATCGTGGTTATTAAAGTCGGAGTGCACGCTCGGAGAGTTCTTGTCAGAGTCACGGAAGAAAATCGGCTGTGCCCATTGAAAGCGACCATTCCGTCATTTGCCTCGAGTGATTTGAGGAAATAATGGAAAACCTAAATAAGGATGGCCGGAAGTGGATTTGAACAGCCGTCATGATTGAGCGTCAGGTGTGTTTCCACTGCGCCACCTCGCCCGGGCCGCGGCGGAGCGGCCGAGCGCATTGAGGCGCTATGCTGCGATGCGCGAGGCCGTTCCCCGTAGGGAGTTCGAATTCCCCCTCGGGCATGGATGTTTGTGCCGTCTTTAGTTTAAGCTAGTTCATAGGTAGTTTGTAAGTTTAGGGACTTAAGGCCCCTGTAGTTCAGTCCCATAAGCTTTACAAACAGTTCAACAGTTCAGTTCAACCTCGCTCGGCCACATGCATTACAGTCACTTACACTCAACAGAGGCACCTCAATTCACAGCTCTCATACTTCGCGATGGAAAGGTGCCTGCAGGAGCGAAGGATAGGTAAAAGCTTTCCAATTGGGTGGCTGAACATGCCCTTCGGGGTCTGCCAGTCACAGTTGCCATACGTTTGCTTTTAGTGCCACACACTCACTTTTGTTGAGCACTTTTGAAATGTCATGTACTGATACGACACACGATTTTGTGTTTTGGCCGACCTCCTACCAAAGATCTTAGGTCGACGGTTCTAAAATATAGATAGAGGAAGATAGGATCGTTCGGTCCATCCCTCTATGTTTAGCCCACCGTCTTTTTAGCCTTGTCCCCCATTTGTCTGTTTTGTCTAGTTTCTTATTAGTGCCACTGAACCTTTCATTATTATACATATGATGTAGGGGGAAGAGCTTACGTTCCTTCATTTTCTCTCTTCCCTTGCCTGTCTGCTGTGCAATTTAGCAATATTGGACTCATCTCTTCCTAGTATGGGTGCTGATGACCACGATGTTGAGCGCCCTAAAGATCCAATAACAACAACAAAACAACAACGACACATGACTGATTCACTTGTATAGAGTGAGGTGACGCAGTGGTAGGACATTGGACATACTTTCGAGAGGACGGAATTTTCCGCCTCAGACCATCCAGATTTAGGTTTTCCGTGAGTTCCCTAAATCGCTCCAGGAAAATGTTAATGCGGTTCCTTTCAAAGGGCACGAATGATTTATTTTCATATCCTTGACAAAATCAACCCGAGCTTGTGCTCCGCCTCTAATGACCACGTTGTCGACGGGACATTAAGCAAAAGTTCAAATGTTTGTTAAGCTTATGGAACTTAACTGCAGGGTCATCAGTCCCTAAACTTACAAACTACTTAGTTTATAAGTTATACTGAAGACAGCACAAGCATCCATGCCCGAGGGGGGATTCGAACCCCGACGGGGAACGGCCTTTCGCAACGGAGCATAGCGCGTCAATGCGCTCGGCGGACGTTAAGCCGTAATGTTGCTTCGTGTTGTGGCAGCGGGCAGACGCCCCCGCGACAAGAGCAGCTGTGTAGCCCACTCAGCGCAAGGGTTGCCTGCTCCCTGCTGCTTCTGTATCGGTCAAGGGTCGTCTCTGCGTAGATACATTTCTAAAGAGCTTAACAAAGGCGCGTCGATGGTATCATGGCTATTATCGGGCTAGGGAATCGCAGAGGGACCTGTTGGCGTTTTATTCCCGCCATTTCCAATGTGCACCCTCTGACAATTAAGTCTCTCTATCTCGATCTCGGGACCACGTTCGATTGTTAAAAAAGTTTAAAAAGGGTAATAAGAGAATGGCGGAACGCCTCGAGAGGGGATTCCAAATAGAATCTCTCTGGGACGTAAGTGCAATGTGCTCAATGTTCATTTCCTTACATTTGCTGATGACCTAGCACTTCTATCTGGTTCATTAGAAACTTTATTAAAACAACGCAATGTTCTCAGAAAGCAAGCGGCAAAGATTGGGCTTAGTGTATCATTTGAAAAAAACTCAGTACCTCACAAACATAGGTGAATCTCCTAGTACATTGCATCTAGACCACGGAGAGATCTAGAAAACTAACAGGTGTAAGTACATTCGGAGAATGGCTGGAACCTAATCTACCTGAAGGAACAGCATTATCAACTCCAGTCAACAGGCTAGAGCTCGCATACCAACTGACCAAGAACATTTATAATAAAAAAAAAGTCTCTGTAACACTAAAGCAATACCAGTCATTCGTCTTGAAGCCTTACATGCTTCAGAATGTCTAATATTCAATAGGAATACTCTTGCAGAAAAGCTCTAAATCCTGGAGAGAGATAATGAGAAAGATACTGTGACCAATCAAAGAAGGCGACAATTATAAATGGCGACCCAACCAAGAGCTCTACTAGTATTGCCAAAGAATCACGGATGTAGCAAGGAAAAGACATCTAGCAGTTTATAGACACGTCTGTAGGATGCAGTGTGAGAGGTTGACCAGCCAGCTTCTCTGTTACTGGCAAAAGAGGAAGACCGAGTCATCATGGTTGATGGTAGTGGAGAAAGATCTACAGGAACTGGGAATAACAGGAGGAAACTTGAAGGATCGCACAACACCCAGGAAGAAGCTTAGGCAAAAGAGGTTCCAGGACAGACTACCAAGAAGGAAGACCGGTGCCCTCTGGACACAGGAGAGAAAGGAACAACGCAGCCAGAGGATGCTTAACTACTGGCCTAACATCAAAGCTTACTACAAATGTATTAGTGCAATGTCGTGGTCCTTAGTTGGCCTATACGAAACAAGAAGTAGAAGAAGAAATCCAACACCTTCATCCGTCAGTTTTTAATATACTTTATTCATGCTATGAACTGTTATTTGCTCCTATGACTATGCCGCAGGTAGGCCTACAGGAAAATAAAAGAGACATTTGGGGACAAGAAAAACAGCTCTGCAAATATCAAGAACTCAGATGGAAAACCAGTTCTCAGCAAAGAAGGGAAAGAAGAAAGGTGGAAAGAGTACATAGAGGAGCTCTACAAAGGAAATGAACTTAGAAATAATGTTGTAGGAAGGGATGAGGAAGTAGATCAGGATGAAACAGGAGAGACTATATTGAGAGATGAATTTGAAAGAGCCCTGAAACACCTAGGTCGGAACAAGGCCCTGGGAGTAGATGACATTCCGTCAGAGCTACTAAAGTCTCTGGGAGAGCCAGCCACGACAAAACTATTTCACCTGGTGCGTAAGCTGTATGAGATAGGCGAAATACAATTAGACTTTAAGAAAAATGTAATAATCCCCATTACAAAGAAATCAGGCGCAGAGAGATGTGAAAATTACAGAACCATCAATTTGATAAGTCATGGTTGCAAAATTTTAACACGAATGGAGGATGGAAAAGCTGTTAGAAGCTGACCTCGGGGACGATCAGTTTGGATTCAGGAGGGACGTAGGAACCCGGGAGGCAATACTGACTTTACGACTTATCTTATAAGATAGATTAAGGAAAGGCAAACCTACATTTTTAGCTTTTGTAGATTTAGAGAAAACTTTTGACAATGTTGACTGGAATACACTCTTTCAAATTCTGAAGTCAGCAGGGGTAAAATACAGGGAAAGGAGAATTATTTACAACTTGTACAAAAGCCAGACTGCAGTTATTAGACCCGAAGGGCATGAAAGGGAAGCATTAGTTGGGAAGGGAGTAAGACAGGGTTGTAGCGTTTCTCCGATGTTATTCAATTTGTACATTGAGCAGGCGGTGAAGGAGAGCAAGGAACAATTTGGAATAGGGATTAAAGTTCAGGGTGAAGAAATAAAAACATTGCATTTTGCTGATGACATTGTAATTCTGTCAGAGACAGTAAAGGACCTGGAAGAGCAGTTGAATAGAATGGACAGTGTGTTGAAGAGAGCGTATAAAATGAACATTAACAAGAGCAAAACATAGATAATGGAATGCAGTCTTAGAAAATCAGGCGATGCTGAAGGGATTAGGTAATGAAACAATGAAGGTGGTAGACGAGTTTTGTTACTTGGGTAGTAAAATTACATATGACGGTCGCAGTACAGAGGATATAAAATGCGGAATAGCAATGGGAAGAAAAGCATTTTTGAAAAAGAGAAATTTGCTAACACCGAATATTAATTTAAGTGTAAGGAAGTCTTTTCTGAAGGCATTTGTGTGGAGAGTTGCCTTGTACGGGAGTGAAACATGGACGATAAACAGTGCGGACAGGAAGAGAATAGAGGCTTTTGAAATGTGGTGCTACAGAAGAATGCTGGAGATTAGGTGGGTAGATCGCATAACTAATGAAGAGGTACTGAACAGAATTGGTGAGAAAAGGAATTTTTGGCATACCTTGACTGAAAGAAGGGATCGCTTGGTAGGACACATTCTTAGACATCAGGGAATCGTAAATTTAGCATTGGAGGGAAGTGTGTGGGGTAAAAATCGCAGAGGGAGACCAAGAGACGCGTATAGTAAGCAGATTCAAATGGATGTAGGTTGCCGTTCTTATGAGGAGATCAAGAGGCTTGCCCAGGATAGAGTAGGGTGGAGAGCTGCATCAAACCAGTCTCCGGACTGAAGACCATAACAACAGGCGTGAATAGGGAGGGCTGAAAAGAATAGGTACCCTTTTCTGCTTTGAATCACGTTCATGTTTTTTGAATAGTGTTGAACGGCCCTTAGCGGTTCCACCCTGTATATCAGAGTAAAAATGGCGGTAACGCTACACTCCAAACGGGTCAGATCACATTTAAAGTGTTTGCAGCCACGCTAGGTCCTTAGAGAAGTGTTGAATCGTCTGAAGGGTGTCGGCAGATTCAAAGGTTGTCAAGAACGCTGATCTGTTGCACACTACCACAAAGTAACATATACAGAGGAGAAGCCCCCCTAAACCACTGTCCTACGCTCCCCTCATAGTTCCATAAGAAGCTAGCAGGTGTCATGCGGTTCCCTGGCTTAGGGTGCCTCTCGCACGTCAGAGGGTAGCATGGAGGGGAGGCTGAGGGGAGAGCTCGTGCCGCCTGCCACGAGGCCACGGCTGTGTCCGGCGTTTGAGGGGAGGTGGTGGTGGGGGCAGCCGCTACCTGCCGCCTGCTCTGGCCAGTTTAAAGGGCTGCTTCTGACCGCAGTGCCATCATGGCTCATCTTACGGAACTGCTGCAGCACCCCCCGCCCCGCACCCCTCAGCGTGGGACCGGACCCTTACGGAGGTTTCCCATCTGTATATATTTGTCTGTGACACTACACTACATAGTGCAGTTTCCCACCGAGAAATATGTATAAATGAATGCCCTAATTGAAACGGCGCTTTCGTGTAATTCATGCCTAATCTATCAAAGGAAGTTCTACAATCCCCCCCTCCCCTGATGATGCAGATCCAGAAAACTACAGCGAAGACTGTCACCGAGTCGACGAGGCCTTTGGTTGAGACCATCCACTTGGCTTCAAACTAAAGTACCCAGAACAACTCTGAGAACAATATGGCATACTGGGAACTCTGGTTGAACCCGCGCGGAATATCCGAGCGGTCTGGAGCGCCACGACGCGGATCGCGCGGCCTCCCGCGTCGGAGGTTCGCATTCTCCCTCGGGCACAGATGTTTGAGTCGTCTTTAGTATAAGCTAGTTCATAAGTAGTTTGTAAGTTTAGGGACTGATGACCCAGCAGTTAAGTCCCATAAGCTTTACAAACATTTGAACTCGCGCCCGAGGCCAACAGACGTTCCAAATTCCACTAGCCGCCTTTATGAACTAAGGATAGCCACGGAACCAAAGCAGCAAGCGTCACCGGTGCCTCCATGAGACCAATAGATGACTGCACAGCATCTGCTCGATCGCCGCAGCCATTGTGTCCTCCACATCTCCAATGAGACTTCGCGGCAGACGTACCAAGTGAACATTAAAATTCTTTCTGGCCCTTTTTGCTTTTTCCCTAAGGCGTGCTTAAAGTGTTTAACATTGCAACCGAGTGATGTACCTGCAGTTTCTGCAAAGGGCTATAATTAAACAATTATTCCTCGTCGAAGATGTGCTTATTCTTTCAATACTATAGGGCTAAAGCAGCACTGTATGTTCTTGCTTAAATGGATTTTACCTAGGTTTAAGTAGTTTGTAAGCTACGGACTGATGACCACGCAGTTTGGTCCGATAGATTTACAAACATTTGAACATTTTTTGTTAAAAAAGGTTCAAATGTTTGTAAACATAAGTGACCAAACTGCTGCGGTCATCGGTCTCTCAGACTTACAAACCACTTAAACTAACAATTAGGGCAAAACATACACCCATGCACAGAGAAGACTCGAAACTCCGACAGGAACGGCCGCGAATTCCGTGACTTGGCGCCTCAGAGCGCGCGGCCATCCCCGTGTCACTTACTCCGTCCATACCTTCACCTCTGGCAGCATTGCTCATGTGAAAAATACCGAGTAGCACCGTGGTTCGGAACCCACGTTAAACTGTAGGTCCCCCTATAACTGGCTGGGTAAGTCAGTTCGAAGGTCGGAGGAAGGCAACGGCATGCCACCTCCAAACAGGACCATGCCTAGTAAAGCACTGTGGTGTTCAAACCAATCTTCGGATTGTTGACTGCTTTTACCAGCAGACTACAGAAACTGCGAGTGAAACCGAAAAGGAGTTCTAGGTAACTCAATTACAGAAAAATCGTTGAAGCTTCAGTTTCTTCTGCCAATTTCGGAGAGCGATTGTCATGTAAATATTCAAATTCGCCACAAATCACTTGCTCCGTCATTGGCAGATGCCATAAGCAAGGTAAAAAAAAACAAAAAAAAAAAAAAAAAAAAAAAAAAAAAAAAAAAAAAAAAAAACACCTAAATTAACAGGCAATAAAATCCATCAAAACCATGCAAGCTACAGATTCCACTTTTAAAATCAGAGGACCTTTATTAATAACTAGCTTAAACCCGCAGCTCCGCTCGCGTGTTGGTTGATTATGATAGATAATGTGCGAAACGTCAAATCGATTTTTTTAAAGAGATGTATTAAAAGAAATTTCTTTTTTACTACTTTATTTATTTATTCTTATATTTCCTTATTCGTATGCTTATCCTTACGGAGAAAGAGCAGAAGACATTGTAGCATGCATAGACTAAAAATATGGTCTGTGGCATCACGTTTCTCGTATGTAACCTCCTTCCTAAAGAGTCGCGAACGTCATCGCTGGCCTTCAGTCCGAATTTTTTTTTAATAATTTGACGACTTTCAACCACCATATCTTCCACCCCCTTATAGCTATCGGCATGGAACTGCTATGGTGTACAACGGGAGACTTCGGACAACAATTACACATAGACCATTCGTTTGCGTTCTGTAGTTTTCGCTGCAGAGCGAAGTATTAACACACGCGCGTAGAATTTTATATACGCCGATAAGTTTCCATCCCAGTATACTCCACCCTTTTATCATTATCAACTCTCAAGCAACAATGCAACCAATAAAACCATTTTGAAAGAGTAAATATAATGTTCAA
This sequence comes from Locusta migratoria, assembly GCA_026315105.1. Taxonomy (NCBI): domain Eukaryota; kingdom Metazoa; phylum Arthropoda; class Insecta; order Orthoptera; family Acrididae; genus Locusta; species Locusta migratoria. The sequence goes on along the minus strand of CM048755.1, from coordinate 353,777,989 downwards.
AGAGTAATTAGTGATCCGCATTTCGCGTTATATTCTTCACATTACTAAATATCTATCAGATCGCTATAAATCCGTGCCTAAGACCTTCGTCAGGTACAAATTAGTAACTGTACAAATATTTAAGTCTCTGCGTCTTGTCGTTCGGACGTGATAAGCGTACACTGAACAGACATTCACATTAATATATATAGATAAATACCTATCCAATCGCCATAAAACCGTGCCTAAACCCTTCCCCGGGTAGACATTAGTAACTGTACACATTTTTAGCTCTTGATGTCTTGCGGTTCAGACGTGATAAACGTACACCGAACAGACATTCACATTTATTGATATAGATTAATAAATAATCGCCGTCTACTTTTGTATCTTACGCCATCAATACTCACATTTTCTTGTACGTGGTCTGGAACATAAATAGTGGCAACACTGCTGTGGAGACACAGTTTGCCGGCCGCGGTGGCCGAGGGGACTGAGGCGCTCCAGTCACGGTCTGCACGGCCACTACGGTCGGGGGTCCGAATCCCCCCTCGGGCATGGATATTTGTGCCCTCCTAGTTCGTAAGTAATTCATAAGTAGTTTGTAAGTTTAGGGACTGATGACCTAGTAGTTAAGTCCCATAAGCTTAACAAACATTTGAATTTGAGACACAGTGCAATGTAATCTACTATTGTAGCTGACAGCACACTTTGTTGACATACCTACCTTAGCTCCGAGCAAATGGACTCGCCCGTGCCACGTCACCGGCGTGAGCACACTCGAGGAAAACACAGTCACTTGTGAGCGAGCGATGTAATGTAATGGTGTCATTATGTTTTTGAAACAGGAACAACGGAATCGGATCAAGACTGAATGCGCCAGAGGTCGTACAACACGGCAGTGTCACCAGTTTTAGCGCAACCTACCCATCATTTTGCACGACAATGCGCGGGCGCAAGCGGTGGCTGCTCTGTTCCGTCGTGGGACTGGGAAGTACTGTACCATCCACCATACTCCCCGGACGTACGTTCTTGTGACTTTGATTCCGAAGATGAAGGAACCATTTCGTGGCATTCACTTCAGAACTGTTGCAGGGATTCGACAGGCAGTAGACCGCTCCATTCGCACCAACAGAACAGGCTCTGCTAACGGTATACTACGCCTTCCACATCGCTGGCAAGGGGTTCTACACAACGCTGGTGACTACTTTTAAGGACAGTAACAGGTGCAAACTTGTAACGCTTTTGTATCTGTTATGAATAAGTAGTTGCCACTATTGAAGTTCCAACCCTCGTATGATAGTAACATTAATAATAATAATAATAATAATAAGTAATGAGGCGATTAAGAAGTGCAGAAAATTGAAAAAGAAGACAATTTTATTAATTTATTGAGTCGAAAATATGGAATTGTAAGCTTTCATGACGATAATAATGAAATAAATATAGTCACGAAAAGGTTAGCTAACGATCAGTGCGTCTGTATACGTACTGTAAAATAACAGAGTTAACTGGTTTAAGGATAACACTATAACGGTGACAATGGCGTATAAAATATTAGATTACCTCTTAAAAATCGTATTCCCTCATACGTAACAATCATAAGCATAGACAAGAAGCCGGCCGCGGTGGCCGAGGAGACTGAGGCGCTCCAGTCACGGTCTGCACGGCCACTACGGTCGGGGGTTCGAATCCCCCCTCGGGCATGGATATTTGTGCCGTCCTTAGTATAAGGTAGTTGATAAGTAGTTTGTAAGTTTAGGGACTGATGACCCCGTAGTTAAGTCCCATAAGCTTAACAAACATTTGAACATTTGAATAGATAAGAAACGCCGAAGAGGTCAGACAAGTAATTGACGCCAGGTGAGATTTCTGTATTCGGTCTTTGTGCGCATCTTTGGTGTATGTCAGTGGTTCCCATACTGTGGGCCGTGACTCACCAGTGGTTCGCGTCATCCATCACAGTAGAATATCTTACAGACAGCAAAAAATGAAAGTATGTTTTATGAGATCTATTCATTGCTTTTTACTCCATAAAAGAAAAGCAGTAATTAACTTGTAGCGGTTTTTTGCCGCGGTGGAGTAGCCGAGCGGTCTAAAGCGTCTCGCTGCGGAGCGCGCGGTTGCTCGCCGTGGAGGTTCGAGTCCTCCCTGGGGCATGGGTGTGTGTGTTTGTCCTTAGGTTAGTTTACCTAGGTTTAAGTAGTTTGTAAGCTACGGACTGATGACCATGCAGTTTGGTCCGATAGATTTACAAACATTTGAACATTTTGTACCGGTTTTTTATTTAAAAAGACAAGTTACATGGACTAATGTTTCAAGTTAAAAGTTTTTAGGAACTAATATTTTCACAAGAAACTATAATTCAATTTTCCGGGAATTATATTGTCTCATTATATCACAGCTATTGAATAGTACGAGGTCCCGGGTTCGAATCAGGGTCGCAGCACAAACTGTAATTCAACGCCTCTCCTATTCAATATCTTTAATATTTTCACCTGAGGCTCAGTGAAACTTGTCGATTTGTTTACGAGTATTACTTAATACTGGTCGTACTTAAGAGTTACTTTTCAAGAATACCTTATGAATTTTAACGGGTAAGGAAGAGTTTGTTCAAATGTTCAAATGTTTGTTAAGCTTATGGGACTTAACTACGGGGTCATCAGTCCCTAAACTTACAAACTACTTATGGACTAGCTAATACTAAGGACGGCACAAATATCCATGCCCGAGGGGGGATTCGAACCCCCGACCGTAGTGCCCGTGCAGACTGTGACTGGCGCGCCGCAGAACGCTCGGCCCCGCGGCGGGCTAAGAAATAGTTTGTAAAGTACAAATTTAAAAAGCTATAACTGTCAGCATCCGATGGAGCTATCACACTATTCTTCTTCGAACACTTTCCTTAAAGACTCAAGACTAATCTCAATTTAAATCAGAAAAGGGGTAGTATCGAATGCTTCGAAATATAGCTTTGAAGAGTAATGGGATTCACAATTACTTATTTACGAGAGCATGCATTTTTAGATTCAAAAGGATGTAGGTTGGCGTACGTATTCTCAGACGAGGAGGCTTGCACAGTATAGGGTAGCATGGAGATCTGCAATAAACCAGTCTCCGGACTGAAGACCACAAGAACAGCATTTTCTAGTTTTTTTTTTTAAATAAATAAAAGTGTTAACTAAGTAGAGGATTAACTGTAAACGAAAGCTTCCGCGGCCGTTGTCATTGTTTATAAAACTCTTCTGGGTGTTGAACCGCATCGTCAATATATCAAATACTTCACCGACGTTTCGGCCATTATCGCAAGCGGCCATCTTCTGGATGTTACGTTTACTAAACGCAACAGCCAGAAGATGGCTGCTTGCAATAGTGGCCGAAACGTCGGTGAAGTATTTGATATATTGACGATGCGGTCCAACACACAGAAGAGTTTTATAAACTATGTGGGGGATTGATGTTATAGCAGTTTAATTCCCTTAAAATTGCAACAACACAATGGATAAAAGTTACAACAATTAACTGCCTAGAAAACAATTAACGCCTAAATCAAACAAGATTAAATCCATACATGGAAAGAATAATTATTATCAAGACTTTCCAATGTAACAAATTTCACTGAGCTTAATATTTAATTTGTATAAAGCATTTTTACTGTACAAAAAGTGGTCTTTTGGGCCTTCAATATATATATTGTAGAAAGATTTTGCGTCCCCATATAAAAAAGTTTGGGAACCACTGGTGTATGTCATTGTCGTCGACACCGCCAGAAAAAAAGTTTCACCAAAAAGTACAGAAACGTAAAACAGCATAACCGTGACAATCTTGGAAGGACCTGTGTTGGTATCCTATGGCAAGACAGAAGCAATGAGTCGGCACTAACCGGTACGTCCGGGAATTGAATCGCAGACTTTTTGCCCTTAATGACAAACATACCTGGCAGTGTTTAGACTGCCTTCGTAATTACGGCAGGTAATGCCTTACCGAGACTCTGCTTTTAGAAGAGTCATCAGGTAATGACTAAAGGAGACTCTGCCTATAGAAGATTGAAGCGGAATCCGACTGGTTATTTTTATAGGAAACGGTGGAACCAAGTGAAGCAACAGGCGCGCAATGCCGAAATGAAGCGTGCACGGCCTATTGTGCGGAGTGAGCACAACAAGAACTGCGCAGCCTCGCGATACGACAGCTAAATTCTATTCACGTTTTTTCAACCCTCTACAGACGAATGAAACGAATTTTCCTCGACACTAGTCCGCTCCCAAATTGCGATAAATTAACAGCAGCAAGAGTGCACAGGCATGTTTTTCTTTGACGCATTTCTTTTCCGCGGTACTGAAAGTCATCACGGGAAATCTATTCACATGTGATAGATGATGATGGATCAGGGCCGGCGTCAAGGATTTTATCACCCTGTGCCAAAATTTTAATCCCCTGCCCACCTCTCCCGCATTTTTCGACATGACAACTTTTCTCAGAATATAATTCGCATATGACGCCTTATTTTTACATCTCACACTCGTCGTCTATCTCTTTAAACACGTTACGGATCGCGTGGCCTCCTGCGTCGGAGGTTAGAATCCTCCCTCGGGCATGGGTGTGTGTGTGTTGTCCTTAGGTTAGTTTAACTTAGTTTAAGTAGTTTGTAAGAATAGGGACTGATGACCAACGGCTGGCCGCGGTGGCCGAGGGGACTGAGGCGCTCCAGTCACGGTCTGCACGGCCACTACGGTCGGGGGTTCGAATCACCCCTCGGGCATGGATATTTGCGCCGTCCTAGTTCGTAAGTAGTTCATAAGTAGTTTGTAAGTTTAGGGACTGATGACCCCGTAGTTAAGTCCCATAAGCTCTACAAACATTTGAACATTTGATGACCAACGTAGATTGGTCCCACAGAATTACAAACAACATCTCTTTAAGATCAAAGCAGTGTCAGAGGTACGTTTACAGTGGTAAACCAAACAGGTTAGATCACTCTTGCAAAAGGAAATAAAAAATCATGTCAAATTTAAACGGACACAAAATCTCCAAGACTGACACCCTTTACCGTAACTAAAAATTTAGCTCGAACTTCAATGCGAGAAGCTTGCAAAAGTTACCACAACGATACCCTGCCACGTAATTTCGTAGAGAATCCCAAGAAATTCTGGTCGTATGTAAAGTATACTAGCGGCAAAACACGATAGCGCCGGCCGCGGTGGCCGAGCGCTCTGCGGCGTGCCAGTCACAGTCTGCACGGCCTCTACGGTCGGAGGTTCGAATCCCCCATCGGGCATGGATATTTGTGCCGTCCTCAGTATTAGCTAGTTCATAAGTAGTTTGTAAGTTTAGGGACTGATGACCCCGTAGTTAAGTCCCATAAGCTCTACAAACATTTGAATTTGAATATTTGAAGCCGGCCGCGGTGGCCGTGGGGACTGAGGCGCTCCAGTCACGGTCTGCACGGCCACTAAGGTCGGGGATTCTAGTCCCCCCTCGGGCATGGATATTTGTGCCGTCCTTAGGATAAGCTAGTTGATACGTAGTTTGTAAGTTTAGGGACTGATGACTCCGTAGTTAAGTCCCATAAGCTATATAAACATTTCTGATTTTTTTAAAACACGATAGCAATGGTGATTGCTCAACACAGCTTTCCAAAATTCCTTCACCAAAGAAGACGAAGAAAATACTCCAGAATTCGTATCAAGAAGAGCTACCAGCATGCGTAATTTAGAAGTAGATACCTCTGGAGTATTAAAGCAACTTAAATCACTTTACAAAAGTAAGTTTCCCGGTCCTGATTGTCTACCAATTACGTTCCTTTCAGAGTATGCTGATGCAATAGCCATACACCTAGTTATCATACACAATCGCTTGCTCAGCGAAAGATCCGTACCCAAGGACTGGAAAGTTGTATAGGTCACTCCAATATTCAAGAAAGTCAATTGGAGAGATCCGCAAAATTACAGGCCTATATCATTGACGTCGGTTTGCAGCAGGATTTTAGAACATGTACATTCTTCAAATAGTTGAACTACTTCGAACGAACGACCTATTGATCCATAGTCAACACGGATTCAGAAAGTAACGTTCTTCTGAAACCCAGCTAAGTTCTTTACTCGATGAGTGCTATCGACAAATCGATTCCATATTTCTAGATTTCTGGAAAGCTTTTGACACTGTGCCCCACAAGTGGCTTGTATTCAAATTGCGTACTTGTGGAATATCGCTACAGTTGCGCAATTGGATTCTCGATTTCCTGTAAGAAAGGACAAAGTACGCTGTAATTGTCATCGAGTAAAACAGAAGTGATATCTGGCGTACCCCATGGAAGTGTTACAGCATCTCAACTGTTCCTTACTTTTTATAAACGACTTAGGAGACGTGAGCAGCTCTCTTAGACTGTTCGCGGATGATGCTGTCATTTATCGGTTAGTGAAGTCACCAGAAGTTCAGAAACAACCGCAAAATGATTTAGATAAGATATCCGCAACGGAATAAATTGGCAATTGACCCTTAATAATATAAAAAAGTGTAAGTCATCTATATGAGCACTAAAAGTAATCAGTTAAACTTCGTTTGCACGATAAATTAGTCAGATCTACAGGCTGGAAATTCAAGAAAATGCCTAGGAATAACATTTAATAACAACTGAAATTGTAAAGAACACACAGAAAATATTGTAGGAAAGGCGAACCAGAGGCTTTGTTTCATTGACAGAAGATGCAACAGTTCTACTAAACAAACTGGCTACACTAAACATGTGAGTCCTTCTTTGGAGTATTGCTGCACATAGTGGTAGCCCCAAGAAGTGGTAATGACGGAGGATATATAGAAATTTAGTTAGTTAGTTTTGTGTTATCGCGATTTAGGGCAGAACGTATCACGGAAATGATGCACCAGTTGGGGTGGAAATCATTAAAAGAATGGCGTTATTCACTGAGGCGAGATCTATTAGTGAAATTTCTTTCACCAACTTACTCTTTCGAATGCGAACGTTTTTTGGGGGGTTGGAACACTTGCGGGGTGTGACACTTGCGCGGAACCCGGGGCCCTTGGGGTGGCTAATGGCTTTTCCTGGGTACAGGCACACCAAGAAGTCTAGCACTGCTGTTGTCAAGTTTCCACACTGTGAACATAACATGAAACTCAGTGAAATTGAACAACCCTTTGCAAGCTGAAGAGCAATATAGTAACTTGTTCTAACTACATATTAATTCGTGGATTGTTCCTCCTGAAAACAAAAAGGTATTTTAATAGCGATAATGTTTGCAGAGTTATTAAGACATTCTCTGCTACTACAAGACGATGACTTTCCACAATCATACCTCCTAAAAGCATATTATTCAGAACACTAAGCATATGAAGACACCTGCGCAAGCAATAAATATATTAGGCATCCTGCACAGATACGTTAATGTAATTGACCGCTATGTAGGTAACCCCACTATCACGCAACTTCCATCTCTTTAGAAATAGCCAACAGGGAGAAACAAGTTGCAAGTCTTTCAGGAAAAATGAAGCGAAATTGGCAGCCAATAGTTGGTTATAATTTACATTACCTGTAACTGTATAGATATAAGTTACGGAATACGCGGAACTCCTGTTCAGTACAGTCAAAAACGTCTAAGGTAATAGGCAGTGGTGTACAATCAGATATCCGTATCACTCTCCTCCTCAAGAAGTCTGGCTGGAGGGCGTGTAGTAGGGGTGGTGTATCGCTACTTCTGGAACACCCTGTTCACTACCTGCAGCGTCCGGGTCTCCCCGCAAGTGTCTACACATTTCCTTTCCCCGTAAGTGTCACTCCCCCCAAGTGTCACAAACTCCATTTTTTGTTAGCACCCAGCTTTATAGGGAGACATAATCTTCATAATAAAATAAGCGAAATTAGAAAGATTTAGGTACTCCTTTTTCCCGCGAGCTATTAGAGACTGGAACTGTAGAGAAATATCATAAAAAGGAGATTCGATGAATACTCTGCCATGCAATTCAATGAGGCTTGCAGAGTATTTAAGTAGATGTTGGCTGCAATTTAAGCCAGAACTCTATATAAATACGTCCACCAAGATTAATTTATCTCGCCGGCAGAGCGTAAAAATGAAATCTGTTCACTTTTTCTAGCAGAGAGGGAGCGTCTTACCAATTAATTGTTGTGTAAATCGCAGGTTCCGTGAGAGCACTTTTACAGGTACCTTTATCTTCACATGCGGCACGTAATTAACAGGCAGAAACAAAAGCACGCCTGTTCCCTGAGAACTGAACTAGGGCCGGGACGTGGGAAGATAAACATTTATATTGGATATAATCCACTGCTGCTACTGTCAATACGGACGTCACGCGGAAGCGACCGCTCGCTGTACGACACATTGGCTCAACGTTGCGTTGTGTTTATCTTGACTGTACGATGACGCATATCACTGTCGTCTGTATCAACGTGTGCAGCAGAGTCGACGTTTATTTCCTGAATCACAGCAGTTGTCCTGTACCGTAGATTTTATGAATAGTTTGTGTTCCCAACATTTCTTCAATTACGTAAGATACTTCCACTTTTCCTGGTCTTGTTTAATTTAATTTAATCTATATTTATAAATGTGAATGTCTGTTCGGTGTACGCTTATCACGTCCGAACGACAAGACGCAGAGACTTCAATATTTGTACAGTTACTAATTTATATCTGAGGAAGGTTTTAGGCACGGTTTTATAGCGATCTCATAGATATTTAGTAATTTGAAGAATATAACGCGAAATACGGAACAATAATTACTCTTTGAAAATGGTTTTATTGGTTGCATTGTTGCTTGAGGGTTGATAATGATAAAAGGGTGGAGTATATTGGGATGGAAAGTTATCAGCGTATATAAAATTCTACGTGTGTGTGTTAATATTTCGCTCTGCGGCGAAAACTACAGAACGCAAACGAATGGTCTGTGTGTAATTGTTGTCCGCAGTCTCTTGTTGTACACCATAGCAGTTCCATGCCGATAGCTATAAGGGGGTGGAATATATGGTGGTTGAAAGTCGTGAAATTATTTAAAAAATCGGACTGAAGGCCAGCGATGACGTTTGCGACTCTTTAGCAAGGAGGTTACATACAGCGAAACATGATTCCACAGACCATATTTTTAGTCTATGCGTGCTACAATGTCTTCTGCTCTTTCTCCGTAAGGATAAGCATACGAATAAGGAAATATAAGAGTAAATAAATAAAGGGGTAAAAAAGAAATGTATTTTAATACATCTCTTAAAAAATCGATTTGACGTTTCCCGCATTACATCAAGTGATCGATCTGTGAGATTATTACAATCATTATTGTTGAATTTCGTGATTGGATTCTTGGAAACGGGTGCATTTTTACGTGTGATTTGATCTACCAACACGCGAGCGGAGCCGCGGGTGTGAGCTAGTTTAAAAATAAAAACAGTGTGCTGCCCCGAGCCCTATGGTGGATTGACTATAGATAGGATAACGATGACATCTTAACTGTTATTCTAGTTCTTACAGGCATCTTCAGTTTCAAATCAAATCAAATGTTTGTATAGCTTATGGGGCTTAACCACGGGGTCATCAGTCCCTAAACTTACAAACCACTTATGAACTACCTAACACTAAGGACGGCACAAATATCCATGCCCGAGGGCGGATTCGAACCCCCGACCGTAGTGGCCGTGCGGACCGTGACTGGAGCGCCTCAGTCCCCTCGGCCACCGCGGCCGGCCATCTTCAGTTTCCCTCTCGTTACCGATACATACAACCTCTGGCAAAGTTCGTTGAATAGTAGATGAACTGTCCTTCGAAATAGTCAACTGCCGTAAGTACGGACGCTAAGCTCTGTGATACATGTCTTGGAAACTTTGCACCAAGTCTTCCTTTGGGACGGTGTTGAAAAACCCCGTCACGTTTCGTTGGCTGTCAGGAATATCGTCAAGTCCCTTTCTTTTCAAAGAGAGGTTAAGTCGAGGGAGTGGGAAGAAATCTGGAGGACTGAGATCCGTCAAGTTTGGTGGATGTTCAAGTTACACCATCGCCTTTTTGCCAGGCTCTGTTTGGCGATATTGGCTGTGTGTAGGCGAACGTTGTTGTCGACAAAGAACCAGAAATCTTGTTGTGCGTACTGGGGTCGAACTGAGCGTAGGCGCCGGCCGCGGTGGCCGAGGGGACTGAGGCGCTCCAGTCACTGTCAAAAATGTTCAAATATTTGTATAGCTTATGGGACTTAACTACGGGGTCATCAGTCCCTAAACTAACAAACTACTTACAAACTAGCTAATACTAAGGACGGCACAAATATCCATGACCGAGGGGGGATTCGAACCCCCGACCGTAGTGGCCGTGCAGACCGTGACTGGAGCGCCTCAGTCCCCTCGGCCACCGCGGCCGGTCAGTCACGGTCTGCACGGCCACTACGGTCGGGGGTTCGAATGCCCCCTCGGGCATGGATATTTGTGCAGTCCTTAGTATTAGTTAGTTCATAAGTAGTTTGTAAGTTTAGGGACTGATGACCCCGTAGTTAAGTCCCATAAGCTATACAAACATTTGATTTTCGAGCGTAGGCGTTGCGTGAAACGGGTCAACATTTCAACGTACCTTGCGGCGTTCAACGTCGCCCACAGGTGGAAATTCCTTGTGGATAATGCGCTGACTATCGAAAAAGGAGATTTTTCGACTTCGACCTTTTACTGACGAGATGATGTCGGAGAACGCCATTCCGTCCTTTGCCGTTTGGTTTCAGGGTAGTACCGGAGACACCAGGTTTCATCCTCAGTACAATATAGTTCAAGAAATTGGGTGTCGTATCCGCAGATTCCTCTAAACGTGCCTGCTTCTGATCGTCAGTCGAATGATGTGGCACAAGACAACGCGTTTTCCTGTTCCCTGACTTCTGGGTACGGATTTGTCGCACGGATAATCGCAGCTCATCCGCTATCATGCGTACAGTTGATCGACGATCGTTCGCGATTAATGTCCTCACTTTCTCAATGTCTCCACCACTGACGGCGGTCGCCGATCTTTCGCTACGGGGATTGTGAGAAACAGTTTCCCGGCCTCCTCGAAAACGGGCGGACCACACGTACACAGTTCATGGGCAGTTGTCTCGTGTAGTTCGCGAACGAACTAGTTCGGAAGAGTGCTCTCATAGGCGAACTACGCGAACTAGGTCGAAGATCCCTCGCCTCTTAGTTCGTCCGCTCCTTTTCCGAAGACTGACGGGGAACAGCGAGAGGATGCGAGAGCGCGCAGAATCGCGTGATTCCCTTCTGCCAGTTACCTTCATTTCGAGCTGAGATACAGCCACAAGAAATCTATTTTAAAAATAAGGTACTACGAGTACTCTGTATGCAAAGTAGTTGAATACCATTCTATCACCCATGCGTGTAAATAACTGGTTTATTTGTCTAACTATTTGATGTCAAATTGCCCAAAAACACGGGTAATAGCACACGCTTTGGCAACACTGATTCATTATATAAAAAGCTGTCATAAAAAAGAGCTCTTTTAGTAGCGGTAGCAAAAGCCAAAAACAGCGGGCGAACTAGAAGGAGCGGACGAATTAGAAGGAGCGGACGCACTAGGAGCAGCGGACGGACTAGGAGCAGCGGACGATTATGCCAAACGTATCTCGCTTCATAGTTCGTTGGATTCTTTTCCGAAGACCGACGGGCAATAGCGAGAGGGCGCGTAGCAGAATTAAAAATCACGTATTTGTCTTCTGCTGATGAGTCATTTCGAGGTGAGCGCCTGCCTGCTAGATTACATAGTTCAGTGCTACAAAATTTCTGTTTTGATGTGTTCTGCACTCTGCAATATCTGACTAATAAATTCCATAATGCCAAGATATAGAGATAACTCCAAACTTAAACGCGAGAAATTATCCACAAACTGTTTCTTTTGGTTTGCGTGATATCGTTAGCGGCTCAAGCAGCAAGCGCATGCAGCAGCTAGGTGGGGGAACTTTCCCCTCCACCTGCACGCGCAGACCACGCCGCTCAGCCGTCACTGGGAGCGGACGAACTAAAAGAGCGAACTAGTACGTGGCAGAGCCGCGAACTAAAGTGAGCGCTCCCGATCGCGAACTATTATGCGCACGTCTAATGGACAGTGCTTGATCCCCATAAACACGCACCAGCATCGCGTGTATTTCTTGCCAAGTTTAAAACAAAACTTAAAATTGCCGGCCGCGGTGGCCGAGGAGATTGAGGCGCTTCAGTCACGGTCTGCACGGCCACTACGGTCGGGGGTTCGAATCCCCCCTCGGGCATGGATATTTGTGCCGTCCTAGTTCGTAAGTAGTTCATAAGTAGTTTGTAAGTTTAGGGACTGATGACCCCGTAGTTAAGTCCCATAAGCTATACAAACATTTGAAACATTTGATTTTCTTAATATATCGTTAACTCGTAAGGGTGTTGGTTGCGCATCAAACCACGTATGCTTCAAATAGCCACCCAAAAGCAACAGCAATCTTAATGATTGACTTCAACGCAGCTCGCATCGGCTGCACGAAACCCCGTTGCGTGGAAGGCCTTAAGTGCTTGACTGAATTGCATTATGTGAAACTTAATAGCGGGGATGTTGTGAGCTGCAGTTGGTCATTTAGAACTAGATGAGGATTTTTGGCTAGATGTTTGTTTACTTCCAGTGCTTCTAATAGGTATAGTGTTTTTACCTTCGTTGTCTATATGTAAAACTTGCGTGCTTATTTGATACATGTGTCCTTCCTCTAGTCATTACAAGTGATTTTAAAAACACCACTGTTGCTAATACATCTAGTTTATCTTTGTTGTTTAATAAGATATGAGCTGTTGTGCCTCTTACAGAGAATTAAGTTTTCTAATCGCAATATCTGAGTGTTTTGTCTAGTTTGTTGATTGTTGTTGTTGTTGTTGTTGTTGTGGTCTTCAGTCCGCAGACTGGTTTGATGTAGCTCTCCACGCTACCCTGTCCTGTGCAAGTCTCTTCATCTGAGAATATGTTCGGCAACCTACATCCTTTTGAATCTGCTTACTGTATTCGTCCCTCGGTCTCCCTCTACGATTGTTACCCCACACGCTTCCTTCTAATGCTAAGTCGACAATTCCTTGATGTCTCAGAATGTGTCCAACCAATCTATCCCTTCTCTTAGTCAGGATATGCCAGAAACTCCTTTCCTCTCCGATTCGGTTAAGCACCTCCTCATTAGTTACGTGATCTACCCATCTAATTTTCATCATTCGTCTGTAGCACCACATTTCAAAAGCTTCTATCATCTTTTCATCTGAACTTCTTATCGTCCACGTTTCACTCCCATACAATGCTACACTCCAGCTAATGATTTCAGAAAAGACTTCCTAACATTTAAATTAATATTGGATGTTAACAAGTTTCGCTTCTTTAGAAACGCTTTTCTTCCCATAGCCAATCTGCATTTTATATCTTCTTTACTTCGGCCATCAGAAGTTATTTTGCTACCCAAATAACAAAATTAATCTACTACTTTTATTGTCTCATTTCCTAATCTAATTCCTTCAGCATCGCCTGATTTTCTGACATTGCATTCCATTACCTTCGTTTTACTCTTGTTTATGTTCATCTTATATCTTCCTTTCAAGACACTGTCCATTCCATTCAATTGATCTTTCAGATCTTTTGCGGTCTCTGACAGAATTACTATATCATCGGCAAACCACAATGTTTTTATTTCTTCTCCCTGCACTTTAATGCCCTCTCCAAATTTCTCCTTCCATTCCTTCACTGCATGCTCAATGTACAGATTGAACAACATTGGGGAAAGGCTACAACCCTGTCTTACTCCCTTCCCAACCTCTGCGTCCCTTTCATGACCTTCGACTCTAATAACCGCTATCTGGTTTTTATAGAGGTTGAATATAACTCTTCGCTCCCTGTATTTTACCCCTGCTACCTTCAGAATTTGGAAGAGTGTATTCCAGTCGACATTGTCAAAAGTTTGTTTGTACTCTTTCCTAAATATGGGATTGTACATCAGTTGATTTTTGTTGTGGGTGTTTCTGCAGAGGGGCATAGAAGTGGGGTAGCATCTTTCTTCTTCGTTTATTGTGTAGCATGTGGTCTATTAGTTTAGGGCTATAGCCCTGGTTAGAGGCAATGTATTTAATAGTGTTTGATTCAGTCTGGATTTTTTTTTTCACATTGGTATGGATATAAGGCGATATACCACGGAATGGATGGCAGCATGCTTGTGTGGTACTGGGTGTTGTGAACTGGATGGTATTACTGCGTCTGCTGTAGTTTTCTGTACATTTTCAAACTGCGTGTATTTGTGGTGATGAGTATGTTGAGGTCTAAGTAGTGGCCGAGCGTTCCAAGGCGCCTAGCTGCGGAGCGCACCGCTGCTCGCCGTCGGAGGTTCGAGTCCTCCCTCGGGCATGGTTGTATTTGTTGTCCTTAGCATAAGTTAGTGTAAGTACATTGTAAGACTAGGAACTGAGGACCAGAGTATTTAAGGTCCCTAGATTTACAAATATTTGAACATATGAGTTAATAGATTCGTCACCAAGCTCCATGGTGAACTGTACGTTTTTGTGATGTGAGCGCAGATGTTCTAGGGATGTGTTTAGTCGTCTGTTAGTGGCAGTCCACATACGGAGTACATGGTATACATATCTGTAGCAATATTTGGTACCGAACGAGGTGGCGCAGTGATAACGCAAAGGTCTCGCATTCGGGAGGATGGTGGTTCAAATCCACCTCCGGCCATCCAGATTTAGGTTTTCCGTGATTTCCCTAAATCACTCCAGGCAAATGCCGGATAGTTCCATTCAAAGGGCACGGCCGATTTACTTCCCCATCCCTACCCAAAACTCCGAGCGTTAGCTCCGGCTCTAATGACCAAGCTGTCGATGGGACGCTAAACCCTAAGCTTCCTTCCTTCCTATATTTGAGATGAGAACTGAGGGTATCATTATATAGAGACGGCGTGTACTGGCAGGGCGCCCCGCCTCGCGTCGTGAATGCACCTGTAGCTGTACCTGCATACCTCCTCGTCCGGGAAAGCGGCGCGTTCACCCACGTGGCTACTGGCTAGCCGGCCGGGCTCGGTTTCCCGCAAATCACCCAGACTGCTTTCAGAACTTGACGACGCTCTCGTATTTCCCACATACACTATCTGATCAAAAGTATGCCGAGTGTGCTATCTGCTGCAGATACCACAAGAGCCAGAACCGTCAGGCTAAAACGAGGCGAAGAATATTGTGTTGTAACCAGTTTCTTCCAGTTGGAAGAAAGTTTTAGGCCGTACTCTTCTCGGCGGAAAAAAAATTTAGGCGGTACTCTGCTCATTCCACATGAAATAAGTGAAATGGATGTTTTCAGAAAATCAAAAAAGTAAAGATTTAGGCATGTGAATACACTAACAAAATATAGCTATAATTTACAGATTTGAAACTCATTTTTATTGTATTCAAGGGTTCAGTGTAGATGAGGATACCACCCATCAGCTTTAGACAACGACATTTTATCGTAACTAATCAGGAGTGGCTTTCCAGAAGACAATAAGAGTGCATGTTGCTGCCGAGAATTAAAAGCAGATTTATATCACACGAAAACCAATACAAAATTCGGACAATGGAACTGTCTGTCAATTTTAAAGACGGAACCACGTGTTTACCGCCGTAAGGAGAGAAACTGGCAGCGTTACCAACAGTTGAACATGTACACATTCAGCCAATTGAAGAAGCACTGGTCAAAGAGATTAAAATTCGCTTCTATTTTAGTTTCTACTAGTGCTATGACACACTAAATATAATATTTACGGTAAATATTTTATCTTGACAGTGAGTCGTTCTCAAAACGTGTCGTGCTAAGCATGAAAACATATTTAACCCGTGCAGTATTACATGATTCAATCGATGGAATTTACGTCAAAATGTTGCTATGCAATGTCCCTTAAGAATTTCCGGAATTTCCCACTTGCTTTCTTCAACCAATAGGACACGATATATCACACAAAAGACTTTACGTATCTGGTGGCTTATCTCTTTGGAACAAGGTTCTTAAACGCTTTGGAGTCGGTAAGAAGCGTTTCCTCTGTCTCGGTTCAGACTAGTCGGAACTCTCCATTGGCTAATTCGAACATCTGACCGCCTATTCCATTGGAATTGTGCGAAAGTGCAATTTGAACGCTTCGACGGTTATGATCGCAACTCGAATGAACCTAAAACTTTATAATTTTTCTTTTCAAAATCTATTCGACAATTTACAGTCGGTCTATTTTTTACAGATTTAAGAAAGAATTTCAGCCAGTACGCTAATAGCGAGTTCGAATTTTAGACGATACGCCGTACCGCCCCAACTAAAGCACTGGTTGTAACAGCAGGAGGAGTTGGTGGCTTACTTCGAACGCGGACTGGTCATAGGGTTTCAGGTGAGTGTCAGATCTATCAGTGACATTTTACGGATTCTAAAGCAGCTCGAGTCAATTCTCGGTGATGTTGATGTGAAATACAATTGCAAAGGTTCAAATGTTTGTAAATCTATGGGACTGAACTTCTTTGGTTATTAGTCCCTAGGCTTACAAACTACTGAAACTAAGCTACACTAACCTAAGGACAACACACACGCCCATGCACCAGAGAGGACTCGAGCAACCTGCGGCGAGCAACCACACGCTCCGCAGCAAGGCGCCTTATGCCCACTTTACACGACGATCGAAAGATCACAAGAAAGATTATGGTCTACTGCAGCGCTCCAAGAGTTCTAACTCGGTACTAATGACGTGTGATCACATAGGCTTGGTTGCGTTTATACGATAAACTCCCGCCGGCCGCGGTGGCCGAGGGGACTGAGGCGCTCCTGTCACGGCCACTAAGGTCGGGGGTTCGAATCCCCCTCGGGCATGGATATTTGTGCCGTCCTTAGTCTTAGTTAGTTCATGAGTAGTTTGTAAGTTTAGGGACTGATGACCCCGTAGTTAAGTCCCATAAGCTATACAAACATTTGAATTTGATAAACTCCCGTCTGCACATGGGATTAATAGTGACAGCAGCACCTATGTGAAAGTATGGCCGTACTACTGTTTAATATGAGAATTGTTTACGTTTGTGTGTATGTCATGACTGATAATATTCAGCTTTTAAGTTTACACACTGCCGACGGTATCAGGAGCTGTGGTTTTTATTTGAACACAACAGTGAAGAAGAAATAGAAGTTGGATGCGTCCTTGGTTGAGAAGAAGACACAAACAATGAGATGTGTACTGCTCGCTAATAATGAAGTAACTTGTGCCAGAGGACCCCAATGAATTCAGATTTTTTTATTTTTTATTTTTTACTAATTACTTTAGAGTGTTTTACCAAACTGCTTTCGTTCGTCCAAGAACAAAAATACGATACTGAGAGTATTTCGCCAAGCTGAAGAAACAAAATACTTTTGGTCATCAGTCCGTAGCTTACAAACTACTTAAACCTACTAGGTAAACTAACCTAAGGACAACACACACACCCATCTCCCAGGGAGGACTCGAACCTCCACGGCGAGCAACCACGCGCTCCGCAGCGAGACACTTTAGATCGCTCGGCTACTCCACCGCGGCAAAAATACTTTGTATACTAGAGTTGCATTCTCAGCTTTGTGTAATTTATGCGCCAGTTATTCCTGTAATTGCTATTATTTTGTAGGCTCGCTTTAAGATACCGTTTTCTGGCGACAGGGAAATCTTTTAAAAGCCTTCTTTGCACAACGAATTTGTTTACTCTTTTAATTGTTGCTGTTGAAATCTGCAAACCAATTTAAATTTACGATCCATAGTAAGATCTCCCACCCCCATGAACCACAGACATTGCGTGCCTCAACGATGCAGACAGCCGTACCGTAGGTGCAACCACAGCGGAGAGGTATCTGTGGAGAGGCCAGACAAACGTGTGGTTCCTGAAGAGGGGCAGCAGCCTTTTCAGTAGTTACAGGGCAACAGTCTGGATGATTGACTGAGCTGGCCTTGTAACATCAGCTAATGTGGCTTTGCCACACAGTTACTGCGAACGGCTGAAAGCAAGGGGAAACTACAGCCGTTAAATTTCCCGAGGACATGCAGCTCTACTGTATGAACATATGATGATGGCATCCTCTCGGGTAAAATATTCCGGAGGTAAAATAGTCCCCCATTATGATCTCCGGGCGGGGTCTACTCAGGAGGATGTTGTCATCAGGAAATACAATACTGGCATTCTACGGATCGGAGCGGGGAATGTTAGATCCTTTAATCGGGTAGGAAAATTAGAAAATTTAAAAAGGGAAATGGATAGGTTGAAGTTAGATATAGTGGGGATTAGTGAAGTTCGGTGGCAGGATGAAAAGGATTTCTGGTCAGGTGAGTACAGGATTATAAATAGAATATCAGTTGGGGGTATCACAGGAGTAGGACTGATAATGAATAAGAAAATAGGAATGCGGGTAAACTATTATGAGCAGCACAGTGATCGCATTATGATTGTCAAGATAGATACGAAGCCAACACCGACAACAGTAGTACAGGTTTGTATGCCGACTAGCTCTGCCGATGATGAGGAGATCGAAGAAATATATGAGGAGCTAAAGGAAATTATTCAGACAGTTAAGGTAGAGGAAAACTTAATTGTTATGGGAGACTGGAATTCGGTAGTAGGAAAAGGAAGAGAAGGAAAAATAGTAGGTGAATATTGACTGGGCAGAAGGAATGAAAGAGGAAGTCGACTGGTAGAATTTTGCACGGAACATGATTTAATCGTAACAAACACGTGGTTTAAGGATCACAAAAGAAGGTTGTATACGTGGAAGAGACCAGGAGACACGGGAAGGTATCAGATAGATTTTATAATGGTAAAACATAGATCAAAAATGTTCAAATGTTTGTTAAGCTTATGGGACTTAACTACGGGGTCATCAGTCCCTAAACTTACAAACTACTTATCAACTACCTTATACTAAGGACGGCACAAATATCCATGCCCGAGGGGGGATTCGAACCCCTGACCGTAGTGGCCGTGCAGACCGTGACTGGAGCGCCTCAGTCCCCTCGGCCACCGCGGCCGGCTAAAACATAGATTCCGGAACCAAGTTATAAACTGTAAGACATACCCAGGGGCAGATATAGACTCTGACCATAACTTGTAAGTCATGAACTGTAGGCTGAAACTGAAAAAAACTGCAGAAAGGTAGGAAAATAAGGAGATGGGACTTAGATAAATTGAAAGAACGTGAAGTTCTGGAGAATTTCAGATGGAGATTTAGGCAACAATTGACAGAAACAGGGGGAAATAAAACAGTAGAAGAGGAATGGGTAGCATTGAGAGATGAAATAGTGAAGGCAGCAGAGGAGAAAATAGGTAGAAAAGCAAGACCTACAAAAAATCCTTGGATATCACAGGAAATACTAAATTTAATTGATGAAAGGAGAAAATATAAAAATGCAGTAAATGAAACAGGCAAAATAGAGTACAGACGACTAAGAAATGAGATTGACAGGAAGTGCAAAATGGCTAAGCAGGAGTGGCTAGAAGCCAAATGCAAATCTGTAGAACAATGTATAAGAAGGGGAAAAGTAGATACCGCCTACAGAAAAATAAAAGAGACATTTGGGGACAAGAAAAGCAACTCTACGAATATCAAGAACTCAGATGGGAAAGCAGTTCTCAGCAAAGAAGGGAAAGCTGAAAGGTGGAGAGATTACATATAGCAGCTCTATAAAGGAAATGAACTTAGAGACGATGTTGTAGGAAGGGAAGAGGAAGTAGATCAAGATGCAATAGGAGATACTACACTGAGAGATGAATTTGACAGAGCCCTGAAAGACCTAGGTCGGAACTAGGCCCAAGGAGTAGATGACATACCCTCAGAGCTACTAAAGTCTCTGGGAGAGCCAGCCATGACAAAACTATTTGAACTGGTGTGTAGGATGTATGAGACAGGCAACATACCCTCAGGCTTTAAGAAAAATGTAATAATCCCCATTCCAAAGAAATCAGGCGCAGACAGGTGTGAAAATTACAGAACCATCAGTTTGATAAGTCATGGTTGCAAAATTTTAACACGAATTATCTACAGGAGAATGGAAAAGCTGGTAGAAGCTGACCTCGGGGAAGATAAGTTTGGATTCAGGAGGAACGTAGGAACCCGGGAGGCAATACTCACTTTACGTCTTATCTTAGAAGATAGATTAAGGAAAGGCAAACCGCCGGCCGCGGTGGCCGAGGGGACTGAGGCTCTCCAGTCACGGTCTGCACGGCTACTACGGTCGGGGGTTCGAATCCCCCCTCGGGCATGGATATTTGTGCCGTCCTTAGTGTTAGCTAGTTCATAAGCAGTTTGTAAGTTTAGGGACTGATGACCCCGTAGTCAAGTCCTATAAGCTCTACAAACATTTGAACATTTGAAAGGCAAACCTACATTTTTAGCTTTTGTAGATTTGGAGAAAGCGTTTGACAATGTTGACTGGAATACACTCTTTCACATCCTGAAGTCAGCGGGGGTAAAATACAGGGAAAAGAGAGTTATTTACAACTTGTACGAAAGCCAGACCGCAGTTATTAGACTCGAAGGGCATGAAAGGGAAGCATCAGTTGGGAAGGGAGTAAGACAGGGTTGTAGCCTTTCTCCGATGTTATTCAATTTGTACATGGAGCAGGCGGTGAAGGAAAGCAAGGAAAAATTTGGAATAGGGATTAAAGTTCAGGGGGAAGAAATAAAAACATTGCGTTTTGCTGATGACATTGTAATTCTGTCAGAGACAGCAAAGGACCTGGAAGAGCATTTGATTGGAATGGACAGTGTGTTGAAGAGAGCGTATAAAATGAACATTAACAAGAGCAAAACAAAAATAATGGAATGCGGTCTTAGAAAATCAAGCGACGCTGAAGGAATTAGATTAGGTTTCAAATGTTCAAATGTTTGTAAAGCTTATGGGACTTAACTACGGGGTCATCAGTCCCTAAACTTAAAAACTACGTATGAACTACTTACGAACTAGGACGGCACAAATATCCATGCCCGAGGGGGGGATTCGAACCCCCGACCGTAGTGGCCGTGCAGACCGTGACTGAAGCGCCTCAGTCTGCTCGGCCACCGCGGTCGGCTTAGATTAGCTAACGTAACAATGAAGGTGATAGATGAGTTTTGTTACTTGGGTAGTAAAATTACATATGACGGCCACAGTACAGAGGATATAAAATGCAGAATGGCAATGGGAAGAAAAGCATTTTTGAAAAAGAGAATTTTGCTAACATCGAGTATTAATTTGTCAGGAAGTCTTTTCTGAAGGCATTTGTGTGGAGTGTTGCATTGTACGGGAATGAAACATGGACGATAACCAGTGCGGACAGGAAGAGAATAGAGGCTTTTGAAATGTGGTGTTACAGAAGAATGCTGAAGATTAGGTGGGTAGATCGCATAACTAATGAAGAGGTACTGAACAGAATTGGTGAGAAAATGAATTTTTGGCATATCCTGACTAAAAGAAGGGATCGCTTGGTAGGACACATTCTTAGACATCGAGGAATCGTAAATTTAGCGTTGGAGGGAAGTGTGTGCGGTAAAAATCGCAGAGGGAGACCAAGAGACGCGTATAGTAAGCAGATTCAAGTGGATGTGGGTTGCCGTTCTTACGAGGAGATGAAAAGGCTTGCTCGGGATAGAGTAGGGTGGAGAGCTGCATCAAACCAGTCTCCGGACTGAGGACCATAACAACAACAACAACAACAACAACAGTAAGATCTCAGAGAACTTTTTTTCGCTCTTCAAATGTTCAAATGTTTGTATAGTCTATGGGACTTAACTACTTTACTGTCGGCCGCGGTGGCCGAGGGAACTGCGGCGCGCCAGTCACGGTCTGCACGGCCACTACGGTCGGGGGTTCGAATCCCCCCTCGGGCATGGATATTTGTGCCGTCCTTAGTGTTAGCTAGTTCATAAGTAGTTTGTAAGTGTAGGTAATATATCGTTAACTCGTAAGGGTGTTGGTTGCGCATCAAACCACGTATTCTTCAAATAGTCACCCAAAAGCAACAGCAATCTTAATGATTGACTTCAACGCAGCTCGCATCGGCTGCACGAAACCCCGTTGCGTGGAAGGCCTTAAGTGCTTGACTGTATTGCATTATGTGAAACTTAATAGCGGGGATGTTGTGAGCTGCAGTTGGTCATTTAGAACTAGATGAGGAAATGTTCAAATGTTTGTAAAGTCTATGGGACTTAACTACGGGGCTATCAGTCCCTAAACATACAAACTACTTATGAACTACTTACGAACTAGGACGGCACAAATATCCATGTCCGAGGGGGGATTCGAACCCCCTACCGTAGTGGCCGTGCAGACCGTGACTGGAGCGCCTTAGGCCCCTCGGCCACCGCGGCCGGCTTTTCGCTCTTAACTCTTTCTTCACGCTCTCAAGGTTTTGTGCAACTTTCTGTCTGGCAGGCTACAACATTATAGACTTTTCATAATATAAAGTAAATCAACGAGACATATTCAAATTTATTTTTAAATCAACACTTTCCTGTCATTTTCTTGATAAATTACGGTCATTCTACCTTAGTAGAAAATAGAGGCTTTTCTGAATTGTCAATCAAAGCACAGTTCCTGTTCTGTCCCACTCCATTGAGTCCAGAGAAACAAGCAATTTCGATAAGGACGCTGCTATTTCCGCACGTAAAAATGAAAGCTGCGCAGCGAACTCAGCGCATGTGCGCCGAGGTCGCTACTAGCAAATTTAGAACCTGTCCTATAGCGTACTAGCTAGTATGAACAAGGAGGTTGAGTATGAAACGCCGTCTCGGCTCACGAAATGCCGGTAGTTCTGCGTTTACGTCGCTAGATGGCGCGCAACGTGATCCATTCGTTACTAGCGCGAAGATCGTGTAAACTGGGCTTTACCAAAACCGCCTGGAAGACAAGGCCTGATAACTGGCCGTGCCTACGTCACAGCAAGAGGCGGCGGCTGCCAGCTGACTGGCTGGCCGCTGGGGCACGCCCTCCGCCTCGTAGCGGCCGGCCAGTCAGCTTGCGTCCGCCGCCTCTCGGTGTGACGTAGGCACGGTCAGTTGTCAGGCCTCGTCTTCTTGGTGGTGTTGGCTTTACGCGGCCTTATGAGAAACAGCGCACTGCCACAACGCCGCGGTTCCTCCGCCGCGGGCTATAAACACAGCCTAGACCGCTCGGCGATCCACCGCGGCCAAATGCGAAGGGGCAGGACTGTTACACCAAGACCAGGCAGGCTTCGTGTGCCGAAATACCGCAACTGTCGACCATTTCGGAGGGTGACTGACGAAACCGGCGGAAGAAAACGCTTGTGAATTCCGAAATACTACAGCAATCCAGCTACTACAACGACTGTGTGAAGGGAATTAAAAGGAGTGGAGTAAAACGAGTGAACAACTGCTCACAGGCAACACACACACATTATTGTAGTGAGGCTGCAGGGACACTTAATGACTAAGTGACCAGTTCCGCTATATTGACATGCCACAAAACTACTACTGTTCATCCAATAAGTTCAGTATGAGAAATTTGAGTAAATCATTCGTTTTTAGGGGTAATTATTTTTTCTCAAGTCTTCCTGTTATCCTGCAATTCTTTCTGTTCAGTGTTCACTAGGAAATTTACTTTGAAATTTTGTTTCAGGTTCCAACAAATTGCGAGAATATAGTACTTTCAGTTTTATCCAAGGATAATCTTCTTGTTACACCAAACTCAATTCAGGCCACTTTGAAATTTATAATTTTACATTACAACTGAAACTTACAACTGTCGGGAACTCATAACTGACTTCTGCCAACAGCAACTGTCAACTCATAACTGACTACTAACTCATAACAGATCCACCTTGCACTGTCTGTGCGTCAGCTGATACACGTGACAAATGCCAGCCTATATCATGTGGCCAGTTACAATATGTGAACATATGATGATTTGCATTATTAATTAAATAAAAGTTAATTTTTAATACAATAAAGAATTACAATAATATTCTGATTTTTTAGCTTTTAAAATAGCCTTTCATGTTGGCAACAAATAGCATTACTATGCATTTTCTTATATAATAAATATTACGTTTATCGTAAAGATAAAACAATTTCATTTAATTTACAAGGCTTTAATATAATACAAGGAGATTATTTACATAGAATAAGAATTTAGTTAACTTATCTGGAAACATCCCTCAGGCTGTGGCTAAGCCATGTCTCCACCATATCCTTTCTTCCAGGAGTGCTAGTCTTGCAAGGTTCGCAGGAGAGCTTATGTAAAGTTTAGAAAGTAGGAGGCGAGGTACTGGCGGAAGTAAAGTTGTGAGGCGGCATCGGGAGTCGTATCGGGATAGCTCATTTGGTAGAGCGCTTGCCCGCGAAAGGCAAAGGTCCCAGGTTCGAGTCCCGGTTCCGGCACACAATTTTAACCCTCCTCTATAAACGTTGCTGGTGACCACACAAATATAAACATTGGGTCGTATCCGACCCCTTGCCTCATAATTGCAATTTCTGAGTACGGGAATCAATAATGCACATAGTTTTATATATAATATAGTTTATTTAACATTCAATTACATATATTCAAAGTAATTAATGACTAAGGCACCTGAAATAAATGTTTCAGTCTTTACGAACATAGTAAGACATTATAAAAAAAGTAAGACATTATAAAAAAAGAAAAAAAAGAAGAAACACAAATGAAATAAAATAACTTAAAAACAATTATTTCAGCATTATATTCTAGCCATTTCTAAACATATACTTAGATTAGAGACTGAAGAAAACTCATATCACGTAAACTTTGTGACTTAGGAACGTATATCTCATGAATTGAGAAACTTATTCATCACAGATCTGGAACATATCAAATATTCGTACCTTATATATAATACATCAGGTAATTATATATCTCATATCAGGACTTTATATCACATATCAGGAAATTATACATCACATGGCAGGAAATCTTATATGTGTAAGTAAGAAATAAGATCTTACGAATGACATGGTGCACCGAAAAATTGGAGGACCATAAAGAGTAGAAAACATGTCTTTGGGATTCAAGCCGTAATTTTTTAGCACTGCAATCATAAAAAGAAGTCCTATCAGGGCCTTGAGCTCATCTGCATCTGTATTTCCTGTGTATTGTTCTCGGGATCTGTATCTAAGCCTTGCCTGTTCAATGGACTGATTAGTGTGACTCATGATTTTTTCTATAATTTCCCTCGTGATGAAATGTGAAAACAGCTTCACTTCATCTTTGATTCATCGAACCTCGCCTTTTGGCCCGGGAAGATGTGTCACAATATTTGAACTAGGCGTTCGTGAATATGGTGAAATGAGAGGCTTATCTGTCCATATAGTCTCCCTATCTCTACCAATTTCAAAATTTCTGTCATCGTGTTGCTGAGGGTTTTCAACTAAAACATCATTTTCATCATCCAATTCAAACTCATCATTTTTAAAACCATTATTTGACAGTATACCATCATCAGATTTTGAGGCTATATCAGAAATTTCATGATTGAATTCCTCATCAGATTCTACTTCCTGTCGTCTACATTCAGCCCATATCTCGTCTAATATAGTAAAATTATTTTTTGTACTACTTGCCATGATTGCAGAAAATGGAACTCTGGAACAATATTATATAACAATATAATATAATATAACAATATTATACATAATAATCAATATAAGACTGGAACACAATAATAAACACTGGGTCCGACCCATCGAGGAGGGACAATACTATAAACAATGGGTCTGATCCGACCCTGGATCGGGAAATCTATCGATATACAGCAAACACACAAATGTGGCGCTCACCTAAGTCTGGACGGAGCATGCGTCATGACTGCCTGGGAGGGTACCTGGGGACACGTAGCCCTGGAGGAGGGGGGGGGGGGGGAGAGAGACATGCGCACCCTTCTCACTGGCGGGTCGCATCCGACCCGAACGTTTGCATACGAGGGTTAATCTGCCAGCAAGTTTTTTTAGATAACTTATGTTTTTAACTGGCATATCTTTTCTTGAAGATCTTTGATTATATGATTTAGTAAACAACGTGGAATTCTCGCCTGTGAAGTGTCAAAATACGTGAATTGATTTAAACACACTTGTTTTTGTATTATAAACACAACAAATTGTTATGTATGGCTTTTACACAATTTTAAGGTAAGGTTAAAGAAAAATTACATAAATAATACGCATAGCTATTTCTGAGGACAAAAAGGAAAGTTGAGATTCGTTATGTATATATCATTGAGACGTTACATATTTAACAGTTACGTTTTTCGTGAAGAATACATATCATATATAGAAGGGGTGGGCAAGTTTGAAGCCCTTACTCTTACGGGAATTAGTTTCATAACTACGAGTTTGAGTACTGGAGGCAGGGCGAAGCTGGGAATTTGTATCTGACGGGAGGCGTGCTTAGGTAGTCCTTGCAGGTGCGGTGATCACTGTGTCCCCAGTGGTGTAGGGGTCAGCGCAACTGCCTAGAAAGCAGGAGACCCGGGTTCGAATCCCGGCTGGGTACACATTTTCAGCTTTGCCCAATCGCAGTTGATGTCATATATTCTATGAATATTAAGTAATAATAACAACTGCAGGATCAGAAGTGACGTCTGTTCTTTCGGAACAGACACCACACACACACACACACACACATATATATATATATATATATATATATATATATATATATATATATATATATAATGTCGTGATAGCTTTCTTGCATCGTCACGCCGGCCGCGGTGACCGAGCGGTTTGCGGCGCGCCAGTCACGATTTGCACGGCCACTACGGTCGGGGGTTCGAATCCCCCCTTGGGCATGGATATTTGTGCCGTCCTTAGTATTAGCTAGTTCATAAGTACTTTGTAAGTTTAGATAGTGATGACCCCGTAGTTAAGTCCCATAAGCTCTACAAACATTTGAACATTTTTTTGCATCGTCACAATACCCCGCAACAGTTCCATGGAAGTGATCGTGTTTGTCGAATGCCTGGAGAACTTCACCGGCCATCGTGCGTTGTGCTAAAAGTGAAGTACGCGGAAGGAGGAAGGAAGATTAGGGTTTAATGTCCCGTTGAAATCATTAGAGACAGAGCACACGCTCGAACAGTTTGCCAGGGATGTGGAAGGAAATCGACCTTGCTATTTCAACGAAAGCATCCCGACATTGGCCTGGAGTGATTTACGGAAATCATGAAAAACCTAAATCCGGATGGCCGGAGACTGGTTTGAACCACCGTCATGTCGATCGCGAGTCGAGTGTGTTACCATTGCGCCACCTCGCACAGTAACTACGCGGAGGTGGTGTCACAGTATGGAGGTGCTTTTCGAGGTTGTGGTGGTGTCTTCTTATTGCGCTTAAGAAAAAGCCAAATACGGAACGATACTAACACATATTCAGTATTGTGTGCTGAACGATCTGGAGACAACTAGTGTTGTCATAATTTGACGTACACTAATATGCCTGAAATGGACTGGTCTGCCCAGATGGCCGGCCTTTATCTAATAGAATATCTTTGAGAAAAATTATAACGTTGGCATTCCTCCACCCCCCCCCCTCCCCCATCCAATATCAATATCCTCTTTGATTTCGACTCTTCAGCAAGAATGGTCTAGCGTTAGTCCACAAACAGTTAGACGTCTCACTGAAATGTCCTCATTAGAGTTCAAGGCTTGAGCACATACCATATTAACGTCCAGTAATAGGATACAAATACATTTCATATCATGGTGTGTCGTAATGGTTGTCTGGTAAATTATGTGGTCCTTCAAGACTCGATGTCAGCTCACGCTACACGCCCACCAAGCTCCAGCATCACAGGGTATTGTACCTCTCGTAGCTCTTGCAGGCTGCTTCCAGAACGTGACGTAATTCATGTTCCCCACTTATATCCCAAGTGTGTAGGGAGCGTTGCCCTGGAGTGGCCACAATGAATTCTCGTTTATCCGTGATTACTGTGCCAATTGCTGCACAATATTGCTTACGACTTATATACTACAGTTTACTACTTTGTACAATGAGTCGAAAAATTCGGAGGGTACCTCCTGCTTTAGTATCTGACCTTCTTTTGTCTGGCGGAATGGAACAACTCGATGTGGCATGGAATCAGCAAGTCGTTGGAAGTTTTCTCTAAGAATATTGTATCCGTAGAAATTCCGTCGTTGTTTGGGATACTGGAGTCCATGAAGGGCTGCACATGGTCTCCATCTAGCCAAACATAACCATTTACAGCCAATGATTATTTCAGTTTGATGAGAAGACCCAGTCTATTCCATGTAAAAACAGCAACAATTACAGAGTCATTATCAGCGAGCATAAATGCCTTGTTGACAACGCGAGTTTGTGGATTCCTGTGGTGTGCGAACCCTACCATCAGTTCTCACCAATTGAAATGTCGGATCCGGTGGTCTCGAGGTAACCGAAGGGTCGCGGGTTCTAAACCCGGTCTGATCTCGAATTTTTTCAGTTTGCGTTTTAACCCAGCCTTCACTTCTTAACGATGTGAAAAGTCTCCAGAAATCGTTCGAAATCCACTTTAAACTGTAGGTTCCCTTCCCCTGTTAGATAACTGGGGTAGCCTAGTGCGAGGGTGAAGGTCGGGGTGAGAGTTTAAAATAGGGAAAGATTAATTTTTGAAACTCACAACCACCAGCTGCGAACCAAATTCCTAAACATGCAAAAACACTGGAACTGTTATTGCGACTGTTTGACTCGTTTTCTAGGGGATGATATCACACGTTCGCAGCTTTCCTTCCCTGCATATGATTAACAAAACAAATTCATAATAAATTCAAGTTCATGAGAGAAAAGGGTGTACTAACTACTATTTTTGAAAACTCGTGAAAGTTCACTTTATGTTGTTTATTTCACAATATTTGAACCCTGTGGCTGTCGCGTCTGTACGTCGGTAAATTTACCAAATGAAGTTATAGCTCGTGAGCCCCCAGACAAAATGAATATTTGTCGCGAATTGTTTTCACACCACGTGGCTGTCTCAAACACCGTTTATGTTCATGCCTATGCGACGACACGTGTTACATTAACAAATCACAGTCACTTTAATTCAATGCGATGCACACCTTGTTCCACCGGCTAAATATTCACAAACACACAGTAGCACTCGATTTAACTTGGTGCAGTTTACGACGAGCAACCACACGTGGCGATTGCCACAGACCAATCTAAAGTCACCACCTCGAGATCCACATGCCGACTGAGGCAGAGCGACCCCGCCAGGCCAGCCACACCACGTGCTCTCTGAAGTCCTCACTTCCTGCCCTCGCGCGCGCGCGCGCGCGCGCGCCAAAACTCAACTGCCGGGGTTTTTTCCCCTATGTCATCAACTTTCCCATGTAAGCTGTTGTAACCGATCTGCCAACGTGCAGCGCTCAGCCAATACATTTCTAAAACTTTACTTAAAATAAAAATAATTACACTACACATTAAACAAATATTTTCTTACGTTTTTATATTAATATAAACATCCTTTGTACTGTTTATCATAATTGTGCAATTTCTTATACCACAGATAAGTGATTTAACTGAATACTTCAAGATAAAATACACTAGATTAATTGAAAATAAAATGAGAAATAGTTAATATATTATTTTTATAAACAAACATTGCCATGCTAGTTGTGTAACTATCTTGTCTTCGTTGGTAATTTATTACTTTTCATTGTCAATTAAATATATTACGTTAGATGTGACTATATTAGCTAATGTATTGTTTATTTATCAACAGGCTATTTTGTAATGAGGGCCTTAAAGGTTCCTAACTGCATCGTATTACTTCAAATGCCAGTAGTATTACAATATTTGTGCACTGCACTGTGCCTGGCACTCGCCATTGTCCCTCTCTCCCCTCACCGGAAACGAACTGTAAAATCCTAAGTTGGAACAAGCCACCAACATCGGCCTGCTCGCTGGCCTCCCGTCAGCTACAAGCACACAGCAAATCTCAACGTGGAGAATTTCTACCTATGGTCTAACTATAAATGTTGTCACCCAACTGTGTACATACATTGCTACCTTAATAAGATTAAAATTGTGTAACATTTAGAGCATTGGCATGGTCAATGTTTGCAGTGAACTTCATACTGTTTAATTATCAAATGCTATTAATTACCAGTATTTCTATTGGGCGGTAATCTCACACTAGGGACATGCAATTCGCCGAATTGGTGTTCAGTCGAAAGCCTTGTCTAACCCACAATTTTTCAGTCGTCTAAAGGAAGGAGGGAGGAAGCGTAGGGTTTAACGTCCCCTCGACAGTGTGATCGTTAGAGACGGAGCTCACGTTCGAACTTTAGGGTAGGAATTGGGATGGAAATCGACCGTGCCCTTTCAAAGGAACCATCCCGGCATTTTCCTGGAGTGATTTAGGGAAATCACGGAAAACGTAAATCTGGATGGCCGGAGGTGGATTTGAACCACAGTCCTCCCGAATGCGAATCGTCTAAAGTCCGACTGATATGGTCACGATCCCAGAAGAGGCGCTGATGTGCTGTTAGCAATGACACACGAGTTGTTCGTCTTCTGCCATGGCCCAGCGCCGCACCCTCCTAACCAATAACTCTCAAATTGTTATTTCGCGCAGTGTTGCTTGTCCGTTTGCAGTGACAATTCTAAGCAAACGCCGCTACATTTGGTGATTAAATGCAGGCCGTCGACCATTGCTTTAACTATAGTGACAGGTAATGCGTGAAATTTGATATTCTCGAGACAGTCTCGATACTTTGGATCTTTGACTATTTAAGTCCCTAATGATATCTGAAATGGGATGTCCCACGAGTCTAGCTCCAACTGCCATTCCAGTATGAAAGTCTGTTAATTCCCGGTTTACAGCCATGATCGGAGTCCTCCTCCATAGTCCAGTGGGCTGCGTGTTGGATTGCCATGCAGGGGGCCGGGTTCGACTTGCGGTCCGATTGGAGATTTTCTGCACTCGGGGATTGGGTGTTGTGTTGTACTTATCATTTCATTATCATCATCGACGCGGAAGTCTCCCAAGTGGCGTCACCCAAAGACTTGCACCAGGCAGGCCACCACGAACCCAGTTAGGATCTAATGGCCACAAATGGCATAGGATCATCATCATCATCATCACATAGGAAACCTCTCCACATAAATCACCGGAATACAAATGTCAGCTTTGGTTTTTTTCTCTTTATTGTTATTTCAATACCTCACAAAGGGGACGGAGCCAAAATATACATGAATTTGATAGATAGTAATAATATATGAAACGATGATAATAACAGATGATTTAGTAAAACACATTGGTTAATAACATTTACGATAAGATAGTTGATAACAACCGAAGTTTTTATAAAACACACACGACTTGGAAAATAAGAGTTTTGAATACTTGTTTAACGATTTTAAAATACAGATATAATTAAGTCACTGACGATAATGAGTGTAATTGAGTCTCTGATGATAATGAGATTGCCATGGTGTCATGGGAATGCTGGTGGTACATAAAGTGATGTTAGTTTTTATGTATTTATTTACATTTATCACGTTCCCAAGACCATGTTCAGGTGCAAGTCTCCATGCTCATGGAATGGGAAATCGTTACAGAAGAGTAATACTAGATGAAATAAAAATTATAGGAAGCCTAGACAGACAAGTAAATAAAATTAACAATGCAACCCAGAAATTAGCTTGCTTTATTAATTTTTCCAGGAGTTCCTGAGCGATAAGGAAACTCTTCAGGTGAAACTCGAAAGTGTATGGATTACTTATAGGATTTCTGAGCTCTTGTGGCAGCTTACTGAAAATAGATGCAGCAGAATACTAAATGTCTTTCTGCACAAGACTCAAGGAGGTGTAATCCAAATATAGATTCGATTTCTGTCCAGTATTAACAGAATGAAAGCTGCTAACTCTTGGGAATAAGCTGATACTGTTAACAACAAACGACATTAATGGCTAATGTCAGATTACCAGGCTACTGAAAAGGGGTCCACTGACTAAGAGGTTCGCGAGATTACACCACATATTGCTCGAACCGCCCACTTCTGCGCAATAAATACCCTTTTTGTTTCAGTAGAATTAAACCAAAAAATAACATCATACATCATTAGCGAATAAAAATAAGCAAATTAGACTACTTTTCGTGGGCTTTCCATGGCGCCTAGAAATTTGAACAGTTTAGTCTCACTTGTCATATGCCCAGTGTAAGCTCAATATCACTTTTTTAAAATTATGTGTTAGAAACTGTAAAAACTGGGTATTACTGTGATTTAGTACCAACTGGAAAGCAGATAAAGAGGGGCGGTAGGAGAGGGGGCGTTATGATTATGATAATAAAGTAGGGTATGTCTCGGTACGTATTCCCTTGTTGGGGAGTGGGATGTGGTTGAAATTCCGGAGAGAAAGGATAGCTAAAGCCTGACGGTGCATGGAAGGTGGATTATGGATGTAGTGGCGCACCAGGGTACCATTGGTGATTAGTGAGTGGGAAATTGTACTGGTGTGGGATTTGCGACTGATGCATCGTATTAGATGGTGTTCTAGGAAGAGAACATGATGTGGAAGTCGATAAGTTGGTGCATAATGCGAGTTGGAGAAGGTGGGCGAATGCGGAAGACGAGGCGGAGTGCTTGTAATTCCAGGATTTCCAGGGACTTGTCGAATTTAGAAAAGGCGGAGATTCAGGCCACATTCGCATAAGTGAGGATGAGAAGGCTGAGGGTTTTATAGGTGAGGATAGTGGTAGAGAGGTGTAGACCACAGGTGCGGCGTGTCAGTAACTTCAGTAGATTGAGTTTTGGGTGGTAAGGAGGTGTGCATGCCATGTTCGGTTTCTGCCGAGGGTTAGCTCTAGATCAGAGGTGTTCAACATACGGCTCGTGGGTCACACAGCATACCGTGGCCACAAAATTCCGTCTCACCGTAGCCTGGCGAAGTTGTTTCTTTTCAGACTGTGGGGAGTGAGGGCAACGTTTTGAAACTAACCTGCTCTGTCGGTTGCGCATATACTCTCCTGTAGCCGAGTATACTGGCTGAGCAGAGCAGCAAAGCTCACATGGTTTCATTCTCTCAAAATGACAACGTTTGATCACTCCGGATTTTTAGTTGACATTTGATACTGAGGTCCATCAAGATTGAATCGGACGATGTAACTGCGTACATTATCACCTGCTATGCCCCACAGGCACAGATGCTGAAAAGGATGAATTTTGGAACTGCCTTGACACCCATTTACAGGCAATTCCGCCGGAAGAGTGCATCCTTCCAGGAGGAGATCTGAATGGCCATGTTGGCTCACCTAGAACTGAATATGAGCGCTGCCACGAGCGACATGGATATGGTTCAAGGAATTATGACGGATGCCGCATTCTGGACTTTGCAGAGGAACATGATCTAGTTGTAACTAACACCTACTTCAAGAAAGGACGGACCCACCTAGTGACCTACACCAGTAGCGGACATGCAACCCAGATTGATTACTGGATGGTACGACTACAAGATTTGAAATTGGTGATTGACACTAAAATGATTCCATTTGATAGCATAGCGCCTCAACTCTGTTTGCTTGTGCTAGATCATAGAGGAAAAACGACCAACCAAACAAGGACCCCAATGACTGGCACCAAAAGAATCAAATGATGAAAATTGAAAGCTCATGAGAATAAGATGAAAACAGCTCTGAGGAACTTCACAGTCAACATTAATCAAACAGCGGAAGAAATGTGGAATGAAGCAGTGCAGCAAATACACCTTTCTGCTGAGAAGATCTTGGGAAAAACGAAGCCAGGTCGTAAATATATTGAAAAGGAGAAATGGTGGTGGGACGAAAACATACAAAGGTTGATTAAATTGGTTAAAGAGAAGAAGTTGCTCTATAAGACTTGGTGGCGCACACGAAGTGATGCAGACCTTGACCGGTACCGATCACTGAAACAAGATGCCAAAAGAGCAGTGGCAGCTGCTAAAAATGATCACTACCGGGATCTGTATGACTAACTTGACGAACTGCGAAGTGCAACAAATGTATACAGCCTTGCGAAGTCCCGCAATCGAGCATTACAAGATAGTGCACATGTCATGAATGTCAAGGGAACTGACACCAATATCCTGAGAGACTCACCATCAATCCTTCAAAGACGGTCCAGCTACTATGCCAACATATGTAATGAAGACTTCCCATATCCACAAATATTAAATCCTCAACTCACTCATGGTACCACCAATAACAAGAGAAGAAGAGATGGTGGCCATCCAAAAGATGAAGAATGGAAAGACAACCGGTCCAGATGATATTCTCGGAGAAATCTGGAAATTACTGGGATATCAGGGAGAATTTCTCGCGTCCATGTTCAAAAAAATTGTTACCACCAGTAAGCCTTCACAGGGTTGGACCACTAGCACAGCTGTGCCTATCTGGAAAGGAAAAGGAGATGTCACCAAGTGCAACAACTACAGACCGATACGCCTTCTTTGCCTCACCATTAAGATATTTGAACGGGTGCTGGACAAAAGGCTCAGAGCGATAGTCTCTGTATCTCCTAACCAGTGTGGGTTTGTCAAGGGCTGTGGCACTACAGCTGCCATCCACGCTGCACATTTGATGCTGGAGAAGCACTTAGAGAAGAGAAAGACTGCACACTTTGCATTTTTAGACTTAGAGAAAGCCTTCGATAGGATTTCACATAATCTGATCTAGCGAGCTCTACGACACCACAGAGTACCAGAAGTGTACGTGAACTGGATCCAGCTTCTCTTTTGAGATGTAACAAGTATAGTCCGGTGTCCTGCTGGAGTCTCTCCACCTTTTAAAATCACCGTTAGTGTTCATCAGGGTTCAGCCCTCTCTCCAGTACTATTCATCCTTTGCATGGACACAGTAACAGCCAATAGACAGACTCCTCATCCCTGGACGCTTCTCTATGCCGACGACGTGCTACTGACACAGAAAACCCGTAAGTAACTTCGAGGTCAAACTCAAGCTTGGAGTGATAAGGCTAGCAGAGAATGGCATGCGTCTGAATTTCCAGAAGACGACCTATTTGGAAAACGGTCCTCAAACCAGCGGACCATCAGTATCGACGGCCAGGATTTGAACAAAACCACCGAGTTCAAATACCTTGGATCCATGATAACATCTAGGTCACTGGCGTTCTCTGTGACAAAAGGATGCCTGTACATCTGAAGGCAAAATTTATAAATCAATAGCGCGTCCAGTAGCCCTCTACGGGATAGAATGCCGACCTTTGACGAGAAAACAGGGTCAGGCTTCCACACAATGGAGATGAAAATGCTGCGATGGTCCCTTGGATTAACTCGCTACGACCATGCAACAAATAATTATGTCCGCCAAAGGCTTGGTGTAGTCTCAATCATAGAGAAGGCAAGACAGGCTCGTTTTCGATGGTACGGCCATGTCATGAGGAAAGAGTGCGATTCTGTGGCTAAAACAGCACTCCAGTTCGATCCAAGTGGACGCCGACCGCTCAAGAGGTGGATGGACAACATCAAGCAGGACATGTGCGATGCGGATCTCAGCCCTGAAGACCTCCACATCAGA
Organism: Locusta migratoria; assembly: GCA_026315105.1. Taxonomy (NCBI): domain Eukaryota; kingdom Metazoa; phylum Arthropoda; class Insecta; order Orthoptera; family Acrididae; genus Locusta; species Locusta migratoria. The sequence continues at coordinate 353,742,528 of CM048755.1, read as the reverse complement.
GCTCTGTGGAGGAGACGTAGCAGAAGAGCAGACCCCAAGTAACGGAACAATGCTAGGAAAGGAGAAGATTTGTTCTAAGTATCTAATATATACATAATTGTAAGAAGCACGGGGTAAAAAAATCAGCTATGTGTACAAATTTATTGACATATTCAAGTATTTGTTATTAAGCTTATTTTGTTCGATAAACAGATAAGGGAAAGAAAGGTCGATCATCGGGAGACCCTCTCTACGCCAAATACAATGACCCTCCTTCGACAAGTACGTATGTTTGCTGCGAAAATAGGGAATGAGTTTGAGGAGAGATTCACATATTTTAAAAATGAAGAGCCGTACGTGAAAGTGTTCAAGAATTATTTTCAGATTAAGAGTGAAGAAGGCATGTTTTACCTATAGTTAGAAACGATCGACATAAAAATACTGAGTGCCTACAGATGGCCTACTAAATTTGCCTTTAGAATGGACTGATAGATTTTTTAATGTATCATTTACGATCATTATCCTATCCTATCCAAGTTAGCAATCCAACATGAGCACTTATTAGGAACCTAGTATAATATCTACGAGCAGATTTGTTCACAAACGTCAAACCTCAAAGTCTAAAACGCGATTTTCGATAACAAAGTGCTATCTTAGTGGAATTTTCAGAATTTAGACACCTAATATACACTGCTCAAAACAGTTAGGGGATCAGGGGAGGTATCATACACAATATTCATACATTAACGTATTATTCGTTACAGTTGTTATTTGTATGTGACACAGTACGATATTTTGCGGTCTTAATTCTTTACTTTAGGTTTACATGGCGTTTACTTAGAGCGAGGCACCATGGGGGTACTATAATAGTGAAAAAGTCATTGTCGTTGCCCTCTAATATGGTGTGAGATCACCTCGGACGGCCAGTACAGTTGCACGCCTGCATGGCATGTACAGTATGAAGTTATCAATCAGCTGTTGAGGGGTATTTGGCCATTCTTTTATGAGTGTACTATCCAGCTTTGCAACCATTATGGAAGGTGATGGTCTGGAAGGATCTCGTCTCTATATCTCTCAGCAGTCAAAGCGCCATTCTGAACGACATAGAGGTCGGTACGTCCGCCAATACTAACTCCTGCCCACAACATTCCTCCACTACCATAATATTGCCGCGAGATACCCCATACACAGACCGCCGGCGTGACGCAGGGGATAGCGTCACCGAGTGCGCTGCTGAAGGTCGCCGGTTCAATCCCGCTCACCGCCACAAATTTATTTCTTTGTAATTAACAATTCCAGAATGTTCTACATCTTCCTTATGTTCACTTGTAAGTTCTACTTGTTTCTTATGTTAACTGTTCTTCTAATTTCTGGTAAATTCTGTCTGTGTATAAATAGCAGAGCACTCTGCCCGAGAGGTAGTCAGTGCTGCGTGTATGTTAAGTTCGTAATAAACGTGCTTTCAGTGTAAGTGCTGTGTTCAGTTGCCTTCGAAGTCAAGCCTGCTTCCGTTTCAACGCGACATTATGATGATTGGCTGGTCTAAGACGCCTCGCTGCGGAGCGCGCGGTTGTTCACCGTCGGAAGTTCGAGTCCTCCCTGGGGCAAGGGTGTGTGTGTGTGTGTGTGTGTGTGTGCGCTGTCCTTAGGTTAGTTTACCTTAGTTTAAGTAGTTTGTAAGCTACGGACTGATGACTACGCAGTTTGGTCCGATAGATTCACAGACATTTGAACATTTTGATGATTGTTTCCTGCACATTTGCAGGTTTGTTCCGAGTTCCACGTTCTCTCCAGATGAGGGAAAGACGATTGTCCGGCTGAACACAAAATCTTGACACATCTGTGAACGGAACCCGGTGCCATTCCTTAAAACTCCAATCTTGAGGTTCCTTCGCGCAGTTTCTGCGGGCTAAACGATGTTGTGGTCTCCGTGTGTATAGGCCACATTCCCGAAGGTGATTTCGGACTGTTTGAGCTGATATTGCGCGTCCTGTTGCTGGCTGGAGAGTGTGTTGCGGCTGAGTTGTGCCCAGCCTCGTGTCTCAACGGGCTGTTAACCGGAGATAAGGCCAGTATTACACAATCAAATTTTCTTTGACAAAGAGCCGCGGTGAAGTAGCCGAGTGGTCTAAAGCGTCTCGCTGCAGAGCGCGCGGTTGCTCGCCGTGGAGGTTCGAGTCCTCCCTGGGGCATGGGTGTGTGTGTTTGTCCTTAGGTTAGTTTACCTAGGTTTAAGTAGTTTGTAAGCTACGGACTGATGACCACGCAGTTTGGTCCGATAGAATTACAAACATCTGAACATCTTTGACAAAGAATCTTTGACCAATATTCTTTGACAAAGAATCTTTGACGTAGTGAAATGGTGACATTACACTATCAAATTTTCTTTGACAAGGAATCTGTCACTATGTCGAAAATGGCCGGTGAATATTTGTTATTAACCTTAGTTGTTGGTTACATAATGTGTAAATATCTGTTTATACACTATGATTACTTGTAGGCCTACAACAATTGCAACGGCTAGACGTTTGGAAGAGTGACAACGTTGGCAACGCTTGCGTCTGCAGTGGTATTCTGCTCTAAAAATTGCAAGAGGTCGAACCAGTACACTTTTGGCTGGTAAGGAGCCTGTGCCCTGTTTCCCCTTCTGCTAGTACTCTATCGCACTTGGAGTAAACAAAACCTTTTGAAATATTTATATTTTGTGTAAATAGAATTTGTCTGTACTTTTGCTTTCTCTGCTGCAAAACTGGTACAGAAGCCACTAATGTTCTTTTTTACGTCGTCTGCCGTGCAAACAGTACTCACTTCATCGCTAATGAATTTCGCAATTGTGATCTAGCTTTCGGCGCGATGTAGCCGGTTTTTATAATCAGTCTTATAGAACTGCATAAATTTAGTTGTCGCGACGACACATAATACGAATTACGCGGCCAGGTTTTCAAACAGTACGTCAAAAACTACTACTGCGATTCCAGCGCTTCAAGCGGTCACATTTCTCACCGCAGTCAACATAAGACGAACGATTTCTTTTATCAAATCTACCGTGAACTGCTAAATTTGATCAAAGAATTCTTGACGAAAGGGAACTTTGACCAAAGGTCCATATTACACTGTCAAATTTTCTTTGACAAAAAATCTTTGTCAAAGAAAATTTGATAGTGTAATATCGGCATAACGGTCACCTCTTACAAGGAAAGTGATTGGGCTCAAACAAACATATCTGCATGAGCGTTTGCTTACAGGATCTCTACGCACACCTCAATGTGCTGGAGGGTGTCGTTTTTCTGCAAAGCTCTGCAACCATGCTCTAGATAGCACTGTAGATGTAATTGTAGACGCCATACGTAATGCAGATATCTTAACTATAACTTACGTAATAATCATCGTACATGTTCTCTAGCGAATTGTCATCAAAAACCGTGATGATAGTTGCAACTTTAACCTTCTTCCCTAAAGACCGTTGGTATTCACTGCCACTGCTTCCATCGCCTCTTCCCGCACTTACCGTAGCACTACCGCTCGCAATGAGTTGTTCGTCATTATCACCCCTATTATCATTATTATGAGTTTGTAACAACAGTATCTAACTTATTCTCATATTTCTGTACCATAACAGATACAAGAAAGCATGCAAATGATTCATCTTCTACACTAACACCATCTTCACGAAGAAGGGTTCTTCGTAACTTCATCTCAAGTAACCGTAATACATTAGCAGGATTGATCAGCAATCGCCGCCCCATCTGACGCTTCACCACACAAATAACATCACAAAACGCAACTTCGGAGGCACACTGCACCGTCCCTACTGGCGAACCGACAGGTCAAAGTGCAATGCGGCATGGCACACGCAGAGGCCTCTAACGGACGACTGCAGAGTTTTGCAGATGTGGGAGTATCACTAGTGCAATAAGGGATCTTTACATTATCTCTCATACGATTTTGGTGTATATGTGTTTGTTCGAGCCTAAGTACTTTCCTTGTTAGTGATGTTAACCGTGGACGATCTTGGGCTTGCCTTCTTTTAACGGTTCCTGTTGTCTGAAATCTCGTCCAGGTCCTGGAAAGTATACTTTGGGACAGTACAATATCTGCAGGCACCTCCTTGTATGTCTGTCGCACTTGCAGCCTTCCTATGCCACCGCTTCTGGTAGGCACATTGTTGCTGTATTGCACTACCTGCTCACTACACTACCTGAACCCAACTGCACGTGTAACTCGTTTGATAAACACAAGACAACACCAATCCCCTTTCTGTTATTACCACTGTCTCGAACCGAAAGAAAGACGTCGATCACTTTAGTTCTTTCTGCCGATGGCAATAGTTCAGATCCTAGATATCTGAACTGATCCCCCAATTGTTTTAACCAGTGTGGGTGCAGCCTGCCTAGGGATAATTTTATTTCCATTGCTTTAGTATATATTTGGGTTTGTCCCACCATAGTGATTAAGTTAAGAAAGAAGTGTGGAAACTATAGAGGTATCACCCTAAAGATGATGGAAAAAAATTATAGAAACCAGACTTAGGAAGATAGTTGAACCCTTATTAGAAGAAGAACAGCATGGCTTCAGGAAAGGGCGAAGTACTATAGACCTCATCGAAGGATTACAGCAGAATCCAAGCAACAGAAATGAGGTTTATCAGGACTATGAATCAAAGTACCAGGAGAGACAAGATCAGGGTCCTATTGCGAACATCTTGGGGAAACGAAGACTGTAGTGGTATGGCCATGTAATGAGAATGGGTAGCACAAGAATAGCTAAAATACTTCAGAATGGAAGTGGGAGGAAGAAGACCAAGAGGGAGGCCAAGGATACGATGGATAGAGGCAGTTAAATCAGACATAAAAATGTTCAAATGTTTTTACAGCTTATGGGACTTAACTACGGGGTCATCAGTCCCTAAACTTACAAACTACTTATGAACTACTTACGAACTAGGACGGCACAAATATCCATGCCCGAGGGGGATTCGAACCCCCGACCTAGTGGCCGTGCAGACCGTCACTGAAGCGCCTCAGTCCCCTCGGCCACCGCGGCCGGCAAATCAGACATAGAGAAGAACGGTTTTAACTGGGATGATGTCCAAGACCAAATGGTATATTAAGTTCGGATGAGATGGAGAGCGCTTGTTAGCCACACCCGGGAAACTGGAGATGGAAAATGATGATGATTTATTTATTTATTTAGCCTGATCAGATTAGGGCCATCAGGACCTCTCTTACATCGGACCAGGGTTTTACACATACAGTATTTCTTTACATGTGAGTTACCTATAACATAAAAATGAAAAACAATTAATAACATAATTTATACAAGTTGATTACATGTAAAAGGTTGTAAATAAAAGGTATTGACTTAACTCTAATAGGATTAATACTAGTAGTAGCACTGAAGCCGGCCGCGGTGGCCGAGGGGACTGAGGCGCTCCAGTCACGGTCTGCACGGCCACTACGGTCGGGGGTTCGAATCCCCCCTCGGGAATGGATATTTGTGCCGTCCTTAGTGTTAGCTAGTTCATAAGTAGTTTGTAAGCTTAGGGACTGATGACCCCGTAGTTAAGTCCCATAAGTTCTACAAACGTTAGTATCAGTGAGACACCTTCTGCTGCTGTTGGTGTAATAATAGAAGTAACAACATTGATATTAGCAGATACAAGGTGTACTTTTGAATATATCGAGACTGGTTAAGGCATGGCGAATTCTGACAGAAAGAAGTTAAGAAAGCTGTACCTGGCGAGAGCAATGGCAGTAGGAGAATATCTGGGAGGAGGAATGGATGTGACGTACCTGGACCGTGGGGCATTAAAGACTGGCGTAATTATTGCTTTAGTAGATAATCCATCAACTGTCGTTTGAAGCTGGCAGTGTTATTCAGATCTCTGATATACTGAGGTAGATTGTTCCAGAGCCTGGTTCCTGCTACTGAAAAGGATTTTGACTGATGGATAGGGACAGAAAGGGTTTTGCTCTGACAGGAACGAGTAGTTCTGTTATGTTGATCAGATAAGAGTGTTAAGGTCGAGGAAAGATATGAGGGGCAGTGTACGTTGATAAGAGAATAGAGGAAACAGATTGTATGAAAATCTCTGCGCTTGTCAGCACGGAGCCAGGATAGTTGCTTATAAGATGGTGAAATGTGATCAAAGAGACGGATGTTACATATATATCGAACGCAGGCATTCACGATTAGTTCCAGACGTCGTGAGCTTTCCCGAGAAAGACCTTGCAAGATGACATCACTGCAATCAATAATTGGAATTACAAGTGTTTGTATAAGTTTCTTTTTAAGATCGAGAGGAATAAAGTCCTTATATCTCTGTAGGGCATGAAGAGATGCTGATGATGACTTGGGATTTAGCTGGACGGTCGTGTGTCAGATATGTTGGTGTGTCGAGTGTTTGTGAGGAGTTTGGCGACAGTGGGCGCGGCGCGGTGGCGGCAGAGACTGGCACAAAAAGCGCCGTTCCGTTCCGCCAGCGCAGCGCGGCTGTCGGCTCTCGGCGCTCGTCGCGCTCGACTGGGCGCGCGGACGACCCTCTGCCGCCGCTTTCAGCCCAGATGCCAGCCCTCAATTTTCCCTCGGAGACTCCGGGTAATTGTCTCGTCCGACAAGCAGCTTCCTGCAGGTGTGCCCGCAGCCTTATACTTAGCGCCAGGGCTGCCGGCCAGGACCGACCCACAATACACTACACGCACAAATCCCGCCGTCTCATAGCCAAAACTTCGCTACCATCCTACTGCACTTGTTACGCCGGACACTGCATCGTCGCAGTTTCTGCACGACGCCGTCATTTACCGTCTAATAAAATCGTCTCGGTCTGCACGGCCACTACGGTCGGGGGTTCGAATCCCCCCTCGGGCATGGATATTTGTGCCGTCCTTGGAATAAGCTAGTTGGTTAGTAGTTTGTAAGTTTAGGGACTGATGACCCCGTAGTTAAGTCCCATAAGCTATACATACATTTTAATTTAAAATCATCTCAAGATCAAAACCAACTGCAGAACGATCTGAATAAGATATCAGTATGGTGTAAAAATTGGCAACTGACTCTAAATAATGAGAAGTGTGAAGTCGTCCACATGAGTACGAAAAGAAATCCGTTGAACTTTGTTTATAAGATAAATCACTCAAAAGTGAAGGCCGTAAACTCCACAAAATACCTAGGAATTACTATTACTTCTGACTTAAAATGCAAAGAACACATAGATAACTTCGTGGGAAAGGCGAACAAGAGACTGTTTTATTGGCAGAACCCTTAAAAAATGCAACAGAACTACAAAAGAAACTGCATACACTACGCTTGGCCGCGGTGGCGTAGCCGAACGGTCTAAAGCGTCTCACTGCGGAGCGCGCGGTTGCTCGCCGTGGAGGTTCCAGTCCTCCCTGGGGCATAGGTGTGTCGTGTTTGTCCTTAGGTTACTTTACCTAGGTTTAAGTAGTTTGTAAGCTACGGAATGATGACCACGCAGTTTGGCCCGATAGATTTACAGACATTTTTGAACTACAAAAGAAACTGAATACACTACGCTTGTCCGTCCATTTTTGGACTATTGCTGTCTAGTGTAGGATCCTTATCAGGTGGTTTTGACGGAGGACATCGAAAGACTCCAGAGAAGGGCAGCTCGTTTCGTATTGTCACGATACAGGGGAGACAGCGTTACGGAAATGATACAGAATCTGGGACGCGAATCATTACAACAACGGCGCTTATCGCTGCGGCGTGGGCTACTTACGAAACTCCAATCACCAACATTCTCCTCCGAATGCAAAAATATATTGTTGACTCCCACTTACATAGGTAGAAATGACCAACAGAATAAAATACGAGAAATCAGAGCCCGAACGGAGAATTTCAAATCAAATGTTCAAATGTTTGTAGCACTTATGGGACTTAACTACGGGGTCATCAGTCCCTAAGCTTACAAACTACTTATGAACTAGCTACAACTAAGGACGGCACAAATATCCATGCCCGAGGGGGGATTCGAGCCCCTGACCGTAGTGGCCGTGCAGACCGTGACTGGAGCGCCTCAGTCCCCTCGGCCACCGCGGCCGGCAACGGAGAGATTCAGGTCTTCATTCTTCCCGCGCGCTATTCGAGAATGGTCTGGGAGATAAAATGGTATAACGGTGGTTCGATGAACCCTCTGCCAGGCACTTAAATGTGATTTGCCGAGTATCCCATGTAGATGTAGATGTTTGGATCTGTGCTTGCTGAATCTACCGATAGACAGTGACGGATTTAACAGATTTTAGGAGCGGCAAATTTGGTGCCAGATTTTTAAACTTTTAATTTAATTACATTTACTAAATGTACATTACTGTGTAAGAAGTATTTACGAATACTTACCCCCACATTATTAGAAGTGTGACTGTGCTTATATCAGCTAAGAAAAATACACAAATACTATTTCTGGTGGAATCTTAACCAAATAGTTCGGTTCTAAAAATAATCTAGGGAGTGACACTTCGATCCTTTAGTTCACAGTCATACTAATTACGAAAAAAATATGGTCTAATTAGTATCATTGTCAACAGAGTAGACTATCGAATTGTAGTTATTATCTATTCGTATTCACAGAATCTATGATATTAACTGCGAATGGGTAAAGCTGAAAACGTGTACCCAGCCTGGATTCGAACCCGCGACTCCTGCTTTCTAGGCAGTTGTGATGACGCCTACAGCACTGGGGACACAGCGATCATCACACCTGCACGGAATTACTCGAGTACGACTCCCGTCAGATAAAAATTCTCAACTTTACCCTGTGTGTATCTTTAAGTAAAGCAAGATTTATGTATGTTTCATGAACAAATTATTTAATATAAAACATTGTAACTTCCGTGCTCTAGAATGTTCTCGAAATTATAATATGTATTAATACGCGCGAACGTTTTCAGTTGTGAAGTTAGTATCACTTTGTGAGTCAGTATGGATCAGGAATAATGTAGTCTTAAAGCAGTCTTAATTTTGTCAACATGTAGAACACAAGCAGTCTTAAAGATGTATTACTTCTGTTTATGTGCTTCATCAAGCATGAAAAATAAGTGTGTATAAAATGAAATGTGTCACATGAGTAGTTTCCATGACTTATAAAAACCCGACGTCCTAATATTTTCTTGATGATTTAATGGCAGGCGAGCTACGAAATCTGCGAGATCTCTGAACGACCGAGAAATAAGGTGAAGTATACTTAATATGGCTATAGTGTAGTGCAAAAATACTTCACACCTCCAAATCTTCATTATTCGTCTGTAGCATCACTTTTCGAAAGCTTCTATCATCTTTTTGTCTGAACTCCTTATTGTCAACGTTTCACTCCCATACAATGCTATACTCCAGACAAATGCTTCTGAAAGGACTTCCTTACACTTAAATTAATATTCGATGTTAGCAAATTAGTCTTTTTCAAAATCAAATGTTTGTTAAGCATATGGGACTTAACTGCAGGGTCATCAGTCCCTAAACTCACCAACTACTTATGAACTAACGTATACTAAAGACGTCACAAACATCCATGTCCGAGGGTAAATTCGAACCCCCGACGGGGAACGGCCTTGCGCATCGGAATATAGAGCCTCAATGCGCTCGGCCGCCCAATCGCGGCTCTCTTTTTCAAAAACGCTTTTCTTGCCATTGCCATTCTGCATTTTATATCCTCCATACTGCGACCATCGTATGTTATTTTACTGGCCAAGTAACGAAACTCATCTACCACCTTTATTGTTTCGTTACCTAATATAATTCCTTCAGTATCGCCTGATTTTCTTAGACTGCACTCCATTTCTCTTGATTTGCTCTTGTTAATGTTCATCTTATACGCTCCTTTCAATTGCTCTTCCAGGTCCTTTCCTGTCTGCGTCAGTTTTACAGTGTCATCAGCACAACGCAATGTTTTTATTTCTTCACCCTGAACTCTAATTAATTCTCCAAATTTCTCTTTGCTTTCCTTTATAGCTTGCTCAATGCACAGATTGAATACCATTGGAGGAAGGCTACAATCCTGTCTTACTCCCTTCCCAATCACTGCGTCCCTTTCATGTCGTTCAACTTAAAATGTTTTAATAGATTTTAAGTAATTACAGTTACTACTTTCAAACAGAATACTCATCTTTTCAATATTACGATGTATGGGGGTTCTGCTCGCTGCAACATTATTCTCCTGGTGCGTCGTGGTAGAAATAATTTTTCACTTCTTCTTTAATTTGAATCAAACTTCTTCTCCACCAAAACATAACAAATTCAAAACAATGCAAGAGAACTTAACCGACAGTACTTCCATTCAAAAACAACAGAGTGACATAGCTTCCAGAGCACTTGACAAACGACTCAAACTCCAACTCCCCCACGCAAGGCGGTGAGGCAAATATATAACATCGACAATAATGACATTACATCATGCATTGTTCATAACAATTGAATATACTAATTTACAATTACCAAACACACAAAGAAAACATTTCATGTACACAAAAATAATCGTAATAGAAAATGAAAACTATACATACAATAATTTTAGATCGTACCTATTTTTTTGAGTTTTAATCACGCTACTTTTTGTTTGACAACAAACCAAAATGTTAAGTGTCAATTAATTAGTTAACGAGTACATCATACATGTTCCTAACATATATTGAACTATCAATTATCTTGGCAATTCTCAAAATAAGTTCAAAATCTCACGTCCCTCAATATATACAGGGAATTATAATATTCAAATCTCGACAATTACATTGATTACAAAATTAGCTGGTCTACACAACCTGTTTATGAGCTTAACATATATACAATGCTATTTATTTTAATGTCTTTATGTAGATACAAAAGTTTTTACCATTCGTCTGTCTATTTATTGAAATAACATACAATGACAAAAGTATTGTTTATAGAACTGTCTGGAAACGTCTTATACAAATCTCTTAATTAATGAAATCTATCACATGTTTTAATCACAGTATCACCGAGACACTATCCTACACTGATTCCTAGGCTGGCTATATCGTTTCTTAACTAACGTCACATGCAACTTTTATCACTATTGAACCACACGATTCCGGATCCGACGCAGACGGTATCGTAGGATGACATTGAGATGAGAGGACCAGGCAGACTGTATCGTACGATAACATTGAGATGAGGGGGCCGGCAGTATCGTCACAAACTCTAATACCAACTGTTTGGTTAATGTTAAAAGTCGACCACTGTACGTAACAAGAGCCTTGCTTTGTCACTAAAATTAGTAAATAAGGTCCGTGTGAACTACTGGTTACTGCCTGCTACAAAGCCTTGTTCTAAGGCCCAAACTGAGAACTGACTCGCTTCAAATTACTTCAATAACAGGAAGTTAATACTACTGTGGTCAATATACATAGCAGTTCACACGTTATTACACACAGACATTAATAAGCAAGACACCACAATTAAAGTTATCTTAGAAAGCTGGCTAAGAAAACATTTATGGCGCAACGGAATTTAGTATTAAGAAACATTGCATCTGAGCATGTTCTCAGCACTTGTGAAGAACATTATTAAATAAACGAGGGAAGGTGCTCTAAAACTACAATTTGTAGGCAACTTACGGATTATTCTGAACATAAACTTGCTTATTCAGATAGAAAACAAGCAAAATGGGGAACCTATTTCGTTAACACAATAAAAATGCATCTCTTACATGGATTGATGCGGACGGTGCCCAGCCTAAATTATACATGATTTAACGCTACTGGGGGAGAAGGATTCACAAACAACACTCATTCGCTCACACACACGCAATGCCACAGCGAAGCTCACCAAAATCAGCGTGCTGAGACGAGGCGGAAGCAGGCGCCGCTATCGTAGGCGAAATTCAGCAAGTCGGAGGTAGCACAATACACAATAAAAAAATAAAAAATAAAAATAAAACACTTTGAAGCTGGCTCTGGTCTGTCGTGCCTGTTTTGAGATGGTGCGTGTGTATAGCCAAGTTAAATTACATCTGAACTGGACCGCGAGCAAACACGCTAATGGCGACACACGGCTACGTTACATGAACGCACTCCACTGAAGGTGAAGTGGTTGAAAATCGGATTCATTATGCAAAATCACGGTGGATTCTTAAGTTACAGTCTGTTAGAAATCGAGCAAGGTACTGGTTTTATATGAAAAGTGGCGTGAACCCGGACGACTAGCTGCAAACCCCAGAAGTCGGAACTCGGACCCACGTGGTTCCGAAAACCGATAAAATTGAATAAATTCAGATTCCGAAAAATAAAGAAAATTAACTACACCATGCAACCCATAGAAATGCTTAAAATTATATAAGGAAGCGAATGAAATACAACTACACGCGATAGGGAGCGATTACAGAGACTGATGAAGTCCAGTCTCCAAAACTCGTAAAAGTGAAATAATTACAAAGTCGGAAAATACGAATAAGAACTATAGCATGCAATCCATAGAAATGTTTACAATTACATAAGGAAGCTATTGGAGGAGGTTGTACAAGGCCCAGAGAGAATTACTGACAAAGACAGAGTTCGTGCTACAAGTAGGGATAGAAACAGCAACATTACAATAGGTAGGGAGAGATGATCGCGAAACATTAGTGGAAGTCAGAAGGATATCCTCATAGTTACTTGCCTGATGGGCATAGAATAAACAAGAGTGGAAGCTGAAGGGTTTGCTCTATGAACCAACCACGTGGAACACATATCACTCATGGAAGGAAACGATGAGAAGATTTTTACATGGACTGTACAAAATGAACATATCACCTATTAGAAATCGGGCCCCACAAAGTTAGAAAGCATTTACACAGAGTTCATACACCGCCACATGATCACAAAAGGTTTTAACATACCAAGCCGTTATCAAACTGCAACTAGAATCACACACACCTCGTTTATCTATTGGAAATCACTGAATTGATAAACAAGAACACATTTCCGCACGCCATCAGAGAAAATATTTCAAAAAATGATTCTAAGTTCACGAATCTAAGTTAAACGACTAGTCAATGAAACGCTACCATCTCCACAAACAAGAGCAGAACCAACCTTACCTCACGAGACGCACATAACAGAATGATGATCCAGCAGTCATGAGGCGGGAAGCTGCTACCGGATGCGTGAAGCCACCGGAAGCCGGAAAATCCATGAAAACAGCGGTGGTGGGGACGGACAGTGACACTCACGCTGGAGGGAAGGTTCGCTAACTAGCCCGCAACCAAAGGGTGTGGAAACCTCTGTGGTAGCATGAGCAGCTATCGATACTGAGCCAGAGAGAACGATGCAAAGCGAGCTATCACTTCCCACATTCAAACAGCTATAGACTGGCGCACACACTTAAAAGTAAAACAACTGCACATTCTCACAGGGACAGTGGCGTAGCGGAGAAGCTGTACTGATACCACATTAATTAATATAGTAATAAATTATTAACACAACAAAAAAGAAAAACCTAGCAATACTAACTAATATTTTAACACATGAAATAAAAATGCTATTCCTCCAGCCTTGAAAAAAGTGGGATTCAAGTTTAACAAAATGATAATCTAACGACATTAAATAAATTATAACTTTACAGAAATATACAAAAATATATGGAAGACGACAGTCGGTCGTCTTTCAATGCATAAGTTGTAAATAACCGCCGGCCGCGGTGGCCGAGAGGACTGAGGCGCTCCAGTCACGGTCTGCACGGCCACTACGGTCGGGGGTTCGAATCCCCCCTCGGGCATGGATATTTGTGCCGTACTTAGTGTTAGCTAGTTCATAAGTAGTTTGTAAGTTTAGGAACTGATGACCCCCGCGGTTAAGTCCCATAAGCTATACAAACATATGAACATTTTTGTAAATAACCTTCCGTTCCCTATTTTTCACCTCTACTGATTTCAGGACCTGAAATAATGTATCCAATCAACATTGTCAAAAGCCCTCTCCAAATCTACAAAAGCTAGAAATATAGGTTGGTCTTTCATTAATCTATCTTCTAAGATAAGTCTTAGGTCACTATTGTCTCCCGTGTTCTTACATTTCTCTCAAATCCAAACTGATCTTCTTCGAGGTCAGCATCTACCAGCCTTTCCATCCTTCTGTAAAAAATTCGCGTTAAAATTCTGCAACCATGATTTATTAAATTGATGGTTCTTGGTTACATAATGCATATTATTAGTTAATCTTTAAAATTGCCGCTAAATTCTAAAATTATCGTCACAGACCGACCAACAGCATGCTTATTGGTGTAAGTTAATTTATGTAAATAGAACCGACAGAAGACGTGCAGAAGCGCAGCAGTGTCTACCATAATAAAACCTGTAAATAACTGTCCAGTGACATCTCTGTCAGAAGCATTTAAGACCCTCTACAGTACTGAAACGCGCACAGTCGCTATTCACACACATACAAAGTCCGCCAAGTTTGGTAAAAACATGGCGTGCTGGGCTCTCAGCCAATCACTTATGGCTACTCTCTCCCTATGTAGGTCCTCTAGTGCGCTTATTTCAAACATCATTTCGGGCAGAGATACTAGCTGAACATACACTCTCTTCGACGTACTTTTTATTAAATAACGCGTTTTATGAACAAACGGACGGCGTCGCCATGGGGATGACTTTGTCACGTGTGGTGGCTAATTTTTTTACGGTGGATTTTGAGGAGAAAGCACTTGAGTCTGATGTTTATAGCCCATGATGTCCTGAGCTGATACCTTATATTTTGAAAGAAAACCCGTTTGGTTTCACAGTATTTTATTAATCCTTAATGACACGTTTCGCCCTTATACCATGGCACTATCTTATTATCAGTGTAACAGATGTAACACAAGAATTACAAAACTGTTGGAACAGCGAAAAGGGGGATGACTTGTTTTGTGATAAAGAGACATGTGTAAAAAGGAAAATAAATCTGGCATAAAGCCAGCGCATAGTGTCACACGACAGAGAGTGCCTCTGACATTTTCCTTTTTACACCTGTCTCTTTAGCACAAAATAAGTCAGCCCTCTTTTCGCTGTTCTAACAGTTTTGTAATTCTTGTGTTACATCTGTCACTCATGTAATCTAATGATTTCCAGCTGTAAGGGCGAAACGCGTCACTGACGATTAATAACATACTGTGCAACCAAAATGGGTTTTCTCTCAAAATATAATTTTACCGGTTGCTATACCACACCATTGATTGGAAATCATTTTAGATGATACTTTTGTTATACAGCTTCGTTATTTAGATTCTTAGCATGAGACATCAAGTTTTCTACGGAAATTGAACAATATTTAGACGTGCTAGTACATCGTGAGACTGACAGGTCATTGAGACACCCTGCGTATAGGAAACCTACGCACACAGGTCTACATTTAGAGGCGTCCAGCTGCCATCATCCCGCACAAACCGCTGGTGTTTTTAGTACTATAATACATAGGGCGCACGAAAATAAAACGCTGAAAAACTCCATGCAGAATTATAACGCCTGGAGAACGTTTTTAAACAGAATAGCTATACTTCTCGCCAAATAAAGGACATACACAACAATAGTAATAATAAGAAGCAACATACAGAGGACACTGATGACGACTTCAGATCAACTGCAATCCTTCCTTATGCCGGAAATGTGTCTTTTAAATTAGACAAAAAATGTTCAAATGTTTGTAAAAATGTATAAGAGTTAACTTCTTTGGTTTTTAGTCCCTAGGCTTATAAGCTACTTAAACCACCCTAAGGACAACACACATCCGTGCACCAAAGAGGACTCAAACCTCCGCAGCGAGGCGCCTTAGAACGCTCGGCCACTACACCGTGGCTAAAATAGATAGCTTAGGAAAAATGAAATCGAGGTTATCTTCCGTCCACCAGCAAAAACCTTGGCATTAGTCGAATCCGTTCAAGAAAATTTACGTATCAGAAAAGAGGGTGTGTCCAAAATATCCTGTGAATGTCGTTGTGCCTATATACAGGGTGTCCAGAAAAGGACTCCCTGAGTTCAAAATTAAATATCTCGAACACAAAGATCGATAGAGGAATGCAGTAAACGGTATGTTTATTGTGAAAGCTGTAAGAAGTTTAAACAGCAGTTTGAAATAATAGTTACAAAAGCTGCTAACAGATGGCGCTGTAATCGCCATATGTAATGCCTAGTATATATAGTGATCCGAAGCCCAGAGCTATCAGTTCCACTACTGAAACGTGAAAGGAGTTTAGCGTACCGAAGGAAGAGATTAAAACTACGTACTCCAATGAACAAGGCGTTTTTCTGGTGCTAGAGTACCACAGGTCAGAAGAGAGCCCCACGGCAACAAGGCGAAGTTTTCAAGCTCGATTTAATGTTCCAAAAGTACCCGATGCGAAAACCATTCGTACGCTCTTCGCAAAATTTCAACGAACAGGCAGCGTAACTGATGATCTAGTGGGACATGTTGGTCGCAAGCAAACCGCAGTTACGCCTAAAAAAATCGCCACAGTTTCTGGAATTATTCAGCGAAATCCAATGTCATCCTTAGAATTGCATCAGACTGGTTTCAAGCGTTCCAGCACGCAGAAAATGCTGAGAAAGAGCCTACACATGTTTCCATTCAAAATTCAAACGCACCAGGCCATACCCGTACGAGCTGTGCAACAAAGGGTTGCCTTTGCTAATCAGATGCTCACAATGATTGTTAGTGAAGGATTTCATGTTGGCAGCATCTAGTTTACAGATGAAGCACACTTCCACCTGAATGGATACGTGAACAAGCAGAACTGGCGATTTTAGGGATTCCGAAAAGACACTGGAGTGAAGCGAAACCCCTGTATTCCCCTAAATTTACTGTGTGGGCTGCAGTATGAAGCAGAGGCATTATTGGCCCTTTTTTCATTCGAGAAACGGTCACTGGTGCACGTTACGTTGCAATTTTGGAACAATTTGTCGCCACACAGCAAGCGTTAGAGGATCGACCACGTACTGAATGGTTTATGCAAGATGGAGTCCGACCACATCGGACCGAACAAGTGTTTCGCTTTCTTGAAGATTACTTCGGGAATCGAGTCATTGTTTTGGAATATCCCTAATTTATGGTGCAGGCATGGATTGGTCTCCATATTCGCCGGATTTGACTCCCTGTGACTTTTTTGTGCGGCACAGTGAAAGAGAAAAAAAAAAGTTCAAATGTTTGTATAGTCTATGGGACTTAACTACGGGGTCATCAGTCCCTAAACTTACAAACTACTTATGAACTACTTACGAACTAGGACGGCACAAATATCCATGCCCGAGGGGGGATTCGAACCCCCGACCGTAGTGGCCGTGCAGACCGTGACTGGAGTGCATTAGTCCCCTCGGCCACCGCGGCCGGCCGTGTTCTGCAACTGCCAAACTCGGCAGCCGCGGTGGAGTGGCCGAGCGTGCCAAGGCGCCTAGCTGCCGAGTGCGCCGCTGCTCGCCGTCGGAGGTTCCAGTCCTCCCTCGGGCATGGGTCTATTTGTTGTCCTTAGCATAATTTGGTTTAAGTAGTTTGTAAGCCTATGGACTGATAACCAGAGTAGTTAAGTCCCATAGATTTACAAACATTTGAATTTTGAGCCAAACTCAGCAGTAGCAGAACAGTGTATAAAAAGGGTCACGCAGTGGAATATAACAGAACAAAGTTTTAGCTCCAGTCTCCAGTTTTTGAGATGCTGTAATTAAACATTCGTCGGAAATGCGCCTGCCCGATAATCTTATAAATAGTGACAACGACTTAATAAAAATTGGAAACCTATAATTCACATTATCCATAACTCAATCAACGTTATCAATTGATAAACAATGATTAGAAGACTGTACCTCTTCTTCCAACGGAGGCGGCACATAAAACATGCCTGTTTCGTGCATATCACCACCTAAAGGCGCGTTTACACTGAAGTTCGGAACAAGTATTTGTTCGCAACATTGTTTGCAACTTGTTCGCAACCAATGTTGACAACATTGTTCGTGTACGCGACTACACTGGCGACGAACATTTATATTCATATCGTCTGCTACAGTGAGATTGTGCGTGTATTTGCGTTACTATATTCTCAGAGCTAAGTTATGTGAAATGAGGAGGAAGAAACATTAGCAAGTGGAGCGCTGCGTTATTACTGATAGATCAATAAAGAAGACGCAATGAATGACATAGTCATCGGTGGTGGACCAAAACATAAAAGTCGTGGTGGGAATGAAATGATTTATGAACTGAACGTGGAAAACGGTCTGGCCTTCGTAATTTCACAAAGATGTCGCCTTCAGATTTTTAAATTTTGCTAATTATTAAAGGGCTTGTTTTCTTTAAAAAAAAGTAAATAAAAAAAGTAAAAAATACACGAATTTCAGGAAGGCAATCCCTGCGAAACAAAGACTTCCTGTAACCCTCCATTTTCTTGCAACAGGAAATTCGTACCTAAGTCTAGCATATATATTTCACATTTCAAAGCCTGCTATACAATGTCTAAAATAGGTAGTTCCTGCGGTTTTTCAAGGTTTGTTTGAAGGATTTAAGGATTATGTAAAGATAATTCATTTATATGAATATCACTGAAACATCGCACATCCACAGCAATAAATTTGATCCCAGTTGAATGACTGCAGCGTTATGTCTAGCAACTTTAAAATTTTATATCCAAACCACTTTGGATTGTACATAGAGTCCCTCCCCTTCGTGATTTTTTACTCTCTTCTGTTTTCGATTTCTCCTGCCGGTATTGTGACATGAGGGTTTTTATTTTCTTATCAGTGACACTGCCGCTGTACCCAGCTCCACAGTATTTTTTTATTATTTTAATTTATTTTGAAATACTCATGTTTCTTTCTCATGTTCCTGTACCTTGCGCCATGCACGTTCCATAACCACTGCCATTCCTCATATAATGATATAAGATGGTAAATTTTCTCCCTGCTACACTCCATCTGACAGAACACCGAAAACCACGACACAATACTCGGTTCAGGAGCAAAATAAAAACGAATGCTGGCGCTGTGTAGCGGCAGTTGGTGGCAACAGGCCACGGAACAAACGTTCCTTTCATCTTTGCCGACACAGTCCCGGAACACTGTTGCTGTGTTGGCAACATCGGCAGTTTAGTAGCAGCCACCAACACTGTTGCTGTGTTGGCAACATCGGCAGTTTAGTAGCAGCCACCAACACTGTTGCTGTGTTGGCAACATCGGCAGTTTAGTAGCAGCCACCAACACTGTTGCTGTGTTGGCAACATCGGCAGTTTAGTAGCAGCCACCAACACTGTTGCTGTGTTGGAAACATCGGCAGTTTAGTAGCAGCCACCAACACTGTTGCTGTGTTGGAAACATCGGCAGTTTAGTAGCAGCCACCAACACTGTTGCTGTGTTGGCAACATCGGCAGTTTAGTAGCAGCCACCAACACTGTTGCTGTGTTGGCAACATCGGCAGTTTAGTAGCAGCCACCAACACTGTTTCTGTGTTGTCAACATCGGCAGTTTAGTAGCAGCCACCAACACTGTTGCTGTGTTGGCAACATCGGCAGTTTAGTAGCAGCCACCAACACTGTTGCTGTGTTGGCAACATCGGCAGTTTAGTAGCAGCCACCAACACTGTTGCTGTGTTGGCAACATCGGCAGTTTAGTAGCAGCCACCAACACTGTTGCTGTGTTGGCAACATCGGCAGTTTAGTAGCAGCCACCAACACTGTTGCTGTGTTGGAAACATCGGCAGTTTAGTAGCAGCCACCAACACTGTTGCTGTGTTGGCAACATCGGCAGTTTAGTAGCAGCCACCAACACTGTTGCTGTGTTGGCAACATCGGCAGTTTAGTAGCAGCCACCAACACTGTTTCTGTGTTGTCAACATCGGCAGTTTAGTAGCAGCCACCAACACTGTTGCTGTGTTGGCAACATCGGCAGTTTAGTAGCAGCCACCAACACTGTTGCTGTGTTGGCAACATCGGCAGTTTAGTAGCAGCCACCAACACTGTTGCTGTGTTGGCAACATCGGCAGTTTAGTAGCAGCCACCAACACTGTTGCTGTGTTGGCAACATCGGCAGTTTAGTAGCAGCCACCAACACTGTTTCTGTGTTGTCAACATCGGCAGTTTAGTAGCAGCCACCAACACTGTTGCTGTGTTGGCAACATCGGCAGTTTAGTAGCAGCCACCAACACTGTTGCTGTGTTGGCAACATCGGCAGTTTAGTAGCAGCCACCAACACTGTTGCTGTGTTGGCAACATCGGCAGTTTAGTAGCAGCCACCAACACTGTTGCTGTGTTGGCAACATCGGCAGTTTAGTAGCAGCCACCAACACTGTTGCTGTGTTGGCAACATCGGCAGTTTAGTAGCAGCCACCAACACTGTTGCTGTGTTGGCAACATCGGCAGTTTAGTAGCAGCCACCAACACTGTTGCTGTGTTGGCAACATCGGCAGTTTAGTAGCAGCCACCAACACTGTTGCTGTGTTGGCAACATCGGCAGTTTAGTAGCAGCCACCAACACTGTTTCTGTGTTGTCAACATCGGCAGTTTAGTAGCAGCCACCAACACTGTTGCTGTGTTGGCAACATCGGCAGTTTAGTAGCAGCCACCAACACTGTTGCTGTGTTGGCAACATCGGCAGTTTAGTAGCAGCCACCAACACTGTTTCTGTGTTGTCAACATCGGCAGTTTAGTAGCAGCCACCAACACTGTTGCTGTGTTGGCAACATCGGCAGTTTAGTAGCAGCCACCAACACTGTTGCTGTGTTGGCAACATCGGCAGTTTAGTAGCAGCCACCAACACTGTTTCTGTGTTGGCAACATCGGCAGTTTAGTAGCAGCCACCAACACTGTTGCTGTGTTGGCAACATCGGCAGTTTAGTAGCAGCCACCAACACTGTTTCTGTGTTGTCAACATCGGCAGTTTAGTAGCAGCCACCAACACTGTTGCTGTGTTGGCAACATCGGCAGTTTAGTAGCAGCCACCAACACTGTTTCTGTGTTGTCAACATCGGCAGTTTAGTAGCAGCCACCAACACTGTTGCTGTGTTGGCAACATCGGCAGTTTAGTAGCAGCCACCAACACTGTTGCTGTGTTGGCAACATCGGCAGTTTAGTAGCAGCCACCAACACTGTTGCTGTGTTGGAAACATCGGCAGTTTAGTAGCAGCCACCAACACTGTTGCTGTGTTGGCAACATCGGCAGTTTAGTAGCAGCCACCAACACTGTTGCTGTGTTGGCAACATCGGCAGTTTAGTAGCAGCCACCAACACTGTTTCTGTGTTGTCAACATCGGCAGTTTAGTAGCAGCCACCAACACTGTTGCTGTGTTGGCAACATCGGCAGTTTAGTAGCAGCCACCAACACTGTTGCTGTGTTGGCAACATCGGCAGTTTAGTAGCAGCCACCAACACTGTTGCTGTGTTGGCAACATCGGCAGTTTAGTAGCAGCCACCAACACTGTTGCTGTGTTGGCAACATCGGCAGTTTAGTAGCAGCCACCAACACTGTTTCTGTGTTGTCAACATCGGCAGTTTAGTAGCAGCCACCAACACTGTTGCTGTGTTGGCAACATCGGCAGTTTAGTAGCAGCCACCAACACTGTTGCTGTGTTGGCAACATCGGCAGTTTAGTAGCAGCCACCAACACTGTTGCTGTGTTGGCAACATCGGCAGTTTAGTAGCAGCCACCAACACTGTTGCTGTGTTGGCAACATCGGCAGTTTAGTAGCAGCCACCAACACTGTTGCTGTGTTGGCAACATCGGCAGTTTAGTAGCAGCCACCAACACTGTTGCTGTGTTGGCAACATCGGCAGTTTAGTAGCAGCCACCAACACTGTTGCTGTGTTGGCAACATCGGCAGTTTAGTAGCAGCCACCAACACTGTTGCTGTGTTGGCAACATCGGCAGTTTAGTAGCAGCCACCAACACTGTTTCTGTGTTGTCAACATCGGCAGTTTAGTAGCAGCCACCAACACTGTTGCTGTGTTGGCAACATCGGCAGTTTAGTAGCAGCCACCAACACTGTTGCTGTGTTGGCAACATCGGCAGTTTAGTAGCAGCCACCAACACTGTTTCTGTGTTGTCAACATCGGCAGTTTAGTAGCAGCCACCAACACTGTTGCTGTGTTGGCAACATCGGCAGTTTAGTAGCAGCCACCAACACTGTTGCTGTGTTGGCAACATCGGCAGTTTAGTAGCAGCCACCAACACTGTTTCTGTGTTGGCAACATCGGCAGTTTAGTAGCAGCCACCAACACTGTTGCTGTGTTGGCAACATCGGCAGTTTAGTAGCAGCCACCAACACTGTTTCTGTGTTGTCAACATCGGCAGTTTAGTAGCAGCCACCAACACTGTTGCTGTGTTGGCAACATCGGCAGTTTAGTAGCAGCCACCAACACTGTTTCTGTGTTGTCAACATCGGCAGTTTAGTAGCAGCCACCAACACTGTTGCTGTGTTGGCAACATCGGCAGTTTAGTAGCAGCCACCAACACTGTTTCTGTGTTGTCAACATCGGCAGTTTAGTAGCAGCCACCAACACTGTTGCTGTGTTGGCAACATCGGCAGTTTAGTAGCAGCCACCAACACTGTTGCTGTGTTGGCAACATCGGCAGTTTAGTAGCAGCCACCAACACTGTTGCTGTGTTGGAAACATCGGCAGTTTAGTAGCAGCCACCAACACTGTTGCTGTGTTGGCAACATCGGCAGTTTAGTAGCAGCCACCAACACTGTTGCTGTGTTGGCAACATCGGCAGTTTAGTAGCAGCCACCAACACTGTTTCTGTGTTGTCAACATCGGCAGTTTAGTAGCAGCCACCAACACTGTTGCTGTGTTGGCAACATCGGCAGTTTAGTAGCAGCCACCAACACTGTTGCTGTGTTGGCAACATCGGCAGTTTAGTAGCAGCCACCAACACTGTTGCTGTGTTGGCAACATCGGCAGTTTAGTAGCAGCCACCAACACTGTTGCTGTGTTGGCAACATCGGCAGTTTAGTAGCAGCCACCAACACTGTTTCTGTGTTGTCAACATCGGCAGTTTAGTAGCAGCCACCAACACTGTTGCTGTGTTGGCAACATCGGCAGTTTAGTAGCAGCCACCAACACTGTTGCTGTGTTGGCAACATCGGCAGTTTAGTAGCAGCCACCAACACTGTTGCTGTGTTGGCAACATCGGCAGTTTAGTAGCAGCCACCAACACTGTTGCTGTGTTGGCAACATCGGCAGTTTAGTAGCAGCCACCAACACTGTTGCTGTGTTGGCAACATCGGCAGTTTAGTAGCAGCCACCAACACTGTTGCTGTGTTGGCAACATCGGCAGTTTAGTAGCAGCCACCAACACTGTTGCTGTGTTGGCAACATCGGCAGTTTAGTAGCAGCCACCAACACTGTTGCTGTGTTGGCAACATCGGCAGTTTAGTAGCAGCCACCAACACTGTTTCTGTGTTGTCAACATCGGCAGTTTAGTAGCAGCCACCAACACTGTTGCTGTGTTGGCAACATCGGCAGTTTAGTAGCAGCCACCAACACTGTTGCTGTGTTGGCAACATCGGCAGTTTAGTAGCAGCCACCAACACTGTTTCTGTGTTGTCAACATCGGCAGTTTAGTAGCAGCCACCAACACTGTTGCTGTGTTGGCAACATCGGCAGTTTAGTAGCAGCCACCAACACTGTTGCTGTGTTGGCAACATCGGCAGTTTAGTAGCAGCCACCAACACTGTTTCTGTGTTGGCAACATCGGCAGTTTAGTAGCAGCCACCAACACTGTTGCTGTGTTGGCAACATCGGCAGTTTAGTAGCAGCCACCAACACTGTTTCTGTGTTGTCAACATCGGCAGTTTAGTAGCAGCCACCAACACTGTTGCTGTGTTGGCAACATCGGCAGTTTAGTAGCAGCCACCAACACTGTTTCTGTGTTGTCAACATCGGCAGTTTAGTAGCAGCCACCAACACTGTTGCTGTGTTGGCAACATCGGCAGTTTAGTAGCAGCCACCAACACTGTTTCTGTGTTGTCAACATCGGCAGTTTAGTAGCAGCCACCAACACTGTTGCTGTGTTGGCAACATCGGCAGTTTAGTAGCAGCCACCAACACTGTTTCTGTGTTGTCAACATCGGCAGTTTAGTAGCAGCCACCAACACTGTTGCTGTGTTGGCAACATCGGCAGTTAAGTAGCAGCCACCAACACTGTTGCTGTGTTGGCAACATCGGCAGTTTAGTAGCAGCCACCAACACTGTTGCTGTGTTGGCAACATCGGCAGTTTAGTAGCAGCCACCAACACTGTTTCTGTGTTGTCAACATCGGCAGTTTAGTAGCAGCCACCAACACTGTTGCTGTGTTGGCAACATCGGCAGTTTAGTAGCAGCCACCAACACTGTTGCTGTGTTGGCAACATCGGCAGTTTAGTAGCAGCCACCAACACTGTTTCTGTGTTGTCAACATCGGCAGTTTAGTAGCAGCCACCAACACTGTTGCTGTGTTGGCAACATCGGCAGTTTAGTAGCAGCCACCAACACTGTTGCTGTGTTGGCAACATCGGCAGTTTAGTAGCAGCCACCAACACTGTTTCTGTGTTGCCAACATCGGCAGTTTAGTAGCAGCCACCAACACTGTTGCTGTGTTGGCAACATCGGCAGTTTAGTAGCAGCCACCAACACTGTTGCTGTGTTGGCAACATCGGCAGTTTAGTAGCAGCCACCAACACTGTTTCTGTGTTGTCAACATCGGCAGTTTAGTAGCAGCCACCAACACTGTTGCTGTGTTGGCAACATCGGCAGTTTAGTAGCAGCCACCAACACTGTTGCTGTGTTGGCAACATCGGCAGTTTAGTAGCAGCCACCAACACTGTTTCTGTGTTGGCAACATCGGCAGTTTAGTAGCAGCCACCAACACTGTTGCTGTGTTGGCAACATCGGCAGTTTAGTAGCAGCCACCAACACTGTTTCTGTGTTGTCAACATCGGCAGTTTAGTAGCAGCCACCAACACTGTTGCTGTGTTGGCAACATCGGCAGTTTAGTAGCAGCCACCAACACTGTTTCTGTGTTGTCAACATCGGCAGTTTAGTAGCAGCCACCAACACTGTTGCTGTGTTGGCAACATCGGCAGTTTAGTAGCAGCCACCAACACTGTTTCTGTGTTGTCAACATCGGCAGTTTAGTAGCAGCCACCAACACTGTTGCTGTGTTGGCAACATCGGCAGTTTAGTAGCAGCCACCAACACTGTTTCTGTGTTGTCAACATCGGCAGTTTAGTAGCAGCCACCAACACTGTTGCTGTGTTGGCAACATCGGCAGTTAAGTAGCAGCCACCAACACTGTTGCTGTGTTGGCAACATCGGCAGTTTAGTAGCAGCCACCAACACTGTTGCTGTGTTGGCAACATCGGCAGTTTAGTAGCAGCCACCAACACTGTTTCTGTGTTGTCAACATCGGCAGTTTAGTAGCAGCCACCAACACTGTTGCTGTGTTGGCAACATCGGCAGTTTAGTAGCAGCCACCAACACTGTTGCTGTGTTGGCAACATCGGCAGTTTAGTAGCAGCCACCAACACTGTTGCTGTGTTGTCAACATCGGCAGTTTAGTAGCAGCCACCAACACTGTTGCTGTGTTGGCAACATCGGCAGTTTAGTAGCAGCCACCAACACTGTTGCTGTGTTGGCAACATCGGCAGTTTAGTAGCAGCCACCAACACTGTTTCTGTGTTGGCAACATCGGCAGTTTAGTAGCAGCCACCAACACTGTTGCTGTGTTGGCAACATCGGCAGTTTAGTAGCAGCCACCAACACTGTTGCTGTGTTGGCAACATCGGCAGTTTAGTAGCAGCCACCAACACTGTTTCTGTGTTGTCAACATCGGCAGTTTAGTAGCAGCCACCAACACTGTTGCTGTGTTGGCAACATCGGCAGTTTAGTAGCAGCCACCAACACTGTTTCTGTGTTGTCAACATCGGCAGTTTAGTAGCAGCCACCAACACTGTTGCTGTGTTGGCAACATCGGCAGTTTAGTAGCAGCCACCAACACTGTTTCTGTGTTGTCAACATCGGCAGTTTAGTAGCAGCCACCAACACTGTTGCTGTGTTGGCAACATCGGCAGTTAAGTAGCAGCCACCAACACTGTTGCTGTGTTGGCAACATCGGCAGTTTAGTAGCAGCCACCAACACTGTTGCTGTGTTGGCAACATCGGCAGTTTAGTAGCAGCCACCAACACTGTTGCTGTGTTGGCAACATCGGCAGTTTAGTAGCAGCCACCAACACTGTTTCTGTGTTGTCAACATCGGCAGTTTAGTAGCAGCCACCAACACTGTTGCTGTGTTGGCAACATCGGCAGTTTAGTAGCAGCCACCAACACTGTTGCTGTGTTGGCAACATCGGCAGTTTAGTAGCAGCCACCAACACTGTTGCTGTGTTGTCAACATCGGCAGTTTAGTAGCAGCCACCAACACTGTTTCTGTGTTGTCAACATCGGCAGTTTAGTAGCAGCCACCAACACTGTTGCTGTGTTGGCAACATCGGCAGTTTAGTAGCAGCCACCAACACTGTTGCTGTGTTGGCAACATCGGCAGTTTAGTAGCAGCCACCAACACTGTTTCTGTGTTGTCAACATCGGCAGTTTAGTAGCAGCCACCAACACTGTTGCTGTGTTGGCAACATCGGCAGTTTAGTAGCAGCCACCAACACTGTTTCTGTGTTGTCAACATCGGCAGTTTAGTAGCAGCCACCAACACTGTTGCTGTGTTGGCAACATCGGCAGTTTAGTAGCAGCCACCAACACTGTTGCTGTGTTGGCAACATCGGCAGTTTAGTAGCAGCCACCAACACTGTTGCTGTGTTGGCAACATCGGCAGTTTAGTAGCAGCCACCAACACTGTTGCTGTGTTGGCAACATCGGCAGTTTAGTAGCAGCCACCAACACTGTTTCTGTGTTGTCAACATCGGCAGTTTAGTAGCAGCCACCAACACTGTTGCTGTGTTGGCAACATCGGCAGTTTAGTAGCAGCCACCAACACTGTTGCTGTGTTGGCAACATCGGCAGTTTAGTAGCAGCCACCAACACTGTTGCTGTGTTGGCAACATCGGCAGTTTAGTAGCAGCCACCAACACTGTTTCTGTGTTGTCAACATCGGCAGTTTAGTAGCAGCCACCAACACTGTTGCTGTGTTGGCAACATCGGCAGTTTAGTAGCAGCCACCAACACTGTTGCTGTGTTGGCAACATCGGCAGTTTAGTAGCAGCCACCAACACTGTTGCTGTGTTGGCAACATCGGCAGTTTAGTAGCAGCCACCAACACTGTTGCTGTGTTGTCAACATCGGCAGTTTAGTAGCAGCCACCAACACTGTTTCTGTGTTGGCAACATCGGCAGTTTAGTAGCAGCCACCAACACTGTTTCTGTGTTGTCAACATCGGCAGTTTAGTAGCAGCCACCAACACTGTTGCTGTGTTGGCAACATCGGCAGTTTAGTAGCAGCCACCAACACTGTTTCTGTGTTGTCAACATCGGCAGTTTAGTAGCAGCCACCAACACTGTTGCTGTGTTGTCAACATCGGCAGTTTAGTAGCAGCCACCAACACTGTTGCTGTGTTGGCAACATCGGCAGTTTAGTAGCAGCCACCAACACTGTTGCTGTGTTGGCAACATCGGCAGTTTAGTAGCAGCCACCAACACTGTTTCTGTGTTGTCAACATCGGCAGTTTAGTAGCAGCCACCAACACTGTTGCTGTGTTGGCAACATCGGCAGTTTAGTAGCAGCCACCAACACTGTTTCTGTGTTGTCAACATCGGCAGTTTAGTAGCAGCCACCAACACTGTTGCTGTGTTGGCAACATCGGCAGTTTAGTAGCAGCCACCAACACTGTTGCTGTGTTGGCAACATCGGCAGTTTAGTAGCAGCCACCAACACTGTTGCTGTGTTGGCAACATCGGCAGTTTAGTAGCAGCCACCAACACTGTTGCTGTGTTGGCAACATCGGCAGTTTAGTAGCAGCCACCAACACTGTTTCTGTGTTGTCAACATCGGCAGTTTAGTAGCAGCCACCAACACTGTTGCTGTGTTGGCAACATCGGCAGTTTAGTAGCAGCCACCAACACTGTTTCTGTGTTGGCAACATCGGCAGTTTAGTAGCAGCCACCAACACTGTTGCTGTGTTGGCAACATCGGCAGTTTAGTAGCAGCCACCAACACTGTTGCTGTGTTGGCAACATCGGCAGTTTAGTAGCAGCCACCAACACTGTTTCTGTGTTGTCAACATCGGCAGTTTAGTAGCAGCCACCAACACTGTTGCTGTGTTGGCAACATCGGCAGTTTAGTAGCAGCCACCAACACTGTTTCTGTGTTGTCAACATCGGCAGTTTAGTAGCAGCCACCAACACTGTTGCTGTGTTGGCAACATCGGCAGTTTAGTAGCAGCCACCAACACTGTTGCTGTGTTGGCAACATCGGCAGTTTAGTAGCAGCCACCAACACTGTTGCTGTGTTGGCAACATCGGCAGTTTAGTAGCAGCCACCAACACTGTTGCTGTGTTGGCAACATCGGCAGTTTAGTAGCAGCCACCAACACTGTTGCTGTGTTGGCAACATCGGCAGTTTAGTAGCAGCCACCAACACTGTTGCTGTGTTGGCAACATCGGCAGTTTAGTAGCAGCCACCAACACTGTTGCTGTGTTGGCAACATCGGCAGTTTAGTAGCAGCCACCAACACTGTTGCTGTGTTGTCAACATCGGCAGTTTAGTAGCAGCCACCAACACTGTTGCTGTGTTGTCAACATCGGCAGTTTAGTAGCAGCCACCAACACTGTTTCTGTGTTGTCAACATCGGCAGTTTAGTAGCAGCCACCAACACTGTTGCTGTGTTGGCAACATCGGCAGTTTAGTAGCAGCCACCAACACTGTTGCTGTGTTGGCAACATCGGCAGTTTAGTAGCAGCCACCAACACTGTTTCTGTGTTGTCAACATCGGCAGTTTAGTAGCAGCCACCAACACTGTTGCTGTGTTGGCAACATCGGCAGTTTAGTAGCAGCCACCAACACTGTTTCTGTGTTGTCAACATCGGCAGTTTAGTAGCAGCCACCAACACTGTTGCTGTGTTGGCAACATCGGCAGTTTAGTAGCAGCCACCAACACTGTTGCTGTGTTGGCAACATCGGCAGTTTAGTAGCAGCCACCAACACTGTTGCTGTGTTGGCAACATCGGCAGTTTAGTAGCAGCCACCAACACTGTTGCTGTGTTGGCAACATCGGCAGTTTAGTAGCAGCCACCAACACTGTTTCTGTGTTGTCAACATCGGCAGTTTAGTAGCAGCCACCAACACTGTTGCTGTGTTGGCAACATCGGCAGTTTAGTAGCAGCCACCAACACTGTTGCTGTGTTGGCAACATCGGCAGTTTAGTAGCAGCCACCAACACTGTTGCTGTGTTGTCAACATCGGCAGTTTAGTAGCAGCCACCAACACTGTTTCTGTGTTGTCAACATCGGCAGTTTAGTAGCAGCCACCAACACTGTTGCTGTGTTGGCAACATCGGCAGTTTAGTAGCAGCCACCAACACTGTTGCTGTGTTGGCAACATCGGCAGTTTAGTAGCAGCCACCAACACTGTTTCTGTGTTGTCAACATCGGCAGTTTAGTAGCAGCCACCAACACTGTTGCTGTGTTGGCAACATCGGCAGTTTAGTAGCAGCCACCAACACTGTTTCTGTGTTGTCAACATCGGCAGTTTAGTAGCAGCCACCAACACTGTTGCTGTGTTGGCAACATCGGCAGTTTAGTAGCAGCCACCAACACTGTTGCTGTGTTGGCAACATCGGCAGTTTAGTAGCAGCCACCAACACTGTTGCTGTGTTGGCAACATCGGCAGTTTAGTAGCAGCCACCAACACTGTTGCTGTGTTGGCAACATCGGCAGTTTAGTAGCAGCCACCAACACTGTTTCTGTGTTGTCAACATCGGCAGTTTAGTAGCAGCCACCAACACTGTTGCTGTGTTGGCAACATCGGCAGTTTAGTAGCAGCCACCAACACTGTTGCTGTGTTGGCAACATCGGCAGTTTAGTAGCAGCCACCAACACTGTTGCTGTGTTGGCAACATCGGCAGTTTAGTAGCAGCCACCAACACTGTTTCTGTGTTGTCAACATCGGCAGTTTAGTAGCAGCCACCAACACTGTTGCTGTGTTGGCAACATCGGCAGTTTAGTAGCAGCCACCAACACTGTTGCTGTGTTGGCAACATCGGCAGTTTAGTAGCAGCCACCAACACTGTTTCTGTGTTGGCAACATCGGCAGTTTAGTAGCAGCCACCAACACTGTTGCTGTGTTGTCAACATCGGCAGTTTAGTAGCAGCCACCAACACTGTTTCTGTGTTGGCAACATCGGCAGTTTAGTAGCAGCCACCAACACTGTTTCTGTGTTGTCAACATCGGCAGTTTAGTAGCAGCCACCAACACTGTTGCTGTGTTGTCAACATCGGCAGTTTAGTAGCAGCCACCAACACTGTTTCTGTGTTGTCAACATCGGCAGTTTAGTAGCAGCCACCAACACTGTTGCTGTGTTGTCAACATCGGCAGTTTAGTAGCAGCCACCAACACTGTTTCTGTGTTGTCAACATCGGCAGTTTAGTAGCAGCCACCAACACTGTTGCTGTGTTGGCAACATCGGCAGTTTAGTAGCAGCCACCAACACTGTTGCTGTGTTGTCAACATCGGCAGTTTAGTAGCAGCCACCAACACTGTTGCTGTGTTGGCAACATCGGCAGTTTAGTAGCAGCCACCAACACTGTTGCTGTGTTGGCAACATCGGCAGTTTAGTAGCAGCCACCAACACTGTTGCTGTGTTGTCAACATCGGCAGTTTAGTAGCAGCCACCAACACTGTTGCTGTGTTGTCAACATCGGCAGTTTAGTAGCAGCCACCAACACTGTTGCTGTGTTGGCAACATCGGCAGTTTAGTAGCAGCCACCAACACTGTTGCTGTGTTGTCAACATCGGCAGTTTAGTAGCAGCCACCAACACTGTTTCTGTGTTGTCAACATCGGCAGTTTAGTAGCAGCCACCAACACTGTTTCTGTGTTGTCAACATCGGCAGTTTAGTAGCAGCCACCAACACTGTTGCTGTGTTGGCAACATCGGCAGTTTAGTAGCAGCCACCAACACTGTTTCTGTGTTGTCAACATCGGCAGTTTAGTAGCAGCCACCAACACTGTTGCTGTGTTGGCAACATCGGCAGTTTAGTAGCAGCCACCAACACTGTTTCTGTGTTGTCAACATCGGCAGTTTAGTAGCAGCCACCAACACTGTTGCTGTGTTGGCAACATCGGCAGTTTAGTAGCAGCCACCAACACTGTTGCTGTGTTGTCAACATCGGCAGTTTAGTAGCAGCCACCAACACTGTTGCTGTGTTGGCAACATCGGCAGTTTAGTAGCAGCCACCAACACTGTTGCTGTGTTGGCAACATCGGCAGTTTAGTAGCAGCCACCAACACTGTTTCTGTGTTGTCAACATCGGCAGTTTAGTAGCAGCCACCAACACTGTTTCTGTGTTGTCAACATCGGCAGTTTAGTAGCAGCCACCAACACTGTTGCTGTGTTGGCAACATCGGCAGTTTAGTAGCAGCCACCAACACTGTTGCTGTGTTGGCAACATCGGCAGTTTAGTAGCAGCCACCAACACTGTTGCTGTGTTGTCAACATCGGCAGTTTAGTAGCAGCCACCAACACTGTTGCTGTGTTGGCAACATCGGCAGTTTAGTAGCAGCCACCAACACTGTTTCTGTGTTGTCAACATCGGCAGTTTAGTAGCAGCCACCAACACTGTTTCTGTGTTGTCAACATCGGCAGTTTAGTAGCAGCCACCAACACTGTTTCTGTGTTGTCAACATCGGCAGTTTAGTAGCAGCCACCAACACTGTTGCTGTGTTGGCAACATCGGCAGTTTAGTAGCAGCCACCAACACTGTTTCTGTGTTGTCAACATCGGCAGTTTAGTAGCAGCCACCAACACTGTTTCTGTGTTGGCAACATCGGCAGTTTAGTAGCAGCCACCAACACTGTTTCTGTGTTGTCAACATCGGCAGTTTAGTAGCAGCCACCAACACTGTTTCTGTGTTGTCAACATCGGCAGTTTAGTAGCAGCCACCAACACTGTTGCTGTGTTGGCAACATCGGCAGTTTAGTAGCAGCCACCAACACTGTTTCTGTGGTTTCAACATCGGCAGTTTAGTAGCAGCCACCAACACTGTTTCTGTGTTGTCAACATCGGCAGTTTAGTAGCAGCCACCAACACTGTTGCTGTGTTGGCAACATCGGCAGTTTAGTAGCAGCCACCAACACTGTTGCTGTGTTGGCAACATCGGCAGTTTAGTAGCAGCCACCAACACTGTTGCTGTGTTGTCAACATCGGCAGTTTAGTAGCATCCACCAACACTGTTTCTGTGTTGTCAACATCGGCAGTTTAGTAGCAGCCACCAACACTGTTGCTGTGTTGTCAACATCGGCAGTTTAGTAGCAGCCACCAACACTGTTTCTGTGTTGTCAACATCGGCAGTTTAGTAGCAGCCACCAACACTGTTTCTGTGTTGTCAACATCGGCAGTTTAGTAGCAGCCACCAACACTGTTGCTGTGTGGGCAACATCGGCAGTTTAGTAGCAGCCACCAACACTGTTGCTGTGTTGGCAACATCGGCAGTTTAGTAGCAGCCACCAACACTGTTGCTGTGTTGGCAACATCGGCAGTTTAGTAGCAGCCACCAACACTGTTGCTGTGTTGTCAACATCGGCAGTTTAGTAGCAGCCACCAACACTGTTTCTGTGTTGTCAACATCGGCAGTTTAGTAGCAGCCACCAACACTGTTGCTGTGTTGGCAACATCGGCAGTTTAGTAACAGCCACCAACACTGTTGCTGTGTTGTCAACATCGGCAGTTTAGTAGCAGCCACCAACACTGTTTCTGTGTTGGCAACATCGGCATTTTAGTAGCAGCCACCAACACTGTTTCTGTGTTGTCAACATCGGCAGTTTAGTAGCAGCCACCAACACTGTTTCTGTGTTGTCAACATCGGCAGTTTAGTAGCAGCCACCAACACTGTTTCTGTGTTGGCAACATCGGCAGTTTAGTAGCAGCCACCAACACTGTTACTGTGTTGTCAACATCGGCAGTTTAGTAACAGCCACCAACACTGTTGCTGTGTTGTCAACATCGGCAGTTTAGTAGCAGCCACCAACACTGTTTCTGTGTTGGCAACATCGGCAGTTTAGTAGCAGCCACCAACACTGTTTCTGTGTTGTCAACATCGGCAGTTTAGTAGCAGCCACCAACACTGTTTCTGTGTTGTCAACATCGGCAGTTTAGTAGCAGCCACCAACACTGTTGCTGTGTTGGCAACATCGGCAGTTTAGTAACAGCCACCAACACTGTTGCTGTGTTGTCAACATCGGCAGTTTAGTAGCAGCCACCAACACTGTTTCTGTGTTGGCAACATCGGCAGTTTAGTAGCAGCCACCAACACTGTTTCTGTGTTGTCAACATCGGCAGTTTAGTAGCAGCCACCAACACTGTTTCTGTGTTGTCAACATCGGCAGTTTAGTAGCAGCCACCAACACTGTTTCTGTGTTGTCAACATCGGCAGTTTAGTAGCAGCCACCAACACTGTTACTGTGTTGTCAACATCGGCAGTTTAGTAGCAGCCACCAACACTGTTTCTGTGTTGTCAACATCGGCAGTTTAGTAGCAGCCACCAACACTGTTGCTGTGTTGGCAACATCGGCAGTTTAGTAGCAGCCACCAACACTGTTGCTGTGTTGGCAACATCGGCAGTTTAGTAGCAGCCACCAACACTGTTGCTGTGTTGGCAACATCGGCAGTTTAGTAGCAGCCACCAACACTGTTTCTGTGTTGTCAACATCGGCAGTTTAGTAGCAGCCACCAACACTGTTGCTGTGTTGTCAACATCGGCAGTTTAGTAGCAGCCACCAACACTGTTTCTGTGTTGTCAACATCGGCAGTTTACTAGCAGCCACCAACACTGTTGCTGTGTTGTCAACATCGGCAGTTTAGTAGCAGCCACCAACACTGTTGCTGTGTTGTCAACATCGGCAGTTTAGTAGCAGCCACCAACACTGTTGCTGTGTTGTCAACATCGGCAGTTTAGTAGCAGCCACCAACACTGTTGCTGTGTTGGCAACATCGGCAGTTTAGTAGCAGCCACCAACACTGTTGCTGTGTTGGCAACATCGGCAGTTTAGTAGCAGCCACCAACACTGTTGCTGTGTTGGCAACATCAGCAGTTTAGTAGCAGCCACCAACACTGTTTCTGTGTTGTCAACATCGGCAGTTTAGTAGCAGCCACCAACACTGTTGCTGTGTTGTCAACATCGGCAGTTTAGTAGCAGCCACCAACACTGTTTCTGTGTTGTCAACATCGGCAGTTTAGTAGCAGCCACCAACACTGTTGCTGTGTTGGCAACATCGGCAGTTTAGTAGCAGCCACCAACACTGTTGCTGTGTTGGCAACATCGGCAGATTAGTAGCAGCCACCAACACTGTTTCTGTGTTGTCAACATCGGCAGTTTAGTAGCAGCCACCAACACTGTTGCTGTGTTGTCAACATCGGCAGTTTAGTAGCAGCCACCAACACTGTTGCTGTGTTGTCAACATCGGCAGTTTAGTAGCAGCCACCAACACTGTTGCTGTGTTGTCAACATCAGCAGTTTAGTAGCAGCCACCAACACTGTTGCTGTGTTGTCAACATCGGCAGTTTAGTAGCAGCCACCAACACTGTTGCTGTGTTGGCAACATCGGCAGTTTAGTAGCAGCCACCAACACTGTTGGTGTGTTGTCAACATCGGCAGTTTAGTAGCAGCCACCAACACTGTTTCTGTGTTGTCAACATCGGCAGTTTAGTAGCAGCCACCAACACTGTTTCTGTGTTGTCAACATCGGCAGTTTAGTAGCAGCCACCAACACTGTTGCTGTGTTGGCAACATCGGCAGTTTAGTAGCAGCCACCAACACTGTTGCTGTGTTGTCAACATCGGCAGTTTAGTAGCAGCCACCAACACTGTTTCTGTGTTGTCAACATCGGCAGTTTAGTAGCAGCCACCAACACTGTTGCTGTGTTGGCAACATCGGCAGTTTAGTAGCAGCCACCAACACTGTTGCTGTGTTGTCAACATCGGCAGTTTAGTAGCAGCCACCAACACTGTTTCTGTGTTGTCAACATCGGCAGTTTAGTAGCAGCCACCAACACTGTTGCTGTGTTGGCAACATCGGCAGTTTAGTAGCAGCCACCAACACTGTTGCTGTGTTGGCAACATCGGCAGTTTAGTAGCAGCCACCAACACTGTTTCTGTGTTGTCAACATCGGCAGTTTAGTAGCAGCCACCAACACTGTTTCTGTGTTGTCAACATCGGCAGTTTAGTAGCAGCCACCAACACTGTTGCTGTGTTGGCAACATCGGCAGTTTAGTAGCAGCCACCAACACTGTTGCTGTGTTGGCAACATCGGCAGTTTAGTAGCAGCCACCAACACTGTTGCTGTGTTGTCAACATCGGCAGTTTAGTAGCAGCCACCAACACTGTTTCTGTGTTGTCAACATCGGCAGTTTAGTAGCAGCCACCAACACTGTTGCTGTGTTGTCAACATCGGCAGTTTAGTAGCAGCCACCAACACTGTTGCTGTGTTGGCAACATCGGCAGTTTAGTAGCAGCCACCAACACTGTTTCTGTGTTGGCAACATCGGCAGTTTAGTAGCAGCCACCAACACTGTTGCTGTGTTGTCAACATCGGCAGTTTAGTAGCAGCCACCAACACTGTTTCTGTGTTGTCAACATCGGCAGTTTAGTAGCAGCCACCAACACTGTTGCTGTGTTGGCAACATCGGCAGTTTAGTAGCAGCCACCAACACTGTTGCTGTGTTGTCAACATCGACAGTTTAGTAGCAGGCACCAACACTGTTTCTGTGTTGTCAACATCGGCAGTTTAGTAGCAGCCACCAACACTGTTTCTGTGTTGTCAACATCGGCAGTTTAGTAGCAGCCACCAACACTGTTGCTGTGTTGTCAACATCGGCAGTTTAGTAGCAGCCACCAACACTGTTTCTGTGTTGGCAACATCGGCAGTTTAGTAGCAGCCACCAACACTGTTGCTGTGTTGGCAACATCGGCAGTTTAGTAGCAGCCACCAACACTGTTTCTGTGTTGTCAACATCGGCAGTTTAGTAGCATCCACCAACACTGTTTCTGTGTTGTCAACATCGGCAGTTTAGTAGCAGCCACCAACACTGTTGCTGTGTTGGCAACATCGGCAGTTTAGAAGCAGCCACCAACACTGTTGCTGTGTTGGCAACATCGGCAGTTTAGTAGCAGCCACCAACACTGTTGCTGTGTTGTCAACATCGGCAGTTTAGTAGCAGCCACCAACACTGTTTCTGTGTTGTCAACATCGGCAGTTTAGTAGCAGCCACCAACACTGTTGCTGTGTTGTCAACATCGGCAGTTTAGTAGCAGCCACCAACACTGTTGCTGTGTTGGCAACATCGGCAGTTTAGTAGCAGCCACCAACACTGTTGCTGTGTTGGCAACATCGGCAGTTTAGTAGCAGCCACCAACACTGTTTCTGTGTTGGCAACATCGGCAGTTTAGTAGCAGCCACCAACACTGTTGCTGTGTTGGCAACATCTGCAGTTTAGTAGCAGCCACCAACACTGTTGCTGTGTTGGCAACATCGGCAGTTTAGTAGCAGCCACCAACACTGTTGCTGTGTTGTCAACATCGGCAGTTTAGTAGCAGCCACCAACACTGTTTCTGTGTTGTCAACATCGGCAGTTTAGTAGCAGCCACCAACACTGTTTCTGTGTTGGCAACATCGGCAGTTTAGTAGCAGCCACCAACACTGTTGCTGTGTTGTCAACATCGGCAGTTTAGTAGCAGCCACCAACACTGTTGCTGTGTTGGCAACATCGGCAGTTTAGTAGCAGCCACCAACACTGTAGCTGTGTTGGCAACATCGGCAGTTTAGTAGCAGCCACCAACACTGTTGCTGTGTTGTCAACATCGGCAGTTTAGTAGCAGCCACCAACACTGTTGCTGTGTTGTCAACATCGGCAGTATAGTAGCAGCCACCAACACTGTTGCTGTGTTGTCAACATCGGCAGTTTAGTAGCAGCCACCAACACTGTTGCTGTGTTGGCAACATCGGCAGTTTAGTAGCAGCCACCAACACTGTTTCTGTGTTGTCAACATCGGCAGTTTAGTAGCAGCCACCACCACTGTTGCTGTGTTGGCAACATCGGCAGTTTAGTAGCAGCCACCAACACTGTTGCTGTGTTGGCAACATCGGCAGTTTAGTAGCAGCCACCAACACTGTTGCTGTGTTGTCAACATCGGCAGTTTAGTAGCAGCCACCAACACTGTTGCTGTGTTGGCAACATCGGCAGTTTAGTAGCAGCCACCAACACTGTTTCTGTGTTGTCAACATCGGCAGTTTAGTAGCAGCCACCAACACTGTTGCTGTGTTGGCAACATCGGCAGTTTAGTAGCAGCCACCAACACTGTTTCTGTGTTGTCAACATCGGCAGTTTAGTAGCAGCCACCAACACTGTTTCTGTGTTGGCAACATCGGCAGTTTAGTAGCAGCCACCAACACTTTTGCTGTGTTGTCAACATCGGCAGTTTAGTAGCAGCCACCAACACTGTTTCTGTGTTGTCAACATCGGCAGTTTAGTAGCAGCCACAAACACTGTTGCTGTGTTGGCAACATCGGCAGTTTAGTAGCAGCCACCAACACTGTTTCTGTGTTGTCAACATCGGCAGTTTAGTAGCAGCCACCAACACTGTTGCTGTGTTGTCAACATCGGCAGTTTAGTAGCAGCCACCAACACTGTTGCTGTGTTGGCAACATCGGCAGTTTAGTAGCAGCCACCAACACTGTTTCTGTGTTGGCAACATCGGCAGTTTAGTAGCAGCCACCAACACTGTTTCTGTGTTGGCAACATCGGCAGTTTAGTAGCAGCCACCAACACTGTTTCTGTGTTGTCAACATCGGCAGTTTAGTAGCAGCCACCAACACTGTTGCTGTGTTGTCAACATCGGCAGTTTAGTAGCAGCCACCAACACTGTTGCTGTGTTGGCAACATCGGCAGTTTAGTAGCAGCCACCAACACTGTTGCTGTGTTGTCAACATCGGCAGTTTAGTAGCAGCCACCAACACTGTTTCTGTGTTGGCAACATCGGCAGTTTAGTAGCAGCCACCAACACTGTTTCTGTGTTGTCAACATCGGCAGTTTAGTAGCAGCCACCAACACTGTTGCTGTGTTGTCAACATCGGCAGTTTAGTAGCAGCCACCAACACTGTTGCTGTGTTGTCAACATCGGCAGTTTAGTAGCAGCCACCAACACTGTTGCTGTGTTGGCAACATCGGCAGTTTAGTAGCAGCCACCAACACTGTTGCTGTGTTGTCAACATCGGCAGTTTAGTAGCAGCCACCAACACTGTTTCTGTGTTGTCAACATCGGCAGTTTAGTAGCAGCCACCAACACTGTTTCTGTGTTGTCAACATCGGCAGTTTAGTAGCAGCCACCAACACTGTTGCTGTGTTGGCAACATCGGCAGTTTAGTAGCAGCCACCAACACTGTTTCTGTGTTGTCAACATCGGCAGTTTAGTAGCAGCCACCAACACTGTTTCTGTGTTGGCAACATCGGCAGTTTAGTAGCAGCCACCAACACTGTTGCTGTGTTGTCAACATCGGCAGTTTAGTAGCAGCCGCCAACACTGTTGCTGTGTTGGCAACATCGGCAGTTTAGTAGCAGCCACCAACACTGTTGCTGTGTTGGCAACATCGGCAGTTTAGTAGCAGCCACCAACACTGTTGCTGTGTTGGCAACATCGGCAGTTTAGTAGCAGCCACCAACACTGTTGCTGTGTTGTCAACATCGGCAGTTTAGTAGCAGCCACCAACACTGTTGCTGTGTTGTCAACATCGGCAGTTTAGTAGCAGCCACCAACACTGTTTCTGTGTTGGCAACATCGGCAGTTTAGTAGCAGCCACCAACACTGTTGCTGTGTTGTCAACATCGGCAGTTTAGTAGCAGCCACCAACACTGTTGCTGTGTTGTCAACATCGGCAGTTTAGTAGCAGCCACCAACACTGTTTCTGTGTTGTCAACATCGGCAGTTTAGTAGCAGCCACCAACACTGTTGCTGTGTTGGCAACATCGGCAGTTTAGTAGCAGCCACCAACACTGTTACTGTGTTGGCAACATCGGCAGTTTAGTAGCAGCCACCAACACTGTTGCTGTGTTGTCAACATAGGCAGTTTAGTAGCAGCCACCAACACTGTTTCTGTGTTGTCAACATCGGCAGTTTAGTAGCAGCCACCAACACTGTTGCTGTGTTGGCAACATCGGCAGTTTAGTAGCAGCCACCAACACTGTTGCTGTGTTGGCAACATCGGCAGTTTAGTAGCAGCCACCAACACTGTTTCTGTGTTGTCAACATCGGCAGTTTAGTAGCAGCCACCAACACTGTTGCTGTGTTGGCAACATCGGCAGTTTAGTAGCAGCCACCAACACTGTTGCTGTGTTGTCAACATCGGCAGTTTAGTAGCAGCCACCAACACTGTTTCTGTGTTGTCAACATCGGCAGTTTAGTAGCAGCCACCAACACTGTTGCTGTGTTGTCAACATCGGCAGTTTAGTAGCAGCCACCAACACTGTTGCTGTGTTGGCAACATCGGCAGTTTAGTAGCAGCCACCAACACTGTTGCTGTGTTGGCAACATCGGCAGTTTAGTAGCAGCCACCAACACTGTTGCTGTGTTGTCAACATCGGCAGTTTAGTAGCAGCCACCAACACTGTTGCTGTGTTGTCAACATCGGCAGTTTAGTAGCAGCCACCAACACTGTTGCTGTGTTGTCAACATCGGCAGTTTAGTAGCAGCCACCAACACTGTTGCTGTGTTGGCAACATCGGCAGTTTAGTAGCAGCCACCAACATTGTTGCTGTGTTGGCAACATCGGCAGTTTAGTAGCAGCCACCAACACTGTTGCTGTGTTGGCAACATCGGCAGTTTAGTAGCAGCCACCAACACTGTTGCTGTGTTGTCAACATCGGCAGTTTAGTAGCAGCCACCAACACTGTTGCTGTGTTGGCAATATCGGCAGTTTAGTAGCAGCCACCAACACTGTTGCTGTGTTGGCAACATCGGCAGTTTAGTAGCAGCCACCAACACTGTTGCTGTGTTGGCAACATCGGCAGTTTAGTAGCAGCCACCAACACTGTTGCTGTGTTGTCAACATCGGCAGTTTAGTAGCAGCCGCCAACACTGTTGCTGTGTTGGCAACATCGGCAGTTTAGTAGCAGCCACCAACACTGTTGCTGTGTTGTCAACATCGGCAGTTTAGTAGCAGCCACCAACACTGTTTCTGTGTTGTCAACATCGGCAGTTTAGTAGCAGCCACCAACACTGTTGCTGTGTTGGCAACATCGGCAGTTTAGTAGCAGCCACCAACACTGTTTCTGTGTTGTCAACATCGGCAGTTTAGTAGCAGCCACCGACACTGTTTCTGTGTTGTCAACATCGGCAGTTTAGTAGCAGCCACCAACACTGTTTCTGTGTTGGCAACATCGGAGGTTTAGTAGCAGCCACCAACACTGTTTCTGTGTTGTCAACATCGGCAGTTTAGTAGCAGCCACCAACACTGTTGCTGAGTTGGCAACATCGGCAGTTTAGTAGCAGCCACCAACACTGTTTCTGTGTTGTCAACATCGGCAGTTTAGTAGCAGCCACCAACACTGTTGCTGTGTTGGCAACATCGGCAGTTTAGTAGCAGCCACCAACACTGTTGCTGTGTTGGCAACATCGGCAGTTTAGTAGCAGCCACCAACACTGTTTCTGTGTTGTCAACATCGGCAGTTTAGTAGCAGCCACCAACACTGTTTCTGTGTTGTCAACATCGGCAGTTTAGTAGCAGCCACCAACACTGTTTCTGTGTTGTCAACATCGGCAGTTTAGTAGCAGCCACCAACACTGTTGCTGTGTTGGCAACATCGGCAGTTTAGTAGCAGCCACCAACACTGTTTCTGTGTTGTCAACATCGGCAGTTTAGTAGCAGCCACCAACACTGTTTCTGTGTTGTCAACATCGGCAGTTTAGTAGCAGCCACCAACACTGTTGCTGTGTTGTCAACATCGGCAGTTTAGTAGCAGCCACCAACACTGTTGCTGTGTTGGCAACATCGGCAGTTTAGTAGCAGCCACCAACACTGTTTCTGTGTTGTCAACATCGGCAGTTTAGTAGCAGCCACCAACACTGTTTCTGTGTTGTCAACATCGGCAGTTTAGTAGCAGCCACCAACACTGTTGCTGTGTTGGCAACATCGGCAGTTTAGTAGCAGCCACCAACACTGTTTCTGTGTTGTCAACATCGGCAGTTTAGTAGCAGCCACCAACACTGTTGCTGTGTTGGCAACATCGGCAGTTTAGTAGCAGCCACCAACACTGTTGCTGTGTTGGCAACATCGGCAGTTTAGTAGCAGCCACCAACACTGTTGCTGTGTTGGCAACATCGGCAGTTTAGTAGCAGCCACCAACACTGTTTCTGTGTTGTCAACATCGGCAGTTTAGTAGCAGCCACCAACAATGTTTCTGTGTTGTCAACATCGGCAGTTTAGTAGCAGCCACCAACACTGTTGCTGTGTTGGCAACATCGGCAGTTTAGTAGCAGCCACCAACACTGTTTCTGTGTTGTCAACATCGGCAGTTTAGTAGCAGCCACCAACAATGTTTCTGTGTTGTCAACATCGGCAGTTTAGTAGCAGCCACCAACACTGTTGCTGTGTTGGCAACATCGGCAGTTTAGTAGCAGCCACCAACACTGTTTCTGTGTTGTCAACATCGGCAGTTTAGTAGCAGCCACCAACACTGTTTCTGTGTTGTCAACATCGGCAGTTTAGTAGCAGCCACCAACACTGTTGCTGTGTTGGCAACATCGGCAGTTTAGTAGCAGCCACCAACACTGTTTCTGTGTTGTCAACATCGGCAGTTTAGTAGCAGCCACCAACACTGTTGCTGTGTTGGCAACATCGGCAGTTTAGTAGCAGCCACCAACACTGTTGCTGTGTTGGCAACATCGGCAGTTTAGTAGCAGCCACCAACACTGTTGCTGTGTTGGCAACATCGGCAGTTTAGTAGCAGCCACCAACACTGTTGCTGTGTTGGCAACATCGGCAGTTTAGTAGCAGCCACCAACACTGTTTCTGTGTTGTCAACATCGGCAGTTTAGTAGCAGCCACCAACACTGTTGCTGTGTCGGCAACATCGGCAGTTTAGTAGCAGCCACCAACACTGTTTCTGTGTCGTCAACATCGGCAGTTTAGTAGCAGCCACCAACACTGTTGCTGTGTCGTCAACATCAGCAGTTTAGTAGCAGCCACCAACACTGTTTCTGTGTTGGCAACATCGGCAGTTTAGTAGCAGCCACCAACACTGTTTCTGTGTTGTCAACATCGGCAGTTTAGTAGCAGCCACCAACACTGTTGCTGTGTTGGCAACATCGGCAGTTTAGTAGCAGCCACCAACACTGTTTCTGTGTTGTCAACATCGGCAGTTTAGTAGCAGCCACCAACACTGTTTCTGTGTTGTCAACATCGGCAGTTTAGTAGCAGCCACCAACACTGTTTCTGTGTTGGCAACATCGGCAGTTTAGTAGCAGCCACCAACACTGTTTCTGTGTTTTCAACATCGGCAGTTTAGTAGCAGCCACCAACACTGTTTCTGTGTTGTCAACATCGGCAGTTTAGTAGCAGCCACCAACACTGTTGCTGTGTTGGCAACATCGGCAGTTTAGTAGCAGCCACCAACACTGTTGCTGTGTTGGCAACAACGGCAGTTTAGTAGCAGCCACCAACACTGTTGCTGTGTTGTCAACATCGGCAGTTTAGTAGCATCCACCAACACTGTTTCTGTGTTGTCAACATCGGCAGTTTAGTAGCAGCCACCAACACTGTTGCTGTGTTGTCAACATCGGCAGTTTAGTAGCAGCCACCAACACTGTTTCTGTGTTGTCAACATCGGCAGTTTAGTAGCAGCCACCAACACTGTTGCTGTGTTGGCAACATCGGCAGTTTAGTAGCAGCCACCAACACTGTTTCTGTGTTGTCAACATCGGCAGTTTAGTAGCAGCCACCAACACTGTTGCTGTGTTGGCAACATCGGCAGTTTAGTAGCAGCCACCAACACTGTTTCTGTGTTGTCAACATCGGCAGTTTAGTAGCAGCCACCAACACTGTTTCTGTGTTGGCAACATCGGCAGTTTAGTAACAGCCAC
Source organism: Locusta migratoria (assembly GCA_026315105.1). Classification (NCBI taxonomy): domain Eukaryota; kingdom Metazoa; phylum Arthropoda; class Insecta; order Orthoptera; family Acrididae; genus Locusta; species Locusta migratoria. The sequence goes on along the minus strand of CM048755.1, from coordinate 353,699,329 downwards.
CAACACTGTTGCTGTGTTGTCAACATCGGCAGTTTAGTAGCAGCCACCAACACTGTTTCTGTGTTGTCAACATCGGCAGTTTAGTAGCAGCCACCAACACTGTTTCTGTGTTGTCAACATCGGCAGTTTAGTAGCAGCCACCAACACTGTTTCTGTGTTGGCAACATCGGCAGTTTAGTAGCAGCCACCAACACTGTTGCTGTGTTGTCAACATCGGCAGTTTAGTAGCAGCCACCAACACTGTTTCTGTGTTGTCAACATCGGCAGTTTAGTAGCAGCCACCAACACTGTTGCTGTGTTGGCAACATCGGCAGTTTAGTAGCAGCCACCAACACTGTTGCTGTGTTGGCAACATCGGCAGTTTAGTAGCAGCCACCAACACTGTTGCTGTGTTGGCAACATCGGCAGTTTAGTAGCAGCCACCAACACTGTTTCTGTGTTGTCAACATCGGCAGTTTAGTAGCAGCCACCAACACTGTTGCTGTGTTGTCAACATCGGCAGTTTAGTAGCAGCCACCAACACTGTTTCTGTGTTGTCAACATCGGCAGTTTAGTAGCAGCCACCAACACTGTTGCTGTGTTGTCAACATCGGCAGTTTAGTAGCAGCCACCAACACTGTTGCTGTGTTGTCAACATCGGCAGTTTAGTAGCAGCCACCAACACTGTTGCTGTGTTGGCAACATCGGCAGTTTAGTAGCAGCCACCAACACTGTTTCTGTGTTGGCAACATCGGCAGTTTAGTAGCAGCCACCAACACTGTTGCTGTGTTGGCAACATCGGCAGTTTAGTAGCAGCCACCAACACTGTTTCTGTGTTGTCAACATCGGCAGTTTAGTAGCAGCCACCAACACTGTTGCTGTGTTGTCAACATCGGCAGTTTAGTAGCAGCCACCAACACTGTTTCTGTGTTGTCAACATCGGCAGTTTAGTAGCAGCCACCAACACTGTTGCTGTGTTGGCAACATCGGCAGTTTAGTAGCAGCCACCAACACTGTTTCTGTGTTGTCAACATCGGCAGTTTAGTAGCAGCCACCAACAATGTTGCTGTGTTGGCAACATCGGCAGTTTAGTAGCAGCCACCAACACTGTTGCTGTGTTGGCAACATCGGCAGTTTAGTAGCAGCCACCAACAATGTTTCTGTGTTGTCAACATCGGCAGTTTAGTAGCAGCCACCAACACTGTTGCTGTGTTGGCAACATCGGCAGTTTAGTAGCAGCCACCAACACTGTTGCTGTGTTGGCAACATCGGCAGTTTAGTAGCAGCCACCAACACTGTTGCTGTGTTGTCAACATCGGCAGTTTAGTAGCAGCCACCAACACTGTTTCTGTGTTGTCAACATCGGCAGTTTAGTAGCAGCCACCAACACTGTTGCTGTGTTGGCAACATCGGCAGTTTAGTAGCAGCCACCAACACTGTTGCTGTGTTGTCAACATCGGCAGTTTAGTAGCAGCCACCAACACTGTTGCTGTGTTGTCAACATCGGCAGTTTAGTAGCAGCCACCAACACTGTTGCTGTGTTGGCAACATCGGCAGTTTAGTAGCAGCCACCAACACTGTTGCTGTGTTGTCAACATCGGCAGTTTAGTAGCAGCCACCAACACTGTTTCTGTGTTGTCAACATCGGCAGTTTAGTAGCAGCCACCAACACTGTTGCTGTGTTGGCAACATCGGCAGTTTAGTAGCAGCCACCAACACTGTTGCTGTGTTGTCAACATCGGCAGTTTAGTAGCAGCCACCAACACTGTTTCTGTGTTGTCAACATCGGCAGTTTAGTAGCAGCCACCAACACTGTTGCTGTGTTGGCAACATCGGCAGTTTAGTAGCAGCCACCAACACTGTTTCTGTGTTGTCAACATCGGCAGTTTAGTAGCAGCCACCAACACTGTTTCTGTGTTGTCAACATCGGCAGTTTAGTAGCAGCCACCAACACTGTTGCTGTGTTGGCAACATCGGCAGTTTAGTAGCAGCCACCAACACTGTTGCTGTGTTGGCAACATCGGCAGTTTAGTAGCAGCCACCAACACTGTTGCTGTGTTGGCAACATCGGCAGTTTAGTAGCAGCCACCAACACTGTTGCTGTGTTGGAAACATCGGCAGTTTAGTAGCAGCCACCAACACTGTTGCTGTGTTGGCAACATCGGCAGTTTAGTAGCAGCCACCAACACTGTTGCTGTGTTGTCAACATCGGCAGTTTAGTAGCAGCCACCAACACTGTTTCTGTGTTGTCAACATCGGCAGTTTAGTAGCAGCCACCAACACTGTTTCTGTGTTGTCAACATCGGCAGTTTAGTAGCAGCCACCAACACTGTTGCTGTGTTGGCAACATCGGCAGTTTAGTAGCAGCCACCAACACTGTTGCTGTGTTGGCAACATCGGCAGTTTAGTAGCAGCCACCAACACTGTTTCTGTGTTGTCAACATCGGCAGTTTAGTAGCAGCCACCATCACTGTTTCTGTGTTGTCAACATCGGCAGTTTAGTAGCAGCCACCAACACTGTTGCTGTGTTGGCAACATCGGCAGTTTAGTAGCAGCCACCAACACTGTTGCTGTGTTGGCAACATCGGCAGTTTAGTAGCAGCCACCAACACTGTTGCTGTGTTGTCAACATCGGCAGTTTAGTAGCAGCCACCAACACTGTTTCTGTGTTGTCAACATCGGCAGTTTAGTAGCAGCCACCAACACTGTTGCTGTGTTGTCAACATCGGCAGTTTAGTAGCAGCCACCAACACTGTTGCTGTGTTGTCAACATCGGCAGTTTAGTAGCAGCCACCAACACTGTTGCTGTGTTGTCAACATCGGCAGTTTAGTAGCAGCCACCAACACTGTTGCTGTGTTGGCAACATCGGCAGTTTAGTAGCAGCCACCAACACTGTTGCTGTGTTGTCAACATCGGCAGTTTAGTAGCAGCCACCAACACTGTTTCTGTGTTGTCAACATCGGCAGTTTAGTAGCAGCCACCAACACTGTTTCTGTGTTGTCAACATCGGCAGTTTAGTAGCAGCCACCAACACTGTTGCTGTGTTGGCAACATCGGCAGTTTAGTAGCAGCCACCAACACTGTTGCTGTGTTGTCAACATCGGCAGTTTAGTAGCAGCCACCAACACTGTTTCTGTGTTGTCAACATCGGCAGTTTAGTAGCAGCCACCAACACTGTTGCTCTGTTGGCAACATCGGCAGTTTAGTAGCAGCCACCAACACTGTTTCTGTGTTGTCAACATCGGCAGTTTAGTAGCAGCCACCAACACTGTTTCTGTGTTGTCAATATCGGCAGTTTAGTAGCAGCCACCAACACTGTTGCTGTGTTGGAAACATCGGCAGTTTAGTAGCAGCCACCAACACTGTTGCTGTGTTGGCAACATCGGCAGTTTAGTAGCAGCCACCAACACTGTTGCTGTGTTGTCAACATCGGCAGTTTAGTAGCAGCCACCAACACTGTTTCTGTGTTGTCAACATCGGCAGTTTAGTAGCAGCCACCAACACTGTTGCTGTGTTGTCAACATCGGCAGTTTAGTAGCAGCCACCAACACTGTTGCTGTGTTGGCAACATCGGCAGTTTAGTAGCAGCCACCAACACTGTTTCTGTGTTGGCAACATCGGCAGTTTAGTAGCAGCCACCAACACTGTTGCTGTGTTGTCAACATCGGCAGTTTAGTAGAAGCCACCAACACTGTTGCTGTGTTGGCAACATCGGCAGTTTAGTAGCAGCCACCAACACTGTTGCTGTGTTGTCAACATCGGCAGTTTAGTAGCAGCCACCAACACTGTTTCTGTGTTGTCAACATCGGCAGTTTAGTAGCAGCCACCAACACTGTTGCTCTGTTGGCAACATCGGCAGTTTAGTAGCAGCCACCAACACTGTTTCTGTGTTGTCAACATCGGCAGTTTAGTAGCAGCCACCAACACTGTTTCTGTGTTGTCAACATCGGCAGTTTAGTAGCAGCCACCAACACTGTTGCTGTGTTGGAAACATCGGCAGTTTAGTAGCAGCCACCAACACTGTTGCTGTGTTGGCAACATCGGCAGTTTAGTAGCAGCCACCAACACTGTTGCTGTGTTGGCAACATCGGCAGTTTAGTAGCAGCCACCAACACTGTTGCTGTGTTGTCAACATCGGCAGTTTAGTAGCAGCCACCAACACTGTTGCTGTGTTGGCAACATCGGCAGTTTAGTAGCAGCCACCAACACTGTTGCTGTGTTGTCAACATCGGCAGTTTAGTAGCAGCCACCAACACTGTTTCTGTGTTGTCAACATCGGCAGTTTAGTAGCAGCCACCAACACTGTTTCTGTGTTGTCAACATCGGCAGTTTAGTAGCAGCCACCAACACTGTTGCTGTGTTGGCAACATCGGCAGTTTAGTAGCAGCCACCAACACTGTTTCTGTGTTGGCAACATCGGCAGTTTAGTAGCAGCCACCAACACTGTTGCTGTGTTGTCAACATCGGCAGTTTAGTAGCAGCCACCAACACTGTTTCTGTGTTGTCAACATCGGCAGTTTAGTAGCAGCCACCAACACTGTTGCTGTGTTGGCAACATCGGCAGTTTAGTAGCAGCCACCAACACTGTTGCTGTGTTGTCAACATCGGCAGTTTAGTAGCAGCCACCAACACTGTTTCTGTGTTGTCAACATCGGCAGTTTAGTAGCAGCCACCAACACTGTTGCTGTGTTGTCAACATCGGCAGTTTAGTAGCAGCCACCAACACTGTTGCTGTGTTGGCAACATCGGCAGTTTAGTAGCAGCCACCAACACTGTTGCTGTGTTGGCAACATCGGCAGTTTAGTAGCAGCCACCAACACTGTTTCTGTGTTGTCAACATCGGCAGTTTAGTAGCAGCCACCAACACTGTTTCTGTGTTGTCAACATCGGCAGTTTAGTAGCAGCCACCAACACTGTTGCTGTGTTGGCAACATCGGCAGTTTAGTAGCAGCCACCAACACTGTTGCTGTGTTGGCAACATCGGCAGTTTAGTAGCAGCCACCAACACTGTTTCTGTGTTGGCAACATCGGCAGTTTAGTAGCAGCCACCAACACTGTTTCTGTGTTGGCAACATCGGCAGTTTAGTAGCAGCCACCAACACTGTTTCTGTGTTGTCAACATCGGCAGTTTAGTAGCAGCCACCAACACTGTTTCTGTGTTGTCAACATCGGCAGTTTAGTAGCAGCCACCAACACTGTTGCTGTGTTGGCAACATCGGCAGTTTAGTAGCAGCCACCAACACTGTTGCTGTGTTGGCAACATCGGCAGTTTAGTAGCAGCCACCAACACTGTTTCTGTGTTGGCAACATCGGCAGTTTAGTAGCAGCCACCAACACTGTTTCTGTGTTGGCAACATCGGCAGTTTAGTAGCAGCCACCAACACTGTTTCTGTGTTGTCAACATCGGCAGTTTAGTAGCAGCCACCAACACTGTTTCTGTGTTGTCAACATCGGCAGTTTAGTAGCAGCCACCAACACTGTTGCTGTGTTGGCAACATCGGCAGTTTAGTAGCAGCCACCAACACTGTTGCTGTGTTGGCAACATCGGCAGTTTAGTAGCAGCCACCAACACTGTTGCTGTGTTGGCAACATCTGCAGTTTAGTAGCAGCCACCAACACTGTTGCTGTGTTGGCAACATCGGCAGTTTAGTAGCAGCCACCAACACTGTTGCTGTGTTGGCAACATCGGCAGTTTAGTAGCAGCCACCAACACTGTTGCTGTGTTGTCAACATCGGCAGTTTAGTAGCAGCCACCAACACTGTTTCTGTGTTGGCAACATCGGCAGTTTAGTAGCAGCCACCAACACTGTTGCTGTGTTGGCAACATCGGCAGTTTAGTAGCAGCTACCAACACTGTTGCTGTGTTGTCAACATCGGCAGTTTAGTAGCAGCCACCAACACTGTTTCTGTGTTGTCAACATCGGCAGTTTAGTAGCAGCCACCAACACTGTAGCTGTGTTGGCAACATCGGCAGTTTAGTAGCAGCCACCAACACTGTTGCTGTGTTGTCAACATCGGCAGTTTAGTAGCAGCCACCAACACTGTTGCTGTGTTGTCAACATCGGCAGTTTAGTAGCAGCCACCAACACTGTTGCTGTGTTGTCAACATCGGCAGTTTAGTAGCAGCCACCAACACTGTTGCTGTGTTGGCAACATCGGCAGTTTAGTAGCAGCCACCAACACTGTTTCTGTGTTGTCAACATCGGCAGTTTAGTAGCAGCCACCACCACTGTTGCTGTGTTGGCAACATCGGCAGTTTAGTAGCAGCCACCAACACTGTTGCTGTGTTGTCAACATCGGCAGTTTAGTAGCAGCCACCAACACTGTTGCTGTGTTGTCAACATCGGCAGTTTAGTAGCACCCACCAACACTGTTGCTGTGTTGGCAACATCGGCAGTTTAGTAGCAGCCACCAACACTGTTGCTGTGTTGTCAACATCGGCAGTTTAGTAGCAGCCACCAACACTGTTGCTGTGTTGGCAACATCGGCAGTTTAGTAGCAGCCACCAACACTGTTTCTGTGTTGGCAACATCGGCAGTTTAGTAGCAGCCACCAACACTGTTGCTGTGTTGGCAACATCGGCAGTTTAGTAGCAGCCACCAACACTGTTGCTGTGTTGGCAACATCGGCAGATTAGTAGCAGCCACCAACACTGTTTCTGTGTTGGCAACATCGGCAGTTTAGTAGCAGCCACCAACACTGTTTCTGTGTTGTCAACATCGGCAGTTTAGTAGCAGCCACCAACACTGTTGCTGTGTTGGCAACATCGGCAGTTTAGTAGCAGCCACCAACACTGTTGCTGTGTTGGCAACATCGGCAGTTTAGTAGCAGCCACCAACACTGTTGCTGTGTTGTCAACATCGGCAGTTTAGTAGCAGCCACCAACATTGTTGCTGTGTTGGCAACATCGGCAGTTTAGTAGCAGCCACCAACACTGTTGCTGTGTTGGCAACATCGGCAGTTTAGTAGCAGCCACCAACACTGTTGCTGTGTTGTCAACATCGGCAGTTTAGTAGCAGCCACCAACACTGTTGCTGTGTTGGCAACATCGGCAGTTTAGTAGCAGCCACCAACACTGTTGCTGTGTTGTCAACATCGGCAGTTTAGTAGCAGCCACCAACACTGTTGCTGTGTTGGCAACATCGGCAGTTTAGTAGCAGCCACCAACACTGTTGCTGTGTTGTCAACATCGGCAGTTTAGTAGCAGCCACCAACACTGTTGCTGTGTTGGCAACATCGGCAGTTTAGTAGCAGCCACCAACACTGTTGCTGTGTTGTCAACATCGGCAGTTTAGTAGCAGCCACCAACACTGTTGCTGTGTTGGCAACATCGGCAGTTTAGTAGCAGCCACCAACACTGTTGCTGTGTTGTCAACATCGGCAGTTTAGTAGCAGCCACCAACACTGTTGCTGTGTTGGCAACATCGGCAGTTTAGTAGCAGCCACCAACACTGTTGCTGTGTTGTCAACATCGGCAGTTTAGTAGCAGCCACCAACACTGTTGCTGTGTTGGCAACATCGGCAGTTTAGTAGCAGCCACCAACACTGTTGCTGTGTTGGCAACATCGGCAGTTTAGTAGCAGCCACCAACACTGTTGCTGTGTTGTCAACATCGGCAGTTTAGTAGCAGCCACCAACACTGTTGCTGTGTTGTCAACATCGGCAGTTTAGTAGCAGCCACCAACACTGTTGCTGTGTTGTCAACATCGGCAGTTTAGTAGCAGCCACCAACACTGTTGCTGTGTTGTCAACATCGGCAGTTTAGTAGCAGCCACCAACACTGTTGCTGTGTTGGCAACATCGGCAGTTTAGTAGCAGCCACCAACACTGTTGCTGTGTTGTCAACATCGGCAGTTTAGTAGCAGCCACCAACACTGTTGCTGTGTTGGCAACATCGGCAGTTTAGTAGCAGCCACCAACACTGTTGCTGTGTTGTCAACATCGGCAGTTTAGTAGCAGCCACCAACACTGTTGCTGTGTTGGCAACATCGGCAGTTTAGTAGCAGCCACCAACACTGTTGCTGTGTTGTCAACATCGGCAGTTTAGTAGCAGCCACCAACACTGTTTCTGTGTTGGCAACATCGGCAGTTTAGTAGCAGCCACCAACACTGTTGCTGTGTTGTCAACATCGGCAGTTTAGTAGCAGCCACCAACACTGTTTCTGTGTTGTCAACATCGGCAGTTTAGTAGCAGCCACCAACACTGTTTCTGTGTTGGCAACATCGGCAGTTTAGTAGCAGCCACCAACACTGTTTCTGTGTTGTCAACATCGGCAGTTTAGTAGCAGCCACCAACACTGTTGCGAACAATGCTTCGAACTCAGTGTAAACGGCCTAAACACACTAAACGACGCCAGCTCATGCGCAAAAACCAGCATAAATACAATGTCTGCACCTGAGCTGTATAGTAGTTGTCGACGTAGATGGTCGGACATCTCTGGGTCGAAATATTGTGTCAGAATGTCGTGGGATCCCGGCTGCACACCCGAAAATTTTTGGAAGAAGAAATATGCCAGGGAAACTTTACAAGTCATACTAGTTATTGCCATTAGGTAAATATTTAATCCAAAGAAGTTTAATTTCATAGAGTGGCTAACACTCAAAATACAGCGCTACTTGCTACAACTGACGTAAGCTCGGCCGCCATTTTAACAGTGGTCACATCACTGAGCGTAATCTGTCTATGATTTGTCAGTGTGGAAATTGACGTGCTTTATCTGCTGAAACACTTCCATTTTTCTCTGTAGTTTGTTTGCCAAAACATAAATTACTAATGCCTAGATGTGTCCAGCTTTCAATTGGAGGAACTGAAGTGCCACGGCGGAATAGCCGTGCGCACTGAAGCGCCGTGCTGCGTTGCGCGCGGCCGTTCGCCTTGGAGGTTCGAGTCCTCCTTCGAGCGTGGGTGTTTGTGTTGTCCTTTGGTTAGTTTAACTTAGTTTAAGTAGTTTGTAAGCTAGGGACTAATAAGCAAGCAGTTAAGTCCCATAGATTTACAAACGTTTGAACAGTTTTGAACTGAGATGACAAAACACTAAATATTACTTGCTAGAAAGCAGATGTGGAGAAGACTCTTAAGGACTCTAAGGCAGCCTTGCAATTTTAATTACTCTTCAAACAAGTCCAGGACAGCAATTTACTTTACAATAAGTACAGGTTTTCCTTGAAAGTTAAGAAGCTAACAAAGGGATGGGTAGCAAATATGAAAGAGGAAAAATGATTTACGTCTACAAGCAATTGCATCTAATCAACTCTCTTTAAAGACATGTATGTGCAACGCAAACGATGAGGAATGCCTTTCAGCCAAAACAATCCCAGTTGTCTTTAAGTTTCTACAACATTTACATAACATTAGTAAAATCATGCAACCAGCGACCAGAAAGCGAACTGAAGCTATTTTGAAGTAGTCAGTGGCACACAGTAAGCGTGTAATTTATTACACTGCTTGTCTACATTATCATACCTTCTAATGCTCTAGACCACTGGTTAGCAAACTCTGGGTCGAGTTATCTACTCAGATGGGTCGCCAGGCTACTTTAAAATATCTTACAGATTGAAACTGTATTTTTTTTAAAGACTTATGACTTTCATGATGATATTTTTCAAGCATAAGGAAAGGTAACAACTAAGTTCTACCGCTTCTTTATTTTATATGATAATGTTTATAATCTTTTGTTTTAGGGTTTTACGAACTAATGTTTTCAATTTAGGGCAGTGAAACTTGTTTGTTTATCTAGGAGTATTACTTAAAACTGGTTCTTGTTTTATTACTTACTCTCCAAGAATTCATAAATATGTTTGCGGGAGTACAACCTTAAAAAGATAAAACTATCAGCAGCCGATGAAGACTTCCTGGTGGAACTATCATGTCATTCTTCTTTCACCACTATCTTTCAAGACTCAAGCTTAATCTTATTTTTAATCTGAAAAGAGCGAGTATCGAAACATGTAAAAAAAATAGATTTGAAGGAATTAACGGATTCACAACTACTTACTTACGCAATAGTGCATTTTTGATTTTTTTAAAATAAATACAAGAACAAACTGGGTAGAAAACTATTTGCCGGCCGCGGTGGCCGAGGGGACTGAGGCGCTTCAGTCACGGTCTGCACGGCCACTACGGTCGGGGGCTCGACTCCCCCCTCGAGCATGGATATTTGTGCCGTCCTTAGTTGTAGCTAGTTCATAAGTAGTTTGTAAGTTTAGGGACTGATGACCCCGTAGTTAAGTCCCATAGACTCTACAAACATTTGAACATTTTTTGAAAACTATTTCCACATAAAACCAAAATCTGCAATCTAGATGTGGATAGACCAAGATTTCACAAATCTCACTTAGATTACCATTTAATTTCTATAAAATATCTTTATTATCCGATAAAATAGTGGTCTTTTGCACCTATAGCAGGTTCCGTTTATATACACTGGGCTGGGAAGTTTTTCCAGAAAGATTGTGCGTCCCACGACAAAAAAGTTTTGGAATCATTGCCCTATAATATTATTAGCTTTTACCCCCAAAACATGTCGTTCAATTTGCCACATAAGTCGCGGACGTATAGCCACTCCATGAAATCGAAACTCTTTGATGTAAAATGTGCCTGCGGTAGAGAAACCAGCAGACGACTCTGTTCTGAGAATGCTGCATACATTTGCAACAGAAATTAAACTTGTCCTCTTTAGGATATTGCCTAACCACACTCACCGCAATGAGTTTGTATGGACAGAGGTTATGCCTGACAACCGGAATAAATTAATAATGGGTTCTTTTTACCGGCCTCTTGACTTAGACGATTCGAATGCAGAAATGTTCATAAAAAGCTCCGATAAAATTACCAAACGTTCCCAAAGCGTACAATTTTACAATTATTGATATGGTGTCTGTTCTTGTACACCGTTGGTTGACATTAATGGTCGTAATTTTACGAATTCGAGATATTGAAATATTTCGATTGTTTCAGGGCTTTGGAGTAAATTGAAGGCTGAAGTTGAAAATTTGTGTTGGACCGGGATTCGGGCCAGCGGTCGCCTTAACCAGTTAAGATATTCAGGCACGCTGCCAGTCCACCCCAAATTCTCATCTTGCAGCACACTACGATTTTAGTGCCCCCTGCCCATTGATTCCTCTTGTTCGCAGCCTATACTGGATTCCCGCAAGGGATGCAGCGTATCAATGCGTCCGCATTTTGTCACCTGCCTGTTGGGGGCATATATACAATTATTGATATAGTGTCTGTTCTTTTAGACATCTCCGAAATTGTACTGAACGCATTCACCGAAAATTATGTCGACCAATTAGGTCATGAACCCACCAGAATAGTAAATAGTTTTGATAACATACGTTACCTGGTGTATGGGAGGGTGGCGTCTTTAACTGACTGTAATAGCATACAGGATGACTTAAACAAAATTTCTAGTTGGTGCGAAGAGTGGCAGCTAGCTCTCAATGTAGAAAAATGTAAGGTGATGCACATGAGTAGGAAAAACAATCCCATAATGTTCGAATACAGCATTAGTAGTGAGCTTCTTGATGCTGTCGCATCGTTCAAATATCTAGGAGTAATATTGCAGAGCGATATGAAATGGAACGAACGTGTAAGGACAGTTGTGAGTAAGGCGGGCAGCCGACTTCGGTTTATTGGGAGAATTTTGGGAAGATGTACTTCATTTGTAAAGGAGACCGCGTATAAAATGCTTGTACGACCACGTTTTGAGTATTGCTCAAGTGTTTGGGATCCGCAGCAGATCAGTTTAAAGGAAAACATAGAAGCAGTTCAGAGGCGAGCAGCTAGGTTTGTTACTGGTAGGTTCGACCAATGCGCGAGTGTCACGGAAATGCTGGCCGGCCGCAGCGGCCGAGGAGACTGAGGCGCTTCAGTCACGGTCTGCCCGGCCACTACGGTCGGGGGTTCGAATCCCCTCTCGGGCATGGATATTTGTGCCGTCCTAGTTCGTAAGTAGTTCATAAGTAGTTTGTAAGTTTAGGGACTGATGACCCCGTAGTTAAGTCCCATAAGCTTAACAAACATTTGAACATTTTTGAACGGAAATGCTCCGGCAACTCATTTGGGATTCGCTGGAGGAAAGACGATTTTCTTTTCGTGAATTTCTGTTGAGGAAGTTTGGAGGGCCGGAATTTGAAGCTGAGTGTAGTACGATCTTGCTGCCGCCTACTTACATTTCGCGTAGTGATCACAAAGACAAGATAAGAGAAATTAGGGCTCGTACGGAGGCATATAGGCATTCTTTTTTTTCCTCGTTCTATTTGGGAGTGGAATAGGAAAGGAAATGCCTAGTAGTGGTACAGTGTACCCTCCGCCACGCAACTTACGGTGGATTGTAGAGTATGTATGTAGATGTAGATTTAGATGTACCTTCTTACAACAAATAGTTCGGAGCTAATAGTGAGCATGAAAACAGACACAGTAATTAGTGAACACAGAGTTGTCGTAGCGAAACTAAATATCAAAATTCCTAAATCCACTAAAATTAAAAAAAATAAATTATTCAATAAAGCAAATAAAAGTACCATTAAAGTTTTCCCGAGTGACAATATCCAATATTTCTAAACTAACAATGTGAGTCTAGATCAAATGTAGCTTACATTCAAAGAAATAATATTGGTAGCTATTGAGAGATTTATATCAAACAAATTAACAAAAGAACAGTTTGACCCGCCGTCGTACACAAAACAGGTTAGATCACTCTTGCAAAAGCAAAGAAAAAAGCAAACCAAATGTAAACAAATACAATATCCCCAAGACTGACAATCTTTTACAGAAACTCTAAATTTAGCTTGAAATTCAATGCGAGAAGCTTATAATAGTTTCCACAACAAAACCCCGTCACATAACTTGGTAGAAAACCCGAAGAAATTCTGATCTGATGTAAAGTATACTAGCGGCAAAACACAATCAATACCTTCACAAAGCGATAAGAATGCTGAAGCAACTGATGACAGTTCTGCTAAAGCAGAATTGCTAAATACAGCTTTCCGAAATTCCTTCACCAAAGTAGACGAAGCAACTACTCCAGAATTCGAATCAAGAACAGCTGCAAGCATGTGTAATTTAGAAATAGATATCCCTGGAGTATTAAAACAACTTAAATAACTTATCAAAACCAAGTATCCCAGACCAGATTGTAAACCAATTAGTTTCCTTTCAAATATGCTGTTGAAATAGTTCCATAACAAACTATTATATTCCTTTATAGGACAGTACTATTAAAGCCAAAATTAAAATGGAAATACTTTTATTTCATACCCATGGCAAGAGGTTAGTTGTATAACATGTTTATTTTCTTCATTTTCTGAATGCATGGAGTCCTATGGGGTGGTAACCATACCTCCCAGAGAACATTTATGATACTGGATTTTATATAATGTTCTCTGGTCAGACATGATAAGACCTACAACAAAACGGAACTGTTAGCTAAGAAATAGCACTACCAATAAACACTGGGAATACAAGCAATCTTAGATGGTGTTTCGACTAGTAAATTTTCGACAAACATTCACATTCGTTATTGAAATCGTATGTAACCTTACTTTTGGTGACCTGTGCGTCATTATAACGCTGTAACATCTTAACCGATATTCATTACAAAGCCCAAGAAACTTAGTTCAAAAATGAACAAGTTAGGAGTATTCTTTTCGCGTTGCTTAAAGCATCAGCAAATTTTCGTAATAAGTACTACAGATACAACACAAGTAAATGATATATACCACAACATACGCAGAAATTAGCATAGAATTATTCCCTTACCTTGAAGTGCACTAATCTCAAGCGTTTCTGACTTGCACAACAAGTCATTGTTGACTGTTTACTGTTCTAAACATACTCTCCGTGCTTACTACATTTATAGAAGGAAGTGAGGCGGGAAATCGAAAAGTGGTAACTGTGTCAGAGAGTATTAAAAGAAGAGATTTCTTATAATGAAGGTCTGCGTAAGCAGATTTTCTGTATAAATAACCGGATGGTAAGTATTCTTACCGGTACCCTATAGAAGGATACAACCGCTCGTTAAGCGAAAGACCCGTACCCAAAGACTGAAAAGTTATACAGTTCACTTCATTATTCAAGAAAGACAATAGGAGTGATCTGCAAAATTACAGTCTTACAATGCAGACCTACATTATGAACTACCTCGATGAGGACGACCAATTGACCCATAGTCATCTGGGATTAAGAAAGTATCGTTCTTCTGAAACACGGCTAGCACTTTGCTCACATGAACTTGTGAGTCCAATCGACAAGGGATCTCAAATTTCTCCCATATTTCTAGGTTTACGGAAGGCTTTTGAAACTGTACCTCATAGGCGTCTTCTAATCAAATTGCATGATTATGGTACAGTATATCAACACAGTTATGCGATTTGATTCGCTAATTCCTGTTAGAAAGGACACAGTACGTTGTAGTTAGCGGTAAGTCATCAAGTAGAATAGAAGTGACATCTGGCGTTCCCCACGGAAGTGTTCAGGAACCCTATTGTTCCTCATCTTTATAAACAATTTCTTAGATTTTTCGCGGATGATACTGTCATTTATCGGTTAGTAAAGTCACCAGAAGATCAAAAGCAACTGAAAAATTATTTAGATAAGATATCTGCATGGTCAAAAAATTGCCAACTGGCCCTAAATAATGAAAGGATGAAATCATCCATATGAGCAGTAAAATAAATCCAAATTCACTTACACTATAAATCAAGGAAATCTACAGGCCGTAAATTGAACTAAAACATACGGAGGAATAACAATTACGATCAACTTACATTGGAAAGAACGCAGAAAATATTGTAGGGAAGGCGACGGCTGCGTTTCATTGACGGAACAGGGTGCGTTCACACTGCTGGCCTGGTCGAATAAACTTTTTCGATTTTCAAGTTGTAAAAAATTTTGACGGTATATAAGACCACGCCACATCGTTTTATCAACTTATTTTTTCCTTACAAGCTTTGCCTTGCCTGTGAAACAAGAAAAAGTCTACTTTTGATTCCACGCGAGTTTTTAGTTTCGTCACGCTCCTCACTCTATTTTGATGAAAGTATGCGATTAAAAAATTTGATATTTGGGCACTTGGTAGTACAACATCTTAGCTTTCGAATAAAACATTCACCTTTTCGAAATTCGTAACAGTCGTTTTCAAATGATGCTTTTTGTCAAGTACGCGCACTTGATTTACAAATCGTGTATTGAAAAAGTTCGATAGAGGGCAGCTTACTGTTCTATGCGTTTTAGACCATACATTACAGCGAGTGAAATGGAGCTAAAAGTATAGAAAAGTTTTTGAAATGGTAGTCGTACCGATATCTACCTCGTTTCACAAGTAATTGCGAGCTATTTGAGCGGCGTCAGTGCCGCGATTGCAAGCCTACGAAATCGGCGGCTGTTGAGCGTAGCGTCAGGCACTGCAGTGCCGAAAAAGTTGAATTGCTGGCCACGTAGTAGGTCCCACTTAATGGCTTTCTAGTTGGAGTTCATAAAAGAAGTAGTCCAAAAATACACTTATATTTATAGATACATCTACGCCTAATACAAAATATATCCCTGTTTTATTTTCGCTTCTGTAGCTCTCGAAAAACGTACCAGAACGTGAAAATAACTGATTACAGCGTGTCCCACATTAAAGCGGTACTCTCACGTCTGAGATTAAGTTAAGTTACCTCCTTATAAGAAATGCTACAAGTGGTGAGGTGTACCGGTTTTATATGCGTCATGCTGTACTATATTTCAGGAACTCTACACAGCTCTCAGATTATTACTGTTAATTTTTTAGGGACTGTCTGAGGGGATGGCACTTTTATTTCGATTCACTGAAAGAAAAAATACACTGATTTAGTTTAGCCTCAGACACTGCAGGACAGGTCAGTAAAGGGTAGAAGCGTATGTCACGTTTTTTATTTCTTTTTCCCTTTTGATGGGCTTGTCCCCAGCAACAATGAATCCCCACCCACTGTCAGCAGAAGATCGAAGGAAATATGGAAAGTGACCAAAACTGGTTCATTGCCGTCTACTTCGAGCCAGCTAACGGTTAATTGATTTTGTTATCGTATATATTAAAAGAATCTACGAAAACTAAAGTCAGTCGGCCAGACCTAGCAACCCGGCCGATTTCCTTCAGTTTTGATTTAAACGAAAGATATTCATCCACAAATTTGTCATCAAGTATCAGAATTTACATAACTCTCGCCATCCTTTTTCCGTACTCAAACGCGAATTCCTTCTGTATATTTCTTATGGGGATGTCCTTGCGGTAAACTAAAGTCAGTCGGTCAGGCCATTCTATCCGACCGATTTCCTTCATTTTTCCTTTAAACGAAAGGTATTCATTCGCAGATTAGTCATCAAATATCATCCTTTATTTTTATTCAAATACGGTATCTTTCTGTCCTTGCATTGAATATTTTTAACGATTTGTTTTACGATATCTTCGGTTCTAATTAAGGTACGCAGTTCTTTTTGACCTAACAACACTCAGCGGTTGAAGCTCTTTCATTTGCGCTTTTAAACACTTGTATTGGTTGATTCTCAAGAAAGTTATGCGTGAACATTCAACTTTTCTTCCATTTATCCCAACTTTTTTGTCTTTCCACTAACGGTGCTAAGTATTCGCAAGGGTCCTCTAGTTTTAATACCATTGTTCTCACACTGTAGTGAATCGTCGAGTTTTAAGCACATAAAAAACAGGTGGTAATGGTCCCGTCCCATGAATTTCGACTGACATTTAGGAGGGTTTTTCCTTGTGGGAACAGCTAAAAAAATATGAATTTTTTATTCATTTTACAGAATTAATAATAATACAAGAAAAAATAAAAAGAACATATTTCACAAGTATTATCTTTTTTTAAAAAAAGAAAAAAAAACTTATGCAGACAGACTTGTATGGGAAACAGGCTGTAGACGTGAGAAACTTGTGCTGCAGAAGCAATACCATAGGCGGGTGAGCCGTCAGTGAGGGTTCCCCGTTAGGAAGGAGCGCGCCATCGGAGACACCGACAATTTCGCAATGTCTTCTTCTTCCTCTTCTACTTTGACCTTTACCCAGAAAATGAAACTAGATGACCCAAGACCAAGAAGCTTTTGCCTAACTTGCCAGAGTTACTTGTCATTTCACGAACTGATGGCCATGACTTCATGTCACTGAATCCTTTTATAATACAAAGGGGTGTCGATGCAATTGCCGGTCTTGTCAAAACTTGTTCCCGCCAACGTAATGGGACACTGTTGCTGGAAACCGAAAGTGCATTCCAAGCCCAAAACTTGCTTCGCACCACGCTGTTGCACACTTTTCCAGTTAAGGTCGAACCTCATCGTACCCTAAACTCATCGCATGGGGTAGTGTTTTCACGATCCTTCGATGACCTGTCAGATAAGGACTACCTTTCCGGCTTCAGGACTACCTTTCCGACCAGGGTGTAACAGCTGTCCATCGTGTGTTGAAAAGGCTTAACAATAGCCTAACACCGACTGGAACTGTGTTTCTGACTTTAGACAAAGTTGACCTTCCTTCCAAGGTAAAAGCAGGCTACAAAATCATCTCTGTCCGGCCGTTTGATCCGAACCCTACCCGATGTTTCCAGTGTCAGCAGTTCACACTCGTCAGTCTTGCCCCAATGCGTCACCTGTGTTAGGCCGTGTCCTACGTGGGCGACAAACGCGAGCGACAGCGCGCGACACATCCAGCTACAAGCAGCGACAACCGACGTCACGCTTGGGGTGTCCTACGTGCGAGCGACAAGCGACTACAGGCGACAGCGACAACCGTACTGATATAGCTATGGCGCCGACAAAACTAACACGTTGCTAGACAGTTCAGTTGTTAGATTCAAATGTTCAAATGTTTGTATAGTCTATGGGACTAAACTACGGGGTCATCAGTCCCTAAACTTACAAACTACTTATGAACTACTTACGAACTAGGACGGCACAAATATCCATGCCCTCGGGGGGATTCGAACCCCCGACCGTAGTGGCCGTGAAGACCGTGACTGAAGCGCCTTAGTCCCCTCGGCCAGCGCGGCCGGCGTTGTTAGATTAGCATTAATTAGGAAAATGAGACGGGAAAAGAAGTAGCGTGAGTGAAATTGGAAAGAACACGTAGATAATATCGTGGGAAAGGCGAACCAGAGACTGCGTTTTATTGGCAGAACACTTAAAACATGCAACAGAACTACAAAAGAAACTGCATACACTACGCTTGTCCGTCCATTTTTGGAGTATTGCAGCCCAGTGTGGGATTCTTACCAGGTGGGTTTGACGGAGGACATCGAAAGAGTCCAAAGAAGGGCAGCTCGTTTCGTATTGTCACGATACAGGGGAGACAGCGTTACGGAAATGATACAGGATATGGGATGGGAATCATTACAACAACGGCGCTTATCGCTGCGGCGTGGGCTACTTGCGAAACTCCAATCGCCAACATTCTCCTCCGAATGCGAAAATATATTGTTGACTCCCACTTACATAGGTAGAAATGATCATCAGAATAAAAGACGAGAAATCAGAGCTCGAACAGAGAGATTCAGGTGTTCATTCTTCCCACGCGCTATTCGAGAACGGAATGGGAAATAAATAGTATAATTGTGGTTCGATGAACCATCTGCCAGGCACTTAAATGTGATTTGCAGAGTATCCCATGTAGATGTAGAAATTTACAAGGAGAGACACCTTCACGGAGAATTTCACCATTTATATTATCAGGTAAGAAGATCACCCACAAAGTTCTTCGAATATACTAGAATGAGTGTGCATACGGTCGACTACCTGATTCGTGGCTTAAGGAGAAATATTTCTTATGAAACAACCAATTTTCAGCACCCAATAAGCCTTGAAGAAAGACTAATTATAGCATTAAGATAATCTTTTATCATGATTTAAATATACTCGTATCTTATGCCATGCATTTGACTTTTTGCTACGTATATTTTTGTTCATATCATTGATTAGAGCTGTTTGTCTTCTGTACAGTTATGCTACGTCAGTAAGGATGAACAATTTACTCTATGTTGTCTGACGTAAATATAATTTACATGCTGCTGCTATTGAAAGCAATCGGTGTGGAACTAAAACTGGTTATTGTAGATTGTTTTCCATTTTAATACAAATCGAAAGTACATTTCTTTCTACAGGTTTTATGCTACTGGTGCATCGTTTCGACAGCTGTCATCTTCATTCCGTGTTGGAAAGACCACTGTAGCCAAAATTGTTGAAGTAATATCGAAAGCACTGTGGATATGTTTCCAACCTGAACATATGGCAGTACCAACGACCGAATCCCTCACCAAAACTGCAAGGGAATTTTGGGAGAAGTGGCAATTCCCAAACTGCATTGGCAGTGTTGATGGGAAACACATCAGAATTCAAACTCCACCACATTCTGGCAACCAATACTACAATCACCAAAAAAAATAAAAAAAAATAAAAAAAAAAAATAAAAAAAATAAAAATAAATAAATAAATAAAATAAAAAATAAAAAAAGTTCGATTGTTTTACTGGCAGTTACTGATGCAAGCTACTCTATGATTGATGTTGGAGCATAAGGTAAAGATAGTGATGCTGGTGTTTTCAACAACTGTAGTTTCCATAGGAACATTGAAACAAAACAGCTGCTTTTACCTGGAGACACAGCATTGCCAAATTCAGATGTGGTTGTGGCATATGTCTTTGTTGGTGATGAGGCATTCCCACTGAGGACCTATCTGATGCGGCCTTATCCTGGAAGGAACATCACACCTGCAAGATTGGTGTTCAACAAGAAACTGTCAGGTGCCAGGAAAGTTGTGGAGTGTTCGTTTGGGATACTGTCAGTGAAGTGGAGGCTGTTACTAAAGGCAATTGAGACTGATGTAGACCGTGCTATTGCTATTGTGAAGGCAATTACCATCTTACATAACGTCATTATAGACAGAGAGTACACTGGCATTTCGTCACAATTAGTTGATTGCTATTTAAGAATGGCAGGAAATTTACTTCCATCAGTGAGGCAAAACTCCTCCCAAAGGGAGGCAGTAAATGTAAGGGAAAGGTTTTGCCAATTTTTTAATCAGTGATGTCAGATGTATTGATATTGTGATTAAATGCTTACCTGGATGTTATCAGTATTTCTTAAAATCTTATTGGCTGCTGAAAATTTGTTGTTTCATAAGGAATATTTAAGCCACTGATCTGGTTGTGGAATGCATCAGCAGTCATTCTTGTATATTTGGAGAACTTTGGGGGTGATATTCTTAGCTAATAAATACTGAAATTCTCTGTGAAGGTGTGCCTCCTCAAATTTCACTCACACCACTTCTCTTCGACCTGATTTTCCTAAATAATGCAAATTTACAAATTTGACTGTTTATCAACATAAGTGTAGTCTCTGTGAAGGTGATATACATTATAAAAACTTCAATGAATGTGAATTTGACCTACCGCTCCCCTTGTTAATGTAAATAATGAAGTGTAATAAATAAATTAGAAACAATCTTTGTTCATTCCTTTCAAATGAGAGTTGTGCTCTCAGCAACCACAGAAAATATACCTCTTGTATTTCACTTGGCATCAGGAAAAACAAATGTAAATCGTTTTAAGTTTATGTCCATCTGCTTACAGGAATTATGAGGTATAGAAGATAATGAATCCATCTTTAAATTATCAATAATATTGCTTATTAATAAAACAATGGTCACACTAATTTCACAGAGGAAAAGCTGATAATTCTTGTGGATTTTTGTGTTACAGTTGGAACAAATTTTTGAAAGGGCTTAATTCATGTTCAGT
This sequence comes from Locusta migratoria, assembly GCA_026315105.1. Classification (NCBI taxonomy): domain Eukaryota; kingdom Metazoa; phylum Arthropoda; class Insecta; order Orthoptera; family Acrididae; genus Locusta; species Locusta migratoria. The sequence goes on along the minus strand of CM048755.1, from coordinate 353,678,590 downwards.
TATCTCAAATGTTCTTTCTATAATACAGTTTGGTCACATATTAACTAAGAAAATTTAGACTTGTGAAACTGTAATGAATAATTGCTTCATAAAATTTTTCATTGTCTTATGTTATGGTTGGAACAAAGCAAATAGTGCAATAGAAAAATTGAGAAAAGGAAATTGTTATTTTCAAATTAGTATCCAAACACTGTATCCCTTTCCTAACAGTGTAAGATTGGAATGGATGGGGGAAAATCAACTGATCTCTATACAGTCTAAGCTTAAAATACAAGATACCAACCATGTATGTTTGCTGTTACATTATAAAATATAATTTCAAACAATTTTGTAAACCATAACTAAAAACTGATTACAGCCACAATTCAATTCTTTATCTTTCATTTGATGTATAACCTGTACAGTGTCTAAAATTTATGAAATAGGGTGTGAGGCTCACTTTTCATGGAATTGCCAATTTGTGATTTATGGAAGTATTAATCTGATTTGTAATCAGTGATTTTGCATTTAGAAAATAACTGCACTGCACAGTTATCTTCATGTAACAAGCCCAGCCTACCCCCTCTTAAACAAAATTTCTCACTCATACCTATGAAATTTACACACTATACACTCAGCCAGCTCACCAAAATACACTATTGTCAAATTGTAAAAAAAGTGGTGCACAGGTCTTTTTAGCAGGTGTGTGATTAGCTGAGAGATTTGAATTGGAAAAGATACATTAGGCCTAATCAGAAGCTGACACATGCTATTGTAGTTAACAGTACATTTGGTAATAAACCAAGGAAGTTACCTAACTGAGTCTTTCATTCACTGCTTCTGTGTGATATATTTTAGGCTAATTCATCCTTTATGGTAAAAAATATTCTGTACACAATACCATGTAATTGGAATGATGGCTGCAGACTACTTTACATGATTAGCTGTAGATGTTTAAGAACTAGCCATCTTCACAATACATTCAAAATGTATACACACTTATGAGATTTATTATAACCCCTACCTAATAGTAACATCAGTGTGAAAGGTTGATCACTAAGTTAAATCTTTGTCACATTAAGATGTGCTTTTGCTGCCACAAGTCAATGGTCACTAATCACATACTATAATTTGACATATACCTAACCAGCATTTAAAAATACTTTCTGACTGATTAGTACCCTACAAATAAGATGAAGTTTTTTGATATAAATTAGTAATATCAAAATTTGTCTCATATAAAGAAAAGTTATTAAAGTGAGATGACCCAAAGTGAGATGACACACACACACACACACACACACACACACACACACACAGCAATTGCACTGCACAACTTTTTCCGTGTAATGAGCTTAACCATGTTTAACAAAAGTAAAATGTTCTTCCATGAATAAAGCAGAAAGCAAAGAAGAAAATTTTCTTTACAAGATTTTAATTAAAAACTTCCATTCCAAATAAAATTAATTTACCACTTGACAATATTACTAGGGAGCACAGAGGTAGGGATATAATTTTGTAATTCTGTTTCCTGTGCAAGATGTGGTCAATCAGGACAGAACTGCCTTACTGTATAGCAGTGGAAAACAAAACACACACACACACACACACACACACACACACACACACACACAGTTGCAAATAGTATACAGCAGTTCCATCCCACTAAAAAAACAGTCTACTGTGAAACAAAAACAATAATCTTTACTGTAAGAGGAAAAATTCTCTCGAATAACAACAGACAGTAAGTGAAAGGGACAGAACCACTGAGCCCACAACTCATGCATATAACTAATTTCACCAAAGGTAACATACTTTCACGGCACACACAAATGCATCAGAATACACAACTCTGAGGAATGTAGCCATAGCCTAAACGAACAAATCATACTATCCAAACTTATACAATAAGAATGTATAATACAGCAAAACAGCAACAAAATTAAAAAAAAGATATATATAAATAAATTATCCACTAAAAGTACTTCAAAATTGGAGCAAGGCGCTTAACTGCAATGACATAGCACAATACAAAGGAGATTAAAAACAACTACTGATAGAATATTTGAAAAATAATAACTAACACATCACTCAATATTTTTACACTTACAAAATTCGGTGAGTCGTCAAAAGAGTATGAACGTAAATTTTGCAAATCATATTTTCCATCATAAATAATAATTTCGTTATTAATAGAGGCGTTCTTAAGTGCTAAATGCATTCTTTTTTTATATATAAATAGAGCGTACTATATTTGCCACACTGGCCCATTCTCTATCGGCAACATGTCGGTTCTGGTAATTTTTCTGCCGCATGTCCCATAAACGAAGTCCTTTTACATACTTCAGAAATTATTATTTCACAACAGTCTTGGGACATCGTTTCTAAAACGTGTATAAAGACTTTAGCAGATGATTCTTAACTTGTTATCCACAGAAGCAGACGATTCGCGTCGACCCTCGGCACGATGTAGCGCGTGCGACAGCGACAAGATTCAAGCAGGTTTGAGGTTCAAACGTCGCCCGTTGTCGCGTCTGGCGCGCGGCGCTGCAGATGTCGCTCACGTAGGACAGACCCGTAACCATATAAGCGGTTAAGATTTGTCGCTTGGAGCTGTCGCTCGCTTTTGTCGCTCACGTAGGACACGGCCTTAGGGACGCCCATGAGGGTGACTGCCCACCTCGGTCCCCTCGCTGCATCAACTGCATGGGCAGCCATACTGCTAATTCTAGGCACTGCCCCGTGCATAAAGATGAGCGCGTCATCCAAAAAATCAGAGTTAAGGAAAAAGTTTCCCCCTCTGCTGTCCGGAAATTATTAGCACGTAGATAACCTGCGGTGCTTCCAGCGGGTACCTATAGCAATGTCCTTTCCTCTCCTCGACGAATATATGAGATGGGTACGCAGACCTGTGATTTTACCTGCAGCGACAGTGTTGTCAGATCAGCCAGCCCAAAGATTGCTCACTCGATATCCCCAATGCATTCTGCTCAGTCCAAACCCCAGTTCACATAAGTTCCACAGAAATCAAAGTTGGAAGCCCAGACTTTGAAAAAAAAAACTGTTCGCAAAGATTTTCTTAAAACTTCATCTTTTTTCATCTTCCCAACCATCAGCCGCTCATTCTTCAAACCGAATTGCCTCCAAAAAGGCACACAAACAGAAAGTTCCTCTCCTTCCCCTCTTGGGTGACGCCATCCAGCTGTAGACGGCCCCGGCCGTCCTCTGTCTCAGGACGCTCCCCTGCTCGCCCATCTGCCGGCATTTCACCGTCGCAGGAAGCTGCCCCTCCCTATCAACCCAGGAGGGGGGCAGAACAGACGTACCAACCCCTGGAACAGGACTGTCCATCTGTGGAATGCAGTAGCAGTGCCCCTCGCAGCCAGGCCCTCGGTGGCCGTCGAGGTGATCCCCTCTTGCCTTTTACATTTTCCTTCTCCTCTTGCTTTCTTAATGGCAGTCCTTCAGTGGAACATCAGAGGCATTCGTTCCAACTGCGGTGAATTAAAATTACTCCGACTGCACTGCCCGGATATAGTCGGTCTAGAAGAAACGAAGCTCCTCCTAAATGATCATATCAATTTCTCATAATATACCTCTGTGTGTTTTGCGCTTCTTGCCACAGGGGCTCTCTTTTGGCAGACCTTTTCAACCACCTTAACCTTGTCTGCCTAAATACCTGCAAACCAACTTTTCTATTCAACACGATGCATACCTATTCGCACTTGGATCTCGCAATATGCACTACTCCACTTGCGCATAGGTTCGAATGGTATGTTCTGTCTGATAGGTATTTGAGCGACCATTTCCCATGTATAATTTCTCTACTACATCATACCACGTCTCTATGTTCCACCAGATGGAACGTCTCCAAAGCCGACTGGGAACTCTATTCATCCAGGCGGTTTTCCATGATCGGAATTTCCCCAGCTGTGACAGTCAGGTCAACTGCCTCACAGACGTCATCCTCACCACCGCCGAATATTCCATACCTCGAACTTCCACCTCTTCACGTAGGGTCCCAGTTTCCTGGTGGAATGCAGCATGTAGCAACACTATTAGAGCTCGGCGACATGCTCTATATATGTTTCAACGCCGGCCTACTTTATAGAATTGTATCACTTACAAAATACTAAGAGCGAAATGCCGTTGTGTCATTAAAGAAAGCAAAAAAGCCTGCTGGACTGCTTACACGAGTTCCTTCAACAGATGTACTCCTTCAGCGGTCGTCTGGGGTAACCTCCGCCAGCTATCTGGTACTAAGGTCCATTCCCCTATCCCCGGCCTGAACATAGCAAACGAAGTCCTCGTGGAACCTGTTGCTGTATCCAATGCTTTAGGCCGATCTTTCGCTGAGGTCTCAAGCTCAGCTCAGCTAATTATGACCCTGCACTCCTCCCCTGAAAACAGGCAGAGGCGGCACGACTGCCTTCTTTTACATCTCCCAATTGTGAATGTTATAATGCCACCTTTACCATGCAGGAGCTAGAACGTGCCCTTGCCCTTTCCCGGTCCTCTGCTCCGGTACCCAATGCCATTCAAATTCAGATGCTGAAGAACCTCTCCCCTGCAGGTAAATGCTTTCTTCTTCGCACCTACAATTGCGCTGGACTGAAGGTGAAGTTCCCACTCGTTGGCGTGAAGCAACTGTTGTCCCCATACCCATACCAGGGAAGGACAAACATCTTCCTTACAGATACCGCCCCATTTCCCTGACCAGCTGTGTCTGTAAGGTAATGGAGCGCACGGTTAATGCTCGGCTGGTTTGGCTACTCGAATCTTGACGCCTCCTTACCAATATCAAATGAGGGGTTTCGAAGGCATCGCTCTGCTATTGATCACCTCGTTACCTTGTCGACGTTTTGCGAAAGTGTCAGATAGTGGCTGTGTTCTTCGATTTGGAGAAGGCTTACGACACTTGTTGGCGGGCGGGCATTCTCCGCACAATGCACACATGGGGTATTCGCGGCTGCCTGCTTCTCTTTATTCGTGCCTTTTTAAAAGATCGAATGTTCAGGATATGAGTGGGCTCTGTTTCGTCAGACACCTTTCGCCAGGAGAATGGGGTGCCACAGGGCTCCGTTTTGAGTGTAGTATTTTTCGCCATCGCAATCAACTATTATGGATTGTGTTCCAGTTGATGTTTCAGGCTTCCTGTTTAGGGACGACTTTACGCTCTCAGAGAACGTGTCTCCTGGAGCGTCGTCTTCAGCACTGACTTGACAGTCTCTATTCCTCGAGTGTCGCAAATGGCTTCTGTTTCTCCTATGAGAAAACGGTTTGCATTAACTTCTGGAATTTCTTCCACCATGTCTCCACGTCGGCCCGTCACTCTCCCATTTGTGGAGACGACGACATATTTAGGGCTAACGTTGCATAGGAAACTTAGCTGGACGTCTTCTCTGGCTGTCTGCTGTACTCATTCCCTTAACATTCCCCGTGTTCTTAGTGGTACGTCATGGGGTGCGTATCGTAGTGGCCTGCTTCACCTTTATCGGTCCAGTGTCAGATCAAAGCTGGATTATGGGAGCTTCGTGTACTCTTTTGCACGGGCCATCCATTTCATGCCGTCTAAACTCGATCCACCATCGGGGGTTACGCCTGGCGATAGGAGCATCGTGCACTAGCTCTGTTGAAAGCCTCTATGCCGAAGCTGCCGAATTGCCTTTGTCCTATCGGCGCGACATATTGCTGTGTCGGTACACATGCCGTCTGCTGTCGATGCCCACCACCCATCGTATCCCTCATTCTTCGATGATCCCCTCGATAGCCAATACGGGCTGTCAGTGGTTGCCCTGCTCCCTCCTGGAGTCAGTTTTCGTCGGTTGCTTCAGCGGCTCGATTTTAACCTCCCTTCAACATTCCAAATAGGTGAGAGCTCAGTACCACCTTGGCTTGAGGGTCAAGTTCATGTTCAGCTTGAACTCACCTCACTCCCGGAGGAGAGCACTTCGGATGCGGTTTACCACAGGAGGTTTCTTTAACTTCGTGTGCAGCTCGGTAACTCCCTATTCCTCTAGACAGATGGCTCAAAGGCCAATGCAGGAGTCGGCTATGCGTTTGTCGTCGAGGATGACAGTTTTCAGTACAGGCGTCCTGACCATTTCTCGAATTTCACAGCTGAGCTTTTTGCCCTCTATCAGGCTGTACTGTATATGCGTCGACAGCGTTATCCTTGCTATGTCATCTGCACTGAATCCCTCAACGCCATCCAGAGCCTGAGACCCCTATTCGGCCCATCCTGTTGTGCACCGAATCAACCGCTCCCTTCAGTTGTTAGCTGCCGACGGCGCTCGCGTTCACCTCCTGTGGGTACCTGGCCACGCAGGCGTGCCTGGTAAAGAGGCTGCTGATACTGTGGCCAAGGCTACAACACTCCTACCTTCGACAGCTACGTACTGTCCCCCATCAAATGATATTTGAGGGTCTCTTTCCTGTCGTTTTTTATCGTCATGGCAAAATGTGTGGTCCTCGCTTACAAATAATAAGCTTCGAACCATTAAACCGCTCCCGGTGGCTTGGAATCTACCGAATACCCTGGAAGAAATTTTAGCTGATGATGCACGAGCTACTGCTAGAGTCTTGTATTTTATCAGTTGGACCATTTTATCAAACGACATTTAGTTCCTTTGTTGTATTTTACCCTATGGTTTTAGCTGTTTTCATATAGGCTTACTATCCTTCAGTATATCCCAGTTTTGATTCAGGCGCTAATGACCTCCGCAGTTGTGCACCCTAAAACCACAAAAATAAAAAAAATTAAACGCCTTCATGCTAAGGCTAGTTCTATAATCAGACAAAGCAAGCGAGTGTGCTGGGAGCGTTTTCTCTCTATGCTGGGATCTTCTGTATTCTTGCAAGAGTGTGGGCTATGCTCCACTCCATCAAAGGTTGCCAACAGCTGTCTTTAATCACTGGCCTTACCTTACCAGATGGGGTCTGTACTGATCCATCGGTTCTCACAGACCACCTTGTGGCTCACTTTGCGAAAGCATCAGCGACGGTTTCCTACCCGGTGGCTTTTCTTCTCAAACAGGCCGAAGTCTCAAATTTACGTTTTACCACTCACCAGGAGGAACCTTATAACAAACCCTTCACTGAATGGAAACTATTTCTGGCCCTCTCCTCTTATCATGATTTTGCACCTGGCCCTTATTCCATCCATAATCAACTTCTCCAACATATAAGTCTTCCTCAAGGGCAATATCTCCAGTTCTTTAACCACATTTGGCTCAAAAGGGTTTCCCCCTCGCTGTGGAGGGACAGTATGGTGGTCCACATTCTTAAGCCTATCAAGGAACCGTCATCCCCGAACAGTTACCGGTCGATTAGCGTGACAAATGTGCCATGTAAGCTGCTCGAACTCTTGCTTGCCCCCACATACTATGCTGGGTACTCGAATGATGTGGACTGCTGCCACCTTATCAGTGTTGGTTCCGGAAGGGAAGGTCTGCTATAGACCATCTACTTCGACTGGAAACAGCAATGAGATAGGTGTTATCAAACCGTCAACATCTTGTTGCTATTTCTTTTGATTTGCATAAGGTATGTGACACCGCTTGTTCCCCCCCCCCCCCCCCTTATGGGACTTAACTACAGGGTCATCAGTCCCTAAACTTACAAACTACTTATGAACTAGCTAATCCTAAGGACGGCACAAATATCCATGCCTGAGGGGGGATTCGAACCCCCGACCGTAGTGGCCGTGCAGACCGTGACTGGAGCGCCTCAGTCCCCTCGGCCACCGCGGCCGGCACCGCTTGTTATCATATTTTATGTACCCTTCATGGCTGAGGCCTACGAGGCTCCCTACCAATGTTTATCAGTCAGTTTTTATCTCGCTGCATGTTCCAAGTAATGGTTGTTGGCTCTTCCTTCAGCTCCCCACAGATCCAGGACGACGGCGTTCCTCAGGGTTCTGTGGTAAGTGTTACTCTTCCTAATCGCTATCAATGGGTTGGTGAGCTCTGTTGAGTCACTTGTCAATCCTGTGCTGTATGTCAACGACTTTTGCATATGGTACAGCTTCCACTCAGTAGCATCAGCTGAACGCCAGCTCGAAGGTGCCATTTGGCAGGCTTCCACCTGGGGTCTTGCATGGTTTTCAGTTTTATTCTTCTAAAACGAGGGTAATGCATTTCTGTCGTACTACGGTCCACCCTGACCCAGAAATCTTCTTGGGTACTCAACACCTGGAAGTTGTGGCACAGCACCGTTTCTTGAGCCTCATTTTTTATTTAAAAAAACTCACTTTTCTGCCCCATATTTGACAGCTGAAGATAAGCTGCGTGTGGAAGCTTACTGCCCTCAGTTTCCTAGCTGACTCATCCTGGGGTGCAGATCGTACAACACTCATTCATATCTACCGGTCTCTGTGTAGATTAGATAAAAGGTGCCAGGTACAACATGCCTGGTGGAAATTTATTTTAAATGTCTCTTCTAATGAAATAAGAGCTCATTAAGAGGGGAGTAAATAGTCACTGGGCGAGAGCAAGTCTTTATGAACGATGTTAACACAGTCTAGTTGGAAAGTTACTAACAGTCTCTCAGCACAATCTTCCAGCCTCTTATAAATTTACCCTGCTTTACCCTCACTCCTATTACTAGGGATGCATGCACTTATGCTCCTATTTGCACTAGGTAACGCATATTGCATGAGGGGCTGTAGGTTTTACCAATTCTTCAGACTGGTGAAACAAACTTCTTTTGTTTATTACTTACCTTAGATCTCGAAGTAGATAATGTCCCACGCAGTTTCAGCACACAGGTCGCAGATTCTTGATGTCTGAAGCTAAAATGCTGTGAAAATGATTTGAGGGTTCTAACTACGATTTTCTTCATAAAACACGGGATGCCAATGGATTATAAATTTATTCTTCCAACGTTAACACACGCTCAGCGAAATCCACAAATCTAAGCGGTGCATTCACTTTACAATAATTACTAGTGCCATGATGATAAATGTACAAGTTTTGTAATGCTCCGTGATGAGACAAGGTGGTACATATTAACAGTTCAAAGGTCGGCACTGGGCTGTGCTCGGCCAGGAGCGGCTGCTAGTTGCTGCCTCTTTTTTGGCGCCAAACGAACATTCTAGATTCGTTGCTCGCATTTTGTTTATATGAATTACACTGAACAAAGTACCAAATGGTTTCAAATGAAAGCTTATCAACAGAGAAGTGTTACATGGAAATTACGTTATTATCTAATGTTTACTTTCTTAAATATTAATAAATGAAATGTAGGAATGGTAGCATCGAGAGGGGAGGTGGCAGCCGATCAGACCACGCCTATGCTACACTGCCGCGCTTTCTCACGGTCCATACGTGACCTGTGCCATCTGTTATGCTTTCCCCAGCCCCTTACATCGATTGCATCACGCTACTTTGCCTACTGCCAGCAGGCTACTTGGCGTCTATAAAATTTTAAAGTCCAAACTAAGATAAGAAAACTGTGAATACTATTATTAAAGTAATAAAGATATAAAATCAGACTTAGGCTTATGGCTCGGCAGATCCTTCTGCCCCGAAATTGTTAGGCCCAGTTCACCACTGTGGCGTCCGCTTGGGTACACGTGCCTTGTGGACCAGCCCTATTGAATAAGTATAAATTTACATTAAATGTAGTTTTGTCACACGGCACACGTAAGAAACGTAATGACAACCAAGTTTCATAACTCTGAAAGCGTCGTAATTTACGCCATACAAAATCCAGTGTGGGCGCTCACCATCCACCTAACACTACGTTTGTGAACAAAACTTGTAGCCTAGCTCTGCGGCCGTGTAGATAGGGGAATGATGTTTCCTTGCAGCGTTTCTACTAGCGTTCGGGAAGGTCCGTTTATCCGTAATTAGGGATGGGTCTTTCGCTTTGAATCTTGTTTTACTCTTTCTTATTGTTTATTTCTGTCTGTGCGTTGGCTAACAAAGCAGAATTAGTTAATAGTAGCGTGTAATTAAGGAAATTCGATATACCGAATCATCGACCGATGCATGGCATTGAAATAGTAAACGGCAAAGTTGAAAATTTTTACTGGAGTCGGAAACGAACCAGGATTTCCCGGTTAGCCTTAACCACATAAGCTATCCAGTCACACTTTGCGGCTAATCTGAAGACGGGGATACCACCCCTCGGCTCTGACCCGTGGCATCGGCGTGTTATGTGCGTGCGTGTTTGTATAGGTGGCGTGAGTCATTATGTGGTGGCTGAGTTAAGGCGATAGTTTGATTACAAGCAGAACATAGATAATAGATTAAGATTTTGTCTTCAAAGAGTGATCTGTAGCTTCACTTTGGCAGTGAGATATAGCTTAAAAGAGGGTTTTTGTTTTCGCAAGTGAGCGCCGAAGGTGCGAATTTTTGGGCTGAGACCTGTGATCGATGGTACATTCTCTTCTAATGCCATTTACGAGGATAACTATAGATTATTTATTAACTACAATACATAAGTATTAAGATAAGCCGAGCGGTCTAGGGCGCCTCGCTGCGGAGCGCGCGGTTGCTCGTCGGCGGTGGTTTGAGTCCTCCCTAGGGCGTGTGTGTGTTTGTCCTTAGGTTAGTTTACCTAGGTTTAAGTAGTTTGTAACCTATGGACTGATGACCACGCAGTTTGGTCCAATAGATTTGCAGACATTTGAACATTTTATTAAGATACTATCCCGTATACGGTTTTTCCGACATTTTGACGACCGCATGGGTCAAAGCTGAAGGGTGGTATCCTGGTCTTCAGTTATGCGCACTTTCCGTCCTGCCCAAATTCTCTACATTTCGCACACTACACTGGTAATGAACGTTGTCCATTACTTCCTTTTTCCCTCTACGTAACTGTATTCCCGCAATGAATCGAATCTATTAGTACATCCGCACATAATTTGTCAGTTGCTGTTGGGTAGCATGTATACGATTATGTCCGAAAGAACAGACATCATTTCAGTAACTGCATGACCTCTCTTAATAGCCATTTGTGTCTTTTTGAAAGATTCTTTGCCGGCCGCGGTGGCCGAGGGGACTGAGGCGCTTCAGTCACGGTCTGCCCGGCCACTACGGTCGGGGGTTCGAATCCCCCCTCGGGCATGGATATTTGTGCCGTCCTTAGTCTTAGTTAGTTCATAAGTAGTTTGTAAGTTTAGGGACTGATGACCCCATAGTTAAGTCCCATAAGCTATACAAACATTTGATTTTTGAAACATTCTTTACCGCCAGTGAGCCCATGTGATCAACATTATCATCTGAACAGTGCCCTGTGTTCAGTATAGTTGGTAATTTTATTGCAATCCTTGAAATTTCAGACAATCAGTTTTGACGATATTGTATTCCCTGCAATTTAACTGACAAATTTCGTATAGGTATTTGTAGACGTCCTCAGATTATAATTAAGGCGAAGACGGCCATGGATACTTTGCTCAGTGCAGATGTTCCCTAGGCCCGAACTCTGAAGGGAATCTGCGACATGCCGCGAGTAATGAGTGATAATAGGCAGGACCACTAAGTCAGTAGTATGTGTGGCCAAGTTAGGAATTTTGTTTGGTGCGAGGCGCGAAAGGGTAGCCAGCGCGGCCCTGTTGATCAGCATTTCACCAGTGGTGAAGACACAAAAAAAAGGTAATAAAAAAATAAAAAATGAAAAATAAAATAAAATAAGAAATAAAGCGGAGCTATGGCCAGTGCGACTGCCTAATGACCTGGGTTGGAATCCCGGCTGGGCACAAATTATCAGATTCCCCTTTGATCAATGACAATGGAGAAGCTAACGTAAGTTCGATTGTAAGTTAAATCTCCGGATTCTTGATTGCTTAATCTATATGCAGGCATACGAACGCTTCGCTGCGGTGGAGTGGCCGAGCGCTTTAACTCTTTCAGCGATGTAAGAAAAATTTATACCCTTGCTGCCCAAGACTTTTATTTGTTGAACAATTTTATAAAGAATTTGTGAAATGTTAAAGAATTACATTATAATGAGTGTTCATAAACATAATATTTTTTAAACAGTTTTTGAAAACAGTGGTGGTACATTAAGTGTACCCCCACCCTGGGACGTCATCACTAAAATCTGCCTCTTCAGCTGACGAACTGTGACCTGAGGGTATTTCTGCATACAGTTTGGCCATTAACTCATCATCCTTTAGTATTTCCCTAAAGTTTCTTTAGTAACTGAAATGGAAGGTAACGCCTCAAGTGTGAAAGACCATTGATGCATGGTGGTACAAATTTTGAACTCTGAGTTACTCATGAATTACTCCTTTAAATAGGAAAAAAATCCAAGAACCGCGAAGTTCACAGTGATTCCAACTGTATAGATATCATTATCTTAGCAGTATGAAAGAGATGAATCGATATTGTCACAAAAAGACAAAATATGCACTTGACCGCAGGTGGGGAAAAAAGAAATCAGCAACACTGCACACGCCGTGGGAAATAACTACCGCCATAGACGAACAATACTACCCCTGGCACCTCTCGGTCGTTGTGGTATCTGCCACATTACATACCATGGGTGGTCCAGGAAATGAACTTTCATGCTGGATGAGCCTGAGCTACGGTACATAATTATGTGGTACGTTTTTTTTTTTCTTTATTGTGATTTCAATTCCCCTAAAAAGGGGCGGGCTGGCAGCGCCCACTGGCGCTCTTCAGGCTACAAAAATAAAATTTGAAAGAGGAGAAACATACGAACATAAAGGAGATAAAACGTTGGAGATAACAGACGTAAAGCGGAGATGTAAAATGGAGATAAAACAAAGTACATAAAATGGAGGGAAACGGTGGTGACATAAAAGAGTTGGAACGGCGATGGTGGTGAATAAAAAGAGTTGCTCGAAGGTTAGTGGCGCACACACACAATTAAAATGAGCGTAGGGCGGCGGCTATGGTGAGACCGTCCGCTATTTGGAGTTAAAAAAAAAACACACACACACACACACACAAACACACACACACACACACACACACAAAACACGCTCGGAGAAATACACAAGTTAAAACTGATGGCGTCGGCTGCGGGTTGTCCGTCCACTGTCGTAAAATAAAACAATATAACTAAAACACACCAGACTTGTTGAAGCACTCACATGGAATCACAAAGCAGGTTCCATAGACGGTGGAGCACTTACAGCATTGAAGATGTGGTGTGGGGGGAAAAGGGGATGAGTGGAGAGGGAGAGGGTGGGGAGGAGCCACAGTGCCGGTGGGGAAGGGACGGGGGATGATGTCCCAGGAAGACACGGGGAAGAGGGAAAGGGGAGGGCGGTAAGAGGAGGATCAGGAGGGACAGCTGGGGGAATGAAGAGGGGAGAAGGGACGGAAAGGGAGGGACAGTCAGGGTCCTCAGGGAGAGAAGGGGGAGAGGGAGCAAGGAGAAGGATCACAGCTGGTATGGAGGGTAGATGTCAGGTCGGAGGGCATCATCCGGGAGGGGGAGGGTACGGAAGTTGCCACGGGAAAGGATCCGGAGGGTGGACAAGTGGAGAGCAGGGGGAATATAGTGGTGGAGGCGCGGCAACGGACCAGGTGCAGAGAGGAGGGGACGGACTAGAGGATTAGGCGGATCTGATTTGCGGGATATGTAACGGAGGCGGAGATGTTCGATAAAGACAACGAGTCGGGGAAAAGGAATGAGATCATAGAGGATACACGTGGGGGAGGGGGGGATAAAGGGGGATACGGAAGGCGAGGCGGAGGGCATGGCGCTCCAGTATCTCCAAGGATTTGCAGAAGGATGGGAGAGTGGAGATCCAGGCGGGATGGGCGACACAGAGGACAGGACGGATGAGGGATTTGTAGGTAAAGAGGATGGTAGAAGGGTTGAGGCCCCATGTTCGGCCAACAAGGAGTTTGAGGAGGCGGAGGCGGGAGCGGGCTTTTTCTTGGATAGTGCATAGATGGGGATTCCAGGAGAGGGTGCAATTAATAGTGAGGCCCAGGTACTTTAGGGTAGGGGTGAGGCGGATGGCACGGTTATGGAGGCTCAGATAAAAATCTCGGGGACGGAAGGAAGGGATAGTACGACCTACGATGATCGCCTGGGTTTCGGTAGGATTGATAGACAGGAGCCACTGGTTGCACAAAGCGGCAAAGAGGTCGAGGTGTTCTTGGAGCAGGCAGTTGGAACGGGCGAGGGTGGGAGCTAAGGCAAGGAAAGCGGTGTCATCAGCATATTGGAAGAGGTGTATGGGAGGGACAGGCTTAGGCATATCGGAGGTATACAGGAGGGGAGAAAGGACAGAGCCTTGGGGCACACCAGCAGAGGGATAGAAAAGACGGGAGTCGGTGTTGTGGATGGTAACATAGGTGGGGCGGTTGGAGAGGAAGGAGGCAATGACCTGGACGAGGTTGATGGGAATAGCATAGGTTAGGAGTTTGAAGAGCAGGCCAGAGTGCCAGACCCGATCGTAGGCCCGTTCGAGGTCTAAGGACACATAGATGGCGGCACGACGGGAATTTAGCTGGAGGGAAAGGAGTTGCGTAAGTCGAAGGAGTTGGTCGTTAGTGGAGAAGGAAGGACGAAAGCCACATTGGGTGTCTGGGAGAAGGTGGTGGAGGTGGAGGTGGTGATGGATGTGACGGGACAGGACGGATTCGAAGACCTTGCCGAACACTGCGATGAGGCAAATCGGGCGGTAGGAGGAGGCATCAGAGGAGGGTTTGTTGGATTTGAGGAACATGAGGACTCGGGAGATTTTCCACAGGCGAGGGTAGCAGCCAGTGTAGAGGATGGTGGTATAGAGGGAAGCAAGACTGGTGAGGAAAGGGAGGGGACATTCTTTGAGGTGGCGGTACGTGATGCGATCGTGGCTGGGAGCCGTGTTGAGTTCGGTGTGCAGTATCAATTGTATGAGGTGTGCAGTGATGGGGGTATTAATGTCTGATGGGGGGATGTGGTGCAGGTAATGGAAGCCGGGAGCCAGGGGTGGGATGGAGACATCGGTTTTTTCATGGACATCTGGGAACAAGGAATAATCAAAGTTAGGATTGTCAGGGATGGAAAAGACATCAGAGAGGAAAGAGGCAAAATGGTTAGCCTTACTGGCATTATCAGGAAGGGGCTGGTCAAGGTGTAGGAGAGGGTACGTGGGCATAGGTTTCGATCCAGTGAGGCGGTGGAAGGCGTTCCAATACCGGGACGAGTTGATGGGGAGGTGGGCATTAAGCCGTGTCACTATCTGATGCCAGTCCCGGCGTTTTTTGGCAGTCAGGAGGCTGCGCACGTGTCGCTGGAGTTGCCGGTGGCGGAGGAGTGTATCCCGGTCACGGGTTCGCAGGAAGGAGCGGTACAGGCGGCGGGAATCCCGCAGAAGAAGGACAGCCTGTGGAGGGAGCGTTGGTCGGTGCGGCTGGACAGCTTTGGTAGGGATGTGGGAATGGATAGCATCAGACTAGGTCTGCTGCAGGAAGGAGGCAGTTCGGTCGATATCATCGGTAGAGTGGAGGGGGAGGGGGCGGCTTTCGACCTGATGGGTGATGGAGAGGCGAAAGGCATCCCAGTCTGCTCGGGAGTAGTCATGGACGAGTTTAGGAGGTGGAGGCGGGCGAGGATTCTGTGGGCGATGTACATTGTGTTTGAGGGTGTACGATTTTTGTACGACCGAGCATTTATGCAAGGTGTAATGGTGGTACACAAAATGTACCACCAACCCTGAAAGAGTTAAAGCGCCTCGCTGCTGAGCGCGCGATTGCTCGCCGTCGGTGGTTAGTCCTCACTCGGGTATGGGTGTGTGTGTGTGTGTGTGTGTGTGTGTGTGTGTGTTGTCCTTACCGTAAGTGACAGTAATTTGTAAGCCTGGAGACTGATAGCCGCAGCAATCAAGTCCCTTAGACTCACAAACTTCAAAATTTGAACGAACGCTTCCAATTATTGCTAATTTTTTAGACATTCTTGATCAGTTTCTAGGTTTACCACGTAACGCGAACAAATGTCTGTAGCAATTAAATATCTATTCATTTGAAAGAGACGGTGGTATCAACATGATAAACGATTTAATAAAGCAGAATTACGACAAATATACTCTTCAAATGCATAAAAAATGAACCTTACGCATATAATTCTAAGTTTTTTCAAGTAGAAACTGTAAAAGATCGTGTGAACTACTGGGCAGCACGGAGCCCGTAGCATCTATGTCCGACGGCTGATGCGAATTGATCCGGGACGGCAGCCGCAGTTACGAGGGCGCCTGAGCGACCGCCCCCTGTGCCATCTGTCGAACGTAGGCGACAACACATATAATGATCGCCCCCTGTGCCATCTGTCGAAAGCAGGCGACAACACATATAATGATCACCCACTGTGCCATCTGTCGAACGCAGGCGACAACATATAGCAACTTTGAGCGATCGCCCCCTGTGCCATCTGTCGAACACAGGCGACAACACATTTCAACCTGCCAGGTGGCAATATTAAAAGAAAAAATGTACCTATAGTAGTACAGTGTAAGTTCGTCGTTGAAATCAGTTGCGTAATGAATAAGTCTTCCTAATATATGTAAGAACTTATTTATGTTATATATTTTGTTGCAGGTAGGCATATCTTCTCAGATCGCCATTTTCTATAGCTGTCCATAAATGTGTCGACGTGCCGTTACCATATATTCGGTGAGGCCCATCTTGTTGCCCATATTTTTGGAAGGGTAATGTCAAATACTGACATTGCCTTGTAATTCTAAATGAAGCGTAAGCCATAAGTATGCTGTGAGGGGGTGGTAAGGTTATATAGCCACTTCCCCCCCCCCCCCCCGAAATTGTAAAACAATGCGAAATATAAACTTTTATTAATTTACAGAAACGTTGTATAGTAAGAAAAGAAAACGTCCTTGCACAGTTTCTCAGTTTGATGTTCCTCCCTCCCCCTTAATGTGTGGAATGATTTATGGATGACTATTCTCATTATTTCACCAATTCCTCAAATCCCCCACCCCACTAAAATAAAAAACGCAGAAACTTTGTCACGTAAAGAAAGAAGATGCAGCCAACTTTCATTATCAGAAATTTATTTTTAAAGGAGACTGATGCATTACTGTTCAGAGTGTGAATTCAAATGATGTCGCAATAGTGGAAATGGCAAAGAAGTGCTGAAAATTAACAAATGTTCAAAGCCGGTGGTTGGCATAAAAAGAAACTTCTAAAATGTTACCAAATGCAGGGAGTCACGGATATGATGTGCGAGCCAGGGTGAAAATTATTCCGAGGCTTTTTCGTTATGGAGAAATATATGTAAGAGATTTTAATCGTCAACTTTCTCCTCCAAAATAGAAAATATTTAATTTGCCACCACCCTACAGAAGGAGATAGGATCATCAAGTGAGAAAAATAAAAAAATAAAACGTAGAAATATGAGCATCACATTGTCACCGGTATGGAAAATGTGAATGTCTGTGGATATAAATTAGTCTTAAACGTAAGTAGAGATAATAAGATAGGAGGAGGAGTTGCCATATATGCCAAAAGCTATCACAGTGTAAAAAATTTAGAAACAAATGTTTTGTGTAGAGCAGCATATTGAAGCATGTGCCTGCCAGCTTAAGCTCAATGATGATTATCTTATAATTGTAGCAGTATATAGGTCCCCTTCAGGGAACTTTCAGTTATTTCTGGAAAGCTTGGCTGCCTTGTTGTGCTATCTGTCAGATAGGGGGAAGCAAATTATTATTTGTGGTGATTTCAATGTAGATTCACTGAAAGAGTGTAATAGGAAGAAAGACCTGGAAGTCTTACTTGGCTCATTCAATCTCACATCCGTTATTGATTTTCCTACTCGGGTAGTAAAGGACAGCAATACATTGATAGATAACTTTTTCATAGACCAAGATAAGTTTAACAACATAAATGCTTGTCCCATTGAGAATGGTCTTTCGGATCATGGTGCACAGCTAGTAACAGTATATGACATAGCTCCGTTCAGTAATTCGAAACAGTCCACCAGAATTGTGCGCTCGATTAATGACTTAACAACTAGAAATTTCAGAGAAAGTCTACAGCAGTTAGACTGGGATGAGGTTTACAAGGAACATGATGTTAATTTAAAATATAATTTATTTCACGATACATTTGTAAGGGTATTTGATAACTGTTTCCCCAAGAAATTAGTAAAATTTAATTCTAAGAAACCATGCAAAAAACCATGGCTTACTAAAGGAATAAAAATATCGTGTAACCGAAAAAGGGAACTACATCTGTCCGCAAGAATGAGTAATAACCCAGAAACAATCAAATATTATAACAGCTACTGTGCTACATTAAGAAAAGTTATTAAAAAATCAAGAAGCATGTGCATCATGTCTGAAATTAGCTCCTCTGATAATAAAAATAAAACAATTTGGAATATTATTAAAAGGGAGACAGGGCAACCAAGAGCAGAGGGAGAGGGTATGACCATCAAAACAAATGAAAACTTTATTAACAAAAAGTCAGAATTTGAAAACACTTTTAATGATTACTTTTTAAATGTTGCAGAGAAAATAGGATCTAAATGTTCATTAGAAGGAGCCAGGCAATTAATGGAAGAGGCCATACCCAAACAATTTGATACAATTGAAATTCCACCCACCTCACCTTCAGAAATTAGGACAATAATAAACTCTCTCAAGAGTAAACGGTCATATGGAATTGATGGCGTTTCCAGCAGGGTATTAAAAACTTGTTCCCAGGAGATAAGTAGGATTCTCAATCATATTTGCAATAGCTCATTAAAGCAGGGTATTTTCCCACATAGACTGAAATATGCTATCGTTAAACCTTTGCATAAAGAAGGGGATACATACGATGTCAACAACTACTGGCCCATTTCACTTCTGACAGCTTTATCAAACATTTTTGAAAAAGTTATGTACTCTCGAGTTGCTTCACATATTAGTAAAAATAAAGTTGTAACAAAATGTCAGTTTGGTTTTCAAAAAAGCTTTTCAACTGAAAATGCTATATATACCTTCACTGATGAAATATTAAATGCTTTGAATAACCGGACATCACCAGTTGGGATTTTTTGTGATATCTCAAAGGCTTTTGATTGTGAAAATCATGGGATTCTTCTAGATAAGCTTAAGTATTGTGGTATGAGTGGGACAGTACACAAATGGTTTAAATCATAATTAACTGGAAGAGTGCAGAAAGTTGAAATAAGCAATTCACATGATATAGATGAAACAATTAATTCTTCTAACTGGGGAGTTATCAAAAATGGGGTCCCACAAGGTCTGGTGTTGGGTCCTTTGCTGTTCTTAATATATATAAATGACTTGAAATTCTACATTCACGAAGATGCTAAGCTAGTACTTTTTGCTGATGATACAAGTATAGCTATCACACCTGACAAACAAGAATTAACTGATGAAATTGTAAATGATATCTTCCAGAAAGTTATTAAGTGGTTCTCTACAAATGGACTCTCATTAAACTTGATAAAACCCAGTATATACAGTTTCATACAGTAAATGGCATGACACCATTAATAAATTTAGACTTTTAACATAAATCTGTAGCTAAGGTAGAATATTCAAAATTTTTAGGTGTTTGCATTGACGAGAGACTGAATTGGAAGAAACATATTGAAGATCTCCTGAAACGTCTGAGTTCAGCTACTTATGCTATCAGAGTCACAGCAAAATTTGGTGATATACATCTCAGTAAATTAGCTTACTACGCCTAATTTCATTCTCTGCTGTCATATGGGATCATATTCTGGGGCAATTCAACATTGAGTAAAAAAAGTATTCATTGCACAAAAGCGTGTAATCAGAATAATTGCTGGAGCCCACACAAGTACATCCTGCAGACATTTATTTAGGGAACTAGGGATACTCACTGTAGCTTCACAATATATATATATTCACTCATGAAATTTGTTATTAACAATCCGAAGTAGTGGGGTAGTGCCAGTATAACCCCACTGAGATTCGCCTGTCTTTTGTTATTTGGTGGGAAATTTGAATTACTCCCCATCCCTCCTCCCTCAGCCAATTGCTGGACCTCAGATGAAAGGATGTCGCCACAGGATGATTGATAGGTCTTCCCGGAAGAACGAAAGATGATTGACAGTTTACATTTAGGTCCTTTTGATTCGCTACTTGTCCAACCGCTAATCAAAGGACGCCGCCATAACGCACTTAAGGATTGACAGGTTACAACACCTCCCTCGGCCACACACGACCCCCCCTCCACCCCTCGGCGCCGCCACCAGACAGGCAGCACCTCCGACAGGTCCAGACCTGTCTTCCCCTCGACCCCTACTCGCTCGGCCGATTGCCGGAACGCTTCTCAAAAGGCGCCTCCGCCGACAGATGCTACCCCCTCCTCCTCCACGCTCGCGACCGCTTCTCAAAGGACGCCGCCACCCGCCCTACCCGCGAGAACAAACAATACCGCGACGATTGTGTTGAACGCATCGACACCGCCCCCTGCGCCCAGGACAGGGGCGTACTGCACTCTTTTTACGGCGACCGCGCCCCGCCAGGTCAGCAGCCAATTAAATTGCTTATTTATTATTAAGCGCGCCGCAGCGATCCGTTCGCCAGATCTCGATTTATGTAACAACAATTTCCGCCGTTTATTATTATTATTATTGTCGGAAAAAATAAAGCTACCATAGTGTTCTTCGTAAGCATTTTTAACAAGAATTTCGGTGTAATGCTAAAAAAAAAAAAAAAAAAAAAAAAAAAAATTAGAACAGAAATGCTTAGTTGGTCTCGTATACTACAGCATGTAGTAGTAAAATATTAAAACTCGTATGCAAAATTTGCGAGTAAGAATTTACACTCCTATCTCTCTTCATGCTCTTCGCATAGACTACAACCGACAGGCGTGTTTAATAATAATAGCGCAGGTTAGATAATAAACGCCACAAACTTACGTATCCATCTTAACATATACTCTTTCGATATACAAAAACAATTCTAACGAAAACAATTGGTCCGTTTCGGAACTCGACCGCAACCTTAGATCTATAAATGTATCTCTTCGTTTAGACGATGCAAGCAACAGTCATCGAACGGAATGTAACTTGTATGCCAACCACTCTTTCGACAACATAACAGCAGCAGCAGCAGCAGCAGCAGCAGCAGAAGACGGCATATTGTTTATACAAAAAATTCCAAATAACGAAAATCGGCAATGAAATCTAGCACAACGTCTCTAAATATACATCTGCAAGCACCGTTAACAATCGTCCAGAACGCAGAGCGGTCTCTCAGCAGGCTACATAAAAGAAACATATGCAGAGTGTTTAAAAGCACCTAAGTTACATCTCCAAATGATCAAAACATTCTACGCAGACGCACCACTCTGACAAGGATAGCTCGCATTGCATTTATTTAATGAAGCTTAGACATGCCGAAAGTTCCGAAATTTAACTATCTCTCTCTCTCTCTCTCTCTCTTTCTCTCTCTCTCTCTCTCTCTCTCTCTCTCTCTCTAGCGATCTTGCCCTGTTACGTTTCCTTCTTAGATCGAGGTACAGATGCGCATTCCGAGAATTCGGGTACTTTAATTTTACCTCTTATTTCCTTGCTACAGCAGTACACATCCCATCTAAGGAATCTCTATGTCCTGTTACGATGCAAACTACATTTATCTGACACCGATATTCCAGCGCCCCAGAAGACATTTAAACCGTATTGTGCAACAGAGAGTCGATATTAAAGAAAAATACGTGAATTAATTTACCGATTTCCGACCGTCTACACTAAAACTTTTCGAAAGTATTGGCCTAACAACACACTTATTCGACAATACAGCAACCACAGAACCGAGGTTATCTGCCGAATGCAACACAGATTTCCAGCTCGACCCGCCCTTTACCCACAAAATTCCTACTCCAAGTTCCTTTCTTGTGCATTCCACTAATCCGAACTAAGATTTATTATTTTAATTACAAGTATATGTCTACCGCAAACGAAGATGCTAACCTACACACCGCAGCACATGATCCTATATAGGACATGGAATGTTTACACTTTTTTGTTACAGTACAACTGAGTACATGCAACGTAATGTTCGCAAACACTTATATCGCACCCAGCGCCCGCATACTTCGATCATAACCTGCCCTCTAAGGAATGGATGGGAGTCACACACAGTACAAACACGTTTGTCGTGTGTTCCGCTAATTTCGGTCAATACAACGATTCGAGACCAATCCCGCCGGCTGTTTAGTGTAAAAGTAAATATTTTCTCCACACTATCGGTTTAAACTGGACTTGCACATATGCAATTGCCTTCTTTTAAAAGCCTTTGTCTTCGCCATATAACCCAGTTTTCGTTTACCCTTCTTCTTAGGACTTGTGGAATAACGTAGGCTGTGGAGAATAAAGCCCTGGAATGCTAAACAAATATAGCTCCTTGCTCGACTCTACAAGTAATTTACAGTTGAAACTAAAAAACATGATGTCCGAGAGAGCGGTCAATTTTCGGGTACGCTTAATACCCAAGTAATCAAATCTAAAAGCGTTTGCACAGTACAACGGCGCACTTTGTAAATACCGTATCATCTCTTTTAGAACACTTAAACAATCTTCTTGCACAATCCTCCATCCTGGTAATGCCATCTTGTCTACCCAGCGAAAAAATAAAAGTCCTAACGATCAACTGCCTGGACCCTTTATAAAATCGATAACTTTGCTTACACCAGGGCTCGTGATTTTTCGACAAATTTATTTTGGTTCTACAATTCGACGCTAACCACGTTAAGTAGTCGTTTCCAATTGTCTTATCCTCGCCCGCAACTACATCGATATGACTCCCTCCATCAAAAAGTCATGCTCGGTTTAAAAAAAAAAATCCCTTGCAAATCTTGCGTGTGTCGTCCAAAAATCCAGGAGATAGAAGACATCTACACGAAGCTGCTGCTGTAGTATAGATGGAGGCACGTCCATTAAAAAACATCGATTAGTTGCATTTTATAAGATATATACCCACAGGACGTACATATTTCCCCCATGTATTCCAGAAATAGTAACTTCGTCTTATCTCCAACGTTTGCAGTATCGAACTTGCGGAATTTACCACACACACACACACACACACACACACACACACACACTCCATTGGCTACAACTAGAACACATTGATTTTCGACGAAAGAATTATGATTTACCGCAGCAGGCATATCCGCTACGTAATATAATGCACACCAGCCGTAAAGTAGACAACACTAGCATACGATTATACAGGCGATGCTTCGACGAAAGATCATTGCAAAGTTTATTTTACAACCACCAAAGTCGGTTTCTTTAGAGCTCTACCGTGACGTGTATTTAGGGTATATATCAACACTTTTTACTTAAATTCCATCCCATCTAACCTACAACACTCTCTGTAAGCGCCAAACATTTCCAACACACTAACAGAAGTACACCTGCAGTCGACACGAACCTACAACAGCAAACGAATCTAGCCATTCCAACTCGTTTTTTGTCCCAACTAGCATGCTGCAAGCTCTGTATACGTCCAAACGCAAACCCAGACAGCGCTATTCTTACATCCGTCACTAACCCAGAACCAACTCTAAGTTCCAAAAAATCAAATGTTCAAATGTTTGTTAAGCTTATGGGACTTAACTACGGAGTCATCAGTCCCTAAACTTACAAACTACTTATAAACTAGCTTATTCTAAGGACGGCACAAATATCCATGCCCGAGGGGGGATTCGAACCCCCGACCGTAGTGGCCGTGCAGACCGTGACTGGAGCGCCTCAGTCCCCTCGGCCACCGCGGCCGGTCTCCAAGTTCCCCCACAGACGGTGTTATAACCGCGATCAGTAACAAACAAGGTATCCCAGACACAGCACATTTTTTAATAAAGTTTAGATCTCTCTCCCTCCACCCAATAACTGTATTGGTTGCTTGACCCGCCCCTAACATCCAACCACAGCTTTGTTTCCAACGCATAGCCCGGCAGACAATATTTCTGGTATGCTTTCTATCAGTCAATAGGCTACATACCTCGAGCATTCGCGCACAAACCACCATCGTATTCCACTCCTAACAAATTATTACTCTCGGTACACATCTGTAACACAGTGTAAAAAAATGATCGACATGCACACGCACAGAACAGCTAACAAGAAAAGATCTAGATCAAAGCCAAGTTCTTATAATCCTTACAAGCAGCAACGCAAAATAGTCTATACCATTTCGAACTAATGCAACACCAGATTTTTTTAACGATCTCCAAGAGCAATCCTTTAGAGACTAAACATACGATTAAATGCACCTCCAACGTAGGTAACTAATCCTCTTTAAGTTATCCAACTCGATGCTTATCGACCAAAGAACATTAATTTACCACTGCAATCATCTCCGATACGCAACCGAGAGACGTCCATTCGTAAACACAGCTAAAAGAAGATATAAATGCCCCACATCCATGCTACTAAGTATCTATATGTATTTCCACAATTGTGGATCACATCTGCGTTGCATCGTATCGCACGACTAAACCAGTTCGAAATAGGTACTTCGCGCAAGCTAGCATGCATACTCACATTCCATGCTATTTCTGGCTGCAGGCGAACGCAGACCTGTTGACTCATCGTAGACGCCGGTTTGGAGCGTGTACGTCCTATACATGTAAACATACCTGTCCACGCTCGCACCTGACCTGGAGACGTTTTCGGTTTAATTTTTCCTGGCCGCACCAGATTCCGAATACAAGAGAGCTATTTTCGCGAAGATAGATTTACATTGATTGTAACAACAGACATAAGAGTAAAAAACGATCGAAATGCTGCAGCTATACCATAGCTCTTAATACACAATAATCCCATAAAGAGACAACCGCACACATACGTATTACCGACAAATACCGCAACATTTCCTCGCAGCTGGCACAAGAGATGTTTTTACCGTACGAGCTGTCGTTATAACTTTTATACGCAGATACATATACAGACAGTAGGATGAGCGCAAATTTGCGATGTAGCTCTTACAGAAACGAAACATTTTTTTTTTTAGAAATTCGATAAGAAGAAGAACGAAATTCATACAATATGAACCAATGTGCAGTAAGTCAAACCCCACTCCATGCAGCAATGTACCGAGCAACATCGATTTAAACGAACGCTTTGCTTAGCTGTAGAATAGAACAACACAGACTTACACCTCCCTAACAGATACTTTACCAAGGGAGTTACTGCTCTCTGGTAACAAGCAACCTGTCTTCTGGTATCTTCTCCTAAACCCTGTAAGACCGAAACTTTCTACTCGAGAAGCTAGACACAGAATACAAATCGTTCTTTATTATTCTTGTTATGTGTAACTTTAATTTTCTCCGCTGTAATTTTTTTAACTCTTAGTTTTAGATCCACATCGGCGTCTCCTATTACCGTTCCAGCCAGAAGTTCGAAAGGTAGAGGGAAGGTATGTTCTCGAACTCCATTACTTATCTTCGTTCCCTCCCGCATTCCAACTCCTTTATAGCTCTGCACCTTCGGGCAATGCTTCTAGACGAGAACAACCGGGTATTTTAACTTTTCCCATTATTTCCTGTATAGCAATATGCGTCCCTATATCTGTACGTTACCAACTCCTGTTCAAATGTTTGTATAGTCTATGGGACTTAACTACGGGGTCATCAGTCCCTAAACTTACAAACTACTTATGAACTAACTAAGACTAAGGACGGCACAAATATCCATGCCCGAGGGGGGATTCGAACCCCCGACCGTAGTACCAACTCCTGTGGTAATTTCTGTATGGAGCACTAGTTTTACGACTATCGCAAACGATTGCTTGTTATTCCATCCGTTTTTAACTCTGCAAATGACTGTCCCCAGTCCTCCACATTTGAATGCAATGTAGTCCCTTCTCCAAACGATAATGCAATACGTTTTTTGTGTGTTCCGCTATTTTCGGTCAGTACACCGACGCGTGACCAATCTCCCTGAATGTTTACTGTAAAAAGCAAATATTTTATAAGTCCTTAGTCGTAACCAGACTTCTCCACACCCTCTGTTTAAGCCGGGCTTACACATATGCCATAGCTCCGTCTTTCTCCAGCATTAGTTTGTACTCGTCCTTTAGGGCAATTGCTTTAGCCATATATTCTAGCTTCCTTCTCTTGGTCTCGATATCCGCCATTTCCAGTTTTATTTTCGCGCACATAAGACATTAACTGCACCTAGCGATGTAATTTCTTTAATGGGGGATGGCTTAAACCTGTGTGATACATTTACTCTTTTCGCTGGACTTGCAGAATGACATTGTTTGTAGGTACCAGACCTAATTCGGCGATATCTATATCTGGAGGCAGTGTGGAGAACAATGTTCTGGATTGGGAGAAGTATGTTTCTCCTGCTTTAATGTAGCTTTTAAGTGTACTACTTATATCGTCTTTGCCGCTGTTAGTATTACGAATCTCCACCTAATTTACAGGTAGACAATGGAAACTAAAAGCTGACAGAAGGTAATGTATAAGCTTTTATCGATCTGGAAGGTTTAACCTGTACACTGATCAATTTTCGGGTATTTTTATTACCCCAGTACACAAATTTTAGGACACTATTAAACACTACAAAGCATCTGCTGTCCCAGATGTTTGTTATTCGCCCCCCACATGGTGGAGAAACACTTTGCAGATACCGTTTAAAAAACTTTAAGAGTTTCGCACAAGATCAAAAACACTATCCATCCGATAATCGTATATTGTAATACCCCTGTTCTCGACCCAACGACGAAGTAAGTGCTCAAATGCTGCAAATAGACCTCTATCTCTCTTTCTAGGGTAAATCGGGTCACGGATCACAAAATTCACACCACATCCGGGGGATTATCCCCTAGTAAGACTCCAGGACTTTCTCCAAATTATGGTTTCGACTGATATTTCCAGGCGAAGTACTAAATAACCTCCACATAGGCGAGATTCTAGATGCCTCTTCGGGACTTGTGGTATAGAGACAGGTGCGTAGAATCGAATCCTGCATATGACAAAGCGACGGTGGCGAGTCCCAAAGCGCAACAGCTGGGAGGACCTCCCGGCTATAGCGAAGACACACATCCGCCGCAACTCCCACAAGGTGTCGTATTGGAAAATAATATATATAAGGGATGGTCGGAGAAGCCTCCAGGTCACATCCTCGAAACACAAAGCATGCTCCCGGACAGCTAAAATGCTCTCCTTCCCACTACCTTTCTGCTACCTTTCCACTGCCTTCCCGCTACCTTTCCGCTACCTTCCCGCTACCTTTCCGCTACCCTTCCGCTACCATTCCGATACCCATTACCTCTCCGTTACCTTTCCGCTACCTTTAGCGTATCAGAGAGTATTTTAGGTATCCAGGAGCATGCTTTGCGTTTCGAGGATGTGACCTGGAGGCTTCTCCGACCATCCCTTATATATATATTTCCCTGTCCTGTGCGCAGGGGTGGCCGGCGGGGGCGGTGTCGATGCGGTCAAGACAATCGTCGCGGTATTGTTTGTTCTCGCGGGTAGGGCGGGTGGCGGCGTCCTTTGAGAAGCGGTCGCGAGCGTGGAGGAGGAGGGGGTAGCATCTGTCGGCGGCGGCGTCTTTTGAGAAGCGTTCCGGCAATCGGCCGAGCGAGTAGGGGTCGAGGGGAAGACAGGTCTGGACCTGTCAGAGGTGCTGCCTGTCTGGTGGCGGCGCCGAGGGGTGGAGGGGGGGGCGTCGTGTGTGGCCGAAGGAGGTGTTGCAACCTGTCAATCCTTAAGAGGGTTATGGCGGCGTCCTTTGATAAGTAGTCGGGCAAGTAGCGAATCAAAAGGACCTAAATGTAAACTATCAATCATCCTTAAGTGCGCTATTGTTCGAGTGTGGTGGCATCCTTTGATCTGCGGTCCGGCAATTGGCCGAGCGTCTGGCGTCGATGACACTATCGTCGACGGGCGATTCTCACTGCGCTGAAAGCGGCACCACCCCACTACTATCCCACCCAATTCAAAAGTAATAGCAATGCACATAGCTACAACACTAGGAGAAAGGATGATATTCACTATTCAAGGTTTAATATAACTTTGGCTCAGAAAGGGGTGAATTATGCTGCCACAAAAGTCTTTGGTCACTTACCAAGTAGCATCCAAAGTCTGACAGATAGCCACCTAGTATTTAAAAAGAAATTAAAGGAATTTCTGAATGGCAACTCCTTATACAACTTAGATGAACTTTCAGATAAAACATAAAAAAAAAAAAATCCTTAAAATATTGATTGTCAAGTATAGACAACATTTACTAAACTGACACGTTCCACATCATTACTAAATGTCGTATATATGATCTATTGAACAAGTATTAATCTAATCTAATCTGTGCGCTAGTAGTCTGGAACAGTACAGAAAGTCTGAAAATGATTCGATCAACCCTCTATCAAATATTTCAGCGTGAATTGCAGAATAATCATGTAGATATTGATATAGGAAATTCAAAATGGAATTATGACGATCTCTTGGTGACGTAGCCTCAACACAGTTTCGCATCACGTTTAATAGTTGGACAACATAAAAGGGCTGTTACCAGGCTTGGGGGCGACGTGTTACTTGTAACGCCTTTCCTAGTAACAGTTACTTTTCAAAGGTAACGGACGGTAACGGCGTTATTTGCATAAAGTAACTTTAACTGTAACTAAGTTACTTTTATCGGTTAACGATTTAACGGAAGTATTATTACTTTCTTGTCGCTACTAGCGTAACATATTTTTGTGAGATTCTCAAGACTGCAGAATACCAGACTTAGATTTTAGTGAAGGAAAAAAAGAGCAACCTTTATTACTAAATTACATATTTTCAAAAACGCACGTTGGAAATGTATGAATTACATATTTTAGTACCGTTATAACTTGTAATAGTACCCATTCATATCATTATTTTAACAATGAGTATATAACAATCACCTGACGCATCACACGTAAGCGGCTCCGAATATTTTCTACAGGAAGAAGAAGTGTTCGAATTTTTTACGTTCGATGGAAAAAATGATTCCTTTTGCTGAAAATTGTGTCGCGGTGTGAAAACAATTCAAAGAAGTCGAAACTCCAAAGCGAACTTATGAAATTAATATACAATTAGTTTTTTGCTTGGTCGTTGGCGTTAAGGCGTTTTCACAATGAGTTTGAAACAACGTTGCTCGCTGCTAGTTCTGGATCACGGTACAGTTTTTCACAACATGCTGGCACACGCAGCTGCGTTCCGTGGCAGTGTCGGTAAAGAAACAATGTCCATGGCTTGCTAGCATTAAATGCTCCTTTGCAGCGGTAGTGCTCACTTTTTTTTCTGTGTATCTATAGAATTACATGTTCTCTCCATGTGTTCATTCACGAAATTAAGTAGACAAGAAGAAAATTTACGAATTCGTCACCTAATAAGATGTAGAGGACGGCTGTGAAATGTTAGATGTCATAAAAATAACTAAAAATAAGTATGACTCCTTACAGAAAATTGCTACATTGTTTGGCACCAGCCGTATGTGAAGTAGATAAAACAATTAATTCTGATTTCTCAACACCGCAGCACTAACAGGATTCTTTATCTTATTTCGAAAAATGAGTCTTTATCGAGTTACGTTACTTGCCGGTCAGTGAATGATTGTTTTACAGTGCTTTCTATGGAACAGAAGTGGATGTATGTAGGAGGCAGAAGTGTGTACTCAACGTGCCAACGTGGGGGATCGTCAGCAGCAGACCCCATGTCACATTCATTTGTGCTGTGAGAGACTTTAAGGCTAAAGAAGCTTCCTTCATTCAAAATGACGACTTGTAATGTGAAAACATACATGAATATACGATCAATTAAATATTTTTCAGAGCTATTAATATAAGTGAATTACGTTTACATAAGCCTTCATCCAAAGCTCCTCTAACTGCGGGGACAGTAATGACATGGCTGACATCGAAATGTGGGATAAATATGCAAGGGTTTCATAGCCACTTCCTGTTGCCGAGAAACAAAGAGCAACAGCTAGTCTTCTCTTCACAGGGGTTGTTTCTCTGAACTTTGTGCCTTTCTTTGAAACAACTGACCCTGTAATATTCATTATAATTTCAAAATCTGATGGCGACAACTTGGTGAAGTTACAAAGAGGAGAAATGTCTTCCAAATTCAGCTCGCACAGCCTGTCAGTCAAATTCAAAAGTTTGTAAACCTATGGGACCAAACTGCTATGTTCATCAGTCCCTTGATTTACAAACAGCTTGAACTAACACTAAGGGCAACAGACACACACATGCCCGAGGGAGGACTTGACTCCTGGCGGGAGCGACCACCTAGTCCGTAGCATGATGCCTTAGAACACATGGCCACTCTTACGCGGCAGTGTGTCACTCCCGTCACATCTTGTATAGTGCCGGTACGTACTTTGCCCTCCTCGGACAACTACGTCTTCTTCGTCTGCTCATTTTGTCGAGTAGCCTACTATAATGCAGCGTCACCTATCATAGGGCAGCTCTCGATACGAATACACAGTTTGAAATGTTCGCTCATTGCTGCCATTTCAGCGTAAGAGACGCTGCAAATATATGGTAGACAACAAATTCGGCAGTTTTCACAACCATCAAAATGAAAAGTAACCTTCATGAGATGGAACGTTCGAAATATGAACAAACATTGAAGAAAGGAAGGAAAGTTGGGATTTAACGTCTCGTCTACACCTTAGTCATTAGAGACGGAACTAACGCTCGGAATTTTTGGGTAAGGATGGGGAAGGAAATCGACCGTGCCCTTTGAAAGGAACCATCCCGGCATTTGCCTGGAGTGACTTATGGAAATCACGGAAAAGCTAAATCTGGATAGCCGGAGGTGGATTTGAACCACCGTTCTCCCGAATGAGAGTCCAGTGCGTTACCACTGCACCACCTCGCAAGGCAACAAACATTGAAATTGCGATGGAAGGAGATAGAAGATGTTGTGGACAAATTATTTAATAATGCATTATGTATTATCATTATTAAGTTTTTATCTATTAATGTATTTAATTATTGATTGCGATTAAAGCTTGTTTCCTTTCCACTCTAGTGAGTTTTCTTACGGATTACAAATGAGTTACAAATAAAATTTGTAAAAGTAACTAAAAGTAACTCTAAAGTTACTTGAAACTGATACATTTACTTTCGATCTATAGTAACTATAATGGTAACTAAGTTACCCTTCAGGGAAGTAACTTAAACTTAACTTAGGTACTTTAAAAAAGTAACTTTCCCAACCCTGGCTGTTACGATCTTGTGTACGAAATTTTATCTGAGCAGATTCCTCTGATTTTCTTCCATGTATGTTTCTTGAACAAGTGAACGAGAGGGCATCTTTACCCATTTCTTCAAATAGTTATTAACAGAATAAGCCACTTCTTAGCCACCTTTTTTTTTGAGAACATGGAAACACTGTAGAAGCACGCTATGGTTATAATCAGTATTATTGAAAGTAGCACAAAATACAGAGCTATGTCATTACTCACGTAAATTCAATCGAATAGCTACCAGGTCGAGAGAATATTTTCCTCAATTAGTGCTTTAAAAGCGTCAATGAATTTAAGTAAGCTTACAAATCGACGGTTTATTCCCTTATTCAGTAAACAATATGTTGATCTTCTGATAAAACTTTGTAACACACTGGACTCGTATTCGGAAGGATGGTGGTTCAAATCCACCTCCGGCCATCCATATTTAGGTTTTCCGTGATTTTTCTAAATCACTCCAGGCAAATGCCGGGATGGTTCCTTTCAAAGGGTACGGCCGATTTCCTTCCCCATCCTTACCCAAAGCTCCGAATGTAAGCTAAACTTTGTTGAGACAGTATTCTGAACACTAAAATTAAACGTCGACGTGAGATGTTAATCACAGATAAAAATGGAAAGTAATGGGGGCTTTCTGCAACTAATAATGTATTCGTCGCTAATGATCCTTCATTGTTATGGTCATCTATTATTTAAAGGTAGTCACTTGATCGGGCATGGCTGCCCTCGAATAAGTAGACATTAATGAAGCGTCTTGCACATTCAGGTCACTGCTACACTCTCTAAACATGTGACACCTGCTGTAAAAAATTGTAAAGGAGGTCACTATAGTTTAGAATTCGTACCGAACAAAAATATTCACCAACATTAAAAATACACCGGAAGGTATGAAAACATATTGTCTAAATACGGAAGGTTAACCCTTAAAAAGTATCACATGTTTTCTAACGTAAATGGTATCATGGTGTATGTCATACCTGAAGTTCGCTTTTGAATTATACCGTATTCTTTACACGATTTAGTTTTTTTTAATTGAAGTCAACACAACACCCACAAGAAAGCAGGAAATGGGGGGCTTGGCCAGCAAGAACTTCCTCAGCCATCTCAAAGACGTTTGGTACCACTTGAGAGGGGAAGAAATTTAATGTCTTATGGAGGTAATTCAAGAAAATGATTGCCAAAAGGTGCTGTAGTCCAAAATACTCACTTTCAAAACGAACAGAATAGCTTGCAAGCTAGAGACTGGAAATTAATGTTTGCAGTACATAGTCACTTGTAAATTCTGGGAAAAAAGCACAAAAGTCACTTCTGTTGAGCATGTGCCCTGTTGCATACCAGGCACGGGATTCTCCATGGGCCCAGACAACTTGCTCCATGCATGACGCATAGAAGCTTGTAAGGCGTGACTGGCGTCCTGTGGTACAGCCGTCGCCTGTTAACAACCCGCAGCTGTTTGGTGGTACGTGTGCCACTGCAGCTTCCTTCCTTGCATTCCCTCTGCCACAACCTTTACTCCCCGCCCCCGCTCCTCTCCCCCCTCCCCCTCTAGGTGCTTCCATTCAGAACGGCTCGGCTATTCCTATGGTTCCCATGACGGTTGTAGTGATTTTGATCTTCGTTGTTTTCCTCTGGTTTCTTGTTTCTTTTTTGCAACAGCTGTTATATGCCTACACGTTCTTGCGTCCTAAATGCACTGTTTGTGAGATAATTGTGCTAGTACTGTAGCCATTTAACTGATCTCAAGAGCTGTATTTTCTAATAAATGTATGAAACTATTTGTTTCAGCATGTCATTTGGATCATTCACTATAACTATGTGTCCGCACTTTATGTGCAGGTACTGTAGTTCAGAAGACAGTGTTTACAATTTGCTGGACCATATTTCATGGTATGTTCACTAAATAGAACAAACGCACTTTTAAGAAAAAGCGGTTGTACTTGCAAATATGTCGGAATATCGCAACTCGTAAATTCTATTTAATGAATGTGTCAGAAAACTTTTGGGATTCAAGGTGAAAAATAAAAATATTGTCGGAAGCGAGAAACGAACCACGCCCATACACATGTTTTTCTTTTTAATTTTTTTCTTATATTTTGCATTTTTGGCCTACTTTAGGTTTCGGTAGTAACACTAAAAGTGGGCCTTTGCGATCGTCTTGACAGTTCGAAATTTAAATGAAAATAACGGCTAAACCATTCATCTGACACGAAAATTGAATAACCGAATTGTAGAGGAGAAAATTCTCTACAACTTTCCTCTCTTATGATTTTTTCATATCTCGTATCGTTTCAGAGATATTTGCAAAAATAACGGCGATTTTGGGATGTCTGTCTTTCCGTAACGTGTTCCCTGTTTTTAAGACGAACCGTTCAACCGATCAACACCAAATTTTACAGACATGATTGTAGGCCGCCAGAGACCAGAACCTCCCTTTTGCAAATTTTTCGGACAAAAAATACGGTAGTAATTACAAAAAAAGCCGTTTGTAATATAATTGTATTTGCGAACGAACCGTTCATCTGACATGAAAATTGAATAACCTGATTGGTAGAGGGGAAAATTCTCTACAACTTTGTTCATTTATGTTATTTTCATATCTCGTATCGTTTGAGAGATATTTGCAAAAATAACGAGATTTGACACCCTCCATTGAATTAACAAAAACCAGCTGTACGCAGATGTCACGTGACATTCCTCGCCCAGAACTCTCTCGGTCATATGCCATCTTGCGTTGTGTATTTGATTATTTTCTTATTGTAACTTACACATTGTCATTTCAAACCAATGGCGCACTGAAGAAGTAACAAAAACACGTCGTTCTGATAATCTAGTGTCTACAAATGCCATATTAGCATCAGTTAACAACGGCTATTAACAGTACGAGATTAAAGAACGCAACTTATAACCGTTACTCGTAGCGTAGTGGGAAATGCGTTGGTCTCTGCCACTGAAGGTCAGTGGTTCGTAACCCGCAACTGCCTAAATTTTTTTCCTAAAAGGGTTTTAGACACTCTTATTAATTAATTTTTTATTATTTAGATTATTATTTTGGTCCAAAATGTTTGCAAACACTTATAAAACTACAAATCTATAGTGGGCCGTAAAACACGTCAGTGCGATTTTTTCTCTTTTGTTGCTTTTTTTCTTTTTATATATATGTATTTCCCCTAAAATCTGCCACTTGAGGCGTTGGCTCCTATCACCTACATTACCACAAAAAATTTACTAAATAATCCTACAAAGCAAAATATCTAGTGCCACTGCCACTTTCGCCGTAAGCTAAATAGACATAATATCGCCAATTCTTCAGGCGCCACCGTCAACGAAAAAAGAATACATTAAGTTCCCTCTAAAAGCCGATCTTTTCTGTCACCATCTGTGAAATAATAACAATATTTAATACACCAGAGCCATTCATTCTCATGCAAATGACACTCTAAAACTAACGCGTGAATATTCTCAATAACGAAACAGAAATTAATGTAGAACCTCAGCTCTGCTTTCCGCTTTATTTATCAGGAAAGTATCTCTGCTTTATGTTCGTCTTTTTTTACAGTTTAAGTTTCGAACTTTAAGGTTTGACTGCTAGAAAGTCTTGTCATTTTAATAGCGCAGTGTTACAGAAATATCATGGAATATTACAGACACACTTCTACTAAAGTAATACTGCAGTCTTAGAATGATTCATATTTCGAATTTCAAAATATGAAGGTAGAAATATTTACGTAAATTATAGAGCAGGAATGATAAATAGAAGCCCTGGACTTGCATGGCATCACAGTAGCACGACCATAGAGACATCTTTCGTACAGGTAACTGGGGTCCGACGCACTACTGTCCCTTAGACGCCTGAGCCGAGCCGAGACGGAAAAAGGGGGGAAAATACACTTTTCCATTTTCACGTTGTAAAAAATTTTGACGGTTTATAAGACCACCCCACATCGTTTTATCAACGTATTTTTCCCTTACAAGCTTCAGTTTGCCTGTGAAAAAATAAAATGTCTACTTTTCATTCGGCGCGAGTTTTTAGTTCAGTTGTGCTTCTCACTCGATTTTGATGAAAGTATGCAGTGAAAAAAATCTGATTTTTGGACATATGTTAGTAAAATATCTCAGCTTTCTAATAAAGCATTCACCTTTTCATAATTCGTAACAGTCGTTTTCAAATGACGCAATTTGTCAAGTGCATGTGCTTTATTTACAAATCGCGTATTGAAAAAGTTGGATAGCGGGCAGCAA
This sequence comes from Locusta migratoria, assembly GCA_026315105.1. NCBI lineage: Eukaryota > Metazoa > Arthropoda > Insecta > Orthoptera > Acrididae > Locusta > Locusta migratoria. The sequence continues at coordinate 353,643,223 of CM048755.1, read as the reverse complement.
ATTCAAATGTTTGTAAATCTATCGGACCAAACTGCATGGTCATCAGTCCGTAGCTTACAAACTACTTAAACCTAGGTAAACTAACCTGAGGACAAACACACACATACACACACACACACACGCCCCAGCAGGGAGGACTGGAACCTCCACGGCGAGCAACCGTGCACTCCGCAGCGAGACGCTTTAGACCGCTCGGCTACTCCACCGCGGCATAGCGGCAGCTTACTGTTCTATGCATTTCAGACCATACATTACAGCGAGTGAAATGGAGCTAAAAGTACAGAGACGTTTTTGAAATGGTAGTTGCACTGATATTGCCGCGAGACAAAACTTATGCCGGCGTGGCGCAGGGGATAGCGTCACAGAAGGCCCTGCTCTAGGTCGCAGGTTCAATTCCGCCTACCGGCAAAAACTTATTTCTTTGTAATTAACAATTCCAGAATGTTCTACATCTTTCTTATGTTCACTTGTAAATTCTACTTGTTTCTTATGTTAACTGTTCTTCTAATTTCTGGTACATTCTCTGTATAAAAAGCAGAGCGCTCTGCCTGAGAGGCAATTAGTGCTGCGTGTATGTTAAGTTCGTAATAAACGTGCTTTCAGTATAAGTGCTGTGTTCAGTTGCCTTCGAAGTCGAGCCTGCTCCCATTTCTACGCGACATTGTTTGGTGGAGGCGCCGGGTATCCTGTGCAGCAACTGTATCACCGTGGCTCCGATTAGGCAACGTAAAAGCCGTCTCTTACACGGACTAGAACCGGAATACAAGGGATATACCGAGTACATCCTTCCGAAAGTCCGTATTATCAGAAGAACGATGGACACGAAACCAGTGGTAAGCCAGCTACACATTAGACACCCGTCGGTGTTCTCTGGAGACGCTGGACAGGACTCCAACAAATGGTTAAAAGTGTTCGACCTAGTCGCCAAGTACAACAGGTGGGATCGCACAATGTGCTTGGTCAAAGTTTATTTCTACCTGGACGGAACAGCCCAGCAATGGTTTGAAAACAACGAAGAGAAGCTGAATGAATGGGAAACGTTCCAGACGGAACTCGAGAAGACGTTTGGTGACCGCCAGCGACAAATCCGCTCGGCGGAAGAACAACTGAAGAACCGGACCCAACGACATGATCAGCCGACACAGTCATACATACAGAATGTTTTGGCCCTGTGTAACATAGCCAATCCGAATGTGACTGAGACCGACAAAATCATGCACCTGATGAAGGGTAAAGCAGAAGACGTGTACCAAGGCTTTCTGATAAAAGACATCACTACGACGGAAGGGTTCATCAAGTGGTGCCAGCGTATTGAAGAGATGCAACGAAGGAGGATTGGACGAAAGAAGTATGATAGACTCCCAAATGTAGTCCCTATGGCCGTCGTGCAAGACCAGCATGACTTCGCTTCCCTCATACGACAAATTGTGAGAGAAGAATTACAAGAGTTTATGGCTGCCGGGACTATTAGACAGAGCGAGCATCAGATTATGGCCATGGATGTGAGCCCTGTAAGTCAGGAGGGAGCCGACGCCGCTGAGAAAGAGGTATTTCAGACATTAGCTCCTGTCTGCCCCGCCAGTCGCACCCGACGTGAACAATGGCGTCGCCCTGCTATGACTTACGCTGCAGCCGCCAAACGTCAGCCTATGAACCGGCCGACGCGGCCACAACCAACTCACCCGGCAACTATGACGCCCCGCAGAAGAACAGACGTCTGAAGAACAGAAGACAACACACCGCTGTGTTTTCACTGTGGACGCCCTGGACATGTCGTACGCTACTGCAGAGAGAGAAGGCGAGTATTCGACGATTATTTTGCCGCAAGACGTCAGCCATCAGAGCAGTTCTATCCCAGGCAATCACCTGCTGAAGCGTTCAGTCGACCTATGGGAAGAAGCCCATCGCCGTAACCTAGACGAGGTCGCTCCCCGACGCGCCGCAGCCGTTCACCGTCACCGTACAGAGGTACCAGCCGCTCCCCTAGCCGCCGCGCCCAGGAAAACTAAGCGAGGCGACCATCTACGGAGGTGGGGCCGCCGCGGATGAAAATCCTCCATGGACGACAGTCGCCAAGATGTCAGGAAATCTCATCGACGTCATAATCGACGGCCAACCTGTCCGGGCACTTGTTGATTCAGGAGCGTCTTTCTCTGTATTGTCGGATAATTAGCGCCGCACGTTAAAGAAGACAATGTTCTGTGATACGGGGGCAACTGTGCTGAAGGTCGCGAATGGAGAGTACGTCCAGCCAGCAGGAACTTGTGTCGCAAGAATAACCATCAACAACAGGACCCAGCCGTTTGAATTTGTCGTGTTAACAGAATGTAGTCATAATGCCATCCTCGAATGAGACTTCCTTCGTGCATCCCAAGCTATCATCGACTGTGGAAGATCTGAGCTGCAAACTGAAGAAGTTGTTGCGACGGGTACACGTAATACAGAATTTTCTGGGAAGCTATTTGCCGTTGACAATGTGACGATCCCGCCGTTGACGATGAGAAGAGTTGCAGTCACAAACACAGATGAGCGATTAAACTGTGAAGTGCTTGTTAATAGTAAAAAGTTTATCAGGCTCACCAAAGAAATTTACATACCAGCGGCTATCATAAACATTACCGGAGGTAGAGGAGAGATTTGGATCACAAATTGTCACGTGCAGTCGCAAATAAGCCCTAAAGGAATGTGTATCGGGACAGCTGAACCAATCCATCACGGTGAGCTCAACGTCATCAACGAAGACCCATGCCCTGCTATTAGTACAGACAACACGCTGGAGGAAACAAACGTGGAGCTGCCAATAGGGCCCAGACTGACCAAGGATCAACGCCAGCGGGTGTTAGCTATACTACGCCAATTTTCGGGTGCATTCACACCTCAGCAGGGGAAAAGTCACACGAAACGGCCAACGATAAGGCATCGTATCAATACTGGGGATCATCCACCAATTGGCCAGCGTTCGTATAAAGTGTCGCCAGCTGAAAGACGGATAATTTGGGAGGAAGTGGAGACGATGTTGCACGATATTATTCAACCTTCGGAGAGTCTTTGGTCGTCTCTGGTGGACCTTGTAAAGAAGAAGGTTGGCACGCGACGATTCTGTGTCGATTATCGGCGACTGAACAAAATCACAAAGAAAGATGTCTACCCACTGCCGCGCATTGACGACACCTTAGACTGCTTGAAAGGAGCTACATACTTCTCAACTATGGATATGGAGACAGGTTACTGGCAAATCGACGTTGACGACGCTGACAGGAAGAAGATGGCTTTTATTAGAACTGACGGCCTCTATGAATTCAAAGTAATGCCATTTGGATTATGTAATGCTCCGGCCACATTCGAACGCATGACAGACAACTTGCTTCGACACATTAAGTGAACGACGTGTCTTTGCTATTTAGATGACATTATAGTTTTCTCGAAAACATTTGAAAAACATCTGAGTCGCCTGTAAACTGTGTTGAAGTGTGTTCAGGCTGCAGGACTCCGCCTCAATCCAAAGAAGTGCCTTTTCGTCGCCAAAGACATAAAAATCCTGGGGCACCTAGTCAACGATGGTGTCCGTGCTGATCCAAATAAAGTAAGGGCAGTCACAGAATTTCCAACTCCTCAACACATTCGTGATGTGAGAAGTTTTCTCGGGCTGTGCTCATACTGCCGACGTTTCATAAAAGGATTTTGTAACAAGGCACGTCCATTACAGGAACTTCTGCAGGGAGACGTCAAGTTTTACTGGGATGAGACAAAAGAAAGAGCTTTCCGGGCACTTAAGGAGGCTCTCACTTCTGGACCAGTGCTAGCCTTGTACGACGAGAATGCAGAAACGGAACTTCACACAGACGCCAGTTGTTATGAGATTCGTACAGTGCTTTTACAAGTTCAGGAAGGTGCTGAAAAACTGATAGCCTATGCAACAAGAGTACTCTTAAAATCCGAGATAAACTACTCTACAACCGAGAAAGAATGTCTCGCGGTTATCTGGGCTATCAACAAGTTCCGGCCGTATTTATTGGGCAAACCATTCACCGCCGTGACAGACCACCATTCTTTTTGTTTGCTGACTAGTTTGAAGGATCCATCAGGTCGACTAGCAAGATGGGCACTAAGACTCGAAGAGTACGATGTCACAGTGGTATTCAAGAACGGGCGCAAACACAAGGATGCCGACTGCCTTTCGAGGAATACATTAGTGGAACACAACAGAATGAATAAAATTTCAGCCCTCACCGAATTAGATGACGTTACAGCTGAACAGAGGGAATATCCAGCACTATTAAAAACGATAGAGGCCTTGGAGAAAGGAGAACCCATCAATGGAGAGTTCCAACTTATAAACGGAACATTGTATAAGAGCAACTACGATCCACTGGGCCCCAAATGGCTACGGGTCCTTCCAGCTCATCTCCAGCGAGCTATTCTCAAATATTTCCACGATGCTCCAATATCCGGTCATCTGGGATTCGTGAAGACCCTAGAGAGACTCAGACGCAGGCATTACTGGAAAGGTCTCTACCGATCTGTCAAGCACTATGTGAGTCACTGTAAAGAGTGCCAGCGACGGAAGCATGTGCCGCAATTACCTCCAGCGCATCTCGTACCAATTCCACCTGCAGTAGTCCATTTCACCGAATTTGAATGGACCTTTTAGGGAGGTTCCCGAAGTGGACAAGCGTTTACCGATGGATAATAGTCTGCACTGATTATCTCACACGCTACGCTTTCACCAAACCTGTGCCGACTGCAGACCGTGACTGAAGCGCCTCAGTCCCCTCGGCCACCGCGGCCGGCCAGCAACCACGCACACTGCCAAAATGCTACGGGAATACATATTAACGGGGTGCAACAGAGATTGCAAAATTCCTTGTACAAGACATTATTTTGAAACATGGAGCACCACGTGTGATAATAACTGATCGTGGAAAAGTATTCCAGTCAAAACTAGCATCAGAGGTAATGTTACGTTACGACATTGTCCACAGAATGACAACTGCATACCATCCTCAGACAAATGGTCTTACGGAACCTTTTAACAATACATTAGCCGATATGCTGTCGATGTACGTCGATATTGAGCAGAAGGATTGGGATACAGATCTGCCAGTCGTGACATTTGCTTCACGCCGTTTTTCCTGCTCCATGGCCCTGAAGCTGAGACGACAATAGATACGCTGTTCCCGTTCCAACCGGACGACACTCAGGATGACTATGTGAAACAGCTTATCACCAGGGTCGAAGAAGCAAGATAGGTGGCTCGCATACGGACACTGGACGCCCAGGAGAAGGACCGTCAGCGGTATAACGACAAGCACCGACCAGTTGTGTACAGCCCAGGAGATCTGGTATGGATTTTTACCCCTGTCGGGAAGATTGGAATGTGAGAAAAGTTATTGAAGCGATACTTTGGTCCGTATCGTGTCATATGCCGCCTGTCAGACGTCACCTACGGAGTCGACGATTATGAGCCGTCGTCTAAACGACAAAAACGAAGAGACATTGTTCACGTCCTGCGCATGAAGCCTTACTACGATCCTGAAGAGCAGGTAGGCGACAATTGCTTCTTGTTCAAGGACTCTAAGGACGGTAATGTTACTGATGAAGTCACGACAGGAACATCTGTTGCCTATAATCGTGGAGAAAGGAAGGATTCTCTTGAACTGCCATACAGAGGACCCATGACAAGGTCAAGATCCAGGACATTGCAGCTAGCTCCACAGAGAATGTAACAGCGGGCCGCTGTTTTTCCAGGAGAGGGAGCTATGCCGCGAGAGACCACGATCACAGACTGCCGGCGTGGCACAGGGGATAGCGTCGCCGACTCCGGTACGGAAGGTCGCCGGTTTAATTCCGCCTACCGGCAAAAATTTATTCCTTTGTAATTAACAATTCCAACATGTTTCTACATCTTTCTTATGTTCACTTGTAATTTCTAGATGTTTCTTATGTTAAACTGTTCTTCTAATTTTTGCTACATTCTGTCTGTGTATAAATAGCAGAACACTGCCCGACCGGGCGCCGTGGCTCAGCGCGCCAGGGCAGGGGGCTAAACGCCCTCTGTAATAAAAAAGCTGAGCCAAATATTCAACGAACAATCAAGAACGAACCACATGAACGACCCCAGAGACAGATTTACATGAAGAACCACAAAGAAAAAAAGAGGCAGTCAGTGCTGCGTGTATGTTAAGTTCGTAACAAACGTGCTTTCAGTATAAGTGCTGTGTTCATTTGCCTTCGAAGTCAAGCCTGCTTCCATTTCAACGCGACGATATCTACCTTCTTCCACAAGTAATTACGAGTTATTTGAGCGGCGTCTTTGATCTCGGCGGATGTTGGGCGTAGCGTGAAGAACTGCAACACCGAAAAAACGAATTGCCGGCCACTTGTGTCGCTCCCTCGACATGTTTTAATGATCCATAACCAGAAAAAAAGTAGAAACCATTTTTTCTTGGGTGGCGACAGATTAAATTGACAAGGATCTGCTATGTTCTTACATGAGGTCATACTTTATAAGAGGCATAACAACTGTTTTCTTCTACACATTATACAATTAATGGAATGAATATTTCGTGTTAGGAACGACAGGAAAAGAATAAGTTAGTGTTAATGAGCCTTTCGTTTTGATTTACTGAAATAAAATTTTCTGACATTATACTTACTGCCTTTCTAGTTGGAAATGATAAAAGTTAGAAGCCGAAAATCATACAGAAATTTATAGGTACATCTACGCCTGAGCCATATTTAATCATTTTTTTCGCTTTGTAGCTCTCGAAAAATGTCGTACCACTAGGTAAAAATATTTGTATACAGCTTGTCTCGCATAATTTCCGAGATTAAAGTAAGAACGAACCAAGTAAAATAGAATAGATAAAAGTAACATTAAAAACATTTAGTTACCTCCTTATAAGGGTTGTTGCAAGTGTTGGCATACGTGAGGTTTACCAGTTTTATGTGGGACACATTGTACTGTATTTCTACCCATCTCCACTTTCAAAGAACTCTACACAGGTCTCAGAACTTTATTATATATTCATTTTGTTAAGAAGCTGTCTGAGAGGACCTGAATTTATACGAATATTTTGCTGTATCTTCTGTTGACAATTTTCTGTGTCTCAATGGTACTTCGATTTGTCTCAGACACTACAGGTCAGGTCAGTAAAGGATGAGCAGGATGTGCCACTTTGTTTCTTGTTGTCTCCAGCAACAAGGTATCCTCACCCACTGTCAGCTGAAGATCGAAGAAAACACGGTGGCCGCGGTGGAGTAGCCGAGCGGTCTAAAGCGTCTCGCTGCGGAGCGCGCGGTTGCTCGCCGTGGAGGTTCGAGTCCTCCCTGGGGCATGGCTGTGTGTGTTTGTTCTTAGGTTAGTTTACCTAGGTTTAATTGGTTTGTAAGCTATGGACTGATGACCACGCAGTTTGGGCCGATAGATTTACAAACATTTGAACATTTTTGAAACACGGTGGTGACCAAAACTTATTCATTGCCGTCTACTTAGAGTCAGCTAACAGTTCATTGATTTTGTTACTTTATTTCTATTGTTATCACACTGTAGTGACTAATCGAATTTTAATCACATATAAAACAGGTGGTAATGGACTCATCCCATAAATTTCGACTGATATTTAGGATAGTTTTTCTTTACGAGAACAGCTAAAAAAACATTTCTGAAATTTGTAATCATTTTACAGAATTAATAGTAATACAAGAAAAAACTAAAAAGAACATATTTTCACAAGTGTTGTTTTAAGAAAAAGCTATCATGCAGAGAGACGTGTATCGGAAACTGGCTGCAGACGTGAGATACTTGTGCTGCAGAAGCAATACCGTAGCCCAATCGGCTCGAGAAGGCGAACACGGCCTTAGAAAATTTAACAGTGCTACTAAAGAAATTGCCTACACTACACTTGTGTGTCCTATTTTGGAGTATTGCTGCCCATTCTGGGTTCCCCATCAAATGGGACTGACGGAGGATATAGAGAAAGTTGAGAGAAGAGCAGCTTATTTTGCATTATCGCGACGTAGTGGAGACAGTATCACGGAAACGATGCACGAGCTGGGTTGGAAATCGTTAAAATTAATGTGTTATTCGTTGCGGCGATGGTCATTTGAGAAGTTTCTGTCACCAACTTTCTCTTCCGAATGCAAACATATTTTGTTAGCACCCACCTACATGGGGAGACATGATCATTATTACAAAATAACCTGAAATCAGATCTAAAACGGAAAGATTTAAGTGTTTTTTTCCGCGTGCTATATTGGGGAAATATCATAAAAGCGGTTCGATGAATCCTCTGCCATGCACTTCTATGTGATTTGCAGAGTATTTATGAAGTTGTTAATGTACAAAGTCTCTCAATGTTTTACAAATGAAACTCAATGTGTTTCGTTAGGGGTATCTTTGAACATGATATCTATCGGAAGGAATCCAACGACTCTAACCACTTTTTATGTATTTATTTATCTATTTTCGCCTGGTTGTTTTGTCCTGTGTCGATCGTCGATTCTTGGCGTAGTTTTTTGTTACAGAGGACGGCTAGATTGTATTAGGTCTTGTACATATGAGTACGACATTTCGTAATGATGTAGAACGTGTCAGTTTAATAAAACTAATAGTTGAAGACATTCATTCTTTATTTTTATAATTTTTTTCCGCAAAATTAGTAATTTATATCTAAATATTCGTCTACTTAGTAGTAGGAGTTGCCATTTAAATAGTCCTTTAATTTTTCTTTAAATAGTAGTTGGCTGTCTGTCAGACTTTTGATGCTATCTGGTGAGTGACCAAAGACTTTTGTTGCAGCATAATTCACCCCCTTTCTGGGCCACAGTTAGATTTAACCTTCAATAGTGAAGATCATCCTTTCTCCTCGTGTTGTAGTTATATACTCTGCAGTAAGTCTTCAACTGGGTTGTGAGTTTATCATTTTTCTAATTTCAAATGGGGAGGTGGGTGGAATCTCAAATGTACTGAATGGCATAGGTATGGCATCTTCTATTAACAGCCTTGCCTCTTCCAATGAACGTCTTGGTTCTATTTTTCCTCAACATTTAGAGGTGATCATTATAAATATTCTCAACTTCTGACTTTTTGTTAGCAGATTTTTCATTCAGTTTGATGGTAATACAGTCTTCCCGTGTTCTTAGTTGCCCCGCTTCCCTTTCAAGAATATTCCAAATTGTTTGATTTTTATTATCAAAGGTACTAATCTCGGACATGATACACACGATTTTGGACTTTTTAATTACTTTTCATAATGTAACATTAATATTTGACTGTTTCTAGGTTATTACTCTTTCTTCCTGCTATATACAATTCTCTTTTTCGGTTACAAATTATTTTTATTCCTTTGGTAATCCACGGACTTTCACAATTATATTTCACTATTTGGGGAAAGTTTTCAAACACAAAAATGTATCATGAAATAAGTCATATTTGAAATTTGCACTGGGTGCCTTGTACACATACATCATCCTAGTCTAACGTCTGTAGGCTCTAGGCTTTTCCTGAAACTTGCAATTGTTAAGTAATTAATTCAATGTACTACTTTGGAAGACTGTTTTGAACCATTGTATGGAGCTACGATATATATTGTAACTAGCTGTACACCATGGTCAGAAAGACCATTCTCTAAAGAGAATTCTCAAATATTCTTCAATTTATCTTGGGTATAAAAAGTTACCTGTTAGTCTGTTTCTGACCTTTATAACGGATATCAAATTGAAAGAACCGAGTACCGTTTCAAGCTCAGTCTTCCTATTATACTCTTTCAGAGAATCAACACTGAAATGCCCACAGATAATAATTTGCTTCCCCATGTCTGACAGAAAGCATAACAGTCAATCCAAATTTTTCAGAAACAGCTAACCCTTTGACCGAGCTCGCTAAGTTACCGAGCAGACACCACTACACCGTAGCGACTCGATGTGCGTAGCTCAGGTATTCAATATAATACAGTGTTTTAGCCGTTGATGTGTTATTATTTCGATGTGGCTATAACATGTTTAATGCGCTGTTGTCAAGGGGCGCTGAGAACCGGCTGTATGTGCTAGTGGACCCCACCTAAACGTCACATAATTCGGTGAAATAAACAAAATTACCCTTTGAGTTGGAGTAAAGAGTAAAATATTTCTTATTAAACCGAAAAGATATGTTCACAAATGCAATTTATACTGGTAATATACGTTGCACGAAATACTGCCGGGCCGGCCGCGGTGGCCGAGGGGACAGACGCTCCAGTCACGGTCTGCACGGCCACTGCGGTCGGGGGTTCGAATCCCCCCTCGGGCATGGATATTTGTGCCGTCCTTAGTGTTAGCTAGTTCATAAGTAGTTTGTAAGCTTAGGGACTGATGACCCCGTAGTTAAGTCCCATAAGTTCTACAAACATTTGAATATTTGAAATACTGCCGGCAGGAATTGAGCACAACGGTTGTTTACGGTGCAGTTGACTGAATCTTCAGCCTGGTAATACGCTCACATGTATTGTCGATCCACTAGTAATGGCTCTAGCTTCCACCTTATGTCGGATGCAGTGATATTCTGTATTACAGAGTGAAGTGTCTTGCAAACTAAGTCGTGACTGTTCTATCAAGACATAATTTATTGACTGAATTAGTGGAGCTGAACCACACAACAACCAAAACAATAATTCTTATAATTATAAAATAACAATTCTCCTTAGAAGTTTTTGTTTAAATTCTTCTCATAAACAGTTTCCTCAGTATAGCTCTCTTGAAAATATTGCAATATACGTGACAACCAAAATTCACAAGTAATACAGCTGCTCCTAAAGCAGAGTAATGAAAGGTAGAAATTATTTCGATCCTTTGGTTCCTGCGTTCCTGGCGTAGCCTTCCGTGGAGAGCAGAGGTGGCCGGGAGTCGGGCAGCGCGGCGTGGCGAGACGACGGCCGAGAGACTCCAGCGGCGACTCCGTTCCTCGACGGCGGCGTGGTCAGGACGCCTTGACGTGGCTGTAGGGCCGGTATTTAATGCGGCGCGAAGGAGACACTCGAAGGTGCTCGGCTGTCCGCGGCGTGCTGTGATGGGCCGCTTTCGTGTCTACTTCCCTCACGTCAAGTAGTCCATGGTGTCGCTGATACTGCGCCGGCGCCCGGCGGGACCAGTGATCTCAATGATTAACACTGGATACACAACTGGAGTGTTTTGAATCTGTGAAAATCGTGACACACTATTTTTGTTAGGTTGGCAACTCCGTACGTATAGGTCGTGTTGTTCTTTTGTACTCTTCGTCCTTTGAAAATAAGATAAGTAAAAACAATCCGAGGATCGGTTTGAACATCACAGTGCTTTACTAGGCATGGTCCTGTTTGGAGGTGGTATGCCGTTGCCTTCCTCCGACCTTCGAAATAACTTACCCAGCCAGTTATAGGGGGACCTACAGCTTAACGTGGGTTCCGAACCACGGTGCTACTCGGTATTTTTCACATGAGCAACACTGCCAGAGGTGAAAGAAGTGGAAAGTGACAGATAAAAAACCCGCGACCTTTGGATTTATAGTCTAGCACTCTACCACTGTGCAACCGACGCGCACAGAAAATAAGTTATGAATGATTAATTACTTTAATAAATACATTATACTAAAGTTCGAGTCGTTTATGCTTGAAGAGAACTAAAAGGAAACGAAGTAGAGTTCATATCCATATATGAACTATATTTTTAGTCAGTTCCTATCACATTCAATTTAATGAATAAATTACATTGTTGTAGACGCTACTTCTCGTGTTCATTTCTCTATTTGCCTCTTGTTTATAATGCTTTCCGTTTGAGCCCACCGACTGGAAATTACTGCATGAAAAATAACCTCGAATTGATCGTGTTTACACCATTTATCTTTCTACAGTAAAACAATTTATCCATTTAACGCAATATGGTAGAAACACTACTTCTGAATAAAAATATAACTGACGTAGATGTTTAAAAAAAAAAAAAAAAAAAAGCATGCAGTTTTCTGCTGTTTCGATTCATGAGTATACGGTTTATTGCAAGTCTCAACTATTTTGTGAATAGTATTAAAATTTTCATAGGTATCTGCCGTTGTATTTGAGTTACTTTGTTCGAAAAACAACTAGAACAAAAGATTACAGATGTCATAATGTTAAATTCGGTGTACGCAGATACTAGTAACAACTAGATAGAGACAGATATACGTTCACAAACGGCGTCGAGCGTCACGCTTTCGTAATACACAGTACTGACTCCAGATTATACTAGCGACATCTCTCGGCCACGGCTGGCCTGCGTGCCTCGTGACTTAGCTGAGTCGAGGCGAGGCGCGGGGCTTAAGCAGGGTGACACTGTTGCGTGTACTGGCGCACTTTTGTCTGTTGCCGTTGCGCGCCACGGCACAGAGCTTACAATCATCCGAACAAATTATGCAGATAGTGACGTCATTGCATTATAATAACAAAGCAAAAGCCGCCGAAGAATATTAATTTTATATAGAAGTGTAAAAGAGTAACTGTTGTTAATTTTATGTTGTCATGGAGAAACGTAAATAAACATTACTTATCAATAATACTGTGTCTGCAATTGCTTGATTTTTTATACAAAGGAAGTTTTAATCACTCAGACTTGTTTCATTTGTTCCCCTTATCACACAAACAATGAATTACCAAAGGTAGTTTATTATTATGATTCACAGAAAGTCTTCCGTAAAATTTGTTTCATGTGTTATAATACATTACAGCGATTTTCTACGAAAGTGCGGAAAGATAGACTTACAAGTTACAGAACTTTTACGGAAACTCCTGTTTTAAGTTGGGGCCTATGTAATTTCCTTAGGAGCTTTATTTTTTCTTTCACACATCTAACTTCCACACACATAGCACTTAGAATTACATAGCACTTAGAATTACATTAGCGACAATTTAAAATAACATTTGTAGATATGTTCCCAATTTTCGACGTATTACAGTATAATCATGTCGTAGAAACAAAACAGTTTGTAGCACACTTGCGTGATATACCATGCCAAGATCATGCTATAAATTTAACACTTGTTTTACAATGAAGTACTTTACGCTTGCATTTTTTCCCACTTTAACGCTTCCTTCAATCATTATTGTAAGTTCAGAAAGATGCATTTTTGGACACTGCTTTATTAAGAAAAATGTGTGCTTTCATGCTCCCTATTATCTAGAAAACTAGAAATAATTTTTGTCATACACCTTCTATATTATTCTATAATGTACTGCAGCAAGAAAAATAGTCGTAAAACCATATCTCAAATTTCCCACTGTGGCTTCAAAAAAGTAATAAACAAATCGGATGAATGAGTGTGTATAATAATAATAAAGAGACCTTACAACTGACAATTTTTTTTTACTTATGTCACTTTTTGTGCAAGGGCGGTATATGTACAGTCTATTAAATTGTACTTTATAAATTGGTGTAATTTACTTTCACATCACTTTCAATTTGTACGTTGACGAATATCTGTCATTATGCTCAATATGGAATATTCCGTGTTCAGCCACGAGTTCTTTTGTGAAATTATTTCTTGAAGTTTTCGCTATTACTGGTTTTTGTATCCCAGCCTCGTCGCCGCTTTTGTGTCTCGTTTCCGTCGAAGGTGTCGGTGGCCGAGAAGAAAGACCGACACAGGAATAAAGGATGCACGCTTGTGCAGGTAGGAGGTGACCAGCCAGTGGGACAGCAGAAACTAGAAACACTAGAGTAAATTAGAACGAGATATATATTTCTTAGAGACTTAGTAATACTTAACTTTTACATAGCTCAGTACTGCAGAATGCTGATACATAGTTGAGCTAGAGGCCTGCCTAGTGCCTATCCGATAGCCAAGTCTTCACTCGTGCCTATCTGATTCCGAAATGTTAGCTGGTTCCTATCTCAGTCGCAAGTAAACGATGTCGTTCAGTGGTGGCCACGAGCGGAGTTGTAGCAGAGGGCGCTCGTGGCTGACGTCGTAAGAACGCCGTGCGTGCATGGGGGCGCGCGGCGAAAGTAGGTGTTGCGCACTTTGGACTTGTGCGACACCACACTGGTGGAATATGAAATATTCCAGATTCTCTCAGACTGATAACACATTCAGTTAGCGAAATTCTGTTAAAAAATGGAGCAAATGGATTTGAACTCGCGAGCATATAATCAAACTACGCGGGGCTGATGTGACGACAAGCTGGTACAGTTCGGTAGCTGCTCAACAGCACTCCCTCCAGAACACTTTCGCATCCTACAGTGTTGACAGATTGTGCATATCGCAGGACTTACAATTTCGAGGGGCGATCAACTGTACTGGCCACCTTAAGAACGACTGGCTCTGAGTTATCCTCTGTGGCGGCAGGCCGGCGATCACTTATTTATTTATTTTTCTTTCTTTTTTCTTTTATCTAAGACTGTACCTTATGAGGTACCCTGCAGATATAGACAGAAAACGTCACGAGTCCTGTAATTCATCGTTGTTCGCGCAATTTCCACAAAATATTCATAAATGACATCCACAAACCTTCCTCTTGTATTAGTGTGTCTACAGTACTTCCGGTGGGGAAAAAAATTGGCGGTTCTCTGCTCGGCGGAAAAAATTTTAGACGGTACTCTGCTCAGAGTCTGCTTGGTGTAGACTAATCGGAACTGTCAATTGGCTAATTCCAACATTTGACCGCCAGTCAGAGTCCACTGGAATTGTGCGAAAGTGCAGTTTGAACGCCTCGGCGGTTATGATCGGAACTAGAACTAACCTAAAGCTTCCCAAACTTTCCTTACGAAATCCATTCGACAATTTTACAGTCGGTCTATTTTTTTACAGATTTAAGAAAGAATTTTAGCCGGTACGCTAATAGCGAGTTTCAATTTTAGGCGGTACGCCGTACCGCCCCGTACCGGTCCAACTAAAGCACTGTGCGTCTACTAGTGAAAACTGTATCCAACTTCCTCCAATGGTTCCAGATAGCAGCGTTCACATATGGGCAGAAGAACAGAATGATCTATTGGCCCAAGGTCAACAAGGATTTAGAAAATATCGTTCATGCGAAACACAACTAGCTCTTTACTCACACGAAGTGATGTGTGCTATCGACAAGGGTTCGCAAATTGATTCCGTATTCCTTGATTTCCAGAAGGCTTTTGACACTGTACCTCACAAACGGCTTTTAATCAAAATGCGTGGTTACGGTATATCGCCCCAAATTTGCGACTGGATAGGGGATTTCCTGTAAGAGAGGACACAGTTCGTAGTAATCGATGGTAAGGCATCGACTAAAACATAGGTGATATCGGGCGTTCCACAGGGTAGTGTTATTGGTCCTGTGCTGTTCCTTATTTACATAAACGATTTAGGGGAAAATCTAAGTAGCTCTCTTAGGTTGTTTGCAGATGACGCATTAATTTACCGTCTAGTAAAATCATCTGAAGATCAAAACCAACTGCAGAACCATCTGAATAAGATATCACTATGGTGTAAAAATTGACAATTGACTCTAAATAATGAGAAGTGTGAAGTCGTCCACATGAGTACGAAAAGAAATCCGTTAAATTTTGTTTACATGATAAATCAATCAAAGGTGAAGGCCGTAAACTCCACAAAATACCTAGGAATTACAATTACTTCTGACTTAAATTGGAAAGATCACGTAGATAATGTCGAGGGAAAGGCAAACCAGAGACTGCGTTTTATTGGCAGAACCCTTAAAACATGCAACAGAACTACTAAAGAAACTGCATAAGCTACGCTTGTCCGTCCTTTTATGGAATATTGCTGCCCAGTGTAGGATTCTTATCGGGTGGTTTTGACGGAGGACATCGAAAGAGTCCAAAGAAGAGCAGGTCGTTTCGTATAGTCACGATACAGGGGAGACAGCGTTACGGAAATGATACAGGATCTGGGATGGGAATCATTACAAAAAACGGCGCTTATCGCTGCGGCGTGGGTTACTTACGAAACTACAATAGTCAAACATTCTCCTCCGAATGCGAAAATATATTGTTGACTCCCACTTACATAGGCAGAAATGATCATCATAATAAAATACGACAAATCAGAGCCCGAACGGAGAGATTCAGGTGTTCTTTCTTCCCACGCGCTATTCGAGAATGGAATGGGAGATAAAATAGTATAATGGTGGTTCGATGAACCCTCTGCCAGGCACTTAAATGTGATTTGCAGAGTATCCCATGTAGATGTAGGTTATTTTTTTAACTGATATGTTTGTAAACCTATAGGACCAAACTGCTATGCACATCACTCACTAGACTTACAAACTACTTTAACTTACACTAAGGAGGACACGAATTTCCGACGAGAAAGTCATGACGCCTTACTTAGGCCACGCTGCTATTTCACACGGCTGGAAGATTGAGATCCGGCGACTATGGTGAATGTTCATGTTGCACGCCCCCCCCCCCCCTTTTTTTTTCCAGGAACTGTTTGACGATTTTGGCTGTGTGTGAGCGAGCGGCGTGAAAGTTGAAGATCCACCATACTCGCCAGATCTCAGTCTTTCAGACTTCTTCCGATTCCTTCAACTGAAACTCGTTTTGAAAGAAAAATTATTTGACGATAGTCCTGACATCCAACGAAAAGAGACGGGGCTTTTGAACAACATCCCAAAGGAAGATGTCAAACAAAGTTTCCAGGACATGTATCGCAGAGGTCAGCGGTGCATAATTACGAGAGGTGACTATTTCGGACAGTAAGGTAACTGTAGTTATAGTTTATCTACGTTAATGTACAGAACTATCCATCATACTTTAATGTCAGAGATTGTACGTGTCCTTTTTCGAAATATGCGGTCCAATCATCTTCAGTAGATTTTCAAATTTAGAAGGTGACATTCGCCAAAAAATTTTATATTTATCACTTATTTCTTGTGACTTCAAATACATCATAAGTTTTGCATTATTTATTTTTATAAGGTTCAATAACGTCTCCGTTTAGTTTTGTTTTTCGACAAACAAAATGTTCAGATGTTTGTAAAGTTCTGAGATCTAACTGCAGTGGTCATCGGTCCCTAAACTTACAAACTACACTCGTGCCCATTAAATTTGCTACACCACGAAGGTGGCGTGCTACAGACAGGAATAAGATGCTGTGATATGCAAATGATAAGCTTTTCGGAGCATTCACAAAAGGTTTGCGCCGGTGGCGATACCTACAACTTGCTGACATGAGGAAAGTTTCCAACCGATTTCTCATACACAAACGGCAGTTGACCGGCGTTGCCTGGTGAAACGTTGTTGTGATGCCTCGTGTAAGGAGGAGACATACGTACCATCACGTTTCCGACTTTGATAAAGGCCGGATTGTAGCCAATCGCGATTGCGGTTTATCGTATCACGACATTGCTGCTCGCGTTGGTCGCGATCCAATGACTGTTGGCAGAATATGGAATCGGTGGGTTCAGGATAACAATACGGAACACCGTGCTGAATCCCAACGGCCTCGTATCACTAGCAGTCGAGATGGCGGGCATCTTATCCCCATGGCTGTAACGAATCGTGCAGCCACATCTCGATCCCTGAGGACATTTGCAAGACAACAACCAGCTGCAAGAACAGTTCGACGGCGTTTGCAGCAGCATGGACTATCACCTCGGAGACCACGGTTGCAGTTACCCTTGACGCTGCATCACAGACAGGAGCGCCTGCGATGGTGTACGCAACGACGAACCTGGGTGCACGAATGGCAAAACGTCATTTTTTCGGATGAATCCAGGGTCTGTGTACAGCATCATGATGGTCGTATCCGTGTTTGGCGACATCATGGTGAACGCACATTGGAAGCGTCTATTCGTCATCGCCATATTTGCGTTTCACCCGACGTGATGGTATGGGGTGCCATTGGTTACACGTCTCGGACACCTCTTGTTCGTAATGACGGCACTTTGAACAGTGGCCGTTACATTTCAAATGTGTTACGACCCGTGACCCAACCCTTCATTCGATCCCTGCAGGATAATACACGACCGCATGTTGCAGGTGCTGTACGGGCCTTTCTGGATACGGAAAATGTTCGACTGCTGCCCTGGCCAGCACATTCTCCAGATCTCTCACCAGTTGAAAACGTTTGGTCAGTGGTGGCCGAGCAACTGGCTCGTCACAATACGCCAGTCACTACTGTTGATGAACTGTGGTATCGTGTGGAAGCTGCATGGGCATCTGTACCTGTACACGCCATCCAAGCTCTGTTTGACTCAATGCCCTGGCGTATCAAGGCCGTTATTACGGCCAGAGGTGGTTCTTCTGGGTACCGATTTCTCTGGATCTATGCACCCAAATTGCGTGAAAATGTAATCACATGTCAGTTCTAGTACAATATATTTGTCCCATGAATACCCTTTTATCATCTGCATTTCTTCTAAGTGTAGCACTTTTTATGGCGAGTAGTGTACTTAAACTAACTTAGCATAATAACAAAAAACACACACACACACACGCGCGCGCTCCAGAGAGGACTCGAACCTCCGACGACGAACCGCCGCGCGCACCGCAGCAGTGCGCGTTGGTGCACACGGCTATTCCTCTGCGGCTTTTCACAAACTTGTCATTAATAACGCCGAACTACTCTTTGCTGTAATCGGGAGATTTCCCAGTCGCGCACATATGTTTACAAATTCACTGCACAATGAATACTACACTGCTCAAAACAATTAGGAATAAGGTGAGATATCATACAGAATAAACATATGGTAACGTATTTTATTCAAATATTGGTTACGCTTGAAATTTGTGTGATACAGTACGATATTTTGCTGTCTCAACTCTTTACTTGACGTTTACATGGCTTTTACTTAGAGCGAAGGCACCATGGGGCTACCATAATAGTGAAAAAGTCATTCCCATTGCCCTCTAATGTGGTGTGTGATCACATTGGACGGCCAGTACAGTTGCACGCCTGCGTGGCATGGACGGTAGGAGGTTATCAATCAGCTCTTGTGGTATATTTGGCCATTCTTCCATGCGTGCAACATCCAGTTCTGCAACCGATGTGAGAGGTGCTGGTCTGACTGCAATGCGTCTGACAAATGCATCCTAGACGTGCTCAATCGGATTTAAGTCCGGTGAACAAGCTGGCCACTCTATTCGTTCAATTCTCTCAGCTTCAAACGTGTTCAAATGCTCAAATGTTTGTATAGTCTATGGGACTTAACTACGGGGTTATCAGTCCCTAAACTGGGCAATCTCTAAGGGTTCAGGTGGATCACAGGAGAAATGTAGATCCGGAAACTATCGGTATAACAGTTGTAAATTGTCGTAGCTGTGTCGGCAAAGTTCCAGAACTGCAAACGTTAATAGAAAGCACCGAAACACACATCATTATAGGCAGCGAAAGTTGGCTCAAGCCGGAAATAAGTTCAGAAGAAGTATTTTCAAAAGATCTATTGCTGTTCAGAAAGGATAGATTAAACAAAATAGGTGGGGGCGTGTTTGTCGCTGTCAAAAGTAGTATTTCATGTAGCGAAGTTGAAGTTGATAGTTCGTGCGAGCTATTATGGGTAGAGGTTGTGCCCGAAAATCGTAAGAAGTTAATAATCGGTTCCTTTTACCGGCCTCCCGACTCTGACGATACAATAGCAGAAAGGTTCAAAGAAAACCTGAGTCTAATTACAAAATCGTATCCGACTCACACGATAATAGTAGGTGTTGATTTTAATTTACCCTCGATCTGTTGGCGAAATTATATTTTCAAATCATCAGGTAGGCATAAAACATCGTCCGAAATTGTACTCAACGCATTCTCTGAGAATTACTTCGAACAATTAGTTCATGAGCCAACTAGAATTGTAAATGGATGTGAAAACACACTTGATCTCTTAGCAACAAATAATCCTGAGCTCATAACGAGCATCAAAACGGATACTGGTATTAGTGAACAAAGAGCTGTCGTAGCGAAATTGAATATCGAAAGTCCCAAAGTTACCAAAAATAAACGCAAAGTATATTTGTTCAGTAAAGCAGATAGAAACAAAATACATTGCTTCTTGAAAGACAGCTTCCACTCTTTTGTAACATTAAACGTAGGTGTAGACCAGATGTGGCTCAAATTCAAAGATGTGGTATCGACAGCAATTGAAAGTTTTATACCTAATAAATTAATAAAAGAAGGAGGCGATCCCCCTTGGTACACAAAACAGGTCAGGACACTGTTGCAAAAGCAAAGGAAAAGGCATACTAAATTTAAACGAACACGAAATCCCCAGGATTTGCGATCGTACTCAGAAGCTCGAAATTTAGCGAGGATTTCAATGCGAGATGCCTACAATATTTATCACAACGAAACTCTTTCTCGTAATTTGACTGAAAACCCAAAGAGATTTTGGTCATATGTGAAATATACTCGGGGCAAGTCACAAACAATACCTTCACTACGTGATAGTAATGGCGATCCTGCCGATGACAGCGCTACTAAAGCAGAGTTACTAAACTTAGCTTTTAGAAACTCATTCACCAAAGAAGACGAAACCAATATTCCAGATTTCGAATTACGAACAGATGCCGTAATGAGTAACATAGAAGTAGATATCATCGGAGTAGTGCAGCAACTAAAATCATTTAACAAGAACAAGTCTTCTGGTCCGGATTGTATACCCATTAGATTTCTATCTGATTATGCTGAAGCGATAGCTCCTTACTTAACAGTCATATACAACCGATCTCTCATAGAAGGATCTGTACCAAAAGATTGGAAAGCTGCACAGGTCACACCTATATTCAAGAAAGGCAGTAGGAGTAACCCACTAAACTACAGGCCTATTTCATTGACGTCAATTTGCAGCAGGGTTTTGGAACATATCCTGTATTCAAATATTATGAATTATCTCGAACAGAACGATCTATTGACCCAAGGTCAACACGGATTTAGAAAATATCGTTCATGCGAAACACAACTAGCTCTTTATTCACACGAAGTGATGGGTGCTATCGACAAAGGTTCGCAAATCGATTCCGTATTTCTTGATTTCCAGAAAGCGTTTGACACCGTACCTCACAAACGGCTTTTAATCAAATTGCGTGGTTATGGTATATCGCCCCAAATTTGCGATTGGATAGGGGATTTCTTGTCAGAGAGGACACAGTTCGTAGTAATCGGTGGTAAGGCATCGACTAAAACAGAGGTAATATCGGGCGTTCCACAGGGTAGTGTTATTGGTCCTCTGCTATTCCTTATTTACATAAACGATTTAGGGGAAAATCTAAGTAGCTCTCTTAGGTTGTTTGCAGATGACGCCGTCATTTACCGTCTAGTAAAATCATCTGAAGATCAAAACCAACTGCAGAACGATCTGAATAAGGTATCAGTATAGTGTAAAAATTGGCAATTGACTGTAAATAATGAGAAGTGTGAAGTCGTCCACATGAGTACGAAAAGAAATCCGTTAAACTTTGTTTACAACATAAATCAATCAAATGTGAAGGCCGTAAACTCCACCAAATACCTAGGAATTACTATTGCTTCAGACTTAAACTGGAAAGAACACGTAGATAATATCGTGGGAAAGGCGAACCAGAGACTGCGTTTTATTGGCAGAACCCTTAAAAGATGCAACAGAACTACTAAAGAAACTGCATACACTGCGCTTGTCCGTCCATTTTTGGAGTATTGCTGCCCAGTGTGGGATCCTTATCGGGTGGGTTTGACGGAGGACATCGAAAGAGTCCAAAGAAGGGCAGCTCGTTTCGTATTGTCACGATGCAGGGGAGACAGCGTTACGGAAATGATCCAGGATCTGGGATGGGAATCATTACAACAACGGCGCTTATCGCTGCGGCGTGGGCTACTTGCGAAACTCCAATCGCCGACATTCTCCTCCGAATGCGAAAATATATTGTTGCCTCCCACTTACATAGGTAGAAATGATCATCAGAATAAAATAAGAGAAATCAGAGCTCGAACAAAGAGATTCAGGTGTTCTTTCTTCCCGCGCGCTATTCGAGAATGGAATGGGAGATAAATAGTATAATTGTGGTTCTATGAACCCTCTGCCGGGCACTTAAATGTGATTTGCAGAGTATCCCATGTAGATGTAGATGTAGATGTAAACTTACAAACTACTTATGAACTAACTAAGACTAAGGACAGCACAAATATCCATGCCCGAGGGGGGATTCGAACCCCCCGACCATAGTGGCCGTGCAGACCGTGACTGGAGCGCCTCAGTCCCCTCGGCCACCGCGGCCGGCTCAAGCGTGTTGTCCACCAGTGCAGATCTCAGGGGACGAGTGTTATCGGCCACAAGGAGGAAGCCTTCTCCTATGGTACCAGCATAGGTCACAACGAAAGGTCGCAGGATCTCGTCTCTATACCTCTAAGCAGTCAAAGCGTCCTTCTGAACGACAATGAGGTCCGTACGACCGCCAATACTGACTCCTCCCCACACCATTCGTCCATCACCATAATATGGTGATGTTCCCTGCACATAATCAGGATTGTTGCAAGTTCCACGTTCTCTCCAGATGAGGGAATAACGACTGTCAGGCTGAACACAAAATACTGACTCATCTGTAAATAGATTCCGGAACCGTACGTTACGACTCCAATTCTGAGGTTCCTCCGCTCAGAGTATGCAGGCTAAATGGAGTCGTGGTTTTAATGGGACACACACTATACACCTCCGTGGGTGGAGGCCACACTCCATATGTGTTCATATGGTGTGTCCTGTTTCTGCCTGGGTGGTGCGTTGCAGATCACTTGCATTCAGCCTCCTGTCTCGACGGGCTGTTAACCGGAGATAGCGATCATCTATTGCTGATGTTGTCCACGGAAAACGTTGGCCTTTCATTAAATAAATAAAATCGCACTGACGTGTTTTACGGCCCACTTTAGATTTTTAGTTTTATAAGTTTTTGCAAACATTTTAGACCAAAATAATAATCTAAATAATAAAAATTAATTAACATGAGCGTCTGGAACCCTATTAGGAAAAAAAAAGGTAGTGACGGGTTCCGAACCACGACCTTTGGCAACATAGTCTAACGCCTTGCCCACTACGCTACGGCTATCAATCAGAATATGAGTCCTATAATCTCATACTATTGATGTCCGTTGTTAGCTCATGCTAATATGGGATTTGTAGCCACTAGATTATCATTTATCGTACAAAGAACGATGTGTTTTTGTTAATTCTTCGGTGCGCCATTACTTTGTAATGATAACATGTAAGTTACAATAAGAAAGTCATCAAATACGCGCAAGATGGCGTATGCCACAGAGAGTTCTGCGCGAGGAATGTCACGCGACATCTCCTAGCGGCTGGTTTTCGTTAATTCAATGGAGGGTGTCAAATCTCCGTTATTTTTGCAAATATGTCTCAAACGAAACGAGATATGAAAAAAAACATAAGGGAGCTAAGTTGTAGAGAATTTTTTCTTCTATCAATTAGGTTATTCAATTTTCGTATCAGATGAACGGTTCGTTTGTAATTAGAATTATATTACAAACGGTTTTTTTAGGTATTACTACCGTATTTTTTGTCTGAAAAATTTGAAAAAGGGAAGTTCTGGTCTCTGGTAGCCTACAAACATGCCTGTAAAACTTGGTGCTGATCGGTTGATCGGTTCGTCTTAAAACAGGGAACGCGTTACGGACAGACAGACAGACATACATCCCAAAATCGCCGTTATTTTTGCAAATATCTTTGAAACGCTACGAGATATGAAAAAAAAATAAGAGAACAAAGTTGTAGAGAATTGTCTCCTCTACAAATTAGGTTATTCAATTTTCGTGCCAGATGAATAGTTAAGCCGTTATTTTCATTTAAATTTCGAGCTGTCAAAAGACGATCGCAAAGGCCCACTTTTAGTGTTACTGCCGTAACCTAAAGTGGGCCAAAATTCCTGTTGTCTGAAATCGCGTTCAGGTTCTGGAAATTACACTTTGGGACACTCCAATAGCTGCAGCCACCACCTTCTGTGTCTGTCCCGCTTCCAACCTTCCTATGGCTCTCCATGCCACAGCTCCTTGTAAGTCACGTTGTTGTTGCATTGCACTACCTGCTCACTACACTATCTGAACCCAACTGCACGTGTAATTCGTTTGGTAAACACTAGTCAACATCAACACCCTTGCAGGCATTTTCTGTTATTACCACTATCTCGGTTACCGTAATGTTGTTGTCTCCATTCTGTAGAACCGACAGAAAGACGTGGACCCATTTTAGTTCATTCTGCCGATGACAATACTTAAGAACCTAGATACCGCAACCGATCCTCTAGTAGTTTTTTTCCTATGGATCGCAATCCAGGCTTGTGGCGCGCGTATAGCTTGCACACCTCTCGGGGTTCGTGGCGAGCAAGTGTGGCCCCACCTCTAAATGAATAATACATTTGCTTTGTGTAGGCATGGCAGAGGGGAACTATGTAGTTTTCTTGAGCACTACAGCGGTCTAAAGGGGGCCACACCCCGCCTATCAAACCCATGTTAATTTAGGCAAGTATTTGACCCATTTCTGAAAACAACTATTTAATGCTGGACCTTAATATTTTTACTGTATGTTAAAAGTGGGGCACTGTACACAATAAAAGCTTAATTCTGGTATGATGTACCCAGATAAGAGTTTACTGTTATAAAAAATCTTAATTTTAGCAGTAAAATTAGCAAAAGGTCCGTGTGAACTACCAGCTACTCCCTGCTACAAAACCTTGTTCCCTGGCCCAAATTGAGAATTGACTTGGTTCAAATTACTCTAATAACAGGAAGTTAACGATACAGTGGCCAATATACATAGCAGCTCACACGAAATTACACACAGGCATTAATAAACAAGCCACCACAATTAAGGTTATTTCATAAAGGTGTCTAAGGAAAACATTTATGGCGTAACAGGACTTAAACATAAAAAAATTGCATCTGAGCTTGTTCTCAGCACTGGTGAAAAACAATATTAAATAAAAGGGGGAAGGTGCTCGAAAACTACCATTTATAGGCAAGTCAAATTTATACTGAACTTAACTTGTTTATTCAGGTCGAACGCAAACAAAATGGGGAACCAATTTTGTTAATACAATAAAAATGCATTCAATTTACATGATTTAATACTGACGATGCCCAGTATTGAATTAAACATAAATTGCACAGAACTTAACGCTACTGGGGAGGGGGGGGGATTTACAAACAACACTCACTCGATCACACACACGCAATACAACAGCGAAATTCACCAAAATCAGCGTGCTGAAACGAGGCAGAAGCAGGCACCGCTATCCTAGGCGAAGTTCAGCAAACCCTGAGGTACCACACAACACAATATACAACAAAACTGCGAAGATGGCTTTTGTCTGCTTTATTTGATATGGTACGTGAGTATAGCAACGTTAAGTTACAATTAGATTAGATCGCGAGCAAACACACTAACGGCGACACACGGCTACCTTACATGATCGTCGTAAAAAATCGGATTCATTACGCAAAATCACAGCGGACTCTTAAGTTGCAATCTGAGAGTAAACTATCTAGGCACTGGTTTTATGAGAATCGGCGTGAATTCAGGTGACTATCTGCAAACCCCTGAAGTCGGAGTTCGGACCCACGAGGTTCCGAAAACCGATAAAAATGTATAAATTCAATTTCCGAAAAATTAAGAAAATTAACTACAGCATGCAACCTCTAGAACTGCGTAGAATGTCATAAGGAAGCTACTGAAATGCAGCAACATGCGATTGGGAGCGATCACAGAGACGGAAGAGGTCCAGTCTCAAAGCCCGGAAAAGTGAAATAATTACAAAATCAGAAAAATAAAAACTACGGCATGCAACCTATATAAATGTTTAGAATTACATAAGGAACCGAATGAAATGCAGCTACACGCGAAAGGCAGCGATTACAGAGAAGTCCAGTCTCAAAAAACAAAAAAAGTGAAATAATTACAAAGACGGGAAAGTGAGAATAAAAACTACGGTATGCAACCCTTAGAAATACATAGAATTTCATAAGCAAGCTATTGAAGGGTGGTTGTATAAGGCTCGGAGAGAATTACTGACAAAGATTGAGTGCATACTTAAAGTTTAGAGAAGAAACAGCAAAATTAAAATAGGCGGGGAGAGAAGATCGCGAAATGTTAGTGGAAATCAGAAGGGTACACAAACAGTTACTTGCCTGATGGACATGGAACAAGCCTTAGTGGAAGCTGAAGGCTTTGTTCTAAGAACCAAACACGTGGAAGGCATATCGCTCACGGAAGGAAAGCCGGCCGTGGTGGCTGAGGAGATTGAGGCGCTCCAGTCACGGTCTGCACGGCCACTACGTTCGGGGGTTCGAATCCCCCCTCGGGCATGGATATTTGTGCCGTCCTTAGTATAAGGTAGTTGATAAGTAGTTTGTAAGATTAGGGACTGATGACCCCGTAGTTAAGTCCCATAAGCTTAACAAACGTTAAATTAAAACAGAAAAAAAAACGGAAGAAAACGATAAGAAAGATTTTACATGCACTGTACAAAAATGAACGTATCGTCTGTTAGAAATTGGGCCCCACAAAACTAGAAAGAATTTACACAGAGTTCGTACTCTGCCACATAATCACAAAAGGTTTGAATATACCAGGCTGTTATCAAACTGCAACTAGTAACAATTGATTGAAAAACTTGAACACATTTCCACACACGATCGTAAAAATATTCCGAAAAATGAATCTAAGTTCAAGAGTTTAAGTTAAATATGCCAGACAACGAATCGCTACCATCTCCGCAGACACAACAGCAGAATCAACCTTACCTCACCACAAACCCAGCACAAAGTCAAGACCGAGCGGCCAGGGAGGCGCAAAGCTACCGGAAACTGGCAAAACCCACTAAAAACCAGGTGCTGGAGGTGAGAAGATCGCGAGACTCGCCCTGGCGAGGGTTCGCTGACCGGATTGTAACCAAAGGGTGTAGAAACCTCTTTGGTAGCATCAGCAGCAGATGATGGTAACGACTTAACTATCGACTCTGAGCCAGAGAGAACCATGCAAGGCGAGCTATTACCACCCACATTCAGACAGCCATTAGATTCTCGCACATCCACTTAAAAGTAAAACAAGTACACATTCTCACAGGGACAGTGGTGTAGCGGTGAAGCCGTACTTACTGCCACATTAATAACCACAATAATAAATTATTAAAATAACAAGATCCTAGCAATAGTAACTAACATTTCAGAAACTAATATTTTAAAAAATGAAATAAAACTGTTATTCCTCATGCCTCGAAAAGAGTGGGGTTCTAGTTTTAACAAAATGCTAATCTAGCGACATCAAATAAAT
Organism: Locusta migratoria; assembly: GCA_026315105.1. Taxonomy (NCBI): domain Eukaryota; kingdom Metazoa; phylum Arthropoda; class Insecta; order Orthoptera; family Acrididae; genus Locusta; species Locusta migratoria. The sequence continues at coordinate 353,616,011 of CM048755.1, read as the reverse complement.
TACAGTTTTATAAAAAATATATGGTAGACGACAGACAGTCGTCTTTCAATATTACATGATGCTAATAGAGTCAACTGAACTGAAATTTACTTTATCCATTTTATAGTTTTTAAGAAACACTTTTTAAAATTTATTAACAAAAAGTATTAAGTTTTTGATGCAGAATTTTTTGTGTGTGTGACCTTCCTAATGGGGGAATATAAATTAATGTAGTAGCAGAGGTGGTTTTTTATGTTATGCAGAGTCTCTGATAATTTCATTCATCTATCTATGATAGTTTCTGATATAATGGAGTATATGTACTGAAAATTTTAGTTTGTGGGAAATTTACTTTAAGGAAAAACTATTTAAATTTGTCACTTACAGTTAATTAAAACTGTCCTGCTGCATATGATGGCCCTACTTTGGCCTCTAGCAGGTCTTCCAGCTTGTTTTTCACCTTCCTAGATGTTTGTCTTGCTTTCTTGGCTATATTATATGCAGACCTGTCTGCATCGGCTATCCTCATTTTATCACAATGTTACAGCCCAGTGATCATATTTTCACCAGAATTAATTCCCGGCTTTTTCAGTACCCAACACTTTCCAATATTACCACAATTGAAAGTAATAACAGTATCATGAACTCCTAGTTTCATTGTATGCATTTGTACAAATACAGTTTTAGGAAGGTGGTTCCAAATTATGCTGTTGAAACATTCATTTCAGTTTTGTGTCTGCCCATGCAGACATTTCGTTAGAAGGTCAGGATGATCCAAGTCTCTGAAAATAAGTTTAATTGCTGTAATAACACTAGCAGAAAGAAAATGCTGGCGAGAATAAAATTCTCCAGTTGCCTGAGCCCTATTGTGTTTCACCAGGAATTTTCTCCTGATGGGCACAATGCTTGATGTGGCTTATGATCAGTAGAGGACTTATGGAAGAATATGGCCCAAGCATCTCACTTCATTGCCTCCAGATTTTCTGTATTTCTCCTAATTTCCTGCCCGCTGTATACAAGTTTTCTATTTCAGAATTTTCCATCTGATTTTTTCCTCTAATATCAACAGTTAGTTTTCTCAACCTTGTTATCAAACGTTTTTGAACATGGCTTACACATTCTAATTTGCTATTAATGGCATCTCCATGTGGCTTAGAGTTCACCACATTTTGTCTGCCTTACTGTCACCATCACCCAAATACTTGATGTACCGTACACCTCTTGTTTTTACGGAGTGATGAAATATTTGTTGTACTCTATGAACTTCCATACCACCAGTTGTTCCTCTAAAATTAACCACACAATTCTGTTATTTATGTTCATTGACTTTATAACATTTGCAATATTTAGACATTACCTCCACGACTATCACTTTACCGGTGTCTACACTCGTGGCAGTCACTACTGCATTCAGAGAGGTATGTCCTCTTTTCTGTCAACTTCCATCAGTACCCCAACATCCATCATTTTCTTCCACGCTTCCCTAGCAGCCACTTTCATGCTTTCCTCACTGACCTCACATACAGCTTTCTCTAAAATTGCAGCCAGTTTTTCAAATTTATTTGGTGGTTGATGTAAGTTCATGACTGAACAAAATGTTCTCCCTGCAGCCATGTCCTTGCCAACGGATCGTAAGGCATAAACTGATCTATTGATTTCATAAGGGTCACTTGTATCTGGTTTTGAAGAACTCATAAATGAAATCACAGCTGAGCATTTAGTGCAAATTAAATCCGAAGTGATTGCTAGGCCTCTTCTCCCACTGGTTCTCATTAATTTTCACACTCTATGACTCACCACACTGTCTACATAGTACAAATTTAGAAATTAAATCCGATAATATTCCCAAATTTATAATAATGTTACTGCCCCCCTTGTCACTTACAGTAAATTCGTTGTAACTCTCTTGAAATGGTGAGAGCTTCTTTGATGATGCGCTTGTTGAAGAATTATAATTAGAAACATCGTTGTCAGGCGACATAACCTCTTGTACAGAAAGCTTTCTAAACTTGTTTCCTCTAAATTGTCGTTTCTTGAAAACTCCATTACGTTTCGTCATCTTCAATAAACGCAATAAAACACACGTACACAAGAACGATAAACATAAGTATAAAAACTACTCGCAATCACACTTGAACAAAACTAACCGCGTGTTTGAAAGCATGTTGTTTACAAACAGCAGGAACAAAAGAATACCGGCCGTTGCATTCCAAGGATAGCGAACACGCTCGGGAGTTAAAAAGAAATCCCTAACGTGCAATGTAGGAGATATAAAGATCTAAAATATATGCTGAAAAGTGGGCGTGACACATGAACACATGTGCTAGGAAAATGCTCTTTTTAATGCTCAAAAAACAGTTTTCGGTAGACTGTATATTCTTGATGTGCTAATGTTTAAAAAGGTGGATGGTAACTTGGGTCACACAGTTTAACGGAAATCCACGCACACTGTCCGTTAGCTACACCGAGATTCGAACCACCACACACAATAAAAGTGGGGCGTATAAAGACGTTGGCGGATAGAGCAAGAAACATCTGCGAACCAGCTCTTCTGTATTCGGAGCGAAACCATCTTACCAATGCATTGCTCAAGAGGAGATCGTTAAGACTGCTGCGTAAATATCAGAAATGTACAGCTCCTGTGAAATTGAAAGTTTTCCTGCCTTTCGTTAAGAAGGTTACAGTCCGAAAAGGAAAAATCTTGACGAAACGGAACATCACTGTAATATACAAACCCACTGGAAGATACAGAATCAGCTAAATTTAGCTAAAGATGCTCTCAAAACACTGGAATATTAGGAATTTAGAAGATTTCCTGTAGTTGTGGGGACCTGAGCATGGACAAATAGCACGGTGATAAAACTACCAGAAGAGTACAAGGGCAGATGGCCAAGTACCATTACAAAAACAAACAATACATGTATTTCATACACCTCACTACTATAATTATAATACATATACAGACACTTTCCTTATGAATCATTTTATCTATTAGTGAAAACTGTATCAACATACAGTAGTTCCTGAAATTATCTTTCAAATACGAACAGAAAAACGTGGGAAGGACTTTAGTAAGACACACATCAACTTAAATCAGATCGAAAACGGAACGATTTAGGTGTTTTCTTCCCGCGCGCTATTAGAGAATGTAACGGTAGAGAAAAGTTATGAAAGTGGTTAATGAACCATCTGCCAGGCACTTTAATGTGATTTGCAGAGTATCGATGTAGATGAACTTCAGCCCAATACGTCGTCCAGTTGTTTTGCTATTGTAACTGTTCCTTTATTCAAAATGTTCAAAAGTTTGTATAGTCTATGGGACTTAACTACAGGGTCATAAGTCCCTAAACTTACAAACTACTTATGAACTACTTACGAACTAGGACGGCACAAATATCCATGCCCGAGGGAGGATTCGTACCCCCGACCATAGTGGCCGTGTAGACCGTGACTGGAGCGCCTTAGTCTCCTCGGCCATCGCGGCCGGAGTTCCTTTATTGATTGGAAGGTCATTGCTGGCGTGGTCTGTAAAAATACAAGTAGTTGCCTACGTCTAGAACACAGTACTCCAGTAACTGGCAGTATATGAGTACAAAGCATCAGTAGGAGACACGGCTGTAGCAGAGGCGAGTGAACATCAATCTTGCAGCGAAGGACAATGGCAAGCAGCGATCAAGTTGGCATCATCACGTTCCGCACAGCTGCCCCGCGTGTGCATCCAGAGCCAAAGTGATGTACTACAGATATGTTATGGGTTGTAGTTGACAGTTAATGTTCACAACTTACACCACACAGGCCGTCCACCTTCGACAGGTGCACAAGATGGTCTGCATCTACAACTTTAGAGTCAAACCGTATGTTGGCTGAATATTTATGAAGTGAATTCAGCATTCAAAGAGGCTACAGGGCATCACGTATGGCATCAGACTGCTAGCACACGATTGCATGATGCAGATCTCAATTTCCTATAACCACGGCGATCACCACATCGTACATAACAACACCATAGACTCCGTTTTAGATGTAAAATGTGTGTAATCCTAAGGGACCAAACTGCTGAGGTTATCGGCCCCTCGACTTACAAACTACTTAAACAGACTTATAGGCTACTCGCGGTCTCGCGATCAGTAGCGTGGTGCCCCAGACTGCCGGTCATCCCCACGTGGCATCATATCTACATAGATACTCTGCAAATCACATTCAAGTGACTGGCAGAGGGATTATTAATCACTTTCATAACTTTTCTCTACCGTTCCATTCTCTAATAGCGCGCGGGAAGAAAGAACACCTAAATCGTTCCGTTTTCGATCTGATTTCTCTTATTTTATTGGGATGGTCATGTCTCCCTAAGTAGGTGGGTGCTAGCAAAATATACAGGGTGTTTCACTAAGTGTGTTTGCCTCTGTAACTTATAAAATAATAGGTGACGGGAAATTTTAATGCGGTAGGTCAACACAAGAAATGTTACACTCTCTGCGGAGCTATGAACATAGTTTATTGTATCATTTTCCAAAGAGTTACAGCACAAAGATATAATTTTTTAAATACAACAATACTTTTTTCTATCGTGCATCGGATTCGTTGAAACCAGCTGCGTCCAAATCAATTTAAACTACATTCCTATCACTGTTTGTTTGGGAGCTACAACCCTTCAAAGTTTAGGGGGCGGAGGCTACGACAGCGTTGCTGACTGGCTGGTGGTTATGAGACAGTGGGCCGTGCCTCAGAGGATAGCCACTCGGCCAGTAAGCTACGCTATCGCAGCCTCCGCCCCCGGAACTTTGAAGGGTTGTAGCTCCCAAACTAACAGTGATAGGAATGTGGTTTGAATTGATTTGGACGCAGCTGGTTTAAACGAATCCAATACACGATAGAAAAAACTATTGTTCCATTTAAAAAATTATATCTTTGTGCTGTAACTCTTTGGAAAATGATACAATAAACTATGTTCAGAGCTCCACAGAAAGTGTAACATTTCTTGTGTTGACCTACAGCATTAAAATTTCCCGTCACCTATTATTTTATAAGTTACAGAGGCAAACACACTTAGTGAAACACCCTGTATGTACAAGAAATCATGCAAAAAGGATGGCCCAGGATTAGCACCAAGCGTTGATAATAGACGAAATTAGAATGTTACTAAGGACTGTATTCTGATCCAAGTTTCGGACAAGCAAACCAATTGCGACTTTACTTGGATTGCATTCGAACCGAAATGAACCTTACCGGACTAAATTAGCTAACATAATACACATAGTAACTCAGCTAGTACGGCTCGCTTCCAGCCCCGTGAACTACAGATACTGCCCAACTCGGGTGGGCACTCGGGAGTGGCCGTGCATTGTAAGGCGTCTTGCTGCGGACTACGGAGGTTCGAGTCCTGGGGCCATGGGTGTGTGTGTTGTCCTTAGCATAAGTTAGTTCAAGTAGTTTGTAAGACTAGGGATTGATGACTACCTCAGTTTGGTCCCACAGCTTCACAAATATTACAACATTTGATTTAATTGAACTGGGATGGTCTCATCATGCCCCAACAATACAGATAACAATTTCGTATATGCAAGAACACCGGAAGGGTATCTGTAGGGAGGCCGAACGAGGTATAGGGGCAACAGTGTGAACGATGTGGCGTTGTAATATCAGCCGACGTGGCGTTGCCAACGACAGTATTTTTCAGTCGCCGCCACAGGAGGAGGTACTTGCACCATAAAACAACTAGGGGTTCAAGACCTATCCCTAAATGAAATTGAGTTAATGTTCATAGTATGGATTTACATGCGTAACGTTCATTACGAATTAAATAGATCATAGATTGTTTAAGAATACAGTGTGTTAATGACGAATAAGCTTAAAAATGAAAACTGTTTTCAGGAACCAATCGATAGGTAAAAGATCATGGAACAATAAAAAATTCTGAAAACTTTGAAAAAGAAGATCTACTTATTTACAAATTGTCTGTAGAGGGGGACCTTAGTTAATGAACAAAATTCGCTCCTGGGTTCGCTTGTGAGTCTTATCTGAAACGAGACATACTCGCTAATTAAAATATATTTTTCTGCCGGAAATCGTTTAAAAAATAGGATAATGATTTCCATTCCGAAAAATATAAAAAAACTTCGTCCAACAATTTAAAAGAAAGCAAAAGCAAAAGAACGAATATTAAATTAGTTTCCTTTGAGATAACGTAGTTTAATTACCGTTCTTGGGGGAGGGAGGGAGCGCCACTATATTTTTCTTTGGAAATGGGTTGCCAGAATATTTTTGCTCGGAAAGGGGTCGTAGGTTCGAAAAGGTAGAAAAACAGTAACTGCGAACGGCCGAAAACTGCAGTCGTTACTTTTCTCTGTAACTGCTCCTCTACTGTATGGATACATGCGTAAAATATTTCGGAGATAAACCACCCCCCCCCCCCCCCCATTTGGATCTCCAGGTGGGGAATATTCATGACGAATCTATCTTCTAAGATAAGCCGTAAAGTGAGTATTGCCTCCCGTGTTCCTGCATTTCTCCTCATTCCAAACTGAACTTCCCCGAGATCGGCTTCTACCAACTTTTCCATCCTCCTGTAAATAATTCGTGTTAAAATTTTGCAACCCTGACTTATTAAACTGGTTGTTCTGTAATCTTCACATTTGTCTGCGCCTGCTCTCTTTGGAATGTGGATTATTACATTTTTCTTAAAGTCTAAGGGCATTTCCCCTGTCTCATACATCTTACGCACCAGTTGAAATAGTTTTGTCATGGTTAGCTCTCCCACAGACTTCAGTAGTTCTGAGGGAATGTCATCCACTCCAGGGGCCTTGTTTCCACTTAGGACTTTAAGTGCTCTGTCAAATTCTTCTCTCAGTATAGTATCTCCCATTTCATCTTTATCTACCCTCTTTCCTTCCTACAATATTGCCTCTAAATTCATTTCCTTTGTAGAGCCCCTCTATATATTCCTTCCACCTTTCAGCTTTCCCTTCTTTGCTGAAAACTGGTTTCCCATCTGAGTTCTTTATATTCATACATCTGGTTTTCTTGTCTCCAAATGTCTCTTTTATTTTCCTTCAGGCGGTATCTGTTTTTCCCCTATTTAAACTTTCTTCTATTGACTTACATTTGCCTTCTAGAGACTCCTGCTTAACTATTTTGCACTTTCTCATTTCTCATCTCATTTCTTAGTGTTCAGTACTCAATTTTGCTTGTTTCATTTACTGCATTTTATATTTTCCCCTTTCATCGATTAAATTTAGTATTTCCTGTGATATCCAAGGATTTTTTTTAGGTATTGCCCTTCTACCTATTTTGTCCTCTGTTGCCTTCACTATTTCATCTCTCAATGATACCCATTCCTCTTCTACTGTTTTATTTCCCTCCGTTTCTGTCAATTCTTGCCTAAAGCTGCATCTGATATTCTCAAGAACTTCAGGTTCCTTCAATTTATCGAGATCCCATCTCCTTATTTGCTTAACTTTCTGTAGTTTTTTCAGTTTAAGCCTACAGTTCATGACGAATAAGATATAGTCAGAGTCTATATCTGCCCCTGGGCATGTGTTACAGTTTAAAACCTGGTTCTTAAATCTATATCTCACGATTATAAAATCTATCTGGTACCTTCCGGTTTCTCCTGGTCTTTTGCACGCATACAACCTTCTTTTGTCATTCTTAAACCACGTGTTTGTTATGACTAAATTATGTTCCGTGCAAAATTCTACCAGGCGGCTTCCTCTTTCATTCCTTTTTCCCAGACCATGTTCACCTACTACTTTTCCTTCCCTTCCTTTTCCTACTACAGAATTCCACCCTCCCATCACAATTAAGTTATTTTCACCCATAATAGTCTGAATAATATCCTTTTCCTCCTCGCACAATTTCTTCGAGCTTCTCATCATCGGCGCCGGCCGCGGTGGCCGAGGGGACTGAGGCGCTCCAAATACAAAATACAAATGTTTGTTAAGCTTATGGGACTTAACTACGGGGTCATCAGTCCCTAAACTTACAAACTACTTATGAACTACTTACGAACTAAGACGGCACAAATATCCAACCCCAAGGGGGGATTCGAACCCCCGACCGTAGTGGCCGTGCAGACCGTGACTGGAGCGCCTTAGTCTCCTCGGCCACCGCGGCCGGCTGAGGCGCTCCAGTCACGGTCTGCACGGCCACTACGGTCGGGGGTTCGAATCCCCCCTCGGGCATGGATATTTGTGCCGTCCTTAGTCTTAGCTAGTTCATAAGTAGTTTGTAAGCTTAGGGACTGATGACCCCGTAGTTAAGTCCCATAAGTTCTACAAACATTTGAACATTTGAACATTTCATCATCGGCAGAGCTGGTTGGCATATAAACCTGTACTATTGTGGTCGATGTTGCGTTTGTATCTATCTTAACTACGATAATGCGATCACTGCGCTGCTCATAGTAGTTTACCCGCGTTCCTATTTTCTTATTCATTATCAAAAAAAAAAAAAAAAAAAAAAAAAAAAAAAAAAAAAAAAAAAAAAAAAAAAAAGTTCAAATGTTTGTTAAGCTTATGGGACATAACTACGGGGTCATCAGTCCCTAAACTTACAAACTACTTATGAACTACTTACGAACTAGGACGGCACAAATATCCATGCCCGAGGGGGGATTCGAACCCCCGACTGTTCATTATCAGACCAACTCCTGTAATACCCCCAATTTATTTTGTATTTATGATCCTGTACTCACCTGACCAGAAATCCTGTTCCTCTTTCCACCGAACTTCACTAATCCCCACTATATTTAACTTCAACCTATCCACTTCTCTTTTTAAATTTTCTAACTTCCCTACCCGATGAAGGGATCTATCATTCCACGCTCCGATCCATAGAATGCCAGTGTTGTCTTTCCTGATGATCGCAACCTTCTGAGCAGTCCCCACCCAGAGATCTGAATGGGGGACTATTTTACCTTCTGAATATTTTACCAGAGAGGATGCCATGCCGGCCGCGGTGGCCGAGGGGACTAAGGCGCTCAAAATGTTCAAATGTTCAAATGTTTGTTAAGCTTATGGGACTTAACTACGGAGTCATCAGTCCCTAAACTTACAAACTACTTATGAACTACTTACGAACTAGGACGGCACAAATATCCATGCCCGAGGGGGGATTCGAACCCCCGACCGTAGTGGCCGTGCTGACCGTGACTGAAGCGCCTCAGTCACCTCGGCCACCGCGGCCGGCAACTAAGGCGCTCCAGTCACGGTCTGCACGGCCACTACGGTAGTTTGTAGTTTTTAAGTTTAGGGACTGATGACCCCGTAGTTAAGTCCCATAGACTATACAAACATTTTTTTTTTTTTTTTTTTTTATTTATTTATTTATTTTTTTTTTTTTTTTTTTTTTTTGAGGATGCCGTCATCATATATTTATACAGTAGAGCTACATGTCCTCGGGAAAAGTAACGGCTGTAGTTTCCCCTTGCTTTCAGCTGTTCGCAGTTACTCGTGGCAAATCCACATTAGCTGATGTTACAAGGCCAGCTCAGTCAATCATCCAGACTGTTGCCCCTGTAACTATTGAAAAGGCTGCTACCCCTCTTCGGGAACCACACGTTTGTCTGGCCTCCCCACAGATGCCGCTCCGCTATAGTTGCACCAACGATACGGTTATTTGTATCGTTGAGGTACGCAAAACACCCCACCTCGGCAATGTTTGTGGTTCATGGGGCTGGTCTTTGCCTGTACTGCTTATGAATGACTATATCGTGGAAGGAACGTAGCGTACATTTGGCGTTCGGAAATCAGTCACGAGACATCCTCGCCTTAAACCTTGTACGAAACTCTCTTTTACATACGCCATCTTGTTTTGTGTATTTGATGATTTTCTTATTATAACTCAAGCGTTATCATTTCAAAACAATGGCGTACTGAAAATTAAGAAAAATACGTCGTTCTTAGGACAACGAATTATAATCTAATGTGTAAAAATGCCATGTTAGCAGATAACACCTGCCATCGAAGGTACGAGAATTACAGATTACTGTGCAGCTTTTCGGCGTAGCGTAATGGGCGGCGAATTAGTTTGTGATGCACGAACATGTCAGACGGTGGATGGAAACTTTCCGGACGCAGTGGCTCAGCGCGCTCGGTCAGAGGGTTGCTGACTTGTTAGCTCAACGTGTTGGGTTACAGGGGGCGGCGCCCTCTGCGACGAAAAAACTGAGTCAACGACGAAACGATAAATGAAACAAAACAAACCAACGTCCACAAAGGACCGATCAAACCGAAGAACCAGTGAAAAGAGAGGGCTCAACGCCATCTGTAATAAAAAAATGAGCAAAATTCTCAACGAACAAACCAGAACGAACATGAACAAACGACTAAAAAGCATCGATCTACCTGAAGAACAAAAAATATAAATAAATAAAAATAAAAAACCGCCACTGGCAATTTTGTCTTGTCTTTTTTTTTTTTTTTTTTTTTTTTTTTTTTGGCCCACTTTAGGTTACGGTAGTAACACTAAAAGTGGGCCTTTGCGATCGTCTTTTGACAGCTCGAAATTTAAATGAAAATAACGGATCAACCGTTCATCTGACACGAAAATTGAATAACCTAATTTGTAGAGGGGAAAAATCTCTACAACTTTGCTCTATTATGTTTTTTTTTTCATATCTCGTAGCGTTTCAAAGATATTTGCAAAAATAGCGGCGATTTTGGGATGTATGTCTGTCCGTCCGTAACGTGTTCCCTGTTTTTAAGACGAACCGTTGAACCGATCAGCTCCAAATTTTACAGACATGATTGTAGGCCGCCAGAGACTAGAACCTCTCTTTTTCAAATTTTTCGGACAAAAAATACGGTAATAATACCAAAAAAAAGGCGTTTGTAATTGCAAACGAACCGTTCATCTGGCACGAAAATTGAATAACCTACTTGGTAGTCTCTACAACTTAGCTCCCTTATGTTTTTTTTCATATCTCGTATCGTTTGAGACATATTTGCAAAAATAACGGAGTTTTGACATCCTCTATTGAATTAACGAAAACCAGCCGTACGCAAATGTCACGTGACATTCCTCGCCCAGAACTCTCTCTGGCATATGCCATCTTGCGTTGCGTATTTGATGATTTTCTTATTGTAACTTACACGTTGTCATTTCAAACCAATGGCACACTGAAGAATTAAAAAAAACACGTCGTTCTTCGTACGATAAATGATAATCTAGTGTCTACAAATTCCATATAAGCATCAGTTCACAACGGCTATCAACAGTATGAGATAAAGAACGTTTCTTGTAACTGTTACTCGTAGTGTAGTGGGCAATGCGTTGGACTCTGCCGCTGAAGATAAGTGGTTCGTAACCACAACTGCCAATTTTTTTTTTTTATATATAAAACGGTTTCAGACACTCTTATTAATTAATGTTTTATTACTTAGATTATTTTTTTGGTCCAAAATGTTTGCAAAAACTTATAAAACTACAAATCTAAAGTGGGCCGTAAAACACGTCAGTGCGATTTTTTCATGTTGATTCCTAAAAGTTTTTCGCATACTCTTGTTAATTGAACACAACAATATTCTGCAAGATTCTGAGTTGTTCAAAGGTAACAGGGATTTCTCTGACAAGTTCATTTGTTCTATTTTGTGAACATACCATGAAATACATACCAACGAATTGCAAACATAGACTTCTTTATTACATGTACACAAACTTGGGAGATACTGTTGTAAATGACGTAATGATAGCAGTAACTTTGTATATAGATTAAGTACTAGAGTTATGTGGAATTCAGTGTTACCACACTTATTCCGTTTCTTATTTTAGCTGCAAAAGAAAACGTAGTCACGGTTTGAAACAGAATATTTGATCTTTATTTTAGCGCAGAACTACAGAAAAGGAAATAGTACCTGCTTTCAAAGCGTCCATAGCAACCACGCCAAAGACAAACATTTTAGTAGACGCATTGTTTCTAATTAATGACTTTCAACATATTCCATAAATAGCGAACAGTTGCTTAGAAAAAAGAGAAACAAGACAATATGTTGCAACGTATATACTGCCCTTCCGTTTCATTAAGGAACGACAGTTGCCACAGAAATCTAGGACTTCATTTATATATGAAACTATCAGTATCAACAAGTTGTTTAGAATATTAATTTTTACAGTATCCTCCTAGTTTATGTGCATATGCTTCAGAAGACCATTGTTCAATTTGTTATTTCATATTTCATGACATGTTCACGAAATAGAATAAACGCACATTTTAGAGGGAGCACTGTTACATATGCACAACTTTAAACATTGCAGAACATAGCTCTATTTAATTAATAAGATTACCCGAAACCCTTTTAGGAGCAAAGATGAAAAACAAAGAAAAAAAAAAGAAAAAGAAAATGGTAGTGGCTGGAGTCGATCTACGGACCATGTACATCACAACTTAAGGGCCGCGGCGGATTAGCCGCGCGTGCTGGAGCGCCGTGTTGCGGTGCGCGCCGCAGTCCGCCGTCAGGGGTTCGAATCCCCCCTCGGGCGTGGATGTTTGTGTCGTCTGTAGTAAAGGTAGTGCATAAGTAGTTTGTAAGTTTAGGGACTGATGACCCCGAAGTTAAGTCCCTTAAGTCTTACAAACATTTGAACATTTTGAACAACTTAAGGCGTTGCCCATTACATTACAGCCAACAATTACGAACTGTTCCTTAATTCTCGTGGTATTGACGGCACTTGTTAACTGCTAACATGGGCATTTTAGACATTAAATTGTTTGTGTCAATTCTTCAGTGCGCCATTGCTTTGAAATGACAACGCGTGAGTTATAATAAGAAAATCATAAAATACAGAGAGTAAAATGGCGTATGCCAGAGTTCTGAGCGAGAAATGTCACGTGACATTTCCGAACGCCTGGTTTACGTAAAATGAAGTGATGGTGTCTAATCGCCGTTATTTTTGCAAATATGTCTAAGTTTGCGAGTTATGACAAAAAGAAGAAAAAAAACACAAGAGAGCAAAGTTGTAGAGGTGTTTCTTCTCTACAAATTCGCTTATTTAATTTTCGTGTCAGATGAACGCTTAAGCCGTTATTTTGATTCAAATTTCGAGTTGTCAAAAGGTGATAGAAAAGGCGCGCTTTCAGTGTTACCACCATAACCTGAAATGGGCCAAAATGGAAAAACTTCCTTAGTGAAGATCCGTTTCGAATTGGGAGAAATGTAGGTAAACGCGAGGAAATACTGAATCTACGACTTGTTTTAGAAGATGGGTTAATGGAAGGCAAACCTACCTTTATAGCTTTTGTAAATTTGGAGAAAGCTCTGAAAATGTTAACTGGAACACACTCTTTCCAATTCAGAAGGTAGCGGGGTAAAATATCGGGAGCGAGAGGTAGAAAAGATATAAAATGCAAAATGGCCATGTAAAGAAAATAATTTCTGAAGAGGAGAAATTTCTTTTCTAAAAAAGCATTTTTGTGGAGTGTAGCCTTGTGTTGGAGCGAAATGAGCATGAAAGGCAGCTCAGACAAGCTTTTGAAATGTGGTGCTACAGAAGAATACTGAAGATTAGATAGGTAGTTTGTGTAACTAATGAGGAGGTACTGATGATTACTGGGGGGAAAAGAAATTTTGTGGCATAATTTAATTAAAAAATGGATCGATTGATAGGATAACAAGGAAAAGTGACATTAATATAAATTAATATACAATTGGGGGACGGGTTGGAGGGGGCTCAATGGCAGGGGGACAAACGGAGGCCACGAGACGAGTACAGGAAGCACATTCAAACGGATGTGAGTCAGTAGCGTCTCCTGAGTTGCTGTTAAGGCCTTTGAAAGAAGACAATCATGTTTTGTGTCAGAATCAGAGGAAACTCATTTGTGAGGGTACACAGCATTAAATGTGGGGAGGCTCCCACTTCCGTGGCGCTAAGAGTAAAATCTGTCCACGATTCGTGGCCCAGTGTGGGTCGAAATCGAGTATTTGATTGATTTCTGGACGTCGTCTTATGCTCATAGCATGCTTTTTTCAGCATGAGCCGCAATATTTTTTTTAAAAAAAAAGAGGGAAATGAAATTTAAATAATTAGGAAGGCCGCGAAAATACTTTACCTGACTCATGTGATGGCTGTGACGTCACCTGACATGATGCGAGGCCATCGAGAAAGACAGGCCGTGGCGCGCACATCATGTCACGTGATCAAGTGAGGCCTGAGCCGGCGCGATCGCTAGCTGAGTGGCTGGCCGCTATGAGGCAGTGTGCTGTGCCCCAGCAACCAGCCAATCAGCTAGCGATCGCGCCGGCTCAGGCCTCACTTGATCACGTGACATGATGTGCGCGCCGCGGCCTGTCTTTCTCGTTGGCCTGATGCTACGTCCCTTAAGGTACGTTGACACTGGCCACAAAAAAAGGAGCCATTTGACTTACGTCACGGAAAATGCTAGTGTCAATGCAAATATTTGGGTGGCGCCACTAAACTGTCGCCACCTGACAAAGTTCAGGTAATTTGAACTTTGTGACGCCACTTCTCAGAATCAAAACAAAACAAACCGCCGCCATGTTTATTTGAAGGCTATTGCCGTATTTGGTGTTTTCGTGTATTTATGCCTACGTTTTACAAACAATGTGCATTTATATGCTCATCCAATTAAAGATCTTTCCAAAATATGTGCTTTTAAGTATGGTTTGTTGGGTAACAGCGATAGTTAGACATCGGAAGGCAGGACAAAGTTTTCATGAGCATACTGTAGTTAATTTGCTTATTTTATTATGTTCTTATACAGTGTATGCTTAATATTTGTGCCGGCCGCGGTGGCCGAGGGGACTGAGGCGCTTCAGTCACGGTCTGCACGGCCACTACTGTCGGGGGTTCGAATCCCCCCTCGGGCATGGATATTTGTGCCGTCCTTAGGATTAGCTAGTTCATAAGTAGTTTGTAGGTTTAGGGACTGATGACCACGTAGTTAAGTCCCATAAGCTCTACAAACATTTGAACATTTCTTAATATTGGTTTATGACTCCAAACAGTTGTTATTGAGTGATTACTGAAGGGAGATTTGTAGGTACACAACAGACTATTTAATTCTACAAATGCGGAAAATAAGCATGGTGCTGGCAGTATATTCAGATTCTGGAATTGGCATGTTCATTTCTCATAAGCACTTGCCACATGGATTTTAGAAAGGAAGTGACAAGATTCATGTTGTCATTTCTGATTGAGTGTATCTGTTAATTAATTAATGAACTGTATTACAGTAACTGTCAGTGCAGTTGTACAAAACATAACCTCAAAAATAGATAAAAAGGTAAAGCAACCAACAATCCGAAGATTGGTTTGAACACCACAGTGCTTTACTAGGCATGGTCCTGTTTGGAAGTGGTATGCCGTTGCCTTCCTCCGACCTTCGAACTGACTTACCCAGCCAGTTATAGGGGGACCTACAGTTTAACGTGGGTTCCGAACCACGGTGCTACTCGGTATTTTTCACATGATCAATACTGCCAGAGGTGAAAGAAGTGGAAAGTGACAGATAAAAATCCTAGGACTTGTCGGGGATCGAACCCGCGACCTTTGGATTTGTAGTCTGGCACTCTACCACTGTGCAACCGAGGCGCACCAAAAATAGATATAAAATAAAAAGTAGTCGTAATTAACTGTGGGCAAGTGTAGGTAGTTATATCAAGTTTCAAATAAGCGTCCATTACATTGTAAATAGCATCGCGAACACTACATCAGAACACTGAACTTGTTTTGATGACAAGATATCAAGTTTGAAGAGATGACAGGTAATGGTCAGGTGTCAAATATCAAAAATGTTCAAATGTTTGTAAATCGATCGGACCAAACTGCGTGCTCATCAGTCCGTAGCTTACAAACTACTTAATCCTAGGTAAACTAACCCAACGACGACGACACACACACACACACACACACACACACATATGCCCCAGGGAGGACTCGAACCTCCACGGCGAGCAAACGCGCGCTCCGCAGCGAGACGCTTTAGTCCGCTCGGCCACTCCACCGCGGCGTCAAATATCACAATGACACTTATTGTATCACTTGATCAAGTAGTGCATTTGTAAGGGTGATATCAGACTTTCTTGCAGAGCTTCATAAGTAGATCCCAATCGCAATTTACTTTTTTTTCAATTTGTAATTGGTTCAGTAATAGAGGTTCGTTTACATGTGCTACGTACTTGGTTTATACCTGTCTTTAATATATGAGTGTTGTTTATACGCAAAATACATTTCCAAACAACAACATTCACACTTTGTTTCCCTCTTATTGTAGTCTTATATCAATTCTAATACGATAACCTAAATGACAACACCAATGTCTGTTCGAAAACTCTCAGCTGACGCCATGTTGGCAGCCACGCAACCAGGATTCTGACAGGAGCGAGTGGAAACGGCTGTGACAGCACCACTTCCATATATGCCGTAATGCCACACGTTATGACGCCGTTTTTGTGGCCAGTGTCAACGTACCTTTATACCGTAAAATTCGCTACCGTTGATATATTGTTTGGCCACTCTCGTTTCTGAAAACTGTCTACAAATATTGCGTAGCACCACACTGTACAGATGTATTTTAAAAACTCATGAAATTTTGTTTTTGCATGTTCCAAACAACGATAAACGCTTGAAACGCGGCTGAAACTTGCTGCCAGAGATCGAAATTAGATAGCCGGCCGCGGGGGCCGAGGGGACTGAGGCGCTCCAGTCACGGTCTGCACGGCCACTACGGTCGGGGGTTCGAATTCCCCCTCGGGCGTGGATATTTGTGCCGTCTTTAGTATCAGGTAGTTCATAAGTAGTTTGTAAGTTTAGGGACTGATGACCCCGTAGTTAAGTCCCATAAGCTCAACAAACATTTTTTTCGAAATTAGATAGTGGTCACTTCGTTTATTTATGTGAGGATCATTTTGGTGTAAGTAAACATTCCATACGATAATTATTACTACGTTAATTCACTATTAAGTATCATACTCGGCAAAAGGTGTAAAGTATGGCTACTCGTATGTACAGATTAGTGAGCCGATGTTTACATTTGCAAACCAACTGTTCACGTTATGCCACGCCAAAGATTTGTATTTAAAGTCGTTTCCTAATGTTGTTGGTGAATGTACAAATTCAGTGTTGGTTGTCAATTTTAATATTTACATCAGTGCTAGAGTATTTCAATATATGATGGATATCAACGATTTGTGTTTAATAAACGCCTTGTGAGCGCACCTGTTAAATTCAACTATTTTTAATATAATCTGAAATGATTACTAGTATTTACGCTAAGAAAACAATTACTGTACCTAATGCCTGAGCAGATGACCTTGCTAATGTTTTTTAAGCTGTAATTCCAGAAAAAATATCGTACTGACGGCCCACTTTAGATTTGTACTTTTATAAGTTTTTGCAAACATTTTGGACCAAAATAATAATCTAAATAATAATAAATTAATTAATAAGAGTGTCTGAAACCCTTGTAGGAAAAAATTAAGTAGTGGCGGGTTTCGAACCACCGACATTTCGCGTCACAGTCCAGCACCTTGCCCACTACGCTACGGGTATAAAACGAAACACAAGTTCTTTAATCTCATACTATTGATGGCCGTTGTTAACTGATGTTAATATGGCATTTGTAGACATTAGGTTATCATTTATCGTGTTTTTGTTAATTCCTCAGTGTGCCGTTGCTTTGAAAGGGCAACGTGTAAGTTACAATAAGAAAATCATCAAATACGCGAGGAATGTCACGTGACATCTCCGAACGGCTGGTTTTCGTTAATTCAGTGGAGAGTGTCAAATATCCGTTAATTTTGGAAATATGTATAAAAACCATACGAGATATGAAAAAAACATAAGGCAGCTAAGTTGTAGAGAATTTTCTCCTCTACCAATCAGGTTATTCAATTTTCGTGTCAGATGAACGGTTCGTTTGCAATTACAATTATATTACAAACGGCAGTTTTTGGTTTTACTACCGTATTATTTGTCCGAAACATTTGAAAAAGGGAGGTTCTGGTCTCTGGCGGCCTACAATCATGTCTGTAAAATTTGGTGCTGATCGGTTGAACGGTTCGTCTTAAAAACAGGGAACACGTTACAGACAGACAGACAGACGGACAGACAGACATACATCCCAAAATCGCCGTTACTTTTGTAAATATCTTTGAAAAGCTACGAGGTATGAAAAAAAAACATAAGAGAGCAAAGTTGTAGAGAATTTTCTCCCCTACAAATTGGGTTATTCAATTTTCGTGTCAGATGAATAGTTTCGCCGTTATTTTCATTTACATTTCGAGCTGTCAAAAGACGATCGCAAAGGCCCACTTTTAGTGTTACTACTGTAACCTAAAGTGGGCCAATAACAGAGGTTCTGTAAGAATAATGAGCGAAAATGCCATTTGAATGTTAAAATCATTCAGAATAACAATTCTAACCCTATTTTTCACATAGGAAAATAGCCTATTCAGTGCAAACTGGTCACAGAAGGGAGGACACATTTATAACAAAATCAAATGAACACGGCAATGTTTCAATACGTGGAGACTTGCATAAAGAACATTGAGTTTAACTAAGAAAATTTCGTGCGAGGCGCTTTTAGTTCACTGACACAAATTGTCACGGTATAATTAATAAAATAAAACAAAGACGAAACGGTTTGCATGACAGTTGAACCTATTAGATAGGGGTCTGTGAACACTTATTCGACCTACTAAACTACACTCGAATAATATACTTAGAGTATATTTTTCAATATATACAAATAAATTAAATTAAAAGAACCAAAGCTGCCTAGTCAAAGTCTTGCATCACTGGAAAAGAAGATTTATCGGCCGTGCGGGAGTAGCCGAGCGGTCTGGAGCGCTACGTTACGGATCGCGCGGCCTCCCGCGTCTGAGGTTTGAATCCTCCCTCGGGCATTGATGTTTGTGTTGCTTTTAGTATAAGTTAGTTTATAGGTAGTTTGTAAGTTTAGGGACTGATGACCCCGCAGTTAAGTCTCATAAGCTTTACAAACATTTGAACTCTTTTTTTTTTTTTTTTTTTTTTTTTTTTTTTTTTTTTTTTTTTGAAGATTTATTGTTTTATTGTCTATAAAAAAAGATGATTTAACGTAAATCCGCAAAATCCGACTTCTGAATTTCATTACAGATTTCATCTCTGAAAAATTTCTGCTACTGCATTTATTACATCATTTAAATGCTTCTCGTTACATCGCGGAAAACCGTAGAGGCTACTAAATGTACTTTCAAAAGAGGATCAAGTTCGGCATTTTGAATAAGAAATTCCGTGTATTTTCCTTTGTTCGCACCTTCTGAATTTTCCTGGTGACCGTGAAAGTATCGATCCTGTTTCACTAAATAGCAATGATCAAATGTTTGTAAACCTATTGGACCAAACGACTATGGTCAGCAGTCGCTAGACTTACAAACTACTTTAACTTACACTTAGGACAACACACGCCCATGCCCGAGAGAGGACTCGAACCTCCGACGGAGAGCATAAGCGCACTCCGCACCAAGGCGTCTTAGAGCACACGGCCACTCCCGTACGGCAATATATCTGTTCAACAATTCCCTATTCTTTCTTGTTGTCTCATTCTGCGTTTGTGTTATACCCTTCGCTAAGAACTCGAAACAACGTCAATTCTAGAAGAGCGTGTAATAAAAAGTACTAAGGTGAAATTCTGAATAACCATGTTTCTTCACTACTGTATCAATATGATTTACATCATAATGATAACAGGTTCGATTATGATATCTGTTCGTCACTACTGCAAAGCCAAATTGTACAACTCCTCACTAAAATCCCTCTCAAATCCCTTTCTAGTAAATCACATTTTGCTTTATACACATTGATACTACTACGTTAGAACATTACCATTTTATTCTTCTCTTTAAGACAGTAATGAAAAAGATGTGCCGGCCGCGGTGGCCGAGGGGACTGAGGCGCTTCAGTCACGGTCTGCACGGCCACTACGGTCGGGGGTTCGAATCCCCCCTCGGGCATGGATATTTGTGCCGTCCTTAGTTGTAAGTAGTTCATACGTAGTTTGTAAGTTTAGGGACTGATGACCCCGTAGTTAAGTCCCTTAAGCTTAACAAACATTTGAACATTTTTTTGAAAAAGATGTAACAGTTTTTTCACGGTCGTTTCAGTACCCGCTTCAGAACTGCAACAGTCTTCACGTACGCAAGAAACACATGACGTAAGCAAGCCAGCAAGCAGCAAACAGACAGGCAGTAGTGAACAGGGCCGTTGAAAGATGAAACAACGCCTTGTCTTACTGTTCCGCGTACTCTGGCCATGACGCATGCGCAGTGAGACACTGCTCAGCTGCGAAGCAATTGCTCGGTCCAACGTCTTATGTTTCGCGTGTTGCATACAGCCAGGGGCTAGCCTGGCGATAGACGTGTTGTAGCCTTTTGTACGTACACTGCCCAGGGCCCCACACACGAGCGACCGATCGCTTTGTCGATTGCACGTGTGTGGACAAATCGCATGGAAAACCCAGGCAATCTGGCAGATCGCATGCGATTCGTCGATGCAATATGGCTGCCTGACTGCTGTGCCAATATGCATGTGACTCGTTTCTTTAGTTATCAACCGTGTTTGTGATTAGTTTCGCTTTTCCACGTTTAATAATAACTTTACGTTACAATGACTAATTATTCGGGGATCACGAGCTACTATGAGCAATGGAGGCCAGCGTTTTCACTTATACCATAGCGTCTAGAAGAAGTGTAGGCAGTCGACAAGTTTACGTGGGCCTGCCGCTAGGTGGCTCCACCGTCGCTAAGCGCTGGGAGAGGAACGTTACCGTATATGCACTACTCGGTTCTTACACAATTTTAAAATGCTGTATTTTACAAGATTAAGACAAGATAAGGGAATTATGCCATCTGCATTGAAAATATATAACGTTGACATCCTTTAAGGCAATTACGAATATCTGGTCATGTATTTTAAGTAAATAAAATACACCGACGATGCTAAAAATAGGCCTATGGCTTAAGATACAGAAAAATGATCTATAAAGGGACATACCAATCAATAATGCAGACTAAAATATAATATAAACTCACCAATCTAATTTGTAGCTGTTAGTTGTCGGAAACTTTGAAAAGCTTGCGTGATGACTTTACAGTCTTCGTCGACAAGAGCTCTCTCAAATGTTCAAATGTTTGTTAAGCTTATGGGACTTAACTACGGGGTCATCAGTCCCTAAACTTACAAACTACTTATCAACTACCTTATACTAAGGACGGCACAAATATCCATGCCCGAGGGGGGATTCGAACCCCCGACCGTAGTGGTCGTGCAGACCGTGACTGGAGCGCCTCAGTCCCCTCGGCCACCGCGGCCGGCACAAGAGCTCTCTGCTGATTTTTTTTTGTCCGAAAGAAAAAGCGGCGCTTCATGAAATGGAAACTTAATTTACCGGCAAGGTCAAGTTTATGTTCCACACAACATCCTAAATCACTTGTTCCTAAAACAATTTCGTCAGTGTTGTCCAAACACTCATAAAATATGCCACCCCACAGATTTGAAACGGAAGACAATATCTTTTCAAGAACTGCTTCAACCTGTAAAAGATTGTTGAAGACGCTTTCAGACGGATAAGTCAAATAAGAAAGGCCATTTATTGGTCCGAAGTCTTTTATGGCAGTAAAGGTTGCAGCTATTGCGTCATACGGCATTTCACTCAGAAGGGTTTGAGCACACTTGACACAGCTGCTCTGTTTATTAAGTGTTTTGACAATGTAACCTGCTATGTGATAAATTAAACATTGTTTTGGAATGTCGTCTTTATACGATATACGAAGATCATTCTCCCAGTCTGCTATCACCAATTTGTCCTCAATTTTTTCCTCAGCAGATAAGTTAATGCATTTCTTTCGTACTTCCATTTCTTTAGCGCACAAGCGCATCTGATTAACAAACGACGTAAGAGGTGGCTCTGAATTCAGTTCGCAATTCCCGGATGCAGATATAGTCATCTTAACAGGAACATAAACGCATTGTAACATGTGTAAGTGCAGAAAATCTACGGTCGATGGATGGTCGTCACAACTTATAGACCTCAAAATTCCAAAATGACGCTCCAGAGGGTGTTGGTTGAATTTTCCTGTCAATACGCACTTAAATCCTTTGGACCATAAATACTGCGAAACTTCCAATGTACTCTTTAACGTGACTCTGAGAGATTCCATTTTTCTGTTTGAGGAAAATCTATTGTTTACAGAGCAAATAGTTTCATAAAAATCAATTAAAATTTTGTGAGAAGGTGAATCTTTGTAGAGTGCATTTTTTGATATTCTAGAGTTGAGCGCATCTGATACATTATTCAAATCTCTCGTGAATAATTCCGTGTTTTCACTGCCGCTAAAATTCTCGGGATTAGTTTCACGGAAAATTTTAATTGCATTTGCAGTCGAACTGCTGAATAATTGAAAAGCCAGCTTCGCATTCATTCTTTGGAAAGATGTAGGGTCTATATGGGAAGAAGTCAATTTTGGACAAGCCCTTAGGCCTGCAAATTCATGGGACGAAGAATTTTATGACAGAAAATTATTTAACATCACGAAACACTGCTACAATTCTAAACGTATCTTACGAGGCGCACTGTTGGAAATCTACTTCAGCCAGCCACTAGCGATCGTTGCGGAATCTGTCGGAGAACGCAGCACTTTACCTTCTAAGCGCTATGGTTATAATAAGAAATAATAGAAATAATAGAATTTCTGCAGTGATCAGCGTTTTGAAGCTTGTGCTCATAGCACTGGAATTGGTAGCCAAGAAACACTTGAGTTCCGTCTGATGATTTTGATTTATTTATTAAACAATTCCAAGGTATTATTAAATTTTTTAACTTCGAAACATAATGATTAATATGTACCATAATATTAAAATGATATTAATTGTTAAGGGCATATCAACAGAGCCGTAGTGTAGACCCTAATCGTGTCATGCGAACTAGCTCTCCTTTTCACAATTTACGGTCATATAGTCAGCAGTGGGGCTATTTACAACATTTCTGTAGACACACCGAGACTGAAAAACGAATTGTGTACCGTAGTTACGTAAAGTTAAACTATAAGACGAACCAATAAAGAGGAATTGAGGACTAATAAACGAAAAATCAAAACATATTACTACACTAGAAAGATGTATACATCCCACTTGGCGGTACTAAAAGTGTAGCGTAACCAAAACTTCCTAGGAAAACGGATTCAAAACAAGTTTAATAAATTACAATTCCCATTGATAATTTTTTTTACTTAAAAGTAGGCCTATTACTCGTCAGGATGCATAAATCAACTGTGACTGCTATTAAAAATAAAAAGGCCTTTTCCGTTCCAGAATTTACCTACATATATGCGTTCGTAATTCTCGTAGAAATTGCTTGACAAATCCCTCGTGTGTGGCGAGGTGGAGGCGAGCGACGGATTGCAGCGATGTCGCATGCGACCAATTGCTGCGATTCGTCGCTCGTGTGTGGGGGCCTTTACATTAGGGAATCCAAATGTTCAAATGTTTGTAAATCTAAGGGCCGTAACTGCTTCGGTTATCAGTTCCTAGGCTTACAAACTACTTAAACTAAATTATGCTAAGGACAACACATACATCCATGCCTGGGGGATGACTCGAACCTCCGACGGCGAGGAACCGCGCGCTCCGCAGCAAGGCGCCTTAGAGCGCTCGGCCACTCCACCGTGGCTTAGGGGATCCGGCGAGATATCAAACACAATACACATATGGTAACGTATTTTATTCAGATATTGGTTACGATTGTGATTTGTGTGTGGTGCAGTACGATAGTTCGCTGTCTCTGCTCTTTACTTGAGGTTTACATGGCGTTTATTTAGAGGGAGGCACCATGGGGCTACCATAATAGTGAAAAGTCATTGTCGCTGCCCTCTAATACGCCGTGTGATCACCTCGAGCGGCCAGTACAGTTGCCTGTGTGGCACGGGTAGTATGAGGTTATCAATCAGCTTTTGAGGGCTGTTTGGCCATTCTTCCATGAATGCAATCCCAGACATGCTCAATCGGGTTTAAGTCCAGTGAACAAGCTGGCCACTCCAATCGTTCAGTTCCCTCAGCTTGGAGCATGTTGTGCACCAGCATAGCTCTGTGGGGACGAGCGTTATCGTCCACCAGAAGGAACCTGTGGTGTCGCACAAGTATGAAGTGCGCGCCACGTACTTTCGCCGCGCGCCGCCATGCACGCACGGCGCGGCGTTCTTACGACGTCAGCCACGAGCGCCCTCTGCTGCTACTCCGCTCGTGGCCACGACTGCTGCATCGGCCACTTGGGAATCAGATAGGCACCAGTTAAGACTTGGCTATCGGATAGACACTAGGACTCATCAGTAGGCAGATCTCTCTCTAGTTCAACTATGTATCAGCTTCTGCAGTCTTGAACTTTGTAAAAGATAAGTATTATCTTACTTCTACGAAATATACAACTTGTTCTAATTTAGCCTAGCGTTCTAGTTTCTGCTGTCCGTCTGACTGGTCACCTCCGTACCTGCACACGCGTGCATCCTATTTCCCTGTGTCGGTGTCTCTCTACTCGGCCACCGACGCCCAGGACAACCGGCGGAAACGAGACACAAAAGTGGCGACGAGGATGGGATACAAAAGAACCCATCTCCTCTGGCACCAGCGTAGGGCACAACAGAAAGGCGACGGATCTTTTCTCTATACCTCTGACAGCAGGGAAAGCGCCGTTGTGAACGACATACAGGCCCACACGTCCGCTGAACAGAAGCCAATGCAGATGTTCCTCCGCTCAGTTTCTTCGGACTCAATGGTGTGGTGGTTTTAATGGACGACACACCATAGGCCTCTGTGCGTACAGGCTACATTCCCGAAGGCTATTTCGGACGGATTTCAGCTACTTGCGGATTTCAGCTCGGAGGAACCCTGCCCTGCTGAATAATGACAGGTCGCGTGTTACTGTACGTAACAAGCTGCATTACATCACTCCTGACGTCCACGGCCAGGTCCAGCTTTGACACGTAGACGCCGGTACAGACGGGCCCGCCGGCCGCGGTGGCCGAGGTGACTGAGGCGCTCCAGTCACGGTCTGCACGGCCACTACGGTCGGGGGTTCGAATCCCCCCTCGGGCATGGATATTTGTGCCGTCTTTAGTCTTAGCTAGTTCATAAGTAGTTTGTAAGCTTAGGGACTGATGACCCCGTAGTTAAGTCCCATAAGTTGTACAAACATTTGAACAGACGGGCCCAACAGCATGCAGA
This sequence comes from Locusta migratoria, assembly GCA_026315105.1. Taxonomy (NCBI): domain Eukaryota; kingdom Metazoa; phylum Arthropoda; class Insecta; order Orthoptera; family Acrididae; genus Locusta; species Locusta migratoria. Next base: position 353,590,823 of record CM048755.1, on the reverse strand, counting down.
ATTGGCATCAAGTGCTATTCACAGACGCCTTCAACCAGACAATGGCCGGACACCTTTTCGGAGAAACCCCGGTCAGCTTGAACGTCTTGGACACACCGACTAGAAGTGCAGCAAGTTGCTGGTTCCCTGATGTTTTGGGATGACATTATATGGCTCCACCGAACCCCGCTGTTTGCCCCCGTAGTTTAGTGGACAGCGTCGTGGGTTGCCACGCAGGGGCCTGGGTTCGATTCCCAGTCGGGTCGGGGCCTGGCTGCTGTGTCGTCCACATAATCAGTTCATCACTAACACGCGTGTCGCCGAAGTGGCGTCAGCTAAAAAGGCTTGCACCAGGCAGGCTGAACACCGCCCCACTTGTGGTGTAGCGGCCACACGATCATCACAGTACCCCAGTAGTGGCTGTATGGTACGGGGCGACATACTCCGACGTATAGTGCAACCATATCGGCAGCATTTCAAATGTTTGTTAAGCTTATGGGACTTAACTACAGGGTCATCAGTCCCTAAACTTACAAACTACTTATGATCTACTTACGAACTAGGACGGCACAAATATCCATGTCCGAGGGGGGATTCGAACCCCCGACCGTAGTAGTGGCCGTGCAGAACGTGACTGGAGCGCCTCAGTCCCCTCGGCCACCGCGGCCGGCGCAGCATTTCAGAGAGAGATTGGTCTTAACGGGCGAGAATTGAAGCGTTCATTGTGCACGTCTTCTGAATGTGTTCTTTCATGATAACGACATCACAAAGCCGCGGTGGAGTAGCCGAGCGGTACCGGGCGCGGTGGCTCAGCGCGCCCGGTCAGAGGGTTGAACGCTCTCTGTAATAATAATAATAATAAATAAAATAAAATAAAGCGGTCTAAAGCACCTCCCTGCGGAGCGCGCGGCTACTCACCGTGGAGGTTCGAGTCCGCCTTAGGACATGTGTGTGTGTGTTTGTCCGCAGGTTAGTTTAGTTAGGTTTAAGCAGTTTGTAAGCTACGGACTTATGATCACGCAGTTTGGTCCGATAGATTTACAGACATTTGAACATTTTTTGACATCACAAAATTAGAATGTTCTCCAGAAATGAACATCCCTGGTATACATTGAAAAGGGCTGTTCTTTGCGAGACAATCCACCAACCAATCTGAGAGATCTATGGCGAATCGCCGTTGAGAAGTGCGACTATCAGGACCGACAGTCCCTCGATGACCTAATGGACAGTATGCCATGATGAATACAGACATGGATCAGTGCAGCAGCATGTGTTATCACGTATTAGGGGTAGTGGTTTATGATGCAATGTGGAACACACTTTCAGAATGTCTAGGTCAGCAGCCGGCAACTGGCGGACCGCGATCCAGGTCCGGACCGCGGAAGGCCCAAAACTGGACCGCCAAAAGTATTTTCAAACTCTAAGTTACATACTCTCATTATTAGGTAACAACACCGAGCTACAAGATAATGGGAAATTGAAATGTGATTTGCTTCGCCGCGGTGGAGTAGCTGAGCGGTCTAAAGCGTCTCGTTGCGGAGCGCGCGGTTGCTCGCTGTGGAGGTTCAAATGTTCAAATGTTTGTATAGTCTATGGGACTTAACTGCGGGGTCATCAGTCCCTAAACTTACAAACTACTTACTAATTAGGACGGCACAAATATCCATGCCCAAGGGGGGATTCGAACCCCCGACCGTAGTGGCCGTGCAGACCGTGACTGGAGCGCCTTAGTCCCCTCGGCCACCGCGGCCGGCCGTGGAGGTTCGAGTCCTCCCTGGGGCATGGGTGTGTGTGTTTGTCCTTAGGTTAGTTTACCTAGCTGTAAGTAGTTTGTAAGCTACGGACTGATGACCACGCAGTTTGGTCCGATAGATTTACAAACATTTGAACATTTTTGTGATTTGCTTCAAAATTTATCATCATTCCGTCGCAAGTATGGTTCTTTGAAAGAGACGTTTAAGCCAAGGTTTTCTTCATTTCGCAACCATTTTAATATAAAAATAATCCTGAAATAGACATTTCCATATTATCAAATTTCTTGGCAGATATTGAGGGCGAATTTGCATTAAGATTCAAAGACTTTTCAGAAACAGACAAGTTCTCACGTTTCTTAAAATAACCTTTTGAGGTTTCTCCTGCAGCTGAATGGACGGATGTGGCTGTGAAGTTGTTCCACCTTTCAAAGCCTTAACCCCAAATGGGGGTAATAGAATTGAAGGAAGACATTTCCTTGCAAACGTTTCAAACTGTATGCACTGAAGAATTTAGGAGTCAACGAGTCCCTGAAACATTTGAAAATTGGAACAACAACAAAAATTGCGATCTACTTGGCTGCTATGTTTGGCTCCGCATATATTTGTGAAATTTCATTTTCAAAAATGAATTTCTTGGAGAATAATTTTCGCTCAAGATTAACGACCGCCCACTTTGAAGACATTATTCGCATAAGCTGCTCCGTACGTGAACCTAACTTTAAGAATCGGCACAAGACCGCAAATGTAATTATTCCCACGGATTTTTAACACATATCGGCACATTTAATTGCATTTTTATACATTTTTAGTGAAAATAAAAATAAAAAAGTATAATGTATTACCTGTTTCTGGACTTTTCGTTAAAAGTAGTCAAGAGACAAGTCATATATTAGACATATTTTTTCTTTCTTATTTTTAAGTGAAAATACAAATAAATATCAAATAATATAAGTTTTTCTGGATTGTTTGTGGCTACATTATTATTTTACATCTGTTGTATTTCATATTATTTTTAGAGTGAAAATTAAAATAAAAATTAATAAGGAACATGAGGTTTACATCTGGACCTCGATAAAAATTTTCAAAAGTATCCGGACCCCATGTAAGATTACTTGCGACCTCTGGTCTAGGTTATTGTTGTAAAACTTTTCAATTTCTGTTTTTATGAGCAAGAAAGACTTTTGAAATGTTATTTTTGCGTATCAAAAAATGTTTAAATGTTTGTAAATCTATCGGACCAAACCGTGTGGTCATCAGTCCGTAGCTTACAAACTACTTAAACCTAGGTAAACTAACCTAAGGACAACACACACACCCATGCCCCAGGGAGGACTCGAACCTCCACGGCGAGAAACCGCGCGCTCCGCGCCATAACATGCACTACTGGTCCGCAGACAATCCTCGGTGGGTACGACCTGTCAACCGTCAACGTAGGTGGTCTATTAACGTGTGGTGTGGAATCCTTAATCATCGGTCCACAATACTTCCCAGGTACACTGACAGGTGAGTTATATCGCGCTTTTATAGCCGACAGTTTGGGTGGTCTTGAACATGTGTGTCTACACACGAGAGTCCGTATGTGGATGCAGTACGATGGTCACCCAGCCCATTCTGCGCGTGCTGTTCTACATCTACATCTACATCTACATGGGATACTCTGCAAATCACATTTAAGTGCCAAGCAGAGGGTTCATCGAACCACAATTATACTATTTATCTCCCATTCCATTCTCGAATAGCGCGCGGGAAGAAAGAACACCTGAATCTCTCTGTTCGAGCTCTGATTTCTCTTATTTTATTCTGATGATCATTTCTACCTATGTAAGTGGGAGTCAACAATATATTTTCGCATTCGGAGGAGAATGTTGGCGATTGGAGTTTCGCAAGTAGCCCACGCCGCAGCGATAAGCGCCGTTGTTGTAATGATTCCCATCCCAGATCCTGTATCATTTCCGTAACCCTGTCTCCCCTGTATCGTGACAATACGAAACGAGCTGCCTTTCTTTGGACTCTTTCGATGTCCTCCGTCAAACCCACCCGATAAGGATCCCACACTGGGCTGCAATACTCCAAAAATGGACGGACAAGCGTAGTGTATGCAGTTTCTTTAGTAGTTCTGTTGCATCTTTTAAGGGTTCTGCCAATAAAACGCAGTCTCTGGTTCGACTTTCCCACGATATTATCTACGTGTTCTTTCCAGTTTAAGTCTGAAGTAATAGTAATTCCTAGGTATTTTGTGGAGTTTACGGCCTTCACATTTGATTGATTTATGTTGTAAACAAAGTTTAACGGATTTCTTTTCGTACTCATGTGGACGACTTCACATTTCTCATTATTTAGAGTCAATTGCCAATTTTTACACCATACTGATATCTTATTCAGATCGTTCTGCAGTTGGTTTTGATCTTCAGATGATTTTACTAGACGGTAAATGACGGCGTCATCTGCAAACAACCTAAGAGAGCTACTAAGATTTTCCCCTAAATCGTTTATGTAAATAAGGAATAGCAGAGGACCAATAACACTACCCTGTGGAACGCCCGATATCACCTCTGTTTTAGTCGATGCCTTACCATCGATTACTACGAACTGTGTCCTCTCTGACAAGAAATCCCCTATCCAATCGCAAATTTGGGGCGATATACCATAACCACGCAATTTGATTAAAAGCCGTTTGTGAGGTACGGTGTCAAAAGCTTTCTGGAAATCAAGAAATACGGAATCGATTTGCGAACCTTTGTCGATAGCATCCATCACTTCGTGTGAATAAAGAGCTAGTTGTGTTTCGCATGAACGATATTTTCTAAATCCGTGTTGACCTTGGGTCAATAGATCGTTCTGTTCGAGATAATTCATAATATTTGAATACAGGATATGTTCCAAAACCCTGCTGCAAATTGACGTCAATGAAATAGGCCTGTAGTTTAGTGGGTTACTCCTACTGTCTTTCTTGAATATAGGTGTGACCTGTGCAACTTTCCAATCTTTTGGTACAGATCCTTCTATGAGAGATCGGTTGTATATGACTGTTAAGTAAGGAGCTATCGCTTCAGCACAATCAGATAGAAATCTAATGGGTATACAATCCGGACCAGAAGACTTGTTCTTGTTAAGTGATTTTAGTTGCTGCACTACTCCGATGATATCTACTTCTATGTTACTCATTACGGCATCTGTTCGTAATTCGAAATCTGGTATATTGGTTTCGTCTTCTTTGGTGAATGAGTTTCTAAAAGCTAAGTTTAGTAACTCTGCTTTAGTAGCGCTGTCATCGGCAGGATCGCCATTACTATCACGTAGTGAAGGTATTGTTTGTGACTTGCCCCGAGTATATTTAACATATGACCAAAATCTCTTTGGGTTTTCAGTCAAATTACGAGAAAGAGTTTCGTTGTGATAAATATTGTAGGCATCTCGCATTGAAATCCTCGCTAAATTTCGAGCTTCTGAGTACGATCGCAAATCCTGGGGATTTCGTGTTCGTTTAAATTTAGTATGCCTTTTCCTTTGCTTTTGCAACAGTGTCCTGACCTGTTTTGTGTACCAAGGGGGATCGCCTCCTTCTTTTATTAATTTATTAGGTATAAAACTTTCAATTGCTGTCGATACCACTTCTTTGAATTTGAGCCACATCTGGTCTACACCTACGTTTAGTGTTAGAAACGAGTGGAAGCTGTCTTTCAAGAAGCAATGTATTTTGTTTCTATCTGCTTTCCTGAACAAATATACTTTGCGTTTATTTTTGGTAACTTTGGGACTTTCGATATTCAATTTCGCTACGACACCTCTGTGTTCACTAATACCTGTATCCGTTTTGATGCTCGTTATGAGCTCAGGATTATTTGTTGCTAAGAGATCAAGTGTGTTTTCACATCCATTTACAATTCTAGTTGGCTCATGAACTAATTGTTCGAAGTAATTCTCAGAGAATGCGTTGAGTACAATTTCGGACGATGTTTTATGCCTACCTGCTGATTTGAAAATATAATTTCGCTAACAGATCGAGGGTAAATTAAAATCACCACCTACTATTATCGTGTGAGTCAGGTACGTTTTTGTAATTAGACTCAGGTTTTCTTTGAACCTTTCTGCTATTGTATCGTCAGAGTCGGGATGCCGGTAAAAGGAACCGATTATTAACTTCTTACGATTTTCGGGTACAACGTCTACCCATAATAGCTCGCACGAACTATCAACTTCAACTTCGCTACATGAAATACTACTTTTGACGGCGACAAACACACCCCCACCTATTTTGTTTAATCTATCCTTTCTCAACACCGATAGATCTTTTGAAAATACTTCTTCTGAACTTATTTCCGGCTTGAGCCAACTTTCGCTGCCTATAATGATGTGTGTTTTGGTGCTTTCTATTAACGCTTGCAGTTCTGGAACTTTCCCGACACAGCTACGACAATTCACAACTGTTATACCGATAGTTTCCGGATCTACATTTCTCCTGTGATCCACCTGAACCCTTTGAGATTGCCTATTTTCTATTTCCCCGAAGCTCTTTATCCTAAAAAACCGCCCAGTCCACGCCACACAGCCCCCGCTACCCGTGTAGCCGCTTCCTGCGTATAGTGGACTCCTGACCTATTCAGCGGAACCCGGAAACCCACCACCCGATGGCGCAAGTCAAGGAATCTGCAGCCTACACGGTCGCAGAACCGTCTGAGCCTCTGATTCAGACCCTCCACTCGGCTCTGTACCAGAGGTCCACAGTCAGTCCTGTCAACTATGCTGCAGATGGTGAGCTCTGCTTTCATCTTGCAAGCAAGACTGGCAGTCTTTACCACTTCAGTTAGCCGCTCGAAACCTGAGAGGATCTCTTCAGATCCGAAACGACACACATCATTGGTACCGACGTGAGCCACCACCTGCAGTTGGTTGCACCCCGTACCCTTCATGGCATCCGGGAGGACCCGTTCCACATCTGGAATGACTCCACCCGGTATGCACACGGAGTGCACGTTGGCCTTCTTCCCCTCCTTGGCAGCCATCTCTCTAAGGGGCTCCGTCACCCGCCTAACGTTGGAGCTCCCAACTACAAGTAAACCCACCCTCTGTGAAAGCCCGGATCTTGCAGGCTGGGTGGTGACAGGGTGAGAGACACCATCCGACTCAGGAACGTCGTCCTGAGCAGACAGCGCCTCAAACCTGTTCGCAAGACGAACCGGGGAGGCCTCACGATCGGTCCCCCGGAATGTCTTGCGCCTCCTGCCACGCACTGGAGCAACCTCCCACGCAACCACGGGTGGGATGTCTGCCTCACTGCTAGCAGTTTCAGGGCATGTCGCTGCCGCAGGCCGATCGGTGGAGACGACGGGAGTCCGTTCGGTGCCCACCGCCGGCCAACAACAACGACGCCCATCGATCGCAGCTTCCAACTGTGCAACCGAGGTTAACACAGCTTGAAGCTGGGAGCGAAGTGTCACCAGCTCAGACTGCATCCGCACACAGCAGTCACAGTCCCTATTCATGATTACAGTGCCAACAAAAACAAAAACTACAGTCGCGATGCGTTCAAAGGAAAACTACACTGTTCGTTAAAAAGCGGATGTGAATTCAATACGCACGACAGCTCATTATTACTTTACAAATTGAGACGAGAAAGTACAGCCGAAAATCAAAATACTATATGTCGCTTCTAATCAGAAAATAAAGACAGACGACTGTCGCGACACGGTTCACACGGCGGAATAATACACTAACCAGATATTTAACGTGAATATGAATCAAATAAAAACGCGAGCACACAATAAATTTAATGAACTCAAGGGAAAACGCACTGAAAAGTAAAAATATGTAGCTTTTAGAGAGAAGCCGGTTACACTTACAACTGATAATTTACTGCTACGCCACTGGAGAGGTGTGCTCTGGACGACGTCCGCTGGGCAACTGTTGTGGAAGAACTAAACAACAGGTTTGCAGGAAGATGGTTGGGGTTCCATGGTCCTCATTCATAGCCCGGAAAGGTCGCCCGATTTAACACCAGTAGATTTCTTTTTGTGGAGATATCTAAAGGATCGTGTTTATGTCACTGAGCCCACATCCCCAGATGATCTAAAACGGCGCATCGAGGACGCATGTCGCTCTGTCACACCGGCGATGTTACATCTCGTCCGCAGATCCTTTCGACGGCGCATTGCATTATGCATTGAGGAACATGGACACACATTTGAACATCTCATGTAAATCAACTTCCCATCGCCATAACACCCATCACCCACCACACAGCCATGTATTATGTACAGCGTGTGGAATCTGCCCCTGAAACTCTGAAGTGATAGGAATGTAGTTTAAATTGATTTGGACGCAGCTGGTTTCAACGAATCCAATGCACGATAGAAAAAACTATTGTTCCATTTAAAAAATTATATCTTTGTGAATTATATCTTTGTGGTGTAACTCTTTGGAAAATGATACAATAAACTATGTTCATAGCTCCGCAGAAAGTGTAACATTTCTTGTGTTGACCTACCGCATTAAAATTTCCCGTCACCTATTATTTTATAAGTTACAGAGGCAAACACACTTAGTGAAACACCCTGCATATATATTTTGTGTTACAAAAAGGTACGGCCAAACTTTCTGCTAACATTCCTCACACACAATGAAAGAAAATATGTTATGTGGACATGTGTCCGGAAACACTTAATTTCCATGTTAGAGCTCATTTTATTACTTCTCTTCAAATCACATTAATCATGGAATGGAAACACACAGCAACAGAACGTACCGGCGTGACTTAAAACACTTTGTTACAGGAAATATTCAAAATGTCCTCCGTTAGCGAGGATACATGCATCCACCCTCCGTCGCATGGAATCCCTGCTTATTGTATCACAGCCGTTCACAATACGAGCACGAGGAGTCTCTACATTTGGTACCGGGTTGCGTAGAATAGAGCTTTCAAACGCCCCCATAAATGAAAGTCAAGAGGGTTGAGGCCAGGAGAGCGTGGAGGCCATGGAATTGGTCCGCCTCTACCAATCCATCGGTCACCGAATCTGTTGTTGAGAAGCGTACGAACACGTCGACTGAAATGTGCAGGAGCTCCATCGTGCATGAACCACATGTTGTGTCGTACTTGTAAAGGCACATTTTCTAGCAGGACAAGTAGAATATCCCGTATGAAATCATGATAACGTGCTCCAGTGAGCGTAGGTGGAAGTATATGAAGCCCAATCAAGACATCACCAACAATTTCTGCCCAAACGTTCACAGAAAATCTGTGTTGATGACGTGATTGCACAATTGCGTGCGGATTGTCGTCAGCCCACACATGTTGATTGTGAAAATTTACAATTCCATCACGTTGGACTGAAGCCTCATCCGTAAATAGAACATTTGCACTGAAATGAGGAGTGACACATTGTTGGATGAACCATTCGCAGAAGTGTACCCGTGGAGGCCAAGCAGCTGGTGAGAGTGCCTGCACACGCTGCACATGGTACGGAAACAACTGTTTCCCCCGTAGCACTCTCGATACAGTGACATAGTCAACGTTACCTTGTACAGCAGAAACTTCTCTGACGCTGACATTAGGGTTATCGTCAACTGCACGAAGAAATGCCTCGTCCATTGCAGGTTGAAACGTGTCCATAAAAAATTATTTTTATAAGAAAATGTCTAATATTGTGCCTCCTGTTTTGTATCGAGTAACTTGCTTGCAAGAAAATGTATAATATCGCTTCTACTGTATGTATCGATATGTGTAAAGTTTCATCTCTGGCAAAGATCATGTATTGCATAGCATTGTAGCTCGCACTGAGAGAGAGAGTAGCACTAGTGGTTCAGCTCGCTTAGAGAGCGGTTGGGTTGTGTGTATGGCTCCGATGTAGAGCAGAGGCTGCTTTGCCAGCAAGTCAGAAGTTGTATTATGTAGGTAATGTAATGCTGTTTATCAATAATAAGTAACTTAACCCTGTTTCATATTTTATTTACGTAGTTAGAAAATTAACCCACTTCCTTCATTTGATAATTACTTGATTTAGTGGAGTGTTGATTTGAATAACATTATTGAACATATTTCATTATTGGTGCGATAGTAAGATAATAGTTGATTTGGATTTCAATAATAACTGATCGACATTAATTCTCACAGTCAAGCATTAAGAAAGTGATTTGTGGTTTTTCTTATATCTTTCTCGCAGTCAAAATTTTTGAGTATAGTCAGTGTCTGTTTCAAAAGGTTACATGTCACAGTTGTTTACTTAAAAGATCCGTTGCGCACAAAATCAATTTAATGCACTGTTTCTTGTACATTAAGATCAGGGCCATAATTAAACCAAATAGCTGAGTTAATGAACAATTTATTGTCTGATTTAACGAAAGGTTCAACATTTCAAAACACGCGTACAGTTTTTATCTGGCGCCCTTTCTGCCAGGATAGTTCACAAACAGGATCGTGACGTAGTTAGATACGTAGTCTTATTTCAGTTAGTTTGTCTTTTCCACTAACCAACTTACCTTTTGGCTCTTAATTTAATTTTTGTAGCACCATCCTCTGTTGTAGCAACAGTAGCATAGTAATTGTTTCTGTAGTCTGTTACTTACCATTCTTGAGATTGTGTAGTATTGTTTATAGTAGATGAATTGAATATACAAATAATTGCATTACTACTGAACAAGCCTCTCTTTTATATTGCCTGATGTTTGTTGTGATGAAAGTTCTAGTACCGCGGAACTCGTGTGATAATTAACGGTTTGCGTAATCTCGATTGTGATTGTATGTTGCACTAGCCCGATTCAACCTATTGTTCTCTCATAATTACTGTGTGTAATTTTCAAAAAAATTAGCAGTAGGTGAAAATAAATATTATTGGTCACTTTACTGCAAAATTCTGTTAACAATGTCGAAGAATAGGAGAGTCCGCGCTGATGCTAAAACTGCTTCCGAAAATGAGACCTTGAATGAAGCAAGGAGAGAAACTGAATTTTTACAAGAGTCTTCTCACTGCACTGATACAAATACGACAGTAAATACCGTGTCTGAAAACGCGGAACAGATTAGTTCGGGAACAGACAATATGGATAATGACAAAGTACAGGATTTGACAATACAGAATTCCGATTCTTGTAATGTGGTTGCGGAAAATAATGCATCGGTTCCGCCTAGCTCTGCTACAAAAAATACTTGTGCGACGGCTATGGAAAACGTATTACCAAATGATTTCATGCAAATTTTATTGTCACAGCTCTCTAAATTAAATGAGAATAGTCAATTACAATCTCAGAAATTAAATGAAAAACTTGAGAATAGTCAATTACAATCTCAGAAATTAAATGAAAAACTTGAGGAACAATCTCAGAAATTAAATGAAAAACTTGAGAAAATTGAACAAACGTGCGATTCGAGGTTTGTGAGTATTCAAAGTAGTTTTAATAAGATAAACGAGGACAACAATCGGTTCAGGGAACAACTGCTCAATACTTTCAAACGTGAATCTCAGCAAATAAGACAAGATATTCGCGACGAGATCAACCCGGTAGTGGAAAGCCTTGCGTCACGAGTCGAAAATATGGAAACTACTGAACTCGCTCAATTGAAGCAACAGAGTAATCTAGTTGTTGAAAAGTTGCAGAACTTCCAGTCAGTTACGACGGAACAGATCAATAAAATAAATAAACAGTTTGAGGATATTACTGTTAAGATTACCCAAATTAGTGATAACACTGACAAAAGTTCGGATGTAACGCATCCTACCCCGTTTAATGAAACTAATGAATATCTCGCCCTTGACCGTTTCAAACAAGATCAAATGACCATTAATCAGCAATACAAGGCTGAGGTCAGAAAATTAGATGATCGCGTGGCGCGAATAGAGAGGAAATTTGACCACACTTGTGGAAATCCATACGAAGATGTGGAAGAAAATTTGAACGAAAATGACAATGATGATTCGAGCCAAGTAGGTCGCTTGGTACGTGAACGAAGTGTACCTCATAGTAACAACAATGAAGACGCAGTGCGTAGTTTACGCTCACTTACGCCGCACGGGCGAAAGGAAGCGTTTGACTACAAGCATTTCCTGACTGTACGTAAATTCAAGACATTTAAAAACTCTCCGAATGACTTGCACCCTAAAGAGTGGTTGCAGCAATTCGATTATTGTCTTCCCCCGAATTGGCCACTTGAGCACAGATTAGAATTTATATGTGGTTATCTGGAAGGCGAGCCAGCCACCAGAATGAGAGCTATTACACAAGAGTGCTATAGCGAGAATCACTTCCGACGCTCATTTCTATCCGCATACTGGTCGGAAGCGGCACAAGACCACGTTAAAAACAGTATTGCGACTTTCAAAACTTTTGAGCGATCAAATTTCTCGAGCCCTGTGGAATATTTCCAAAACTTAGTATACAAAAATCAATTTTTATCGGCACCTTACTGCCCTGCGGAATTAATCAGAATTTGTTTGAACAAATTGCCTCTACACTTGCGTCAAATTGCCATTGCGGCACGATGCAAGAATGATATTGAAGCCTTTAGAAATCTCTTACAAGACTTAGAAGAAGAAGACGAGGAAAATTCCTCGCGCAGTCGATATTGTGAAACAAACAGATATGATCGCCGGTCGCAACAAAGCCCGCCGCGTACTAAACGTTATTCAGAGCACGACGATAAACCAAAAAATAACTCTTTCACTAATGAATCTTACAAACAAAGTCGCGACAATGAGAACGGTGAGTTTCATGATCGTGACATTAACCGTGGAAGTTTTCGTGGCCGCAACCGAGGTGGTGGTTTTGGTCGCGTAGGACGCTACAATAATTACTATCATAACAGCAATACTTCGAATGATACTAATTGGCGTGATAGACGCAATACTGATAGTGATCGCGAGACTGAAAATCACAACAATAACGCTGAGAAGCGTAGTCGGGAGGGCACACGCGATAATTCTCGTGATCGCCTTCCACGACACGAAGACACAAATCGGGCCCAAAGCAGATCGCATACCCCAGAAAGACAAGAGCAAAGCATTGAAATTCAGTAATTTTGCTGGGGTAGAGAGTCCATTAATCTGTTTTGGACACACCAAGTGGCGATTGGTGCCCCGTTCTCGAGCTGAGTGTCACTATTCTTCCGCTTTTCCTTAGTGCGCTCTATCTACCTCTTTTTCTCACTGTTACTTTTCTCTAACTCTGAATACTTATGCTCTGTGCTACGCTGGGATATTGTCATACGAAACTTTGATTATCTTGCAATTTGCATATAACGAACTCTGTGGCTGTGCAAGACAAATAAAATTAATGGAAATTTTTGATTGTGTAATCTAATCAAGTTCCTATGTTTCAGAAAATATCAGATTTTTCTTCTGTGTTACTAATTGCATAACTTACGAAGTTCTGAGCAAGTGAAGAAGATTTTTGAGTTGACATGAGCATTTGGTAAGCCAAGAACATTATGGAGGATGATGAGTAAGGCAATACACAATATGTCATGGTGGTCTTTAAAATGCATTATTGTTTATGGATAAATGATGGTAAGGAAGGTATTGGTAACAGTCAAAGATGTTTGATAAATGTAATTATGTGGACGAGATTATACAATGATTATGAAGCAATTATGAGGAGAATCGCTATGTTGCTAATGATGACGAGATTATACAATGATTATGAAGCAATTATGAGGAGAATCGCTATGTTGCTAATGATGACGAGATTATACAATGATTATGAAGCAATTATGAGGAGAATCGCTATGTTGCTAATGATGCTATGTTCTGTTCTTTTCTTATGTGCTTACTCGCACTGCCCTTTTGTGTTTTCTCTTTGTGCTTATGTGCACCATTTTGTATATTGATGCATTGTGCCTTCAATGGCATGTGTGATTGGTGAGATTCATATCCTTCTGATGATCTGTAATTATTTGTAATTATGTGTAATGAATATTTCTAATTATGCTTGCAGCTATGCGTATTGCTCTTGTAATCAAAGCTTACCGCTATGCTCACTAATTATATACCTAAGCCCTACCACTATGCTAATTAATTTTATAATGAAGCTCAATGACAATGTATGGTTATGCTTATACGTTCCACACAGCCATCTATCTTGCAAACTTGCAGCTATGCCATAAACTGCGCCTAGTTAAGTCTAGAAAGATAATGCACAGAAATATTTTGCTTTTGCTTACTACTATCTACCAAATTTTATTGATGATCTTGTTGATGAAAATCTGCAGCTATGCCTAACGAATATTACGTCTGTGTTTATGTTATTGGATGATTTACTGTGATGTACATCTAGTACTGTGCCAAAATTTGCACTAATTGTTTTGTTTGACCCTACTGTTGACCCAGACAGACACAGACATGACCTGTTGACTTGAACCTCTTTTGATATTCTCACGAAACTACCCTGATGTGTTATACCTTAAGGCAATGAAATATGTAGCTCAGTTGAGACAAAAGCCTGGCCATGGCAACTTATGTAATTTAAGTGTTATAATTTGTGGTAATGTAATCACCATCATAGTGATATATATTAATTTAAAGAGATATGAACTAATGGTAATTGGAATGTCAATTTAAGTTATATCATGCCAAATTGATGACAAGCACCCTCAATGTATTTCATACGATTATGTGTTTGTAAAGCAATATGTACATAGTATGTAAAGCCTTGTGCTTATATGAAATGACACTAATGTTGTAGATACTCTAAAATAAGAATTAAATTACTCATTAGTATTCAAATGTATCCGTCTTCAAGACACTACTTGTAATGTTAAAATATGGTTTAATACCATGACCCCATTTGTACCACTTGAATTTGTGGGAAAATATTTCTGTAGATATGTTCTAATCAATGACTTTTCTTTCAGTCTAAACTGAAATATCATGACTATGTTACTAATTTGTGTGTAAAATGCTTTATTTCATGTACTTTGGACACGCATGGGAAGTGGCGATTTCGCACACGAGATTCCAGAATGCACACAGAACAATGGACGAGTTATTATACACCACTGATTTTGGGCCTTTTAATGAAGATGTTTGTTGGATGATGTTTGGCCACACAGTACTGTCCATTGCAGCCTTGGCCACCCACCACCAGTTTGCTCTAATTTTGGCTATGCTGATGCAGTCTGCTAATAGCTCTGTTGGTTGGAGCACACTTGGTTGTCGAATTGCATGGAGGAATACATCAGAACCTTTTCCCCATGACTTCCACTTCAATGCAACCAGCCAGCCCGCCTACAGTGTGGTGTAATCTTACAGTGTTTTGTGTTCGTGTGCAGACCTAAAATGAATGTTAGGAGCTAATGTGCTATTCGTGTGCATATACTATTCAGTGCCTCCCATTGCAAACGTTGTCCACAGGTTCATTACCAGTGTTTAGGTATATTTCATGGTTCTTTCACAGTCAGTGACCAAAATAAAATTGTGCTCTTGATAGATACATATACTTAGTCTGAAATGTCATTGTGCCTATTCGATTGACAAACGTTATATTGAAATCCTATTGTGCTGAAGCAGTAACATTATTTTGTACATGATCAGAAGCCTATGTAGTCAAAAATTTTACATGTATGTTCTAGCATCCATGAAAGTATAGCATTTTAAATGCATCACAGAATACAAAACTGACACTTTATCTTATACTAAGTGCACTAAAAATTTACATAGACTACATTGTGCACAAGATACAAATGTTCATTTTATGTTCCCAAAATACTGATCTCTTGTACAAAATGTAAACCCATGGAACTTACACTACTGTGTGTATTACTTGTAATTACCACATTTTCTTTAACGAATGATGACATTAGTTAAAATATCTTTTGTAAAACTTTGTATATGTTCATGTTTATTATTGTATATTTTTTTCCATTTGTGTATTACTTCTAGCTATCTCATTTTCTCCACTATATCATTTGTCAAACTATGTTTTCTGAAATTCTATATATATACTTATGTTTACCATTATGTATAATTGTCATATATTCCACTTATTGCTGATGTTCTGTAAATTTTGACATTTGCTTATGCCTGTCACACCCTGTACCTCTCCATGCATGACTTTTGATGGTACTGTTCTGTAAAATGGCATGTATTTATGACTGTCACATTTTTTTTTAAATTTTCTATGTACTCCATCTGTTGTTTTGATCTTGTTAAATTTTGGATGTCATTAATGGATTTTTGGACTTGAAATTCAGTAATTTTGCTGGCTAGGCAATGCCATTGGCATCACCCACCCTACAAAATTTTAATAGGTAGGAGGGGGGTGATGAAACGTGTCCATAAAAAATTATTTTTATAAGAAAATGTCTAATATTGTGCCTCCTGTTTTGTATCGAGTAACTTGCTTGCAAGAAAATGTATAATATCGCTTCTACTGTATGTATCGATATGTGTAAAGTTTCATCTCTGGCAAAGATCATGTATTGCATAGCATTGTAGCTCGCACTGAGAGAGAGAGTAGCACTAGTGGTTCAGCTCGCTTAGAGAGCGGTTGGGTTGTGTGTATGGCTCCGATGTAGAGCAGAGGCTGCTTTGCCAGCAAGTCAGAAGTTGTATTATGTAGGTAATGTAATGCTGTTTATCAATAATAAGTAACTTAACCCTGTTTCATATTTTATTTACGTAGTTAGAAAATTAACCCACTTCCTTCATTTGATAATTACTTGATTTAGTGGAGTGTTGATTTGAATAACATTATTGAACATATTTCATTATTGGTGCGATAGTAAGATAATAGTTGATTTGGATTTCAATAATAACTGATCGACATTAATTCTCACAGTCAAGCATTAAGAAAGTGATTTGTGGTTTTTCTTATATCTTTCTCGCAGTCAAAATTTTTGAGTATAGTCAGTGTCTGTTTCAAAAGGTTACATGTCAGTTGTTTACTTAAAAGATCCGTTGCGCACAAAATCAATTTAATGCACTGTTTCTTGTACATTAAGATCAGGGCCATAATTAAACCAAATAGCTGAGTTAATGAACAATTTATTGTCTGATTTAACGAAAGGTTCAACATTTCAAAACACGCGTACAGTTTTTATCTGGCGCCCTTTCTGCCAGGATAGTTCACAAACAGGATCGTGACGTAGTTAGATACGTAGTCTTATTTCAGTTAGTTTGTCTTTTCCACTAACCAACTTACCTTTTGGCTCTTAATTTAATTTTTGTAGCACCATCCTCTGTTGTAGCAACAGTAGCATAGTAATTGTTTCTGTAGTCTGTTACTTACCATTCTTGAGATTGTGTAGTATTGTTTATAGTAGATGAATTGAATATACAAATAATTGCATTACTACTGAACAAGCCTCTCTTTTATATTGCCTGATGTTTGTTGTGATGAAAGTTCTAGTACCGCGGAACTCGTGTGATAATTAACGGTTTGCGTAATCTCGATTGTGATTGTATGTTGCACTAGCCCGATTCAACCTATTGTTCTCTCATAATTACTGTGTGTAATTTTCAAAAAAATTAGCAGTAGGTGAAAATAAATATTATTGGTCACTTTACTGCAAAATTCTGTTAACAATGTCGAAGAATAGGAGAGTCCGCGCTGATGCTAAAACTGCTTCCGAAAATGAGACCTTGAATGAAGCAAGGAGAGAAACTGAATTTTTACAAGAGTCTTCTCACTGCACTGATACAAATACGACAGTAAATACCGTGTCTGAAAACGCGGAACAGATTAGTTCGGGAACAGACAATATGGATAATGACAAAGTACAGGATTTGACAATACAGAATTCCGATTCTTGTAATGTGGTTGCGGAAAATAATGCATCGGTTCCGCCTAGCTCTGCTACAAAAAATACTTGTGCGACGGCTATGGAAAACGTATTACCAAATGATTTCATGCAAATTTTATTGTCACAGCTCTCTAAATTAAATGAGAATAGTCAATTACAATCTCAGAAATTAAATGAAAAACTTGAGAATAGTCAATTACAATCTCAGAAATTAAATGAAAAACTTGAGGAACAATCTCAGAAATTAAATGAAAAACTTGAGAAAATTGAACAAACGTGCGATTCGAGGTTTGTGAGTATTCAAAGTAGTTTTAATAAGATAAACGAGGACAACAATCGGTTCAGGGAACAACTGCTCAATACTTTCAAACGTGAATCTCAGCAAATAAGACAAGATATTCGCGACGAGATCAACCCGGTAGTGGAAAGCCTTGCGTCACGAGTCGAAAATATGGAAACTACTGAACTCGCTCAATTGAAGCAACAGAGTAATCTAGTTGTTGAAAAGTTGCAGAACTTCCAGTCAGTTACGACGGAACAGATCAATAAAATAAATAAACAGTTTGAGGATATTACTGTTAAGATTACCCAAATTAGTGATAACACTGACAAAAGTTCGGATGTAACGCATCCTACCCCGTTTAATGAAACTAATGAATATCTCGCCCTTGACCGTTTCAAACAAGATCAAATGACCATTAATCAGCAATACAAGGCTGAGGTCAGAAAATTAGATGATCGCGTGGCGCGAATAGAGAGGAAATTTGACCACGCTTGTGGAAATCCATACGAAGATGTGGAAGAAAATTTGAACGAAAATGACAATGATGATTCGAGCCAAGTAGGTCGCTTGGTACGTGAACGAAGTGTACCTCATAGTAACAACAATGAAGACGCAGTGCGTAGTTTACGCTCACTTACGCCGCACGGGCGAAAGGAAGCGTTTGACTACAAGCATTTCCTGACTGTACGTAAATTCAAGACATTTAAAAACTCTCCGAATGACTTGCACCCTAAAGAGTGGTTGCAGCAATTCGATTATTGTCTTCCCCCGAATTGGCCACTTGAGCACAGATTAGAATTTATATGTGGTTATCTGGAAGGCGAGCCAGCCACCAGAATGAGAGCTATTACACAAGAGTGCTATAGCGAGAATCACTTCCGACGCTCATTTCTATCCGCATACTGGTCGGAAGCGGCACAAGACCACGTTAAAAACAGTATTGCGACTTTCAAAACTTTTGAGCGATCAAATTTCTCGAGCCCTGTGGAATATTTCCAAAACTTAGTATACAAAAATCAATTTTTATCGGCACCTTACTGCCCTGCGGAATTAATCAGAATTTGTTTGAACAAATTGCCTCTACACTTGCGTCAAATTGCCATTGCGGCACGATGCAAGAATGATATTGAAGCCTTTAGAAATCTCTTACAAGACTTAGAAGAAGAAGACGAGGAAAATTCCTCGCGCAGTCGATATTGTGAAACAAACAGATATGATCGCCGGTCGCAACAAAGCCCGCCGCGTACTAAACGTTATTCAGAGCACGACGATAAACCAAAAAATAACTCTTTCACTAATGAATCTTACAAACAAAGTCGCGACAATGAGAACGGTGAGTTTCATGATCGTGACATTAACCGTGGAAGTTTTCGTGGCCGCAACCGAGGTGGTGGTTTTGGTCGCGTAGGACGCTACAATAATTACTATCATAACAGCAATACTTCGAATGATACTAATTGGCGTGATAGACGCAATACTGATAGTGATCGCGAGACTGAAAATCACAACAATAACGCTGAGAAGCGTAGTCGGGAGGGCACACGCGATAATTCTCGTGATCGCCTTCCACGACACGAAGACACAAATCGGGCCCAAAGCAGATCGCATACCCCAGAAAGACAAGAGCAAAGCATTGAAATTCAGTAATTTTGCTGGGGTAGAGAGTCCATTAATCTGTTTTGGACACACCAAGTGGCGATTGGTGCCCCGTTCTCGAGCTGAGTGTCACTATTCTTCCGCTTTTCCTTAGTGCGCTCTATCTACCTCTTTTTCTCACTGTTACTTTTCTCTAACTCTGAATACTTATGCTCTGTGCTACGCTGGGATATTGTCATACGAAACTTTGATTATCTTGCAATTTGCATATAACGAACTCTGTGGCTGTGCAAGACAAATAAAATTAATGGAAATTTTTGATTGTGTAATCTAATCAAGTTCCTATGTTTCAGAAAATATCAGATTTTTCTTCTGTGTTACTAATTGCATAACTTACGAAGTTCTGAGCAAGTGAAGAAGATTTTTGAGTTGACATGAGCATTTGGTAAGCCAAGAACATTATGGAGGATGATGAGTAAGGCAATACACAATATGTCATGGTGGTCTTTAAAATGCATTATTGTTTATGGATAAATGATGGTAAGGAAGGTATTGGTAACAGTCAAAGATGTTTGATAAATGTAATTATGTGGACGAGATTATACAATGATTATGAAGCAATTATGAGGAGAATCGCTATGTTGCTAATGATGACGAGATTATACAATGATTATGAAGCAATTATGAGGAGAATCGCTATGTTGCTAATGATGACGAGATTATACAATGATTATGAAGCAATTATGAGGAGAATCGCTATGTTGCTAATGATGCTATGTTCTGTTCTTTTCTTATGTGCTTACTCGCACTGCCCTTTTGTGTTTTCTCTTTGTGCTTATGTGCACCATTTTGTATATTGATGCATTGTGCCTTCAATGGCATGTGTGATTGGTGAGATTCATATCCTTCTGATGATCTGTAATTATTTGTAATTATGTGTAATGAATATTTCTAATTATGCTTGCAGCTATGCGTATTGCTCTTGTAATCAAAGCTTACCGCTATGCTCACTAATTATATACCTAAGCCCTACCACTATGCTAATTAATTTTATAATGAAGCTCAATGACAATGTATGGTTATGCTTATACGTTCCACACAGCCATCTATCTTGCAAACTTGCAGCTATGCCATAAACTGCGCCTAGTTAAGTCTAGAAAGATAATGCACAGAAATATTTTGCTTTTGCTTACTACTATCTACCAAATTTTATTGATGATCTTGTTGATGAAAATCTGCAGCTATGCCTAACGAATATTACGTCTGTGTTTATGTTATTGGATGATTTACTGTGATGTACATCTAGTACTGTGCCAAAATTTGCACTAATTGTTTTGTTTGACCCTACTGTTGACCCAGACAGACACAGACATGACCTGTTGACTTGAACCTCTTTTGATATTCTCACGAAACTACCCTGATGTGTTATACCTTAAGGCAATGAAATATGTAGCTCAGTTGAGACAAAAGCCTGGCCATGGCAACTTATGTAATTTAAGTGTTATAATTTGTGGTAATGTAATCACCATCATAGTGATATATATTAATTTAAAGAGATATGAACTAATGGTAATTGGAATGTCAATTTAAGTTATATCATGCCAAATTGATGACAAGCACCCTCAATGTATTTCATACGATTATGTGTTTGTAAAGCAATATGTACATAGTATGTAAAGCCTTGTGCTTATATGAAATGACACTAATGTTGTAGATACTCTAAAATAAGAATTAAATTACTCATTAGTATTCAAATGTATCCGTCTTCAAGACACTACTTGTAATGTTAAAATATGGTTTAATACCATGACCCCATTTGTACCACTTGAATTTGTGGGAAAATATTTCTGTAGATATGTTCTAATCAATGACTTTTCTTTCAGTCTAAACTGAAATATCATGACTATGTTACTAATTTGTGTGTAAAATGCTTTATTTCATGTACTTTGGACACGCATGGGAAGTGGCGATTTCGCACACGAGATTCCAGAATGCACACAGAACAATGGACGAGTTACTATACACCACTGATTTTGGGCCTTTTAATGAAGATGTTTGTTGGATGATGTTTGGCCACACAGTACTGTCCATTGCAGCCTTGGCCACCCACCACCAGTTTGCTCTAATTTTGGCTATGCTGATGCAGTCTGCTAATAGCTCTGTTGGTTGGAGCACACTTGGTTGTCGAATTGCATGGAGGAATACATCAGAACCTTTTCCCCATGACTTCCACTTCAATGCAACCAGCCAGCCCGCCTACAGTGTGGTGTAATCTTACAGTGTTTTGTGTTCGTGTGCAGACCTAAAATGAATGTTAGGAGCTAATGTGCTATTCGTGTGCATATACTATTCAGTGCCTCCCATTGCAAACGTTGTCCACAGGTTCATTACCAGTGTTTAGGTATATTTCATGGTTCTTTCACAGTCAGTGACCAAAATAAAATTGTGCTCTTGATAGATACATATACTTAGTCTGAAATGTCATTGTGCCTATTCGATTGACAAACGTTATATTGAAATCCTATTGTGCTGAAGCAGTAACATTATTTTGTACATGATCAGAAGCCTATGTAGTCAAAAATTTTACATGTATGTTCTAGCATCCATGAAAGTATAGCATTTTAAATGCATCACAGAATACAAAACTGACACTTTATCTTATACTAAGTGCACTAAAAATTTACATAGACTACATTGTGCACAAGATACAAATGTTCATTTTATGTTCCCAAAATACTGATCTCTTGTACAAAATGTAAACCCATGGAACTTACACTACTGTGTGTATTACTTGTAATTACCACATTTTCTTTAACGAATGATGACATTAGTTAAAATATCTTTTGTAAAACTTTGTATATGTTCATGTTTATTATTGTATATTTTTTTTCCATTTGTGTATTACTTCTAGCTATCTCATTTTCTCCACTATATCATTTGTCAAACTATGTTTTCTGAAATTCTATATATATACTTATGTTTACCATTATGTATAATTGTCATATATTCCACTTATTGCTGATGTTCTGTAAATTTTGACATTTGCTTATGCCTGTCACACCCTGTACCTCTCCATGCATGACTTTTGATGGTACTGTTCTGTAAAATGGCATGTATTTATGACTGTCACATTTTTTTTTAAATTTTCTATGTACTCCATCTGTTGTTTTGATCTTGTTAAATTTTGGATGTCATTAATGGATTTTTGGACTTGAAATTCAGTAATTTTGCTGGCTAGGCAATGCCATTGGCATCACCCACCCTACAAAATTTTAATAGGTAGGAGGGGGGTGATGAAACGTGTCCATAAAAAATTATTTTTATAAGAAAATGTCTAATATTGTGCCTCCTGTTTTGTATCGAGTAACTTGCTTGCAAGAAAATGTATAATATCGCTTCTACTGTATGTATCGATATGTGTAAAGTTTCATCTCTGGCAAAGATCATGTATTGCATAGCATTGTAGCTCGCACTGAGAGAGAGAGTAGCACTAGTGGTTCAGCTCGCTTAGAGAGCGGTTGGGTTGTGTGTATGGCTCCGATGTAGAGCAGAGGCTGCTTTGCCAGCAAGTCAGAAGTTGTATTATGTAGGTAATGTAATGCTGTTTATCAATAATAAGTAACTTAACCCTGTTTCATATTTTATTTACGTAGTTAGAAAATTAACCCACTTCCTTCATTTGATAATTACTTGATTTAGTGGAGTGTTGATTTGAATAACATTATTGAACATATTTCATTATTGGTGCGATAGTAAGATAATAGTTGATTTGGATTTCAATAATAACTGATCGACATTAATTCTCACAGTCAAGCATTAAGAAAGTGATTTGTGGTTTTTCTTATATCTTTCTCGCAGTCAAAATTTTTGAGTATAGTCAGTGTCTGTTTCAAAAGGTTACATGTCAGTTGTTTACTTAAAAGATCCGTTGCGCACAAAATCAATTTAATGCACTGTTTCTTGTACATTAAGATCAGGGCCATAATTAAACCAAATAGCTGAGTTAATGAACAATTTATTGTCTGATTTAACGAAAGGTTCAACATTTCAAAACACGCGTACAGCTTTTAAGGTGTCCTCGTCGTTCTAGGTCTTCCCCAGTCGCGAGTCATAGGCTGGAATGTTCCCTGCTCCCCAAGACGCTGATCAATTGCTTCGAACGTCTTCCTGTCGGGACACCTTCGTTCTGGAAATCTGTCTCGATACAAACGTACCGCGCCACGGCTATTGCCCCATGCTAATCCATACATCAAATGGGCATCTGCCAACTCCGCATTTTTAAACATTGCACTGACTGCAAAACCACGTTCTTGATTAACACTAACCAGTTGATGCTACGTACTGATGTGCTTGATGCTAGTACTGTAGAGCAATGACTCGCATGTCAACACAAGCACTGAAGTCAACATTACCTTCCTTCAATTGGGCCAACTGGCGGTGAATCGAGGAAGTACAGTACATACTAACGAAACAATTGGATATTTTGATAATGTTCTGCACGAATTATTTCAATTTACATTTAAAGAGAAATACTAAAATGAGCTCTAACATGGAAATTAAGTGTTTCCGGACACATGTCCATCTAACATATTTTCTTTCTTTGTGTGTGAGAAATGTTTCCTGAAAGTTTGTCTGTACCTTTTTGTAACACCCTGTATATACACCGGATTTGATGACTAAGGGTACAGTAAGCTAGAACTTGCAATACACGTTTCGTATTCGAGTTCATGGTTTAGGCAACAAGAAGAGAGGCATAAACCTTTCAGCGTTAAATTAACGGTTTGGTGGTAATGAGGGTATTTTTTCCTCTTTCAACCCTGTTCTTTTCTTTGTGCTCTGTTGGTATTTGTGCAAATTGTAAGCGTCCTATGGCACGTTTCAGATTAAGAATCACCAGCCAGATAAATGTGTTGGTCCCCAGTGTCCCAGGTTACTGGTGGTGGCGCTCTTTACTGTATAGATGGTGCGCTAGCTTGTCTCAAGCACGCCTGGGAAACCTTTCACGACCCGCGGGCCAGATTCACATACTCACTGAAGCTCCAGGTCCGACTCATCTTATGGAGCAACGCACCGATATTAGTAGCACCCTTTTCCCGACTATTCACGCCGTCAACTAGTGCCTCAGAACACGCGTTAATGAGAGAAAACTCGTTTTATGTTCTCCCACTTTCATATGTTTACATTTAATTGCGCTTCTTGCTTAACAATAACTAACTCTCTCTCTCTCTCTCCCACAAATCTCTTCCATGAGCCAGATTGAAATCGCCGGTTGCCCATCCATGACCTAAAGAACCAGTTTAGTAATTTATACTCAATCGTAAATAAAAATTAGTACACTCTTAGAGTTTTCCCATTCATTCGTGATTTATTGTAGAAACGGTGCTTGTGGAGTACATGAAATGATTACATTTACAGATCCAGTAGTGAATATAGCATTTTTTTGGGTGTGGGGCAAGATTATTGTAAACACAAGTAATTTTTAGTAGCCACCCCATGATATTTCATATCAGTTTTGCTGCTCATATTCAGAGGGTAATTTGCGCTGGAACCCCTTTTACTTTATGGAGCTCTAGCTTTTTTATTGTTGACATTATTAAATCATAAAAATACGAGGGTTGGAAATTAAATAGTGGCAACTATTTATTCACAAACGATACAAAAGCGTTACATGTTTTCATTTATTACTGTCCTACAAAGTAGTCATCAGCGATATGTAGAGCCCTTTGCCAGCGATGTGAAAGGCGTTACCGTTAGCAGAGCCTATGTTGAAACTAAAATTGTGTGCCGGAACTGGGACTCGAAACTGGGAACTTTGCCTTTCGCGGGCAAGCGCTCTACCAACTGAGCTATCCCGACACGACTCACGATGCCGCCTCACAACTTTACTTCCGCCAGTACCTCGCCTCCTACTTTCCAAACTTCACAGAAGCTCTTCTGCGAAGCCGGCCGCGGTGGCCGAGGGGACTGAGGCGCACCAGTCACGGTCTGTGTTTGTATGTGTTTGTTGGGAGGTCAGTATTTGAATTTGGTGTTTTTGATGCTGTTCTTACTTTTAATAATAGCTAATGTGTACGACTACATGTTTTGGAATATCTTGGAATTCATAAAGGTTACAACACCACTAAAAGTGTGATGGACTTGGACCAATTGCGAATCATAAAGGCAGAGTTTGCAACAAACAATATGTCACAAGAAGCCAAATCCAAGAGAAAGAGGGCAGCACTGGGTGAGGAAGATGAAGGAGGAGGTGAGTACTACCATCCAGGATGATTCTAACTTTTTTTTATGTATCAGTTTGCTGTATATTAAATTTTTTTCTTTACACGAAAATTTCTCAAACTCACATTTTTCAATATAAATGCCTCTTTTTCACAGAAACTTCTGTAGCTACATCGATGAATTATTTACCGCATAACATAGGTAGTACAATGGTATTGTACCTATACTGTAGTAGCGTTCACTGTAACAGTTAAAAATCAAGAAATTCAGATCGTGAAAATTTACACTAAAAAACTACATTTTAGGGGAAAAAAATCATCACCTTTTTTCCAAGCATTATTTTAAAGAGATTGTAGAGCAATACAGTCACAAAACACGCGAGAACATGTGATAAAAACACCACATTTAGACACTCAACAGTTCCTGAGAAAATGGGGCGTTTATATAGCAAAAAAAAAAAAAAAAAAAAAAAAAAAAAAAAAAAAAAAAAAAAAAAAAATGTTGAAATGTTTGTTAAGCTTATGGGACTTAACTACGGGGTCATCAGTCCCTAAACTTACAAACTACTTATCAACTACTTACGAACTAGGACGGCACAAATATCCATGCCCGAGGGGGGATTCGAACCCCCGACCGTAGCGGCCGTGCTGACCGTGGTTTATATAGCCAATTTAACATTGTAGAGATATGGCGGTACGACTCCCCATAATCAATCCTGCTAAGAAAGTCATCGACGGAGTCGAAGTTGGCCACCAAGAAATCCTTTAGAATCTTATCAAACTGAACTTTATTAATAATTAAACTTTGTTTGGCTGCTGACCATAATGAAAATGTGTTCTACTGAGTAGTGGACACCTTTATGGACGAAAGTAAGGGATTTCAAAACTTCGTGCAAAGTTACTCTTATTTCTAGTATTGAATCCATGAACTGAGCTGTTGATTTAAAAAACATATATATATATATATATATATATATATATATATATATATATATATATATATATATATATATATATTGTAATGAAAAATTTCGTTAAGTAATAAATGTATTGGGAAGATGTAGTTAGTATCCAAAGTTCGTTAAACAGCCCTCTCAGGACATTCTTGAGTTCACACCACAAATATTAATTATTGTATGTTTTCGTGCTCGGAAAACGTTTGCTTGGCTTGCCGAGTTACCTCAAAAATGTTCAAATGTTTGTAAGGCTTATGGGACTTAACTACGGGGTCATCAGTCCCTAAACTTACAAACTACTTATGAACTAGCTAATCCTAAGGACGGCACAAATATCCATGCCCGAGGGGGGATTGGAACCCCCGACCGTAGTGGCCGTGCAGACCGTGACTGGAGCGCCTCAGAAAATAAATCTGTACGATACTATGGGATGAAAGTAAGCAAAGTACGTTAGCTTTTTTATTTTTATATCACCCATGTCTGACAACATTCGCATGGCATACAGAGATTTCTTTAGTCGCTTTTTAAATTATGTGGTATGCTCCTCCAAATTTAGTAATACCAAAAATTTAACACTGTCAACTTCTTCCATCTCCTTGTCATATATTAGGCATATACTGGCAAGAAACCTTTTACATGTTCCAAACTGCAAATATAATTCTTTTTTTTCAAAGTTTAGTGACAGAATTAGCTAGGAACCATTCATTAATGTCTATGAAAATTTCATTAGCTCATCTTTCTAAGGCTATATTTCCATTTACTGCTTATTGCAATGTTTGTCATATGCAAACGAAACAAACTTGGCATCCTGTAATGTTACTGATGAAGGGTCACTGATATACACAAGAAAGAGTAAGGGCACTACGATGAAACCTTGGGGAACGCCGTATGTTATTTGTTCCCAGTAGAATGTTGCCTGAGATATAAGATTTGAACCATTTTGCAGGATTTTCTCCTGTACCATAATATGCTACTTTACTTAAAGGATGTTATCATTGTGACAGAGCACAAAATATACCAGCAACCTATAATTTGTTGTCGAATCTAATGAATTAAGTATATTTTCACTGTATGTGTAGACAACGTTATCACTATCAGAACCCTTAAGAAATCCTAATTGCGATATGGATAATATTTCTTTTCTACTCGGATGGTTAATAAGACAACTGTATATCATATTTTCTAAAATTTCTGAGTATGCCGTCAAAATTGAAATTGAACAGAAGTTTGTGAAGCTTAAGGGACTTAACTGCGCGGTCATCAGTCCCTAAACTTACAAATTACTTATGAACTAGCTTATACTAAAGACGACACAAACAACAAACGAATGAAATAAATCGCAATTTGCGATGTTATGGCTGCACTGTAGTCGGTTTAATTGGTATACCAAACTGTGGCGAATGAAAATTTGTGCCCGGCCGGGATTCGAACCCGGGATCTCCTGCTTATTAGGCAGACGCGTTGACCACTCCGCCACAGAAGACACAGTGACCAGCCCCACTGCAGAGGACTCTTCCCTGCACGTCTCCCGCCACACACAAACCTCCATTCGCCACGCTGTCTCTTTCCTATACCACAGCCTATTTATTCTATAATGCTCGCAGCCACAATACTGTATTCCCGCATCAGGGAGAACGGACCATTAGGTATCGAGACACACGGGAGACGTGCAGGGAAGAGTCCTCTGCAGTGGGGCTGATCACTGTGTCCTCGGTGGCGGAGTGGTCAACACGTCTGCCTACTAAGCAGGAGATCCCGTGTTCGAATCCCGGCCGGGCACAAATTTTCATTCGCCACAGTTTGGTATTCCACCTAAACTGAATACAGTGAAGCCATAACATCGCAAACTGTGATTTATTTCATTCATTTGAACGCTTTAATTCGTCAAAAATATATATATAATTGCAGACAACAACATCCATGCTCGAGGGGGGGATTCGACGCACAAACGTCGTTATAATTTGTTGGCACGCATTCGTTTTCACCATTTTGTTGCTATAGTCACCGCTTTTGACATTCCGTATAGCAGGAAAATTCGCTTAGAAAATCTTCCGTGTTAACTCGTGGCTACATGTGTACAATGAATGTGCCTCAGAAATGAGTGCCTGTCTGTTGCAGCGCTGTGCCAACACTCGAGTTGAGAGTAATGAATGCACGTCTGGCAGTGCTGCTGCGAGCGCAGTGGCCTTGTCCGTCACATGTGGCCAGGGTGAGTCACTGCTGCCCGATGAAGCAGTGCAGTGTCCGGTGCGAATGCTCCAGTTGAAACACATGTCGCAGTGGGAAACGCTGACACGCCGCCACTGCTGTGGGTCTGACAGGCCACAGGATGTCGCCGATGAACAAACACGTACATACCGTAAACAGACACGTATTCCTGTTAAGCAACTGTTACTTTCTCTTCTTCTTCCTATTCCACTGCTGCTGCTGCAGCTGCAAGGCAGCGAAAGCCCTCGGCTGGCCGCGCGACCTGGGGCGCCACGTTAAGGATTCTGCGGCCGCTCCCATCCAATCTCGCGCTCACAGAGAGCCGCCCCCCCCCCCCCCCTTTACTTCGACGTCGAGTGCTCGGTCACCGCCTTGGTGCCCTCGGGCCGGCCGCGGTGGCCGAGGAGACTGAGGCGCACCAGTCACGGTTTGCACGGCCATTACGGTCGGGGGTTCGAATCCCCCCTCGGGCATGGATATTTGTGCCGACCTTAGTTGTAAGTAGTTCGTAAGTAATTTGTAAGTTTAGGGACTGATGACCCCGTAGTTACGTCCCATAGACTCTACAAACATTTGAACATTTGTGCCCTCGCACACGGCGTGCTTGACAACTTGGTAGGCAGCCATCGTGGAGCGCATGTTGCAGGGCGCCACGTCTGACTCCTCGGCAGCGTTTCGTTCCAAACTGTCGTTCACAAAGTTGTTCGTGATGCTCGTTGCCTTTGACGAGGTGGCGGTGTCGGGGTTCAGCTGCTTCAGCACCTTGAAAAAGTACACTGGTCAATACAATTAGGGGCCGGCCGCGGTGCCCGAGGGAACTGAGGCGCTCCAGCCACGGTCTGCACGGCCACTACGGTCGGGGGTTCGAATCCCGCCTCGGGCATGGATATTTGTGCCGTCCTTAGTATACGGTAGTAGATAAGTAGTTTGTAAGTTTAGGAACTGATGACCCCGTAGTTAAGTTCAAATGTTTGTTAAGCTTATGGGACTTAACTACGGGGTCATCAGTCCCTAAACTTACAAACTACTTATGAACTACTTACGAAATAGGACGGTACAAATATCCATGCCCGAGGGGGGATTCGAACCCTCGACCGTAGTGGCCGTGCTGACCGTGACTGGAGCGCCTCAGTCACCTCGGCCACCGCGGCCGGCCCGTAGTTAAGTCTCATAAGCTTAACAAACAACAATACAATGAGGGGGGTCAGTTCAGATAACTACATTCTGAAGTGTTTTCATTGGCAGAATGATCTAAAATGGTGCGACATGTTTCTGTTGGATCCATAGTCCCAAGATAACGTAGTCTGCGCATGTCCCTATCTCTGCTGTGTTGTAGTTTGAAACCAACATGTAATTGCCCCGAGTCACGTGACTGAGGCTTCGTCATTACGAACCACAGTGTTTCTATTTTACAGGTGAAGTCAAGCGTTGATTTTAACAATAATACGACTTCTCGTATTCCTGTTACACATATCTAATATATAAAACAGTGTCCGTATATTTGTACGTGTTGCATACAAATCTACAGTTTTGTTCCAATATTTATGAAATTTTCTACACGTAAGCTTCAATCCATGAGGACGGTCGCCGTAAATGTAAGAATCACATACGATATACAGTTCACGAGATATGACGTCATAAAAAATGAGATGCGGGAAAAACTGCTGCATTTTGCAACAATGCTGCTCATTTTCTCCTAAGCCATTGGACCGATTTCAACCGAATTTGGCACACACATTCCTTACCGTGAGGTAACAAATACTGCATCGTTAAGAATCACATACAGCACATGGTTCAAAAGATATTACGTCATAACCAATAGAAATCGCAAAAAATACCATATAATGCGGCGAGACTTTCGAAATACACTGTATGAGAATGACAGTACTTAGCGACTTGCAACAAACTTTAAACATAATTTCAGACCTTTATTAAACTTTTTCTCGCTGGCAACCATAGTAAAACGATGAAAGTAAAAATGTTTCTCGCTTACTACTTTTCCGCTGTTTATGGAGTAAAACTACGGCATTCGGTATGACGTTACTGTGGTGTCGCACAAGTCTAAAGTGCGCACCACTTACTTTCTCTGCGCGCCGCCATGCACGCACGGCGCGGCGTTCTTACGACGTCAGCCACGAGCGCCCTCTGCTGCGATCCCGCTCGTGGCCACCACTGAACGACATCGTTCACTTGGGACTGAGATAGGAACCAGTTAACACTTCGGAATCAGATAGGCACCAGTGAAGACTTGGCTATGGGACAGGCACTAGGCAGGCCTCTAGCTCAACTATGTATCAGCATTCTGCAGTACTGAGCTATGTAAAAGTTAAGTATTACTAAGTCTCTAAGAAATATATATCTCGTTCTAATTTACTCTAGTGTTTCTAGTTTCTGCTGTCCCACTGGCTGGTCACCTCCTACCTGCACAGGCGTGTATCCTTTATTCCTGTGTCGGTCTTTCTACTCGACACCTACGACAGAAACGGGACACAAAAGCGGCGACGAGGCTGGGACACAAAAGTGGCGACGAGGATGGGATACAAAAGTTACCATTTATAATTTGTACACTACAGATTATAGCTGCAGGAAATTTTTGAGACAGGATACACACATATAGTTGCATGTACTTTCTAAATTGTATCACAGTACAACACGTAGTTCATGAGATATGAGCACATAAACAGTAACGTTCCGCTGTTTATAGACTAAAACTACGGCGCTCAGTATGACGTTACAATTTTTAATTTCTACACTACAAATTGTAGCAGCGAGAAATTTTATAGATGGTATACACGCATATATTTGACTGTACGTTCTAAATTGCATCACAGTACGACACATTGTTCATGGGATATGAGAACGTAAACGGTAACTTTTATGGAAAACCGCTCCATCAAGCAACAAGTTTAATCTATTACTTCTTTACTACTATAATTGTATTCCCGAGGGATTTTACACACATACAGATCTTATACAAATGAATATATAACTGAAAAAATGGCAGGAATAAATAAATAAATATCCGGGCAAGGCCGGGTTTTCAACTAGTCTATATCTATAAATGTGAATGTCTGTTCGGTGTACGTTTATCACGTCTGAACCACAGGACATAAAGAGCTAAAAATTTGTACAGTTACTAACGTCTACCCGGGGAAGGCTTTAGGTACGATTTTATGGCGATCGGATAGCTATTTATCTATATATATATTAATGTGAATGTCTGTTCGGTGTGCGCTTATCACGTTCGAACGACAAGACGCAGAGACTTAAATATTTGTACAGTTACCAATTTATACCTGAGGAAGGTTTTAGGCACGGTTTTATAGCGATCTGATAGATATTTAGTAATTTGAAGAATATAACGCGAAAATTGTATTTACTCTTTGAAAATGGTTTTATTGGTTGCATTGTTGCCTGAAGGTTGATAATGATAAACGGGTGGAGTATATCGGGATGGAAAGTTATCGGTGTACATAAAATTCTGCGAGTGTGTGTGTGTTAATATTTCGCTCTGCAGCGAAAACTACAGAACGCAAACGAATGGTCTATGTGTAATTGTTGTCTGAAGTCTCCCGTTGTACACCATAGCAGTTCCATGCCGATACCTATAACGGGGTGGAAGATATGGTCGTCGAAAGTCGTCAAATTATTTTAAAAAATCGGATTGAAGGCCAGTTTTCGACTCTATAGCAAGGAGGTTTCATACAGCGAAACGTGATGCCACAGACCATATCTTTGGTCTGTGCGTGCTACAATGTCGTCAGCTCTTTCTCGGTAAGGATAAGCATACGAATAAGGAAATATAAGAATAAATAAATAAATAAAAACAGTAAAAAAAGAAATTTCTTTTAATACATCGTTTTAAAAAAAAAATTGATTTGAGGTTTCGCGCATTACATCAAGTGATCGATATCTGATATTATTACAGTCATTATTGTTGAATTTCATGATTGGATTCTTCGAAACGGGTGCATTTTTACGCGTGATTTCTTATTTCTTATATATCCTCTGATAAATGTAACATGTTTTTATTAAAAAGGAGATGGCCAGAGAGAGAGAGTGGATAGGAAAAGTACTAACTCAAGGCTCGAATAAATAAATAACTACCCGGGCAACGCCGGGTTTTCAGCTAGTAATATATAAAAGTAACGTGATTTCTCCCTATTACTGACATTAATGCGGTGAGTATCGTTTTTACATATGACCAGGGAACAATTATTTTCAGTTGCGTTTACAAGCAAAAGAATTACAGATCCTCAATGCTTGTGTTGCACTGCGAATTTTTTACTTTTCTCCCAACTGACCAAGGTGATTTTTTAATGGAAGATTATTTCAGCGTGTCTTGACTGAGTATACATGTCAGCAAGTAAGTAATTTCTGATGTAGATCTGCCATTAATAGCGTTCCAAAACGCTGAAGATGATTACAGACTGTTTATTATCCCTATAAAACTAGTTCTTGTGACGAACATCAATACTTTTTTGATCACATTATTATTTAATTTAAACAGTCAATATTTTTCTTGTTTTACATTTCGGCAAAAGTCATAAAATATAAACGCTTGTATTATATAAAAATCGGACATTATGGATGCAAACCGATTTCAAGGTAAGGTAAAAGGTAAAGCAGTCAACAATCCGAAGATTGGTTTGAACACCACAGTGCTTTACTGGGCATGGTCCTATTTGGAGGTGGTATGCCGTTGCCTTTCTCCGACCTTCAAACTGACTGACCCAGCCAGTTATAGGGGGACCTACAGTTTAACGTGGGTTCCGATCCACGGTGAACCGATTTCAGATATATATAAAATCATGACAAAACATTTCACGTGTATTCTTGGGGAATCGTATGAAAACTGATGCTGCTTGTCAAACTAATCTTTCGTGTCCTGTGTAAGCTACAAACTAAAAGATTCACAGTACAACAAAAACAAGCATTCGCTTAAGAACTGCAGTTCTGCTGCTTATAAAAAGAACTGTGAATACATTTCATCTAGGCACAAGTAAAAACTGCAACCGTGGCATTGATATTGCAAATTGCGGAGAAGTAACGCCCATTGTACTACTGAATATGTAATAAGAATACGATAAGACGTTTTATTGTTGAAATCTACGCTTAATTTGCACTAGCAAGGAGAAGAATTGGGACTTTCAGCTGCACTTCACATTGCTTGTAATGATGAACTGGGTTTCCTGCCCCGAGTCACGTGACTTAGATGTTGGTTTCAGTATAAATGCGTCACGCGCAGTATATCTTATCTATGGCCCATGGTTGGATCTACAGAGAGGAGACAACAACGGTACGGCAGTCAAGATAGTGGAAATAACAGAAGGGTGCTGTGGAGGGGATTGTTGTTGACTTGCATCTATTCTACCAAACGAATGAAACAAGCAGCTGGGTTCAGATAGTCTAGTGAGCATGTAGTTCAATGCAACAACAAAGTTAATTACCCAAAACTATGGCGTGACTTAGATGTTGGTTTCAGTATAATGACGTCACGCGCAGTATATCTTATCTATGGCCCATGGTTGGATCTACAGAGAGGGGACAACAACGGTACGGCAGTCAAGATAGTGGTAATAACAGAAGGGTGCTGTGGAGGGGATTGTTGTTGACTTGCATCTATTCTACCAAACGAATGAAACAAGCAGCTGGGTTCAGATAGTCTAGTGAGCATGTAGTTCAATGCAACAACAAAGTTAATTACCCAAAACTATGGCGTGACTTAGATGTTGGTTTCAGTATAATGGCGTCACGCGCAGTATATCTTATCTATGGCCCATGGTTGGATCTACAGAGAGGAGACAACAACGGTACGGCAGTCAAGATAGTGGAAATAACAGAAGGGTGCTGTGGAGCGGATTGTTGTTGACTTGCATCTATTCTACCAAACGAATGAAACAAGCAGCTGGGTTCAGATAGTCTAGTGAGCATGTAGTTCAATGCAACAACAAAGTTAATTACCCAAAACTATGGCGTGACTTAGATGTTGGTTTCAGTATAATGACGTCACGCGCAGTATATCTTATCTATGGCCCATGGTTGGATCTACATAGAGGGGACAACAACGGTACGGCAGTCAAGATAGTGGTAATAACAGAAGGGTGCTGTGGAGGGGATTGTTGTTGACTTGCATCTATTCTACCAAACGAATGAAACAAGCAGCTGGGTTCAGATAGTCTAGTGAGCATGTAGTTCAATGCAACAACAAAGTTAATTACCCAAAACTATGGCGTGACTTAGATGTTGGTTTCAGTATAATGACGTCACGCGCAGTATATCTTATCTATGGCCCATGGTTGGATCTACAGAGAGGGGACAACAACGGTACGGCAGTCAAGATAGTGGTAATAACAGAAGGGTGCTGTGGAGGGGATTGTTGTTGACTTGCATCTATTCTACCAAACGAATGAAACAAGCAGCTGGGTTCAGATAGTCTAGTGAGCATGTAGTTCAATGCAACAACAAAGTTAATTACCCAAAACTATGGCGTGACTTAGATGTTGGTTTCAGTATAATGACGTCACGCGCAGTATATCTTATCTATGGCCCATGGTTGGATCTACAGAGAGGGGACAACAACGGTACGGCAGTCAAGATAGTGGTAATAACAGAAGGGTGCTGTGGAGGGGATTGTTGTTGACTTGCATCTATTCTACCAAACGAATGAAACAAGCAGCTGGGTTCAGATAGTCTAGTGAGCATGTAGTTCAATGCAACAACAAAGTTAATTACCCAAAACTATGGCGTGACTTAGATGTTGGTTTCAGTATTATGACGTCACACGCAGTATATCTTATCTATGGCCCATGGTTGGATCTACAGAGAGGGGACAACAACGGTACGGCAGTCAAGATAGTGGTAATAACAGAAGGGTGCTGTGGAGGGGATTGTTGTTGACTTGCATCTATTCTACCAAACGAATGAAACAAGCAGCTGGGTTCAGATAGTCTAGTGAGCATGTAGTTCAATGCAACAACAAAGTTAATTACCCAAAACTATGGCGTGACTTAGATGTTGGTTTCAGTATAATGACGTCACGCGCAGTATATCTTATCTATGGCCCATGGTTGGATCTACAGAGAGGGGACAACAATGGTACGGCAGTCAAGATAGTGGTAATAACAGAAGGGTGCTGTGGAGGGGATTGTTGTTGACTTGCATCTATTCTACCAAACGAATGAAACAATCAGCTGGGTTCAGATAGTCTAGTGAGCATGTAGTTCAATGCAACAACAAAGTTAATTACCCAAAACTATGGCGTGACTTAGATGTTGGTTTCAGTATAATGACGTCACGCGCAGTATATCTTATCTATGGCCCATGGTTGGATCTACAGAGAGGGGACAACAACGGTACGGCAGTCAAGATAGTGGTAATAACAGAAGGGTGCTGTGGAGGGGATTGTTGTTGACTTGCATCTATTCTACCAAACGAATGAAACAAGCAGCTGGGTTCAGATAGTCTAGTGAGCATGTAGTTCAATGCAACAACAAAGTTAATTACCCAAAACTATGGCGTGACTTAGATGTTGGTTTCAGTATAATGACGTCACGCGCAGTATATCTTATCTATGGCCCATGGTTGGATCTACAGAGAGGGGACAACAACGGTACGGCAGTCAAGATAGTGGTAATAACAGAAGGGTGCTGTGGAGGGGATTGTTGTTGACTTGCATCTATTCTACCAAACGAATGAAACAAGCAGCTGGGTTCAGATAGTCTAGTGAGCATGTAGTTCAATGCAACAACAAGGTTAATTACCCAAAACTATGGCGTGACTTAGATGTTGGTTTCAGTATAATGACGTCACGCGCAGTATATCTTATCTATGGCCCATGGTTGGATCTACATAGAGGGGACAACAACGGTACGGCAGTCAAGATAGTGGTAATAACAGAAGGGTGCTGTGGAGGGGATTGTTGTTGACTTGCATCTATTCTACCAAACGAATGAAACAAGCAGCTGGGTTCAGATAGTCTAGTGAGCATGTAGTTCAATGCAACAACAAAGTTAATTACCCAAAACTATGGCGTGACTTAGATGTTGGTTTCAGTATAATGACGTCACGCGCAGTATATCTTATCTATGGCCCATGGTTGGATCTACAGAGAGGGGACAACAACGGTACGGCAGTCA
The DNA here is from genome assembly GCA_026315105.1 of Locusta migratoria. NCBI lineage: Eukaryota > Metazoa > Arthropoda > Insecta > Orthoptera > Acrididae > Locusta > Locusta migratoria. The sequence goes on along the minus strand of CM048755.1, from coordinate 353,553,964 downwards.
AGATAGTGGTAATAACAGAAGGGTGCTGTGGAGGGGATTATTGTTGACTTGCATCTATTCTACCAAACGAATGAAACAAGCAGCTGGGTTCAGATAGTCTAGTGAGCATGTAGTTCAATGCAACAACAAAGTTAATTACCCAAAACTATGGCGTGACTTAGATGTTGGTTTCAGTATAATGACGTCACGCGCAGTATATCTTATCTATGGCCCATGGTTGGATCTACAGAGAGGGGACAACAACGGTACGGCAGTCAAGATAGTGGTAATAACAGAAGGGTGCTGTGGAGGGGATTGTTGTTGACTTGCATCTATTCTACCAAACGAATGAAACAAGCAGCTGGGTTCAGATAGTCTAGTGAGCATGTAGTTCAATGCAACAACAAAGTTAATTACCCAAAACTATGGCGTGACTTAGATGTTGGTTTCAGTATTATGACGTCACACGCAGTATATCTTATCTATGGCCCATGGTTGGATCTACAGAGAGGGGACAACAACGGTACGGCAGTCAAGATAGTGGTAATAACAGAAGGGTGCTGTGGAGGGGATTGTTGTTGACTTGCATCTATTCTACCAAACGAATGAAACAAGCAGCTGGGTTCAGGTAGTCTAGTGAACATGTAGTTCAATGCAACAACAAAGTTAATTACCCAAAACTATGGCGTGACTTAGATGTTGGTTTCAGTATAATGACGTCACGCGCAGTATATCTTATCTATGGCCCATGGTTGGATCTACAGAGAGGGGACAACAACGGTACGGCAGTCAAGATAGTGGTAATAACAGAAGGGTGCTGTGGAGGGGATTGTTGTTGACTTGCATCTATTCTACCAAACGAATGAAACAAGCAGCTGGGTTCAGATAGTCTAGTGAGCATGTAGTTCAATGCAACAACAAAGTTAATTACCCAAAACTATGGCGTGACTTAGATGTTGGTTTCAGTATTATGACGTCACACGCAGTATATCTTATCTATGGCCCATGGTTGGATCTACAGAGAGGGGACAACAATGGTACGGCAGTCAAGATAGTGGTAATAACAGAAGGGTGCTGTGGAGGGGATTGTTGTTGACTTGCATCTATTCTACCAAACGAATGAAACAAGCAGCTGGGTTCAGATAGTCTAGTGAGCATGTAGTTCAATGCAACAACAAAGTTAATTACCCAAAACTATGGCGTGACTTAGATGTTGGTTTCAGTATAATGACGTCACGCGCAGTATATCTTATCTATGGCCCATGGTTGGATCTACAGAGAGGGGACAACAACGGTACGGCAGTCAAGATAGTGGTAATAACAGAAGGGTGCTGTGGAGGGGATTGTTGTTGACTTGCATCTATTCTACCAAACGAATGATACAAGCAGCTGGGTTCAGGTAGTCTAGTGATCATGTAGTTCAATGCAACAACAAAGTTAATTACCTAAAACTATGGCGTGACTTAGATGTTGGTTTCAGTATAATGACGTCACGCGCAGTATATCTTATCTATGGCCCATGGTTGGATCTACAGAGAGGGGACAACAACGGTACGGCAGTCAAGATAGTGGTAATAACAGAAGGGTGCTGTGGAGGGGATTGTTGTTGACTTGCATCTATTCTACCAAACGAATGAAACAAGCAGCTGGGTTCAGATAGTCTAGTGAGCATGTAGTTCAATGCAACAACAAAGTTAATTACCCAAAACTATGGCGTGACTTAGATGTTGGTTTCAGTATAATGACGTCACGCGCAGTATATCTTATCTATAGCCCATGGTTGGATCTACAGAGAGGGGACAACAACGGTACGGCAGTCAAGATAGTGGTAATAACAGAAGGGTGCTGTGGAGGGGATTCTTGTTGACTTGCATCTATTCTACCAAACGAATGAAACAAGCAGCTGTGTTCAGATAGTCTAGTGAGCATGTAGTTCAATGCAACAACAAAGTTAATTACCCAAAACGATGGCGTGACTTAGATGTTGGTTTCAGTATAATGATGTCACGCGCAGTATATCTTATCTATGGCCCATGGTTGGATCTACAGAGAGGGGACAACAACGGTACGGCAGTCAAGATAGTGGTAATAACAGAAGGGTGCTGTGGAGGGGATTGTTGTTGACTTGCATCTATTCTACCAAACGAATGAAACAAGCAGCTGGGTTCAGATAGTCTAGTGGGCATGTAGTTCAATGCAACAACAAAGTTAATTACCCAAAACTATGGCGTGACTTAGATGTTGGTTTCAGTATAATGACGTCACGCGCAGTATATCTTATCTATGGCCCATGGTTGGATCTACAGAGAGGGGACAACAACGGTACGGCAGTCAAGATAGTGGTAATAACAGAAGGGTGCTGTGGAGGGGATTGTTGTTGACTTGCATCTATTCTACCAAACGAATGAAACAAGCAGCTGGGTTCAGATAGTCTAGTGAGCATGTAGTTCAATGCAACAACAAAGTTAATTACCCAAAACTATGGCGTGACTTAGATGTTGGTTTCAGTATTATGACGTCACGCGCAGTATATCTTATCTATGGCCCATGTTTGGATCTACAGAGAGGGGACAACAACGTTACGGCAGTCAAGATAGTGGTAATAACAGAAGGGTGCTGTGGAGGGGATTGTTGTTGACTTGCATCTATTCTACCAAACGAATGAAACAAGCAGCTGGGTTCAGATAGTCTAGTGAGCATGTAGTTCAATGCAACAACAAAGTTAATTACCCAAAACTATGGCGTGACTTAGATGTTGGTTTCAGTATAATGACGTCACGCGCAGTATATCTTATCTATGGCCCATGGTTGGATCTACAGAGAGGGGACAACAACGGTACGGCAGTCAAGATAGTGGTAATAACAGAAGGGTGCTGTGGAGGGGATTGTTGTTGACTTGCATCTATTCTACCAAACGAATGAAACAAGCAGCTGGGTTCAGATAGTCTAGTGAGCATGTAGTTCAATGCAACAACAAAGTTAATTACCCAAAACTATGGCGTGACTTAGATGTTGGTTTCAGTATAATGACGTCACGCGCAGTATATCTTATCTATGGCCCATGGTTGGATCTACAGAGAGGGGACAACAACGGTACGGCAGTCAAGATAGTGGTAATAACAGAAGGGTGCTGTGGAGGGGATTGTTGTTGACTTGCATCTATTCTACCAAACGAATGAAACAAGCAGCTGGGTTCAGATAGTCTACTGAGCATGTAGTTCAATGCAACAACAAAGTTAATTACCCAAAACTATGGCGTGACTTAGATGTTGGTTTCAGTATAATGACGTCACGCGCAGTATATCTTATCTATGGCCCATGGTTGGATCTACAGAGAGGGGACAACAACGGTACGGCAGTCAAGATAGTGGTAATAACAGAAGGGTGCTGTGGAGGGGATTGTTGTTGACTTGCATCTATTCTACCAAACGAATGAAACAAGCAGCTGGGTTCAGATAGTCTAGTGAGCATGTAGTTCAATGCAACAACAAAGTTAATTACCCAAAACTATGGCGTGACTTAGATGTTGGTTTCAGTATAATGGCGTCACGCGCAGTATATCTTATCTATGGCCCATGGTTGGATCTACAGAGAGGAGACAACAACGGTACGGCAGTCAAGATAGTGGAAATAACAGAAGGGTGCTGTGGAGCGGATTGTTGTTGACTTGCATCTATTCTACCAAACGAATGAAACAAGCAGCTGGGTTCAGATAGTCTAGTGAGCATGTAGTTCAATGCAACAACAAAGTTAATTACCCAAAACTATGGCGTGACTTAGATGTTGGTTTCAGTATAATGACGTCACGCGCAGTATATCTTATCTATGGCCCATGGTTGGATCTACATAGAGGGGACAACAACGGTACGGCAGTCAAGATAGTGGTAATAACAGAAGGGTGCTGTGGAGGGGATTGTTGTTGACTTGCATCTATTCTACCAAACGAATGAAACAAGCAGCTGGGTTCAGATAGTCTAGTGAGCATGTAGTTCAATGCAACAACAAAGTTAATTACCCAAAACTATGGCGTGACTTAGATGTTGGTTTCAGTATAATGACGTCACGCGCAGTATATCTTATCTATGGCCCATGGTTGGATCTACAGAGAGGGGACAACAACGGTACGGCAGTCAAGATAGTGGTAATAACAGAAGGGTGCTGTGGAGGGGATTGTTGTTGACTTGCATCTATTCTACCAAACGAATGAAACAAGCAGCTGGGTTCAGATAGTCTAGTGAGCATGTAGTTCAATGCAACAACAAAGTTAATTACCCAAAACTATGGCGTGACTTAGATGTTGGTTTCAGTATAATGACGTCACGCGCAGTATATCTTATCTATGGCCCATGGTTGGATCTACAGAGAGGGGACAACAACGGTACGGCAGTCAAGATAGTGGTAATAACAGAAGGGTGCTGTGGAGGGGATTTTTGTTGACTTGCATCTATTCTACCAAACGAATGAAACAAGCAGCTGGCTTCAGATAGTCTAGTGAGCATGTAGTTCAATGCAACAACAAAGTTAATTACCCAAAACAATGGCGTGACTTAGATGTTGGTTTCAGTATTATGACGTCACACGCAGTATATCTTATCTATGGCCCATGGTTGGATCTACAGAGAGGGGACAACAACGGTACGGCAGTCAAGATAGTGGTAATAACAGAAGGGTGCTGTGGAGGGGATTGTTGTTGACTTGCATCTATTCTACCAAACGAATGAAACAAGCAGCTGGGTTCAGATAGTCTAGTGAGCATGTAGTTCAATGCAACAACAAAGTTAATTACCCAAAACTATGGCGTGACTTAGATGTTGGTTTCAGTATAATGACGTCACGCGCAGTATATCTTATCTATGGCCCATGGTTGGATCTACAGAGAGGGGACAACAACGGTACGGCAGTCAAGATAGTGGTAATAACAGAAGGGTGCTGTGGAGGGGATTGTTGTTGACTTGCATCTATTCTACCAAACGAATGAAACAAGCAGCTGGGTTCAGATAGTCTACTGAGCATGTAGTTCAATGCAACAACAAAGTTAATTACCCAAAACTATGGCGTGACTTAGATGTTGGTTTCAGTATAATGACGTCACGCGCAGTATATCTTATCTATGGCCCATGGTTGGATCTACAGAGAGGGGACAACAACGGTACGGCAGTCAAGATAGTGGTAATAACAGAAGGGTGCTGTGGAGGGGATTGTTGTTGACTTGCATCTATTCTACCAAACGAATGAAACAAGCAGCTGGGTTCAGATAGTCTAGTGAGCATGTAGTTCAATGCAACAACAAAGTTAATTACCCAAAACTATGGCGTGACTTAGATGTTGGTTTCAGTATTATGACGTCACACGCAGTATATCTTATCTATGGCCCATGGTTGGATCTACAGAGAGGGGACAACAACGGTACGGCAGTCAAGATAGTGGTAATAACAGAAGGGTGCTGTGGAGGGGATTGTTGTTGACTTGCATCTATTCTACCAAACGAATGAAACAAGCAGCTGGGTTCAGATAGTCTAGTGAGCATGTAGTTCAATGCAACAACAAAGTTAATTACCCAAAACTATGGCGTGACTTAGATGTTGGTTTCAGTGTAATGACGTCACGCGCAGTATATCTTATCTATGGCCCATGGTTGGATCTACATAGAAGGGACAACAACGGTACGGCAGTCAAGATAGTGGTAATAACAGAAGGGTGCTGTGGAGGGGATTGTTGTTGACTTGCATCTATTCTACCAAACGAATGAAACAAGCAGCTGGGTTCAGATAGTCTAGTGAGCATGTAGTTCAATGCAACAACAAAGTTAATTACCCAAAACTATGGCGTGACTTAGATGTTGGTTTCAGTATAATGACGTCACGCGCAGTATATCTTATCTATAGCCCATGGTTGGATCTACAGAGAGGGGACAACAACGGTACGGCAGTCAAGATAGTGGTAATAACAGAAGGGTGCTGTGGAGGGGATTGTTGTTGACTTGCATCTATTCTACCAAACGAATGAAACAAGCAGCTGGGTTCAGATAGTCTAGTGAGCATGTAGTTCAATGCAACAACAAAGTTAATTACCCAAAACTATGGCGTGACTTAGATGTTGGTTTCAGTATAATGACGTCACGCGCAGTATATCTTATCTATAGCCCATGGTTGGATCTACAGAGAGGGGACAACAACGGTACGGCAGTCAAGATAGTGGTAATAACAGAAGGGTGCTGTGGAGGGGATTGTTGTTGACTTGCATCTATTCTACCAAACGAATGAAATAAGCAGCTGGGTTCAGATAGTCTAGTGAGCATGTAGTTCAATGCAACAACAAAGTTAATTACCCAAAACTATGGCGTGACTTAGATGTTGGTTTCAGTATAATGACGTCACGCGCAGTATATCTTATCTATGGCCCATGGTTGGATCTACAGAGAGGGGACAACAACGGTACGGCAGTCAAGATAGTGGTAATAACAGAAGGGTGCTGTGGAGGGGTTTGTTGTTGACTTGCATCTATTCTACCAAACGAATGAAACAAGCAGCTGGGTTCAGATAGTCTAGTGAGCATGTAGTTCAATGCAACAACAAAGTTAATTACCCAAAACTATGGCGTGACTTAGATGTTGGTTTCAGTATTATGACGTCACGCGCAGTATATCTTATCTATGGCCCATGTTTGGATCTACAGAGAGGGGACAACAACGGTACGGCAGTCAAGATAGTGGTAATAACAGAAGGGTGCTGTGGAGGATATTGTTGTTGACTTGCATCTATTCTACCAAACGAATGAAACAAGCAGCTGGGTTCAGATAGTCTAGTGAGCATGTAGTTCAATGCAACAACAAAGTTAATTACCCAAAACTATGGCGTGACTTAGATGTTGGTTTCAGTATAATGACGTCACGCGCAGTATATCTTATCTATGGCCCATGGTTGGATCTACAGAGATGGGACAACAACGGTACGGCAGTCAAGATAGTGGTAATAACAGAAGGGTGCTGTGGAGGGGATTGTTGTTGACTTGCATCTATTCTACCAAACGAATGAAACAAGCAGCTGGCTTCAGATAGTCTAGTGAGCATGTAGTTCAATGCAACAACAAAGTTAGTTACCCAAAACTATGGCGTGACTTAGATGTTGGTTTCAGTATAATGACGTCACGCGCAGTATATCTTATCTATGGCCCATGGTTGGATCTACAGAGAGGGGACAACAACGGTACGGCAGTCAAGATAGTGGTAATAACAGAAGGGTGCTGTGGAGGGGATTGTTGTTGACTTGCATCTATTCTACCAAACGAATGAAACAAGCAGCTGGGTTCAGATAGTCTAGTGAGCATGTAGTTCAATGCAACAACAAAGTTAATTACCCAAAACTATGGCGTGACTTAGATGTTGGTTTCAGTATAATGACGTCACGCGCAGTATATCTTATCTATGGCCCATGGTTGGATCTACAGAGAGGGGACAACAACGGTACGGCAGTCAAGATAGTGGTAATAACAGAAGGGTGCTGTGGAGGGGATTGTTGTTGACTTGCATCTATTCTACCAAACGAATGAAACAAGCAGCTGGGTTCAGATAGTCTAGTGAGCATGTAGTTCAATGCAACAACAAAGTTAATTACCCAAAACTATGGCGTGACTTAGATGTTGGTTTCAGTGTAATGACGTCACGCGCAGTATATCTTATCTATGGCCCATGGTTGGATCTACAGAGAGGGGACAACAACGGTACGGCAGTCAAGATAGTGGTAATAACAGAAGGGTGCTGTGGAGGGGATTGTTGTTGACTTGCATCTATTCTACCAAACGAATGAAACAAGCAGCTGGGTTCAGATAGTCTAGTGAGCATGTAGTTCAATGCAACAACAAAGTTAATTACCCAAAACTATGGCGTGACTTAGATGTTGGTTTCAGTATAATGACGTCACGCGCAGTATATCTTATCTATGGCCCATGGTTGGATCTACAGAGAGGGGACAACAACGGTACGGCAGTCAAGATAGTGGTAATAACAGAAGGGTGCTGTGGAGGGGATTGTTGTTGACTTGCATCTATTCTACCAAACGAATGAAACAAGCAGCTGGGTTCAGATAGTCTAGTGAGCATGTAGTTCAATGCAACAACAAAGTTAATTACCCAAAACTATGGCGTGACTTAGATGTTGGTTTCAGTATAATCGCGTCACGCGCAGTATATCTTATCTATGGCCCATGGTTGGATCTACAGAGAGGGGACAACAACGGTACGGCAGTCAAGATAGTGGTAATAACAGAAGGGTGCTGTGGAGGGGATTGTTGTTGACTTGCATCTATTCTACCAAACGAATGAAACAAGCAGCTGGGTTCAGATAGTCTAGTGAGCATGTAGTTCAATGCAACAACAAAGTTAATTACCCAAAACAATGGCGTGACTTAGATGTTGGTTTCAGTATTATGACGTCACACGCAGTATGTCTTATCTATGGCCCATGGTTGGATCTACAGAGAGGGGACAACAACGGTACGGCAGTCAAGATAGTGGTAATAACAGAAGGGTGCTGTGGAGGGGATTGTTGTTGACTTGCATCTATTCTACCAAACGAATGAAACAAGCAGCTGGGTTCAGATAGTCTAGTGAGCATGTAGTTCAATGCAACAACAAAGTTAATTACCCAAAACTATGGCGTGACTTAGATGTTGGTTTCAGTATAATGACGTCACGCGCAGTATATCTTATCTATGGCCCATGGTTGGATCTACAGAGAGGGGACAACAACGGTACGGCAGTCAAGATAGTGGTAATAACAGAAGGGTGCTGTGGAGGGGATTGTTGTTGACTTGCATCTATTCTACCAAACGAATGAAACAAGCAGCTGGGTTCAGATAGTCTAGTGAGCATGTAGTTCAATGCAACAACAAAGTTAGTTACCCAAAACTATGGCGTGACTTAGATGTTGGTTTCAGTATAATGACGTCACGCGCAGTATATCTTATCTATGGCCCATGGTTGGATCTACAGAGAGGGGACAACAACGGTACGGCAGTCAAGATAGTGGTAATAACAGAAGGGTGCTGTGGAGGGGATTGTTGTTGACTTGCATCTATTCTACCAAACGAATGAAACAAGCAGCTGGGTTCAGATAGTCTAGTGAGCATGTAGTTCAATGCAACAACAAAGTTAATTACCCAAAACTATGGCGTGACTTAGATGTTGGTTTCAGTATAATGACGTCACGCGCAGTATATCTTATCTATGGCCCATGGTTGGATCTACAGAGAGGGGACAACAACGGTACGGCAGTCAAGATAGTGGTAATAACAGAAGGGTGCTGTGGAGGGGATTGTTGTTGAATTACATCTATTCTACCAAACGAATGAAACAAGCAGCTGGGTTCAGATAGTCTAGTGAGCATGTAGTTCAATGCAACAACAAAGTTAATTACCCAAAACTATGGCGTGACTTAGATGTTGGTTTCAGTATAATGATGTCACGCGCAGTATATCTTATCTATGGCCCATGGTTGGATCTACAGAGAGGGGACAACAACGGTACGGCAATCAAGATAGTGGTAATAACAGAAGGGTGCTGTGGAGGGGATTGTTGTTGACTTGCATCTATTCTACCAAACGAATGAAACAAGCAGCTGGGTTCAGATAGTCTAGTGAGCATGTAGTTCAATGCAACAACAAAGTTAATTACCCAAAACTATGGCGTGACGTAGATGTTGGTTTCAGTATTATGACGTCACACGCAGTATATCTTATCTATGGCCCATGGTTGGATCTACAGAGAGGGGACAACAACGGTACGGCAGTCAAGATAGTGGTAATAACAGAAGGGTGCTGTGGAGGGGATTGTTGTTGACTTGCATCTATTCTACCAAACGAATGAAACAAGCAGCTGGGTTCAGATAGTCTAGTGAGCATGTAGTTCAATGCAACAACAAAGTTAATTACCCAAAACTATGGCGTGACTTAGATGTTGGTTTCAGTATAATGACGTCACGCGCAGTATATCTTATCTATGGCCCATGTTTGGATCTACAGAGAGGGGACAACAACGGTACGGCAGTCAAGATAGTGGTAATAACAGAAGGGTGCTGTGGAGGGGATTGTTGTTGACTTGCATCTATTCTACCAAACGAATGAAACAAGCAGCTGGGTTCAGATAGTCTAGTGAGCATGTAGTTCAATGCAACAACAAAGTTAATTACCCAAAACTATGGCGTGACTTAGATGTTGGTTTCAGTATAATGACGTCACGCGCAGTATATCTTATCTATGGCCCATGGTTGGATCTACAGAGAGGGGACAACAACGGTACGGCAGTCAAGATAGTGGTAATAACAGAAGGGTGCTGTGGAGGGGATTGTTGTTGACTTGCATCTATTCTACCAAACGAATGAAACAAGCAGCTGGGTTCAGATAGTCTAGTGAGCATGTAGTTCAATGCAACAACAAAGTTAATTACCCAAAACTATGGCGTGACTTAGATGTTGGTTTCAGTATTATGACGTCACACGCAGTATATCTTATCTATGGCCCATGGTTGGATCTACAGAGAGGGGACAACAACGGTACGGCAGTCAAGATAGTGGTAATAACAGAAGGGTGCTGTGGAGGGGATTGTTGTTGACTTGCATCTATTCTACCAAACGAATGAAACAAGCAGCTGGCTTCAGATAGTCTAGTGAGCATGTAGTTCAATGCAACAACAAAGTTAATTACCCAAAACTATGGCGTGACTTAGATGTTGGTTTCAGTATAATGACGTCACGCGCAGTATATCTTATCTATGGCCCATGGTTGGATCTACAGAGAGGGGACAACAACGGTACGGCAGTCAAGATAGTGGTAATAACAGAAGGGTGCTGTGGAGGGGATTGTTGTTGACTTGCATCTATTCTACCAAACGAATGAAACAAGCAGCTGGGTTCAGATAGTCTAGTGAGCATGTAGTTCAATGCAACAACAAAGTTAATTACCCAAAACTATGGCGTGACTTAGATGTTGGTTTCAGTATAATGACGTCACGCGCAGTATATCTTACCTATGGCCCATGGTTGGATCTACAGAGAGGGGACAACAACGGTACGGCAGTCAAGATAGTGGTAATAACAGAAGGGTGCTGTGGAGGGGATTGTTGTTGACTTGCATCTATTCTACCAAACGAATGAAACAAGCAGCTGGGTTCAGATAGTCTAGTGAGCATGTAGTTCAATGCAACAACAAAGTTAATTACCCAAAACTATGGCGTGACTTAGATGTTGGTTTCAGTATAATGACGTCACGCGCAGTATATCTTATCTATGGCCCATGGTTGGATCTACAGAGAGGGGACAACAACGGTACGGCAGTCAAGATAGTGGTAATAACAGAAGGGTGCTGTGGAGGGGATTGTTGTTGACTTGCATCTATTCTACCAAACGAATGAAACAAGCAGCTGGCTTCAGATAGTCTAGTGAGCATGTAGTTCAATGCAACAACAAAGTTAATTACCCAAAACAATGGCGTGACTTAGATGTTGGTTTCAGTATTATGACGTCACACGCAGTATATCTTATCTATGGCCCATGGTTGGATCTACAGAGAGGGGACAACAACGGTACGGCAGTCAAGATAGTGGTAATAACAGAAGGGTGCTGTGGAGGGGATTGTTGTTGACTTGCATCTATTCTACCAAACGAATGAAACAAGCAGCTGGGTTCAGATAGTCTAGTGAGCATGTAGTTCAATGCAACAACAAAGTTAATTACCCAAAACTATGGCGTGACTTAGATGTTGGTTTCAGTATAATGACGTCACGCGCAGTATATCTTATCTATGGCCCATGGTTGGATCTACATAGATGGGACAGCAACGGTACGGCAGTCAAGATAGTGGTAATAACAGAAGGGTGCTGTGGAGGGGATTGTTGTTGACTTGCATCTATTCTACCAAACGAATGAAACAAGCAGCTGGGTTCAGATAGTCTAGTGAGCATGTAGTTCAATGCAACAACAGAGTTAATTACCCAAAACTATGGCGTGACTTAGATGTTGGTTTCAGTATAATGACGTCACGCGCAGTATATCTTATCTATGGCCCATGGTTGGATCTACAGAGAGGGGACAACAACGGTACGGCAGTCAAGATAGTGGTAATAACAGAAGGGTGCTGTGGAGGGGATTGTTGTTGACTTGCATCTATTCTACCAAACGAATGAAACAAGCAGCTGGGTTCAGATAGTCTAGTGAGCATGTAGTTCAATGCAACAACAAAGTTAATTACCCAAAACTATGGCGTGACTTAGATGTTGGTTTCAGTATAATGACGTCACGCGCAGTATATCTTATCTATGGCCCATGGTTGGATCTACAGAGAGGGGACAACAACGGTACGGCAGTCAAGATAGTGGTAATAACAGAAGGGTGCTGTGGAGGGGATTGTTGTTGACTTGCATCTATTCTACCAAACGAATGAAACAAGCAGCTGGGTTCAGATAGTCTAGTGAGCATGTAGTTCAATGCAACAACAAAGTTAATTACCCAAAACTATGGCGTGACTTAGATGTTGGTTTCAGTATAATGACGTCACGCGCAGTATATCTTATCTATGGCCCATGGTTGGATCTACATAGAGGGGACAACAACGGTACGGCAGTCAAGATAGTGGTAATAACAGAAGGGTGCTGTGGAGGGGATTGTTGTTGACTTGCATCTATTCTACCAAACGAATGAAACAAGCAGCTGGGTTCAGATAGTCTAGTGAGCATGTAGTTCTATGCAACAACAAAGTTAATTACCCAAAACTATGGCGTGACTTAGATGTTGGTTTCAGTATAATGACGTCACGCGCAGTATATCTTATCTATGGCCCATGGTTGGATCTACAGAGAGGGGACAACAACGGTACGGCAGTCAAGATAGTGGTAATAACAGAAGGGTGCTGTGGAGGGGTTTGTTGTTGACTTGCATCTATTCTACCAAACGAATGAAACAAGCAGCTGGGTTCAGATAGTCTAGTGAGCATGTAGTTCAATGCAACAACAAAGTTAATTACCCAAAACTATGGCGTGACTTAGATGTTGGTTTCAGTATTATGACGTCACGCGCAGTATATCTTATCTATGGCCCATGTTTGGATCTACAGAGAGGGGACAACAACGGTACGGCAGTCAAGATAGTGGTAATAACAGAAGGGTGCTGTGGAGGGGATTGTTGTTGACTTGCATCTATTCTACCAAACGAATGAAACAAGCAGCTGGGTTCAGATAGTCTAGTGAGCATGTAGTTCAATGCAACAACAAAGTTAATTACCCAAAACTATGGCGTGACTTAGATGTTGGTTTCAGTATAATGACGTCACGCGCAGTATATCTTATCTATGGCCCATGTTTGGATCTACAGAGAGGGGACAACAACGGTACGGCAGTCAAGATAGTGGTAATAACAGAAGGGTGCTGTGGAGGGGATTGTTGTTGACTTGCATCTATTCTACCAAACGAATGAAACAAGCAGCTGGGTTCAGATAGTCTAGTGAGCATGTAGTTCAATGCAACAACAAAGTTAATTACCCAAAACTATGGCGTGACTTAGATGTTGGTTTCAGTATAATGACGTCACGCGCAGTATATCTTATCTATGGCCCATGGTTGGATCTACAGAGAGGGGACAACAACGGTACGGCAGTCAAGATAGTGGTAATAACAGAAGGGTGCTGTGGAGGGGATTGTTGTTGACTTGCATCTATTCTACCAAACGAATGAAACAAGCAGCTGGCTTCAGATAGTCTAGTGAGCATGTAGTTCAATGCAACAACAAAGTTAATTACCCAAAACTATGGCGTGACTTAGATGTTGGTTTCAGTATAATGACGTCACGCGCAGTATATCTTATCTATGGCCCATGGTTGGATCTACAGAGAGGGGACAACAACGGTACGGCAGTCAAGATAGTGGTAATAACAGAAGGGTGCTGTGGAGGGGATTGTTGTTGACTTGCATCTATTCTACCAAACGAATGAAACAAGCAGCTGGGTTCAGATAGTCTAGTGAGCATGTAGTTCAATGCAACAACAAAGTTAATTACCCAAAACTATGGCGTGACTTAGATGTTGGTTTCAGTATAATGACGTCACGCGCAGTATATCTTATCTATGGCCCATGGTTGGATCTACAGAGAGGGGACAACAACGGTACGGCAGTCAAGATAGTGGTAATAACAGAAGGGTGCTGTGGAGGGGATTGTTGTTGACTTGCATCTATTCTACCAAACGAATGAAACAAGCAGCTGGGTTCAGATAGTCTAGTGAGCATGTAGTTCAATGCAACAACAAAGTTAATTACCCAAAACAATGGCGTGACTTAGATGTTGGTTTCAGTATTATGACGTCACACGCAGTATATCTTATCTATGGCCCATGGTTGGATCTACAGAGAGGGGACAACAACGGTACGGCAGTCAAGATAGTGGTAATAACAGAAGGGTGCTGTGGAGGGGATTGTTGTTGACTTGCATCTATTCTACCAAACGAATGAAACAAGCAGCTGGGTTCAGATAGTCTAGTGAGCATGTAGTTCAATGCAACAACAAAGTTAATTACCCAAAACTATGGCGTGACTTAGATGTTGGTTTCAGTATAATGACGTCACGCGCAGTATATCTTATCTATGGCCCATGGTTGGATCTACAGAGAGGGGACAACAACGGTACGGCAGTCAAGATAGTGGTAATAACAGAAGGGTGCTGTGGAGGGGATTGTTGTTGACTTGCATCTATTCTACCAAACGAATGAAACAAGCAGCTGGGTTCAGATAGTCTAGTGAGCATGTAGTTCAATGCAACAACAAAGTTAGTTACCCAAAACTATGGCGTGACTTAGATGTTGGTTTCAGTATAATGACGTCACGCGCAGTATATCTTATCTATGGCCCATGGTTGGATCTACAGAGAGGGGACAACAACGGTACGGCAGTCAAGATAGTGGTAATAACAGAAGGGTGCTGTGGAGGGGATTGTTGTTGACTTGCATCTATTCTACCAAACGAATGAAACAAGCAGCTGGGTTCAGATAGTCTAGTGAGCATGTAGTTCAATGCAACAACAAAGTTAATTACCCAAAACTATGGCGTGACTTAGATGTTGGTTTCAGTATAATGACGTCACGCGCAGTATATCTTATCTATGGCCCATGGTTCGATCTACAGAGAGGGGACAACAACGGTACGGCAGTCAAGATAGTGGTAATAACAGAAGGGTGCTGTGGAGGGGTTTTTTGTTGACTTGCATCTATTCTACCAAACGAATGAAACAAGCAGCTGGGTTCAGATAGTCTAGTGAGCATGTAGTTCAATGCAACAACAAAGTTAATTACCCAAAACTATGGCGTGACTTAGATGTTGGTTTCAGTATTATGACGTCACGCGCAGTATATCTTATCTATGGCCCATGTTTGGATCTACAGAGAGGGGACAACAACGGTACGGCAGTCAAGATAGTGGTAATAACAGAAGGGTGCTGTGGAGGGGATTGTTGTTGACTTGCATCTATTCTACCAAACGAATGAAACAAGCAGCTGGGTTCAGATAGTCTAGTGAGCATGTAGTTCAATGCAACAACAAAGTTAATTACCCAAAACTATGGCGTGACTTAGATGTTGGTTTCAGTATAATGACGTCACGCGCAGTATATCTTATCTATGGCCCATGGTTGGATCTACAGAGAGGGGACAACAACGGTACGGCAGTCAAGATAGTGGTAATAACAGAAGGGTGCTGTGGAGGGGATTGTTGTTGACTTGCATCTATTCTACCAAACGAATGAAACAAGCAGCTGGGTTCAGATAGTCTAGTGAGCATGTAGTTCAATGCAACAACAAAGTTAATTACCCAAAACTATGGCGTGACTTAGATGTTGGTTTCAGTATAATGACGTCACGCGCAGTATATCTTATCTATGGCCCATGGTTGGATCTACAGAGAGGGGACAACAACGGTACGGCAGTCAAGATAGTGGTAATAACAGAAGGGTGCTGTGGAGGGGATTGTTGTTGACTTGCATCTATTCTACCAAACGAATGAAACAAGCAGCTGGCTTCAGATAGTCTAGTGAGCATGTAGTTCAATGCAACAACAAAGTTAATTACCCAAAACAATGGCGTGACTTAGATGTTGGTTTCAGTATTATGACGTCACGCGCAGTATATCTTATCTATGGCCCATGGTTGGATCTACAGAGAGGGGACAACAACGGTACGGCAGTCAAGATAGTGGTAATAACAGAAGGGTGCTGTGGAGGGGATTGTTGTTGACTTGCATCTATTCTACCAAACGAATGAAACAAGCAGCTGGGTTCAGATAGTCTAGTGAGCATGTAGTTCAATGCAACAACAAAGTTAATTACCCAAAACTATGGCGTGACTTAGATGTTGGTTTCAGTATAATGACGTCACGCGCAGTATATCTTATCTATGGCCCATGGTTGGATCTACAGAGAGGGGACAACAACGGTACGGCAGTCAAGATAGTGGTAATAACAGAAGGGTGCTGTGGAGGGGATTGTTGTTGACTTGCATCTATTCTACCAAACGAATGAAACAAGCAGCTGGGTTCAGATAGTCTAGTGAGCATGTAGTTCAATGCAACAACAAAGTTAATTACCCAAAACTATGGCGTGACTTAGATGTTGGTTTCAGTATAATGACGTCACGCGCAGTATATCTTATCTATGGCCCATGGTTGGATCTACAGAGAGGGGACAACAACGGTACGGCAGTCAAGATAGTGGTAATAACAGAAGGGTGCTGTGGAGGGGATTGTTGTTGACTTGCATCTATTCTACCAAACGAATGAAACAAGCAGCTGGGTTCAGATAGTCTAGTGAGCATGTAGTTCAATGCAACAACAAAGTTAATTACCCAAAACTATGGCGTGACTTAGATGTTGGTTTCAGTATAATGACGTCACGCGCAGTATATCTTATCTATGGCCCATGGTTGGATCTACAGAGAGGGGACAACAACGGTACGGCAGTCAAGATAGTGGTAATAACAGAAGGGTGCTGTGGAGGGGATTGTTGTTGACTTGCATCTATTCTACCAAACGAATGAAACAAGCAGCTGGCTTCAGATAGTCTAGTGAGCATGTAGTTCAATGCAACAACAAAGTTAATTACCCAAAACAATGGCGTGACTTAGATGTTGGTTTCAGTATTATGACGTCACACGCAGTATGTCTTATCTATGGCCCATGGTTGGATCTACAGAGAGGGGACAACAACGGTACGGCAGTCAAGATAGTGGTAATAACAGAAGGGTGCTGTGGAGGGGATTGTTGTTGACTTGCATCTATTCTACCAAACGAATGAAACAAGCAGCTGGGTTCAGATAGTCTAGTGAGCATGTAGTTCAATGCAACAACAAAGTTAATTACCCAAAACTATGGCGTGACTTAGATGTTGGTTTCAGTATAATGACGTCACGCGCAGTATATCTTATCTATGGCCCATGGTTGGATCTACATAGAGGGGACAACAACGGTACGGCAGTCAAGATAGTGGTAATAACAGAAGGGTGCTGTGGAGGGGATTGTTGTTGACTTGCATCTATTCTACCAAACGAATGAAACAAGCAGCTGGGTTCAGATAGTCTAGTGAGCATGTAGTTCAATGCAACAACAAAGTTAATTACCCAAAACTATGGCGTGACTTAGATGTTGGTTTCAGTATAATGACGTCACGCGCAGTATATCTTATCTATGGCCCATGGTTGGATCTACAGAGAGGGGACAACAACGGTACGGCAGTCAAGATAGTGGTAATAACAGAAGGGTGCTGTGGAGGGGATTGTTGTTGACTTGCATCTATTCTACCAAACGAATGAAACAAGCAGCTGGGTTCAGATAGTCTAGTGAGCATGTAGTTCAATGCAACAACAAAGTTAATTACCCAAAACTATGGCGTGACTTAGATGTTGGTTTCAGTATTATGACGTCACACGCAGTATATCTTATCTATGGCCCATGGTTGGATCTACAGAGAGGGGACAACAACGGTACGGCAGTCAAGATAGTGGTAATAACAGAAGGGTGCTGTGGAGGGGATTGTTGTTGACTTGCATCTATTCTACCAAACGAATGAAACAAGCAGCTGGGTTCAGATAGTCTAGTGAGCATGTAGTTCAATGCAACAACAAAGTTAATTACCCAAAACTATGGCGTGACTTAGATGTTGGTTTCAGTATAATGACGTCACGCGCAGTATATCTTATCTATGGCCCATGGTTGGATCTACAGAGAGGGGACAACAACGGTACGGCAGTCAAGATAGTGGTAATAACAGAAGGGTGCTGTGGAGGGGATTGTTGTTGACTTGCATCTATTCTACCAAACGAATGAAACAAGCAGCTGGGTTCAGATAGTCTAGTGAGCATGTAGTTCAATGCAACAACAAAGTTAATTACCCAAAACTATGGCGTGACTTAGATGTTGGTTTCAGTATAATGACGTCACGCGCAGTATATCTTATCTATGGCCCATGGTTGGATCTACATAGAGGGGACAACAACGGTACGGCAGTCAAGATAGTGGTAATAACAGAAGGGTGCTGTGGAGGGGATTGTTGTTGACTTGCATCTATTCTACCAAACGAATGAAACAAGCAGCTGGGTTCAGATAGTCTAGTGAGCATGTAGTTCTATGCAACAACAAAGTTAATTACCCAAAACTATGGCGTGACTTAGATGTTGGTTTCAGTATAATGACGTCACGCGCAGTATATCTTATCTATGGCCCATGGTTGGATCTACAGAGAGGGGCCAACAACGGTACGGCAGTCAAGATAGTGGTAATAACAGAAGGGTGCTGTGGAGGGGATTGTTGTTGACTTGCATCTATTCTACCAAACGAATGAAACAAGCAGCTGGGTTCAGATAGTCTAGTGAGCATGTAGTTCAATGCAACAACAAAGTTAATTACCCAAAACTATGGCGTGACTTAGATGTTGGTTTCAGTATAATGACGTCACGCGCAGTATATCTTATCTATAGCCCATGGTTGGATCTACAGAGAGGGGACAACAACGGTACGGCAGTCAAGATAGTGGTAATAACAGAAGGGTGCTGTGGAGGGGATTGTTGTTGACTTGCATCTATTCTACCAAACGAATGAAACAAGCAGCTGGGTTCAGATAGTCTAGTGAGCATGTAGTTCAATGCAACAACAAAGTTAATTACCCAAAACTATGGCGTGACTTAGATGTTGGTTTCAGTATTATGACGTCACACGCAGTATATCTTATCTATGGCCCATGGTTGGATCTACAGAGAGGGGACAACAACGGTACGGCAGTCAAGATAGTGGTAATAACAGAAGGGTGCTGTGGAGGGGATTGTTGTTGACTTGCATTTATTCTACCAAACGAATGAAACAAGCAGCTGGGTTCAGATAGTCTAGTGAGCATGTAGTTCAATGCAACAACAAAGTTAATTACCCAAAACTATGGCGTGACTTAGATGTTGGTTTCAGTATAATGACGTCACGCGCAGTATATCTTATCTATGGCCCATGGTTGGATCTACAGAGAGGGGACAACAACGGTACAGCAGTCAAGATAGTGGTAATAACAGAAGGGTGCTGTGGAGGGGATTGTTGTTGACTTGCATCTATTCTACCAAACGAATGAAACAAGCAGCTGGGTTCAGATAGTCTAGTGAGCATGTAGTTCAATGCAACAACAAAGTTAATTACCCAAAACTATGGCGTGACTTAGATGTTGGTTTCAGTATAATGACGTCACGCGCAGTATATCTTATCTATGGCCCATGGTTGGATCTACAGAGAGGGGACAACAACGGTACGGCAGTCAAGATAGTGGTAATAACAGAAGGGTGCTGTGGAGGGGATTGTTGTTGACTTGCATCTATTCTACCAAACGAATGAAACAAGCAGCTGGGTTCAGATAGTCTAGTGAGCATGTAGTTCAATGCAACAACAAAGTTAATTACCCAAAACTATGACGTGACTTAGATGTTGGTTTCAGTATAATGACGTCACGCGCAGTATATCTTATCTATGGCCCATGGTTGGATCTACAGAGAGGGGACAACAACGGTACGGCAGTCAAGATAGTGGTAATAACAGAAGGGTGCTGTGGAGGGGATTGTTGTTGACTTGCATCTATTCTACCAAACGAATGAAACAAGCAGCTGGGTTCAGATAGTCTAGTGAGCATGTAGTTCAATGCAACAACAAAGTTAATTACCCAAAACTATGGCGTGACTTAGATGTTGGTTTCAGTATAATGACGTCACGCGCAGTATATCTTATCTATGGCCCATGGTTGGATCTACAGAGAGGGGACAACAACGGTACGGCAGTCAAGATAGTGGTAATAACAGAAGGGTGCTGTGGAGGGGATTGTTGTTGACTTGCATCTATTCTACCAAACGAATGAAACAAGCAGCTGGGTTCAGATAGTCTAGTGAGCATGTAGTTCAATGCAACAACAAAGTTAATTACCCAAAACTATGGCGTGACTTAGATGTTGGTTTCAGTATAATGACGTCATGCGCAGTATATCTTATCTATGGCCCATGGTTATATCTACAGAGAGGGGACAACAACGGTACGGCAGTCAAGATAGTGGTAATAACAGAAGGGTGCTGTGGAGGGGATTGTTGTTGACTTGCATCTATTCTACCAAACGAATGAAACAAGCAGCTGGCTTCAGATAGTCTAGTGAGCATGTAGTTCAATGCAACAACAAAGTTAATTACCCAAAACAATGGCGTGACTTAGATGTTGGTTTCAGTATTATGACGTCACGCGCAGTATATCTTATCTATGGCCCATGGTTGGATCTACAGAGAGGGGACAACAACGGTACGGCAGTCAAGATAGTGGTAATAACAGAAGGGTGCTGTGGAGGGGATTGTTGTTGACTTGCATCTATTCTACCAAACGAATGAAACAAGCAGCTGGCTTCAGATAGTCTAGTGAGCATGTAGTTCAATGCAACAACAAAGTTAATTACCCAAAACAATGGCGTGACTTAGATGTTGGTTTCAGTATTATGACGTCACGCGCAGTATATCTTATCTATGGCCCATGGTTGGATCTACAGAGAGGGGACAACAACGGTACGGCAGTCAAGATAGTGGTAATAACAGAAGGGTGCTGTGGAGGGGATTGTTGTTGACTTGCATCTATTCTACCAAACGAATGAAACAAGCAGCTGGGTTCAGATAGTCTAGTGAGCATGTAGTTCAATGCAACAACAAAGTTAATTACCCAAAACTATGGCGTGACTTAGATGTTGGTTTCAGTATAATGACGTCACGCGCAGTATATCTTATCTATGGCCCATGGTTGGATCTACAGAGAGGGGACAACAACGGTACGGCAGTCAAGATAGTGGTAATAACAGAAGGGTGCTGTGGAGGGGATTGTTGTTGACTTGCATCTATTCTACCAAACGAATGAAACAAGCAGCTGGGTTCAGATAGTCTAGTGAGCATGTAGTTCAATGCAACAACAAAGTTAATTACCCAAAACTATGGCGTGACTTAGATGTTGGTTTCAGTATAATGACGTCACGCGCAGTATATCTTATCTATGGCCCATGGTTGGATCTACAGAGAAGGGACAACAACGGTACGGCAGTCAAGATAGTGGTAATAACAGAAGGGTGCTGTGGAGGGGATTGTTGTTGACTTGCATCTATTCTACCAAACGAATGAAACAAGCAGCTGGGTTCAGATAGTCTAGTGAGCATGTAGTTCAATGCAACAACAAAGTTAATTACCCAAAACTATGGCGTGACTTAGATGTTGGTTTCAGTATAATGACGTCACGCGCAGTATATCTTATCTATGGCCCATGGTTGGATCTACAGAGAGGGGACAACAACGGTACGGCAGTCAAGATAGTGGTAATAACAGAAGGGTGCTGTGGAGGGGATTGTTGTTGACTTGCATCTATTCTACCAAACGAATGAAACAAGCAGCTGGCTTCAGATAGTCTAGTGAGCATGTAGTTCAATGCAACAACAAAGTTAATTACCCAAAACAATGGCGTGACTTAGATGTTGGTTTCAGTATTATGACGTCACACGCAATATGTCTTATCTATGGCCCATGGTTGGATCTACAGAGAGGGGACAACAACGGTACGGCAGTCAAGATAGTGGTAATAACAGAAGGGTGCTGTGGAGGGGATTGTTGTTGACTTGCATCTATTCTACCAAACGAATGAAACAAGCAGCTGGGTTCAGATAGTCTAGTGAGCATGTAGTTCAATGCAACAACAAAGTTAATTACCCAAAACTATGGCGTGACTTAGATGTTGGTTTCAGTATAATGACGTCACGCGCAGTATATCTTATCTATGGCCCATGGTTGGATCTACATAGAGGGGACAACAACGGTACGGCAGTCAAGATAGTGGTAATAACAGAAGGGTGCTGTGGAGGGGATTGTTGTTGACTTGCATCTATTCTACCAAACGAATGAAACAAGCAGCTGGGTTCAGATAGTCTAGTGAGCATGTAGTTCAATGCAACAACAAAGTTAATTACCCAAAACTATGGCGTGACTTAGATGTTGGTTTCAGTATAATGACGTCACGCGCAGTATATCTTATCTATGGCCCATGGTTGGATCTACAGAGAGGGGACAACAACGGTACGGCAGTCAAGATAGTGGTAATAACAGAAGGGTGCTGTGGAGGGGATTGTTGTTGACTTGCATCTATTCTACCAAACGAATGAAACAAGCAGCTGGCTTCAGATAGTCTAGTGAGCATGTAGTTCAATGCAACAACAAAGTTAATTACCCAAAACAATGGCGTGACTTAGATGTTGGTTTCAGTATTATGACGTCACGCGCAGTATATCTTATCTATGGCCCATGGTTGGATCTACAGAGAGGGGACAACAACGGTACGGCAGTCAAGATAGTGGTAATAACAGAAGGGTGCTGTGGAGGGGATTGTTGTTGACTTGCATCTATTCTACCAAACGAATGAAACAAGCAGCTGGGTTCAGATAGTCTAGTGAGCATGTAGTTCAATGCAACAACAAAGTTAATTACCCAAAACTATGGCGTGACTTAGATGTTGGTTTCAGTATAATGACGTCACGCGCAGTATATCTTATCTATGGCCCATGGTTGGATCTACAGAGAGGGGACAACAACGGTACGGCAGTCAAGATAGTGGTAATAACAGAAGGGTGCTGTGGAGGGGATTGTTGTTGACTTGCATCTATTCTACCAAACGAATGAAACAAGCAGCTGGGTTCAGATAGTCTAGTGAGCATGTAGTTCAATGCAACAACAAAGTTAATTACCCAAAACTATGGCGTGACTTAGATGTTGGTTTCAGTATAATGACGTCACGCGCAGTATATCTTATCTATGGCCCATGGTTGGATCTACATAGAGGGGACAACAACGGTACGGCAGTCAAGATAGTGGTAATAACAGAAGGGTGCTGTGGAGGGGATTGTTGTTGACTTGCATCTATTCTACCAAACGAATGAAACAAGCAGCTGGGTTCAGATAGTCTAGTGAGCATGTAGTTCTATGCAACAACAAAGTTAATTACCCAAAACTATGGCGTGACTTAGATGTTGGTTTCAGTATAATGACGTCACGCGCAGTATATCTTATCTATGGCCCATGGTTGGATCTACAGAGAGGGGCCAACAACGGTACGGCAGTCAAGATAGTGGTAATAACAGAAGGGTGCTGTGGAGGGGATTGTTGTTGACTTGCATCTATTCTACCAAACGAATGAAACAAGCAGCTGGGTTCAGATAGTCTAGTGAGCATGTAGTTCAATGCAACAACAAAGTTAATTACCCAAAACTATGGCGTGACTTAGATGTTGGTTTCAGTATAATGACGTCACGCGCAGTATATCTTATCTATAGCCCATGGTTGGATCTACAGAGAGGGGACAACAACGGTACGGCAGTCAAGATAGTGGTAATAACAGAAGGGTGCTGTGGAGGGGATTGTTGTTGACTTGCATCTATTCTACCAAACGAATGAAACAAGCAGCTGGGTTCAGATAGTCTAGTGAGCATGTAGTTCAATGCAACAACAAAGTTAATTACCCAAAACTATGGCGTGACTTAGATGTTGGTTTCAGTATTATGACGTCACACGCAGTATATCTTATCTATGGCCCATGGTTGGATCTACAGAGAGGGGACAACAACGGTACGGCAGTCAAGATAGTGGTAATAACAGAAGGGTGCTGTGGAGGGGATTGTTGTTGACTTGCATTTATTCTACCAAACGAATGAAACAAGCAGCTGGGTTCAGATAGTCTAGTGAGCATGTAGTTCAATGCAACAACAAAGTTAATTACCCAAAACTATGGCGTGACTTAGATGTTGGTTTCAGTATAATGACGTCACGCGCAGTATATCTTATCTATGGCCCATGGTTGGATCTACAGAGAGGGGACAACAACGGTACAGCAGTCAAGATAGTGGTAATAACAGAAGGGTGCTGTGGAGGGGATTGTTGTTGACTTGCATCTATTCTACCAAACGAATGAAACAAGCAGCTGGGTTCAGATAGTCTAGTGAGCATGTAGTTCAATGCAACAACAAAGTTAATTACCCAAAACTATGGCGTGACTTAGATGTTGGTTTCAGTATAATGACGTCACGCGCAGTATATCTTATCTATGGCCCATGGTTGGATCTACAGAGAGGGGACAACAACGGTACGGCAGTCAAGATAGTGGTAATAACAGAAGGGTGCTGTGGAGGGGATTGTTGTTGACTTGCATCTATTCTACCAAACGAATGAAACAAGCAGCTGGGTTCAGATAGTCTAGTGAGCATGTAGTTCAATGCAACAACAAAGTTAATTACCCAAAACTATGACGTGACTTAGATGTTGGTTTCAGTATAATGACGTCACGCGCAGTATATCTTATCTATGGCCCATGGTTGGATCTACAGAGAGGGGACAACAACGGTACGGCAGTCAAGATAGTGGTAATAACAGAAGGGTGCTGTGGAGGGGATTGTTGTTGACTTGCATCTATTCTACCAAACGAATGAAACAAGCAGCTGGGTTCAGATAGTCTAGTGAGCATGTAGTTCAATGCAACAACAAAGTTAATTACCCAAAACTATGGCGTGACTTAGATGTTGGTTTCAGTATTATGACGTCACGCGCAGTATATCTTATCTATGGCCCATGTTTGGATCTACAGAGAGGGGACAACAACGGTACGGCAGTCAAGATAGTGGTAATAACAGAAGGGTGCTGTGGAGGGGATTGTTGTTGACTTGCATCTATTCTACCAAACGAATGAAACAAGCAGCTGGGTTCAGATAGTCTAGTGAGCATGTAGTTCAATGCAACAACAAAGTTAATTACCCAAAACTATGGCGTGACTTAGATGTTGGTTTCAGTATAATGACGTCACGCGCAGTATATCTTATCTATGGCCCATGGTTGGATCTACAGAGAGGGGACAACAACGGTACGGCAGTCAAGATAGTGGTAATAACAGAAGGGTGCTGTGGAGGGGATTGTTGTTGACTTGCATCTATTCTACCAAACGAATGAAACAAGCAGCTGGGTTCAGATAGTCTAGTGAGCATGTAGTTCAATGCAACAACAAAGTTAATTACCCAAAACTATGGCGTGACTTAGATGTTGGTTTCAGTATAATGACGTCACGCGCAGTATATCTTATCTATGGCCCATGGTTGGATCTACAGAGAGGGGACAACAACGGTACGGCAGTCAAGATAGTGGTAATAACAGAAGGGTGCTGTGGAGGGGATTGTTGTTGACTTGCATCTATTCTACCAAACGAATGAAACAAGCAGCTGGCTTCAGATAGTCTAGTGAGCATGTAGTTCAATGCAACAACAAAGTTAATTACCCAAAACTATGGCGTGACTTAGATGTTGGTTTCAGTATTATGACGTCACGCGCAGTATATCTTATCTATGGCCCATGGTTGGATCTACAGAGAGGGGACAACAACGGTACGGCAGTCAAGATAGTGGTAATAACAGAAGGGTGCTGTGGAGGGGATTGTTGTTGACTTGCATCTATTCTACCAAACGAATGAAACAAGCAGCTGGGTTCAGATAGTCTAGTGAGCATGTAGTTCAATGCAACAACAAAGTTAATTACCCAAAACTATGGCGTGACTTAGATGTTGGTTTCAGTATAATGACGTCACGCGCAGTATATCTTATCTATGGCCCATGGTTGGATCTACAGAGAGGGGACAACAACGGTACGGCAGTCAAGATAGTGGTAATAACAGAAGGGTGCTGTGGAGGGGATTGTTGTTGACTTGCATCTATTCTACCAAACGAATGAAACAAGCAGCTGGGTTCAGATAGTCTAGTGAGCATGTAGTTCAATGCAACAACAAAGTTAATTACCCAAAACTATGGCGTGACTTAGATGTTGGTTTCAGTATAATGATGTCACGCGCAGTATATCTTATCTATGGCCCATGGTTGGATCTACAGAGAGGGGACAACAACGGTACGGCAGTCAAGATAGTGGTAATAACAGAAGGGTGCTGTGGAGGGGATTGTTGTTGACTTGCATCTATTCTACCAAACGAATGAAACAAGCAGCTGGGTTCAGATAGTCTAGTGAGCATGTAGTTCAATGCAACAACAAAGTTAATTACCCAAAACTATGGCGTGACTTAGATGTTGGTTTCAGTATAATGACGTCACGCGCAGTATATCTTATCTATGGC
Source organism: Locusta migratoria (assembly GCA_026315105.1). Lineage (NCBI taxonomy): Eukaryota > Metazoa > Arthropoda > Insecta > Orthoptera > Acrididae > Locusta > Locusta migratoria. Next base: position 353,527,282 of record CM048755.1, on the reverse strand, counting down.
CCATGGTTGGATCTACAGAGAGGGGACAACAACGGTACGGCAGTCAAGATAGTGGTAATAACAGAAGGGTGCTGTGGAGGGGATTGTTGTTGACTTGCATCTATTCTACCAAACGAATGAAACAAGCAGCTGGCTTCAGATAGTCTAGTGAGCATGTAGTTCAATGCAACAACAAAGTTAATTACCCAAAACAATGGCGTGACTTAGATGTTGGTTTCAGTATTATGACGTCACACGCAGTATGTCTTATCTATGGCCCATGGTTGGATCTACAGAGAGGAGACAACAACGGTACGGCAGTCAAGATAGTGGTAATAACAGAAGGGTGCTGTGGAGGGGATTGTTGTTGACTTGCATCTATTCTACCAAACGAATGAAACAAGCAGCTGGGTTCAGATAGTCTAGTGAGCATGTAGTTCAATGCAACAACAAAGTTAATTACCCAAAACTATGGCGTGACTTAGATGTTGGTTTCAGTATAATGACGTCACGCGCAGTATATCTTATCTATGGCCCATGGTTGGATCTACATAGAGGGGACAACAACGGTACGGCAGTCAAGATAGTGGTAATAACAGAAGGGTGCTGTGGAGGGGATTGTTGTTGACTTGCATCTATTCTACCAAACGAATGAAACAAGCAGCTGGGTTCAGATAGTCTAGTGAGCATGTAGTTCAATGCAACAACAAAGTTAATTACCCAAAACTATGGCGTGACTTAGATGTTGGTTTCAGTATAATGATGTCACGCGCAGTATATCTTATCTATGGCCCATGGTTGGATCTACAGAGAGGGGACAACAACGGTACGGCAGTCAAGATAGTGGTAATAACAGAAGGGTGCTGTGGAGGGGATTGTTGTTGACTTGCATCTATTCTACCAAACGAATGAAACAAGCAGCTGGGTTCAGATAGTCTAGTGAGCATGTAGTTCAATGCAACAACAAAGTTAATTACCCAAAACTATGGCGTGACTTAGATGTTGGTTTCAGTATTATGACGTCACACGCAGTATATCTTATCTATGGCCCATGGTTGGATCTACAGAGAGGGGACAACAACGGTACGGCAGTCAAGATAGTGGTAATAACAGAAGGGTGCTGTGGAGGGGATTGTTGTTGACTTGCATCTATTCTACCAAACGAATGAAACAAGCAGCTGGGTTCAGATAGTCTAGTGAGCATGTAGTTCAATGCAACAACAAAGTTAATTACCCAAAACTATGGCGTGACTTAGATGTTGGTTTCAGTATAATGACGTCACGCGCAGTATATCTTATCTATGGCCCATGGTTGGATCTACATAGAGGGGACAACAACGGTACGGCAGTCAAGATAGTGGTAATAACAGAAGGGTGCTGTGGAGGGGATTGTTGTTGACTTGCATCTATTCTACCAAACGAATGAAACAAGCAGCTGGGTTCAGATAGTCTAGTGAGCATGTAGTTCTATGCAACAACAAAGTTAATTACCCAAAACTATGGCGTGACTTAGATGTTGGTTTCAGTATAATGACGTCACGCGCAGTATATCTTATCTATGGCCCATGGTTGGATCTACAGAGAGGGGACAACAACGGTACGGCAGTCAAGATAGTGGTAATAACAGAAGGGTGCTGTGGAGGGGATTGTTGTTGACTTGCATCTATTCTACCAAACGAATGAAACAAGCAGCTGGGTTCAGATAGTCTAGTGAGCATGTAGTTCAATGCAACAACAAAGTTAATTACCCAAAACTATGGCGTGACTTAGATGTTGGTTTCAGTATAATGACGTCACGCGCAGTATATCTTATCTATAGCCCATGGTTGGATCTACAGAGAGGGGACAACAACGGTACGGCAGTCAAGATAGTGGTAATAACAGAAGGGTGCTGTGGAGGGGATTGTTGTTGACTTGCATCTATTCTACCAAACGAATGAAACAAGCAGCTGGCTTCAGATAGTCTAGTGAGCATGTAGTTCAATGCAACAACAAAGTTAATTACCCAAAACTATGGCGTGACTTAGATGTTGGTTTCAGTATTATGACGTCACACGCAGTATATCTTATCTATGGCCCATGGTTGGATCTACAGAGAGGGGACAACAACGGTACGGCAGTCAAGATAGTGGTAATAACAGAAGGGTGCTGTGGAGGGGATTGTTGTTGACTTGCATTTATTCTACCAAACGAATGAAACAAGCAGCTGGGTTCAGATAGTCTAGTGAGCATGTAGTTCAATGCAACAACAAAGTTAATTACCCAAAACTATGGCGTGACTTAGATGTTGGTTTCAGTATAATGACGTCACGCGCAGTATATCTTATCTATGGCCCATGGTTGGATCTACAGAGAGGGGACAACAACGGTACGGCAGTCAAGATAGTGGTAATAACAGAAGGGTGCTGTGGAGGGGATTGTTGTTGACTTGCATCTATTCTACCAAACGAATGAAACAAGCAGCTGGGTTCAGATAGTCTAGTGAGCATGTAGTTCAATGCAACAACAAAGTTAATTACCCAAAACTATGGCGTGACTTAGATGTTGGTTTCAGTATAATGACGTCACGCGCAGTATATCTTATCTATGGCCCATGGTTGGATCTACAGAGAGGGGACAACAACGGTACGGCAGTCAAGATAGTGGTAATAACAGAAGGGTGCTGTGGAGGGGATTGTTGTTGACTTGCATCTATTCTACCAAACGAATGAAACAAGCAGCTGGGTTCAGATAGTCTAGTGAGCATGTAGTTCAATGCAACAACAAAGTTAATTACCCAAAACTATGACGTGACTTAGATGTTGGTTTCAGTATAATGACGTCACGCGCAGTATATCTTATCTATGGCCCATGGTTGGATCTACAGAGAGGGGACAACAACGGTACGGCAGTCAAGATAGTGGTAATAACAGAAGGGTGCTGTGGAGGGGATTGTTGTTGACTTGCATCTATTCTACCAAACGAATGAAACAAGCAGCTGGGTTCAGATAGTCTAGTGAGCATGTAGTTCAATGCAACAACAAAGTTAATTACCCAAAACTATGGCGTGACTTAGATGTTGGTTTCAGTATTATGACGTCACACGCAGTATATCTTATCTATGGCCCATGGTTGGATCTACAGAGAGGGGACAACAACGGTACGGCAGTCAAGATAGTGGTAATAACAGAAGGGTGCTGTGGAGGGGATTGTTGTTGACTTGCATCTATTCTACCAAACGAATGAAACAAGCAGCTGGGTTCAGATAGTCTAGTGAGCATGTAGTTCAATGCAACAACAAAGTTAATTACCCAAAACTATGGCGTGACTTAGATGTTGGTTTCAGTATAATGACGTCACGCGCAGTATATCTTATCTATGGCCCATGGTTGGATCTACAGAGAGGGGACAACAACGGTACGGCAGTCAAGATAGTGGTAATAACAGAAGGGTGCTGTGGAGGGGATTGTTGTTGACTTGCATCTATTCTACCAAACGAATGAAACAAGCAGCTGGGTTCAGATAGTCTAGTGAGCATGTAGTTCAATGCAACAACAAAGTTAATTACCCAAAACTATGGCGTGACTTAGATGTTGGTTTCAGTATAATGACGTCACGCGCAGTATATCTTATCTATGGCCCATGGTTGGATCTACAGAGAGGGGACAACAACGGTACGGCAGTCAAGATAGTGGTAATAACAGAAGGGTGCTGTGGAGGGGATTGTTGTTGACTTGCATCTATTCTACCAAACGAATGAAACAAGCAGCTGGCTTCAGATAGTCTAGTGAGCATGTAGTTCAATGCAACAACAAAGTTAATTACCCAAAACTATGGCGTGACTTAGATGTTGGTTTCAGTATAATGACGTCACGCGCAGTATATCTTATCTATGGCCCATGGTTGGATCTACAGAGAGGGGACAACAACGGTACGGCAGTCAAGATAGTGGTAATAACAGAAGGGTGCTGTGGAGGGGATTGTTGTTGACTTGCATCTATTCTACCAAACGAATGAAACAAGCAGCTGGGTTCAGATAGTCTAGTGAGCATGTAGTTCAATGCAACAACAAAGTTAATTACCCAAAACTATGGCGTGACTTAGATGTTGGTTTCAGTATTATGACGTCACACGCAGTATATCGTATCTATGGCCCATGGTTGGATCTACAGAGAGGGGACAACAACGGTACGGCAGTCAAGATAGTGGTAATAACAGAAGGGTGCTGTGGAGGGGATTGTTGTTGACTTGCATCTATTCTACCAAACGAATGAAACAAGCAGCTGGGTTCAGATAGTCTAGTGAGCATGTAGTTCAATGCAACAACAAAGTTAATTACCCAAAACTATGGCGTGACTTAGATGTTGGTTTCAGTATAATGACGTCACGCGCAGTATATCTTATCTATGGCCCATGGTTGGATCTACAGAGAGGGGACAACAACGGTACGGCAGTCAAGATAGTGGTAATAACAGAAGGGTGCTGTGGAGGGGATTGTTGTTGACTTGCATCTATTCTACCAAACGAATGAAACAAGCAGCTGGGTTCAGATAGTCTAGTGAGCATGTAGTTCAATGCAACAACAAAGTTAATTACCCAAAACTATGGCGTGACTTAGATGTTGGTTTCAGTATAATGACGTCACGCGCAGTATATCTTATCTATGGCCCATGGTTGGATCTACAGAGAGGGGACAACAACGGTACGGCAGTCAAGATAGTGGTAATAACAGAAGGGTGCTGTGGAGGGGATTGTTGTTGACTTGCATCTATTCTACCAAACGAATGAAACAAGCAGCTGGGTTCAGATAGTCTAGTGAGCATGTAGTTCAATGCAACAACAAAGTTAATTACCCAAAACTATGGCGTGACTTAGATGTTGGTTTCAGTATTATGACGTCACACGCAGTATATCTTATCTATGGCCCATGGTTGGATCTACAGAGAGGGGACAACAACGGTACGGCAGTCAAGATAGTGGTAATAACAGAAGGGTGCTGTGGAGGGGATTGTTGTTGACTTGCATCTATTCTACCAAACGAATGAAACAAGCAGCTGGGTTCAGATAGTCTAGTGAGCATGTAGTTCAATGCAACAACAAAGTTAATTACCCAAAACTATGGCGTGACTTAGATGTTGGTTTCAGTATAATGACGTCACGCGCAGTATATCTTATCTATGGCCCATGGTTGGATCTACAGAGAGGGGACAACAACGGTACGGCAGTCAAGATAGTGGTAATAACAGAAGGGTGCTGTGGAGGGGATTGTTGTTGACTTGCATCTATTCTACCAAACGAATGAAACAAGCAGCTGGGTTCAGATAGTCTAGTGAGCATGTAGTTCAATGCAACAACAAAGTTAATTACCCAAAACTATGGCGTGACTTAGATGTTGGTTTCAGTATAATGACGTCACGCGCAGTATATCTTATCTATGGCCCATGGTTGGATCTACAGAGAGGGGACAACAACGGTACGGCAGTCAAGATAGTGGTAATAACAGAAGGGTGCTGTGGAGGGGATTGTTGTTGACTTGCATCTATTCTACCAAACGAATGAAACAAGCAGCTGGGTTCAGATAGTCTAGTGAGCATGTAGTTCAATGCAACAACAAAGTTAATTACCCAAAACTATGGCGTGACTTAGATGTTGGTTTCAGTATTATGACGTCACACGCAGTATATCGTATCTATGGCCCATGGTTGGATCTACAGAGAGGGGACAACAACGGTACGGCAGTCAAGATAGTGGTAATAACAGAAGGGTGCTGTGGAGGGGATTGTTGTTGACTTGCATCTATTCTACCAAACGAATGAAACAAGCAGCTGGGTTCAGATAGTCTAGTGAGCATGTAGTTCAATGCAACAACAAAGTTAATTACCCAAAACTATGGCGTGACTTAGATGTTGGTTTCAGTATAATGACATCACGCGCAGTATATCTTATCTATGGCCCATGGTTGGATCTACAGAGAGGGGACAACAACGGTACGGCAGTCAAGATAGTGGTAATAACAGAAGGGTGCTGTGGAGGGGATTGTTGTTGACTTGCATCTATTCTACCAAACGAATGAAACAAGCAGCTGGGTTCAGATAGTCTAGTGAGCATGTAGTTCAATGCAACAACAAAGTTAATTACCCAAAACTATGGCGTGGAAACTATAGGAAGGCTGGGCGCGGATAGAGACGCAGAGGGAGGTGACTGCAGCTATTGGAGTGTCCCAAAGTGTGATATCCAGAACCTGGACGTGATTTTAGACAACAGGAACCATTGAAAGAAGGCCACGCCAAAGTCTTCCAGGGGTAACATCAGAAGAAATGAACATTATCTCTGGTTAACAGACAGGAGGCAGAATACAACTTAGCTACAGCGTGCCCTCCAGGCAGCAATATCAACACAAACTGTCTGAATGCGCCTTCACGAATTTGGCCTCTACACACAGAGGCATAAGGTGTTTGTGTGTGTGTCCCACTCGTAAAACCGCGACGACACCGTTTAGCCCACAGAAACTGGGAGGAGGAATATCAGAATTGGAGTCTTTAATGAATGGTGTCCCGTTCTGTTCACAGATGAGTCAAGATTTTGTGTTCAGCTGGACAATCGTCGTTCCCTCGTCTGGAGGCAGAGTAGGACAGAGGTTTTGGGGAGGCTTCTTCTTTGTATATGTTACTCTGTGTTGTAGAGTAACTATACAGAGAGAAAGCCCCCCCCCCCCAAGCTACTGTCCTTCGCTCTCCTCGTAGTTCCGTAAGATACTAGCAGATGTCAGACGGTTCAGTGGCTTAGTACTGGTAGACCACACTAGAGGCGCTTCTGAGGGTAGCGTGGAGGGGAGGCTGAGGGGAGAGCTTGTGCCGCCTGCCACGAGGCCACAGCTGTGTCCGGCGTTTGAGGGGAGGTGGTGGTGGGGACAGCCGCTACCTGCCGCCTGCTCTGGCCAGTTTAAAGGGCTGTTCTGACCTCAATGCCTTCATGGGACATCTTACGGAACTGCTAATTCCCCCACCCCCGCCCCACACCCTTGCACGTGTGACCGGGCCCTTACAGAGGTTTCTCGTCTGTATATTTTTGTCTGTGATAAGGCAGAAAGGGAAACTGGGGATCAGTGAGAGGCCTGAGAGGTGTGGGGAAAGAAGAAGGGAGGGAGGGAGTGACTGTCAATCAAAAAGTGTGCCAGGCCACGCACGTCTCCTCTACTATTAACTATGGAAACACCCACACAGCATAACACCGACGCCTCTGTATTTCACTGTTGGTACTACGCATGTGGTGGGTAAAGTTCTGCAAGGATTCAACAAATCTAAACTCTCCCATCAGAGTATAGCGTGATTCATCTCACCGACTAACTAGTTCCACTGCATAATGGCGGCACTCTTCACACCACCTGCCAGCTTCAAACTCGTTTATCCCCTAAGTAACAAATGGGACAAATACATCCGCCGATCTCACTGAGAACGAGCAGGCCAGTGACGGATATATTGCCCAATTAAAAGTTTGAGTTGCAAAGGACCAACTGTCAGTACTGGTGAAAATGCTAATTAAACATGTGGACAGATAATCGATAGCTCAGGTATTAAAATAATGGACTTCCCGCTTGAAGTAGGACACAGTGGGACAATGCTCTGTCTCAGTGTTTCCAATCTGTTTTGTAATGGGATCCACAACCTTTCTGAAAATCTTTTTGTGACCCAGTATATACGAAGCTCAAGTTATAATAGTATGTGCATATGCTTTACCGAGAGCCGGCCACAGTGGCCGAGGGGACTGAGGTGCTTCAGTCACAGTCTGCACGGCCACTACGGTCAGGGGTTCGAAACCCCCCTCGGGCATGGATATTTGTGACGTCCTTAGTTGTAGGTAGTTCATAAGTAGTTTGTAAGTTTAGGGACTGATGACCCCGTAGTTAAGTCCCTTAAGCTTGACAAACATTTTTTTTCTTTACCGAGTAAGGATTTTGAAAATCGTGAGGCAAACATTATTTTTTTTAAAATGAACTATATTCTGTGGTATAAGAAATTTATTTTATAAAAATTAAATCTTAAGCTCTGTAACATTTGCATTATTATTTAGTCTTACGTTAAAGATAATTTCTGTATCTTCTTTGAAGCTAGTTAATTGTAGCCATAAATTGTTTTCCACACGAAGTTTGTTTCTATATGTCTTTAAAAAATTAGAAAAGTCACACACTCATAAATGTGATTCGCATTAATTCCTATAAAGCTACATCTGTAAGCACTCGATACTCTCCCATTAGCTACACTACTCTGTCATTTAGCTACACTATAGCAGGTCAGCAACTGGAAGCAGTTAATTCCACAAATTATCTGGGCGTATGCATTAGGAGTGATTTAAAATGAAACGACCATATAAAATTATCGTCGGTAAAGCAGATGCCAGACTGAGATTCACTGGAAGAATCCTAAGGAAATGCAGCCCGAAAACAAAGGCAGTAGATTACAGTACACTTGTTCCCCCACTGCTTGAATACTGCTCAGCAGTGTGGGATCCGTACCAGCTCGGGTTGATAGAGGAAGTAGAGAAGATCCAATAGAGAGCAGCGTGCTTCGTTACAGGATCATTTAGTAATCGTGAAATCGTTACGGAGATGATCGATAAACTCCAGTGGAAGACTCTGCAAGAGAGACGCTCTGTAGCTCGGTACGGGCTTTTGTCGAAGTTTCGAGAACATACCTTTACCGAGGAGTCTAGCAGTATATTGCTCCCTCCTACGTATATCTCGCGAAGAGATCATGAAGATAAAATCAGAGAGATTAGAGCCCACACAGAGGCATACCGACAATATTTCTTTCCGCGAACAAAACGTGACTGGAATAGGAGGGAGAACCGATAGTAGTACTCAAGGTACCCTCCGCCACACACCGTCAGGTGGCTTGCAGAGTATGGACGTAGATGTAGATGTAGATTTTGAGCCGAACTAAGATTAGGCTTGAATCTTTAAAGGAAGAATAATCACATGACAATTCTTTCAGTGAGTCTTCATTATACGCTGACGGTTTTAGCTTTTTTAAATATCCTTCTACAAATGGTTTTCTTAACGATAACAGTTCATCAAGAGTTATTGGAAAATAATTGTAAAAACCAGAACCAATTTCAAGTAACACTGTTGCATAAACAAAAAACAATTCCTTAAACCCAATGTAAAACTTCATATCTTACAAACCTTTAGCTTAAAACACTAACCAGTAACCATGATCACTTTAAATAAAGAAGTGGTTGAAGTTTGTTACCGGTACTTTACGGCAAGGAGGCCTTCCGGATTCAGAGATTCAGTTTGGGACGAGACTTCGCGAGTTAGTAGTATACCTCAAGGGAAGTTTTAAAGCGCAACATCCAAAAAATTTAGAGAAAAACGGCTCTACAGTTAGAATAGCAGCACATATACAGAGTGCATCACGTTTGGATCAGCAATGCATTCAAACCCTCCTTTGTTGTGATCATCTGTATTCTTATTTTCTTCTAAACTATTGCCCACAGAGTTTAGACTCAGTTTATGTCTGAGTTGTTCCTTGGCTATGGGAGCACACACTCTTTGCCTTACATTAGGGTGCTCAATTACGCAATAAAACATAACACTAAACTATTTCCCTCTTCTGAGGCAGAAGTTTCTCTTTTAAAACCTTGAGGTACTGTACTTCGCAGAACCGTCAACAATATACAGGATGTCCAAAAAGGATGGCGCAAACTTACACGGTTGAAAGAACACGATGTCCCAGTAAACATTGGTCCGCAAGCGAGCAGTTTGCGAGATAATTACGAATGTATGGCTCCAAGCCGCCACTGACGTCATTGTAGTACAAATTGTGAATAAATTTCAGCCGAACAGTTGCATAATATGGTTTATATACGTAAACCTTGACCTAGGTTTTGGCAAAAATAATTTTGCCTTCTTCATAAGATCTACAATTAGCTCACATTGGAGTAGATGTTAAATAAAACAAAATCATGTGCCCATATGTGGCTATCTCCATGTGATGGAATAAAATATAAAAACTAATGTCTAGAAGATAAAAAATTGTGGAGCAACGCCACACACAGGCCGAGTGAGCACTGTGCACAGCTACTTCAATGTGAGCTAATTGTAAATCTTCTGAAGAAGGCAAACCCAAACCTAGGTCAAGGTTAACCTATATAAACCATATCATGCAACTGGTCGGCACAAATTTGTTCACAATATGATACCGTCCCACAGTTGCTTAACTGCAGCAATACTTAAAATTGTCTAGTTGTTGTTGTTGTTGTTGTTGTCGTTGTCTTCAGTCCACAGAGTGGTTTGATGAAGTTTTCCACCCTACTCTATCCTGAGGAAGCCTCTTCATCTCCTCATGACAACGGCACCCTAAATCCATTTGAATCTGCTTACTGTATTCATCTCTTGGTCACCCTCTCCGATTTTTCAAATGTTCAAATGTTTGTTAAGCTTAAGGGACTTAACTGCGGGGTCATCAGTCCCTAAACTTACAAACTACTAATGAACTAACTTATACTAAAGATAGCACAAACATCCATGCCCGAGAGGGGATTCGAACCCCCGCCGCGGCACTGCGATTTTTACCCCACACACTTCCCTCCAATGTTAAATTCACGCGGTCTAAGGCGCCTCGCTGCGGAGCGCGCGGTTGCTCGCCGTCGGATGTTCGAGTCCTCCTTGGGGCATGGGCGTGTGTGTTGTCCTTGGGTTAGTTTACCTAGGTTTACGTAGTTTGTAAGCTACGGACTGATGACCACGCAGTTTGGTCCGATAGATTTACAAACATGTGTGTGTTAAATTCACGATTCCTTGATGTTTAAGAATATGTCCTACCAATTGATCCCTTCTTTTAGTCAAGATATGCCAGAAATTCCTTTTCTCCCCAATTCTGTTCAGTACCTACTCATTAGTGACGTGATCCACTCACCTAATCTTCAGCACTCTTCTGTAGCACCATATTTCAAAAGCCTCAATCCTCTTCCTGTCCGCACTGTTTATCGTCCATGTCTCACTTCCATACAGGGTAACACTCCACACAAATGCCTTCAGAAAGAACTTCCTTACTCTTAAATTAATATTCGATTTTAACTAATTTCTCTTTTTCCAAAACGCTTTTCTTCCCATTGCCATTCTACATTTTATATATTCTGTACTGCGACCATCGTGTGTTATTTTACTGCTCAAGTAACAGAAATCATCTACCACCTTTCTTGTTTCAAAATGTTCAAATTTTTGTAAATCTATCGGACCAAACTGCGTGGTCATCAGTCCGTAGCTTACAAACTACTTAAACCTAGGTAAACTAACCTAAGGACAAACACACACAGTCATGCCCCAGGGAGGACTCGAACCTCCACGGCGAGCAACCGCGCGCTCCGCAGCGAGGTGCTTTAGACCGCTCGGCTACTCCACCCCGGCTTTATTGTTTGGTTACCTGATCTAATTCCTTCAGCATCGCCTGAATTTCTTAGACTGCACTCCATTACCATTGTTTTGGTCTTGTTAATGTTAATCTTGTATGCACCTTTCAACACACTGTCCATCCATCTCGTTCAACTGCTCTTTTATGTCCTTTGCTGTCTCTGACAAAATTACAATGTCAGCGGAAAAACGCAATGTTTTTATTTCTTCACCCTGAACTTTAATTCCTTCTCCAAATTTCTCCTTGTTTTCTTTTATAGCTTGCTCAATGTACAAATTGAATAACATTGGAGAAATGTAACAATCCTGTCTTACTCCCTTCCCAACCTCTGCATCCCTCTCATGACCTTCAACTCTGATAACGTTGTCTGATTTTTGTACAAGTTGTAAATAACCTTCCGTTCCCTATATTTTAATCCTGTTGATTTCAGAATTTGGACGACTCTATTGCAATCAACATTGTCAAAAGCTTCTTCCAAATCTACAAAAGCTAGAAATGTAGGTTTGCTTTTCCTTAATCTATCTTCTAAGATAAGCCGTAAAGTGAGGTAAAGTGAGGGTTGCCTCCCCTGTTCCTACATTTTTCCTGAATCCAAACTGATCCACCCGAAGTCGGCTTTTCCATCCGTTCCATTTTCTAGTTAGTACACATTAATTTGAAATTTAGACTTGAGTATTAAGATGTACATAGCAGTTAGTTCATTTTGACTGACTTTATTGTAAACGTCCTAGTTAGATGGGGCCGTGGCACATTTCGCTGCTGCTGTGAGACGGCATCTAACGCGCAGACACGGCCAAAGATGGATAGGTCGAGGTGGACCTGTACCTTGGCCTCCAACATCACCTAATCTAAATCCTATGGATTTTTTTGTCTGGGGTCACCTCAAAAGCAAAGTGGACTGCACACCCGTTAACACAGTGGAAAAAATGGAGCTGAGAATTGTACTCTCTTGTCAAGAGTTCCGAAATGATCCAGGGGTTTTCGAAAGAATTTGAAATTAATTGCAGAGACAAGCACAGTATTGCATTCAGATGCAAGGAAGACACTTCGAACACGTCCTTTAACAGGTAACCCATAAGTGAAATGTGAACTAAATGCGATGGAAAACCTAATAGTAAAATCTGAATTTCAAATTAATTTGTACTAACTAGGACGATGTTTACACTAAATTGAGTGAAATGTGAAATAAATGCGATGTAAATCCTAATAGTAAAGTGTAAATTTCGAATGAATGTGTAGGGTAGACCTGCCACCCGCAATATCTGACAATGAGCAGCGGAAACATGTTGGACGGCCTGATAGAGCCTCAACTATAGCGAACGATGCTACAACTAGTGTCTCGAGTGAATGATGACGGTTGCGCACGTAGTTTTATTTATGTAGTGAAAAACGTTGTTTTTCACCATTTTCATGTTCTTTTTGTTATTGTCTTCAGTCATGAGATTGGTATGCTGCAGCTCTCCACAATGCCCTATCCTGACCTAGCCTCTTCAACTCCACATAAGAACGGCAACCTACATCTGTCTGAATCTGCTTACTGTATCCATCTCTTCGTCTTCCTCTGAGGTTTTTACCCCACACACTTCCCTCCAACGCTAAATTCACAATTCCTTGATGTCTAAGAATGTGTCCTACCAATCGATCCCTTCTGTTAGTCAAAGTATGCCAGAAAATCCTTTTCTCCCCAATTCTGTTCAATACCTCCTCATTAGTTACGCGATCCCCCCACCTAATCTTCAGCATTCTTCTGTAGCACCACATTTCAAAAGCCTCTATCCTCTTCCTGTCCGCACTGTTTATTGTCTATGTTTCACTCCCATACAAGGCAACACTCCACACAAATGCCTTCAGAATGGCCGGCCGCGGTGACCGAGGTGACTGAGGCGCTCCAGTCACGGTCAGCACGGCCACTACGGTCGGGGGTTCGAATCCCCCTCGGGCATGGATATTTGTGCCGTCCTAGTTCGTAAGTAGTTCATAAGTAGTTTGTAAGTTTAGAGACTGATGACCCCGTAGTTAAGTCCCATAAGCTTTACAAACATTTGAACAGTTTTTCAACACACTGTCCATCCCGTTCAACTGCTCTTCCAGGTCCTTTGCTGTCTCTAACAAAATTACAATGACGTTGGCAGAACATAATGTTTTTATTTCTTCAACCTGAACTTTAATTCCTTCTCCAAATATCTCCTTGCTTTCCTTTATAGCTTGCTCAAGGTACAAATTGAATGACATTGGAGAAAGGCCACAACCCTGTCTCACTTCCTTCCCAACCTCTGCATCCCTTTCATGCCCTTCAGCTCTGACAACTGTTGTCTGGTTTTTGTACAAGTTGTAAATAACCCTCCGCTCCCTATATTTTACTCCTGCTGATTTCAGAATGTGAAAGAGTCTATTCCAATCAATACTGTCAAAAGTTTTTTCCAAATCTACAAAAGCTAGAAATGTAGTTTGCCTTTCCTTAATAAATCTTCTATGATAAGCCGTAAAGTATTGCCTCTCGTGTTCCTGCATTTTTCCTGACTCCTGTGGTGTCGCACAAGTCCAAAGTGCGCGCCACCTACTTTCGCCGCGCGCCGCCATGCATGCACGGAGCGGCGTTCTGACGACGACAGCCACGAGCGCCCTCTGCTGCAAGTCCGATCGTGGCCACGACTGCTGCATCTGCCACTTGGGAATCAGATAGGCACCAGTTAAGACTTGGCTATCGGATAGGCACTAGGAATCATCAGTAGGCAGGCCTATATCTAAACTATGTATCAGCATTCTACTAGTCTGCTGCTCTCCAAGTTAAGTACTGTAATTTTTCTTGAAATATATCTCTTATACTAATCTAGCTTAGTGTTTCTAGTTTCTGCTGTCCCACTGGCTGGTCACCTCCGTACCTGCACACGCGTGCATCCTATTTCCCTGTGTCGGTCTCTCTCTACTCGGCCACCGACACCCAGGACAACCGGCGGAAAGAAGACACAAAAGTGGCGACGAGGATGGGATACAAAAAATCCAAACTGATCTTTCCCGACATCGGCTTCTACCAACTTTTCCATCCTACTGTAAATAATTCGTGTTAAAATTTTGCAACCATGACTTATTAAACTGATGGTTCTGTAATCTTCACATCTGTCTGCACCTGCTCTCTTTGGAATGGGGATTATTACATTTTTCTTAATGTCTAAGGGCATTTCCCCTGTCTCATACATCTTACGCACCAGTTGATAGTTTTGTCATGGTTGGCTCTCCCACAGACTTCAGTAGTTCTGAGGGAATGTCATCCATTCCAGGGGCCTTGTTTCCACTTAGGCCTCTAAGTGCTCTGTCAAATTCTTCTCTCAGTATAGTATCTCCTATATCATATTTATCTACTTCCTCTTCCCTTCCTACAATATTGCCTCTAAATTCATTTCCTTTGTAGAGCTCCTCTGTATATTCCTTCCACCTTTCAGCTTTCCCTTCTTTACTGAAAACTGGTTTTCCATCTGTGTTCTTGATATTCATACAGCTGTTTCTCTTATCTCCAAATATCTCTTTTATTTTCCTGTAGGCTGTATCTATTTTCCCCTATTTATACATCCTTCTACATCCTCGCATTTGCCTTCTAGCCACCCCTGCTTAGCCATTTTGAACTTCCTGTCAATCTCATTTCTTAGTCGTCTGTACTCCATTTTACTCGTCCGACGGCACCTGAAACGGAAGTTCGAAAACTCGCAACGTTTTGAGGCCAAAACCTGCATGATCAGTCTCGACGGACCCAATATGGCCGTCAGAGTATCGGAACTTGAGATCATTAGCATGGCGCCGTACTACGTCGGAGCATATCTCTTCGTTCTCCAACTTTATGTACACTGTGGTACTAAGGATCGAAAAATGAATTCCTATAACGTCTTGTAGTGGGAGACGCATTTCTTCACGTATAAAACGTTCGACTTCATGCGCTCTTGATCGTACATGATCGTCAGGGAACGTTAATTTGATTGTAGATTGGCGGTATGAAAACGCCTTGTCGGTCGTTGACTACCGACTGTAAGGCAAGCCGCTACGCGGAAGTAAACAAACGGGCGCTCGCTCGCAGCACAACAGGCGGGAAGCAGCGGACGTCCTCGCCCCACCGCAGCCGAAAGCGGACTGTCACGTCGCCAGTCGGATAACTTGAGTTCATGCGGCATTGCTTCCTCTCCTGAAAAAAAAAAAAAAAAAAAAAAAAAAAAAAAAAAAAAAAAAAAAAATAAAAAAAAAACAGCGACTCGCTATTAGGTTCACTTTGGAGCCAGCTGCAATGTCCTGGATCTTGATATTGTCATGGGTCCTCTGTATGGCAGTTCTGGAGAATCCTTCCTTTCTGCACGATTACCGACGACAGACGTTTCTGTCGCCGGCCGCGGTGACTGAGCGCTCTGCGGCGCTCCAGTCAGTCTGCACGGCCACTACGGTCGGGGGTTCGAATCCCCCCTCGGCCATGGATATTTGTGCCGTCCTTAGTATTAGCTAGTTCATGCGTACTTTGTAAGTTTAGGGACTGATAACCCCGTAGATAAGTCCCATAAGCTATACAAACATTTGAACGTTCCTGTCGTGGCTTCATCACTATCATTACCGTCTTTAGAGTCCTTGAACAAGAAGCCATTTTCGTCTGTCTGCTATTCAGGATCGTAGTAATACTTCATGCGGAGGACATGAACAATGTCTCTTCGTTTTTGTCGTTTCGACGACGGCTCATAATCCTCGACTTCGTATGTGACGTCTAACAGCGGCGTATGACACGATACGGACCAAAGTATCGCTTCAATAACTTTCCTGATAGCCCAACTTTCCGTAAAGGATTAAAAAATCCATACCAGATCTCCTGGGCTGTACGCAACAGGTCGGTGCTTGTCGTTATACCGCTGACGGTCCTTCTCTTGGGCGTCCATTGTTCGGATGCGAGCCAGCTGTCTTGCTTCTTCGACCCTGGTGATGAGCTGTTAAACATAGTCATCCTGAGTGTCGCCCGGACGGAACGGGAACAACATATCCATTGTCGTCTCAGCTTCACGGTCATGGTACAGGAAAAACGGCGTGAAGCCTGTGGTGTCTTGTCTTGCGGTATTATAAGCAAATGTCACGACTGGCAGTATTGTATCCCAATCCTTCTGCTCAACATCGACGTACATCGAAAGCATCTCGGCTAAAGTCTTGTTAAAACATTCTGTAAGACCATTTGTCTGAGGGTGGTATGTAGTTGTCATTCTGTGGACAATGTCGCATCGTGACATTACCTCTGATACTAGTTTTGACTGGAATACTTTACCACGATCAGATATCATCACACGTGGTGCTCCACTCTTCAAACTAATGTCTTCTACAAGGAATTTTGCGATCTCTGGAGCTTCGGCAGTCGGCACAGGTTTGGTGACAGCGTAGCATGTGAGGTAATCAGTGCAGACTATTATCCATCGGTAACCGGTTGTCGACTTCGGGAACCTCCCTAAAAGGTCGATTCCAATTCTGTAGAATGGACTACTGCAGGTGGAATTGGTACGAGATGCTCTGGAGGTAACTGCAGCACATGCTTCCGTCGCTGGCACTCTTTACAGTGACTCACGTAGTGCTTGACAGATCGGTAGAGACCTTTGCAGTAGTACCTGCGTCTGATTCTGTCTCGGGTCTTCACTGTAATCCCCGATGACCGGATATTAGAGCATCATGAAAATATTTGAAGATAGCTGGCTGGAGATGAGCAGGAACGACCAGTAGCCATTTGGGACCCAGCGGATTGTAGTTGCTCTTAAACACTGTCCCGTCTATAAGTTGAAACTCTCCATTGGTCGGTTCTCCTTTCTCCAAGGCCTCTATAGTTTTTAATAGTGCTGGATCTTCCCTCTATCCAGCTGTAACGTCACCTTGTTCAGTGAGGCCTGAAATTTCATTCATGCTGTTGTGTTCCACTAATGGATTCCTCGAAAGGCAGTCGGTATCCTTGTGTTTGCGCCAGTTCTTGAATACCACCGTGACATCGTACTTTTAAGTCTTAGTGCCCATCTTGCTAGTCGACCTGATGGATCCTTCATACTAGTCAGCCAACACAATGAATAGTGGTCGGTCACGACGGTTAATGGTTTGCCGAAAAAATACGGCCGGAACTTATTGATAGCCAAGATAACTGCGAGACATTCTTTCTCAGTCGTACAGTAGTTTATCTCGAACCTTGAGAGTACTCTTTATGCATAGGCTATCACCTTTTCAGCACCTTCCTGAATTTGCACAAGCACTCCACCAATCCCATACCCGCTAGTGTCAGTGTGAAGTTCTGTTTCCGCATTCTCGTGGTATGAGGTTAGAACTGGTGCGGATGTTAGAGCCTCCTTAATTGCCCTGAAAGCGCTTTCTTTTGTCTCATCCCAGTAAAACTTGGCGTCTCCCTGCAGAAGTTCTTGTAATGGACGTGCCTTGTTACAAAATCCTTTTATGAAACGTCGGTAGTATGAGCACAGCCCGAGAAAACTTCTCACATCGTGAATGTGCTGAGGAGTTGGAAATTCTGTGACTGCCCTTACTTTATCTGGATCAGGACGGACACCATCTCCGTTGACTAGGTGGCGACTAAGAGGCACTTCTTTGGATTGAGGCGGAGACCTGCAGTCTGAACACACTTTTACACAGTTGACGGGCGACTCAGATGTTCTTCAAATGTTTTCGAGAAAACGACAGTGCCATCTAAAAAGCAGAGACACGTCGTCCACTTAAGGTGTAGAAGTAAGTTGTCCATCATGCGTTTGAATGTGGCCGGAGAATTACATAATCCAAAAGGCATTACTTTCAATTCATAGAGGCCATCAGGTGTAATAAAAGCCGTCTTTTCCCTGTCAGCTTCGTCAACCTCGATTTTCCAGTAACCTGTCTGCATGTCCATAGCTTAGAAGTATGTAACTCCTTCCAAGCAGTCTAAGGTGTCGTCAGTACGCGGCAATGGGTAGGCATCTTTCTTTGTGATTTTGTTCAGCCGCCGATAGTCGACACAGAATCGCCACACGCTATCCTTCTTCTTTACGAGGACAACCAGAGACGACCAAGGACTCTCCGAAGGTTGAATAATGTCATCTCGCAACATCTTATCCACTTCCTCCAAAATCATCCGTCATCCAGCTAGCGATACTCTATACGAACGCCGCGGTGGGGTAGCCGAGCGGTCTAAAGCGTCTCGCTGCGGAACGCGCGGTTGCTGGCCGTGGAGGTTCGAGTCCTCCCTGGGGCATGGGTGTGTGTGTTTGTCCTTAGGTTAGTTTACCTAGGTTTAAGTAGTTTGTAAGCTACGGACTGATGACCACGCAGTATGGTCCGATAGATTTACAAACAAACATTTTTTTATACGAACGCTAATTGGTGGAAGATCCTCAGTATTAATACGGTGCCTTATCGTGGGCCATTTCGTCTGACTTTTCTCCTGCTGGGTTGTGAATGCACCCGAAAATTGGCGTAATATAGGTTACGCCCGTTGGCGTTGTTCCTTGGTCAGTCCGGGCCCTATTGGCAGTTCCACGTTTGTTTCCTCTAGCGTGTTTTCTGTGCTAACAGCAAAGCATGGGTCTTCGTTGATGACGTTGAGCTCACTGTGATGGATTGGGTCAGCTGTCCCGATACACATTCCTTTGGGGATAAGTTGTGACTGCTCGTGACAATTAGTGATCCAAATCTCTCCTCGGCCACTGGTAATTCTTATGATAGCCGCTGGCATGTAATTTCTTTGGTGAACCTAATAAACCTTTTACTATCGACTAGCACTTCACAGTTTAACCAGTCATCTGTGTTTGAGACTGGAACTCTTCTCATTGTCAACGGCGGGATCGTCACATTGTCAACGGCATATAACTTCTCAGACAATTCAGTATTACGTGTACCCGTCGGAACGACTTCCTCAAATTGCAGCTCAGATCTTCCACAGTCAATAATAGCTAGGGATTCCTGAAGGAAGTCCCATCCGAGGATGACATTATGACTACATTCTGTTAATAAGACAAATCCAAACGGTTGGGTCCTGTTGTTGATGGTTATTCTCACGACACAAGTACCTGCGGGCTGGACGTACTGCCCATTTGTGACCTTCAGCACAGTTTCTTCCGTATCACAGAACACTGTCTTCTTTAGTGTGCGGCGGTAATTATCCGACAATACAGAGAAAGACGTTCCTGAATCAACCAGTTCCCAGACGTCGATTATGACGTCGATGAGATTTCCCGACATCTTAGCGACTGTCATCCATGGAGGATTTTCATCTGCGGCGACCTCCGTAGATGGTCGCCTCGCTTAGTTTTCCTGGGCGCGGCGGCTAGGGGAGCGGCTGGTACCTCTGTACGGCGACGGTGAACGGCTGCGGCGCGTCGGGGAGCGACTTCGTCTAGGGTACGGCGATGGGCTTCTTCCCATAGATCGACAGAACTCATCATCAGGTGACTGCCTGGGATAGAACTGCTCTGATGGCTGACGTCTTGCGGCAAAATAATCGTCGAATACTCGCCTCCTCTCTCTGCAGTAGCGTACGACATGTCCAGGGCGTCCACAGTGGAAACACAGTGGTGTGTTGTCTTCTGTCCTCCAGACGTCTGTTCTTCTGCGGGGCGTCATAGTTACGGTGGTAGTTGGTTGTGGCCGCGTTGGCCGGTTCATGGGCTGTCGTTTGGCGGCTGCAGCGTAAGTCATAGCAGGACGATGCCATTCTTCATGTTGGGTACGATTGGCGGGGCAGACAGGAGCTAATGTCTGAAATACCTCTTCCTCAGCGGTGTCGGCTTCCTCATGATTTACAGGGCTTACATCCATGGCCATAATCTGATGCTCGCTTGGTCCAACAGTCGCAGCTGCCATAAACTGTTGTAATTCTTCTCTTACAATTTGTCGTATAAGAGAAGCAAAGTCATGCTGGTCTTCCACAACGACTATTGGGACTACATTGGAGAGTCTGTCATACTTCTTTCGTCCAACCCTATTCTGTTGCTTTTCTTAAATCCGCTGTCACCACTTGATGAACTCTTCCGTCGTAGAGACGTCTTTTGTAAGAAGAGCTTGGTACATGTATTCTGCAATGCGCTTTATCTGGTGTGAGATTTTGTTAGCCTCAATCATATCCGGGTTAACTATCTTACATAGGGCCAGAACATTAAGTATGTATGACTGTGTCGGCTCGCCATGTCGTTGGGTCTGGTTCTTCAGTTGTTCGTCCGCCGAGCGGATTTGTCGCTGGCGGTCTCCAAACGTCTTCGTAAGTTCCGTCTGGAACATTTCCCAGTCATTCAGTTTCTCTTCGTTCTTTTCAAACCATTGCTGGGCTGTTCCGTCAAAGTAGAAATAAACGTTGGCCAAGTACATTGTATGATCCCACCTGTTATATTTGGTGACTCAGTCGAACCCTTTGAGTCATTTGTTGGGGTCCTGTCCAGCGTCTCCAGAGAACACCGACGGGTGTCTGATGTACAGCTGGTTTACCTCTGGTTTCGTGTCCATTGGTCTTCTGATGATAAGGACTTTCGGAAGGATGTACTAGGTATATATCTCTTGTACTCCGGTTCTAGTCCGTGTAAGCGACGGCTTTTACGTTGCCTAATGAGAGCTACGGTGATGCAGCTGTTGCACAGTGTACCCGGCGCCTCCTCCAAACAATGTCGCGTTGAAATAGAAGCAGGTTTGACTTCGAAGGCAGGGTTGTCAACTGGACACAGTACTTATACTTATGTCTTGCCATGAAGGGTAACAAAATGATACGTACAATATTGCCTGCGTAGCACTGAGCTGTAAGAGCGCCGGGGATGACAACCAATGGAGTCTTGCTACCAAGTTAAATGACAGCCCAGCCCATCACTCGCCATCGTACAGCTGTTTGGCCCGTGACACTCAGGTTCCTACCCATACACACATCTCGGCAGGTCATCGGCACTCAGTTCGAAGTGGGATTCACCACCGAAGACAATTCTCCTGCAGTCAATGAGAATCCACACCGAATACGCCGGACACCTCTGTAGACAGACTTGTAGGTATACAGAGGTCAACGTAGGTGGCGCGAGGGCCGCCCTCAATCTACAAGGAGACCACATGGGTATTTTTTAACACTTTGAGCGCCGTGCTACAATCCGTTATTGGGTCTGTGGGACTGCACACGTTTTTCATTTAAACCGATATATTTTGGTCGTGGGCGATACACCTATTCCTTTTTATCTTGTTTTTTTTATGTATTTATTAGAAATGCCCACCAGTGGGCTCTTGATCCCAGGAAGCAATAGTGCATCACATACAGCCTGCCTCATAGGCAGCCGAACGCGCACTTCAGTTCCCTGGGCAGCATAAATGGCGAGGCGGCCACACATACGGGGTGATAAAACAGTGAGTATAAATTTGAAAACTCAATAAATCACAAAATAATGTAGATAGAGAGGTAAACATTGACACACATGCTTGGAATGACATGGGGTTTTATTAGAACCAAAAAAAAAAGTTCAAAAATGTCCAACAGATGGCGCTTCGTCTGATCAGAAAAGCAATAATTAGCATAACAAATTGAATCTAGGTTGGTTAGAAAAGTCACACATGTATTTCATTACAGAATTTGAAACAAAGTGTTGCCGATGGAGAAAGCGATGAAATGCTAAGTAGTCTTTCTGACGATTCCGTTGGAGACTCGAATTTTTCATCTATTGGCGGAAACACTTTGTGTTCTGAGGATGATGATCAAGCAAACAATGCAGGATCACTGGATTCTGAGCCCAATGATGATGTTCCTCTTGCGAACATTTCACACAGGAACGAATGGGAACCTTAGCATGTGGCAGACTTAATTTTACTTTTTGTCTCCAAACACTGGTGTTCCGATAGATGATGTGCGACAGCTTCAACGAGAACCTTCCTTCGCATATTTTGACCACTTTATAGATGATAACATTATATTGCTATAGGTCGAAGAGACCAATAGGTTTGCTGCTCCTTCAAATCAAAGGCTAGCAAAATGGGTCGTCACCTACTTTGATGAAATGCGCATGTTTTGCGAAATAAGTCTCTGGATGGGTCTTAAACCATTTCCCAAACAGAGAGACTACTGGACCATAAAAATAAATTATCAAAATGGGATTCCAAAAATAATGAGTCGTAACAGATTTGAACTGTTACTTTCACTGTTGTTTGTTGTTGTGGTCTTCAGTCCGGAGACTGGTTTGATGCAACTCTCCACAATACCCTATCCTGAGCAAGCCTCTTCATCTCTACATAAGAACGGCAACCTACATCTGTCTGAATCTGCTTACTGTATCCATCTCTAGGGCTTCCTCTGCGGTTTTTACCCCACACACTTCCCTCCAACGCTAAATTCAAAATTCATTGATGTCTAAGAATGTATCCTACCAATCTATCCCTTCTTTTAGTCAAGGTATGCCAGAAATTTCTTTTCTCCCCAATTCTGTTCAGTACCTCCTCATTTGTTACGCGAGCCACCCACCTAATCTTCAGCATTCTTCTGTAGCACCATATTTCAAAAGCCTCAATCCTCTTCCTGTCCGCACTGTTTATCGTCCATGTCTCACCCCCATACAAGACAACACTCTATACAAATCCCTTCAGAAAGGACTTTCTTAGTCTTAAATCAATATTCGATGTTAACAAATTTCTCTTTATCAAGAATGCTTTTCTACCCATTGCCATTCTGCATTTTATATCCTTTGTACTGCGACCATCATTTGTTATTTTACTGCCCAAGTAATAAACCTCATCTACCTCCTTCATTGCTTCGTTACCCAATCTAATTCCTTCAGCATCACCTGATTGTCTTACACTGCACTCTATTACCCTAGTTTTGCTCTTGTTAATGTTCATCTTATATGCACCTTTCAGCACACTGCCCATTCCTTTCAATTGCTCTTACAGGTTCTTTGCTGTATCTGACAGAATTACTATGTCGTCGGCAATACGCAATGTTTTTAATTCTTCACCCTGAACTTTAATTCCTTCTCCAAATTTCTCCTTGCTTTCCTTTATAGCTTGCTCAGTGTACAAATTGAATAACATTGGAGAAAGACTACAACCCTGTCTTACTCCCTTTCCAACCACTGCATCCGTTTCATGCCCTTCAACTCTGACAACCGCTGTCTGGTTTTTGTACAAGTTGTAAATAACCTTACGCTCCCTATATTTTACTCCTGCTTCTTTCAGAACTTGAAAGAGTTTATTCCAATCAACATTGTCAAAAGCCTTCTCCAAATCTACAAAAGCTAGAAATGTAGGTTTGCCTTTTCTTAATCTATCTTCTATGATAAGCCGTAAAGTGAGGATTGCCTCCCGTGTTCCTACATTTCTCCTGAACCCAAACTGATCTTCCCCGAGGTCGGCTTCTACCAGCTTTTCCATCCTTCTGTATATAATTCGTGTTAATATTTTGCAACCATGACTTATTAAACTGATGGATCTGTAGTTTTCACACCTGTCTGCACCTGATTTCTTAGGGATGGGGATTATAACATTTTTCTTAAAGTCTGAGGGTACTTCACCTGTCTCATACATCTTACACACCAGGTGAAACAGTTTTGTCATGGCTGGTTCTCCCAGAGACTTCAGTAGCTCTGAGGGAATATCATCTACTCCAGGGGCCTTGTTTCGACTTAGGTCTTTCAGGGCTCTGTCAAATTCTTCTCTCAGTACAGTATCTCCTATTTCATCTTCATCTACATCCTCTTCCCTTCCTACAATATTGTCTCGAAGTTCATTTCCCTTGTAGAGCCCCTCTATATACTCCTTCCACAATTCAGCTTTCCCTTCTTTGCTGAGAACTGGTTTTCCATCAGTGTCCTTGATATTCATAGAGCTGTTTTTCTTATCTCCAAAAGTTTCGTTTATTTTCCTGTAGGCTGTATCTATTTTTCCCCTATTTATACATTCTTCTACATCCTTGCATTTGACTTCTAGCCACTCCTGTTTAGCCATTTTGCACTTCCTGTCAATCTCATTTCTTAGTCGCCTGTACTCCATTTTGCCTGTTTCATTTGCTGAATCGATTAAATTTAGTATCTCCTGTGATATCCAAGGATTTTTTGTAGGACTTGCCTTCCTACCTATTTTGTCCTCTGCTGCCTTCACTATTTCATCTCTCAATTGTAACTATTCCTCCTCTACTGTTTTATTTTCCCCTGTTTCTGTCAATTGTTGCCTAAAGCTCCCTCTGAAATTCTTAAGAACTTCAGGTTCCTTCAATTTATCCAGGTCCCATCTCCTTATTTTCCTACCTTTTTGTAGTTTCTTCAGTTTCAGCCTACAGTTCATAACCAACAAGTTATGGTCAGAGTCTATATCTGCCCCTGGGTATGTCTTACACTTTAAAATCTGGTTCCGAAGTCTATGTCTTACCATTATAAAATCTATCTGGTATCTCCCGGTGTCTCCTGGTCTCTTCCACGTATACAACCTTCTTTTGTGATTCTTAAACCATGTGTTTGTAATAACTAAATTATGTTCCGTGCAAAATTCTGCCAGGCGGCTTCCTCTTTCATTCCTTTTGCCCAGACCATATTCACCAACTATCTTCCCTTCCCTTCCTTGTCCTACTACCGAATTCCAGTCTCCCATAACAATTAAGTTTTACTCTCCCTTAATTGTCTGAATAATTTCATTTAGCTCCTCATATATTTCTTCGATTTCCTCATCATCGGCTGAGCTAGTTGGCATATAAACCTGTACTACTGTTGTCGGTGTTGGCTTCGTATCTATCATGACAATGATAATGCGATCACTGTACTGCTCATAGTAGTTTACCCGCATTCCTATTTTCTTATTCATTATCAATCCTACTCTTGTGATACCCCCAACTGATTTTGTATTTATAATCCTATACTCACCTGACCAGAAATCCTGTTCGTCCTGCCACTGAACTTCACTAATCCCCACTATATCTAACTTCAACCTATCCATTTCCCTTTTTAAATTTTCTAATTTTCCTACTCGATTAAGGGATCTAACATTCCACGCTCCGACCCGTAGAATGCCAGTATTGTCTTTCCTGATGATTACATCCTCCTGAGTAGTCCCCGCCCGGAGATCCGAATGGGGGACTATTTTACCTCCGGAATATTTTACCCGAGAGGATGCCTTCATCCTATGTTTATGCAGTAGAGCTGCATGTCCTCGGGAAAAATAACGGCTGTAGTTTCCCCTTGCTTTCAGCCGTTAGCAGTAACTGTGTGGCAAAGCCACATTAGATGATGTTACAAGGCCATCCAGACTGTTGCCCCTATAACTACTGAAAAGGCTGCTGCCCCTCTTCAGGAACCACACGTTTGTCTGGCCTCTCCACAGATACCCCTCCGCTGTGGTTGCACCTACGGTACGGCTATCTGTATCGTTGAGGCACGCAAGCCACCCCACCTCGGCAATGTCTGTGGTTCATGGGAGTGGACTTTCACTGTTACACCTCTCAAATAATGAGGACGAAACATATCCAGAAGACAGGCTCGTAAAAATATCTAAATTTTTGGATATTTTGTGTATAAAATTCGAAGAATCCTACATACCAGAAGAAGCCGTTTGTATAGACGAAAGCAACATACCATTTCGTTGATGTATTCGCTTTCGACAATACATCCCTAACAAAAAACATAAATAGGGGATAAAAGTTTTCAAGCTGTGTGTTAGTGGAGGTTACACAAGGTCGTTCAAGAGTACACTGGAAAGGAAGAGCAAATGATTATTTCCGAGAGAGTATTAATGGGTCTGATGGAGGGGCTCTTAGATAGTGATAGAACACTGTATACAGACAACTGGCACACCAGTGATTCACTACCTACAAAGGTAATACAACGAAAGACACATTTAGAAGACACGTTACGCATGAATCAAAAGAATAATCCTCCTGATGTGGTCGAGACGAAACTGCAAAAAGAGGATGTTATAGCCTAGCAGAATGAAAACAAAACCTTCGTTTTGAAGTGGAAGGATAAAAGAGACGTGCTAATGCTTAGTACGAAACATGATGCCTCAATGACTGTGGCTTTACAAAGAGGAAGAGAAATACGTAAACCTGCCATGGTTGTTGAGCATAACAAAGGAAAGACGTTTATCGACCTCTCGGACCAGGAGGCCTCATATGCCCCATACATAAGAAAAACTGTGAAATGGTGCAAGATACTTGCTTTCCATTTCATAAATTGTTCATGGTAGTAAATGCTCTGCATTTGTACTATAAAATAAACGGTAAGAAAATGGTCATCTGCGATATCAAAAAATGTCTTGTGGAAGCAACCCGACAAGACATGCAATATACCAATGTGGCTTGAATGTTTCCAAAAACATCAATGAATTTAAGTGTGATTTACGTGTGTTTGCAAATCTCACCGCATTTCGGGTGGACACGTATTTCAACTTTGTTTATAAAGAAAATGTTATTAGTTGTAAGATCTAGTTAAGCAACCGTATTTGTGTTTGAGAAGCATTTCTGTAACCTTCAGTGTACCATTCGTGACAAAATATGAATGCAATTGTGTAAAATCCTAGAACAATTTTAAAATTTTCGATCCTCAAAATTCGGTATTGTTATACACATTGTGAGTGGTCCACGTATCATTTCGTTGTCTACTGGGACCAGAAACTCCTGTAGTTGTGCTTATGACATATAAGAGATGTCCACAGGGGTAGCCAAAGGCAAAGAGAGTGCTCACCGGTGGACACGTGGTCCGACAGAGACGTTACAAAATGCCCACTCACGGCGCTCACACTCTTCATATTTATGCTACGTGAACTTAAATAACAATCAGCCAAAGTCTTCGACACACCTCTCAAGAATTCTCGAGAAAAACAACTTCGAAGCTTAAAAGTAGGCCACTGTACGAAATAAAAGATCAATTCCGGGAGGAGGTATCAAGATAAGAATTTACTGTTATGAAAAAGCTTAATTTTAGCAATAAAATTACAAAAGATTCGTGTGATCTATCGGCTACTCCCTGATACAAAACCTTGTTCCCTGGCCCAAATTGAGAACTGATTTGGTTCAAATTATACTCACAACAGGAAGTTAATGATACAGTGGCCAACATACGTAGCAGCTCACACGAAATTACATACAGGCATTAATAAACAAGCCACCACAATTAAAGTTATTTCATAAAGGTGGCTTAGAAAAACATTTATGGCGCAACGGAACTTAAACATAAAAAATTGCATCTGAGCTTGTTTTCAGCACTGGTGAAAAACAATATTAAATAAGAAGGGGAAGGTGCACGAAAACTACAATTTATAGGCAAGTCAAAATTATACTGAACTTAAATTGTTTATTCAGGTCGAACGCAAGCAAAATGGGGAACTAATTTTGTTAATACAATAAAAATGCATCTCATTATCTAGTCTAATACTGACGATGCCCAGCATTGAATTTAACATAAATTACACAGAACTTAACGCTACTGGGGGGAGGATTTTCAAACGACACTCACTCGCTCACACACACGCAATACAACAACGAAACTCGCCAAAATCAGCGTGCTGAAACGAGGTAGAAGCAGGAGCCGCTATCGTAGGCGAAATTCAGCAAAGCCGGAGGTACCACACAACACAATATACAATGAAACTGCGAAGATGGCTCTGGTCTGTCATGCCTGATTTGAGATGGTGCGTGAATGTAGCAAAGTTAAGCTGCATTTATATTAGACCGCGAGCAAACACGATAACGGCGACACGCGGCTACGTTACATGATGGCACTCCACTGAAGGTGAAGTGATTAAAATCGGATTAATTACAGAAAATCACGGCGGAGTCTTAAGATGCAATCTGAGAGTAAACTATCTAGGCTCTGGTTTAATGAGAAGTGGCGTGAATTCAGGTGACAAGCTGCAAACCCCTGAAGTCGGAGTTCGGACCCACGTGGTTACGAAAAACGATAAAAATGTATAAATTCAAGGTAAAAAAAAAAAAAAAAAGGTAAAGCAGTTAACAATCCGAAGATTGGTTTGAACACCACAGTGCTTTACCAGGCATGATCCTGTTTGGAGGTGGTATGCCGTTGTCTTCCTCCGACCTTCGAACTGACTTACCCAGCCAGTTATAGGGGGACCTACAGTTTAACGTGGGATCCGAACCACGGTGCTACTTGGTATTTTTCACATGAGCAATACTGCCAGAGGTGAAAGAAGTGGAAAGTGACAGATAAAAATCCTAGGACCTGTCGGGGATCGAACCCGCGACCTTGGGATTTGTAGTCTGGCACTCTACCACTGTGCAACCGAGGCGCACGGTATACTCAATCTCCGAAAAATAAAGAAAATTAACTACGGCATGCAACCCCTAGAACTGTTTTGAATTACACAAGGAAGCGAATGAAATGCAGCTACAAGCGATAGGGAGTGATTACAGAGACGGAAAAAGTCCAGTCTCAAAACCCGGAAAAGTGGAATAATTACAAAGTCCGAAAAATAAAAATAAAAACTACGGCATTCAACCCTTAGAAATGTTTAGAATTTCATAAGCGAGCTATTGAAGGAGGTTGTACAAGGCTCGGAGGGAATAACTGACAAAGACTGAGTGCATACTAAAAGTTTGGAGAAGAAACAACAAAATTAAAAATAGGCGGGGAGAGAAGATCGTGAAATGTTAGTGGAAATCAGAAGGGTACACACATAGTTACTTGCCTGATGGGCATGGAACAAACAATAGTGGAAGCTGAAGGCTTTTTTCTAAGAACAGAACACATATCACTCTCGGAAGGAAATGATGAGAAGATTCTTACATGCACTGTACAAAAATGAACATATCGTCTGTTAGAAACCGGGCCCCACAACGCTAGAAAGAATTTACACAGAGTTCGTACACCGCCACATAATCACAAAAGGTTTGAATGTACCAGGCCATTATCAAACTGCAACTAGTAACACATACACCGCATTTAAATGTTGTAAATCACTTAATTGAAAAACTGGAACACAATTCCTTGCAGGATCGGAAGGAATATTCCAAAAAATGAATCTAAGTTCAAGAGACTGAGTTAAACATGCTAGCGGCCAGGAGGCGTGGGGAAGCTACCGGAAACTGGGAAAACCTCGAGTACAGTGGTGGTGGGGAGAGAAGACGCATGACTCGCCCTGGAGAAGGCTCGTTGACTAGCTTGTAACCAAAGGGTGTAGAAACCTCTTTGGTCGCATCAGCAGCAGAGGTTGGTAACGACTAACTATCGACTCTGAGCCAGAGAGAACCATGCAAAGCGAGCTATCACTACCCACATTCAGACAGCCATTAGATTCTCGCACATTCACTTAAAAGTAAAACAATTACACATTCTCATAGGGACAGTAATAAATTATTATAGTAACAAAATCCTAGCAATATTAACTAATATTTCAGAAGCTAATATTTTAAAACATGAAATAAAATGCTGTTCCTCATGCCTTGAAAAGAGTGGGGTTCTAGTTTTAACAAAATGCAAATCTAGTGACATCAAATAAATTACAATTTTATAAAAAATATATGGAAGACGAAAGAAGGTCGTCTTTAAAGCTTTTCAAGTACCTGTAACTACCAACAATTAAAACAAGTGCAGCATCTGTCTTTGTGGCACAAGTGGTAGCGCTCTGGCCTCACAACCATAGAATCGGTGGTTCGAATCCTGCTGTGGCAGATTTTTTTTTTTCGATGTTTCAGAATACTTACACCATTTTAATACCTATCGGTGATTTTTATTAACAATGCACGTATTTTTGTTTATTCGTAATTTCCTTTGTTTTATAAAACGTGTCAATACTGATGATTTAAATCAAAAGATAGAAAACACAAAAACAAAATTCCATATTTGTGGCAATACTGAAAAATAATAAAAAATTAAAACCTTCATTTCGATGTGATCTCGCACATACCACGGTGATAAGCATTGTCAAAACATAGAAAACAATTTTCACGCCATCGAACACATCGCACAAATGCAATTTTTCTTTGATGTGTCAACTGGAAAGCAAACTTCATTTATGTTCATGAAGATTTTTCTTGTATCGCACAGATTAGAAGTGAACACGCGTACCTGATCATTTCACCGAAGATTGCAGAGGACAGCTGGTAATGAATAAATGAAGGAAGTATGATGCAATCTGCTCTATCACTAATTTCACGTCCTCGTTCGATCAGGTAGGCACACTTTTGCAGGCGTTTAATGAAATTTTAACTTGACAGTAGAACTTGTCGTCACAAGGCTGCACCAATGGGGTTACATTTTGGGGGAATTACTTGCACAGTGCAGGCAGGCAGACGCCTGTCGTTCCGAAAAACTTCATTAAACAATACGGGATCGGTTTGTCCTCTCCAAGAATCAATCAGTAAGAGAAACATTTTGCTTTCTAACATATGGCTTTACAACGTTGAATAAAAAGCCTTTACATAGCTTTGAAGTCGACTTGCTAGATTTGGATGACGCGACAATGACGTTTGTGTTAGCCATTAAGAGCTTTGGAGATGACTTAAAAAAAAAAAAAAAAAAAAAAAAAAAAAAAAAAAAAAAAAAAGTGTCGTAGCTCTTCACAAAATGAACTATCAGTTCGAAATTACGAATAAACAAAAATACATGCATTTTTCGTAAAACTTACCATTAGATATTAAAATTTGTGTTAAGTATTCGAACATAATGAAAACGTGCAAAAAAACTTCAATGGCGAGTATCGAAGCACCGACCCTATCGTTGCAAGACCAGAACGCCACCACCTGTGCTGCACCGACACACGCTGCACTCTTTTTAATTATTGGTACTCACATGTACTTGCAAAACTTCAAAGTCGATTATCTCGAGAATTTTTGAGAGTTGCGTCGAATGACTTTGGCTGATTGTTACTTGAGT
This sequence comes from Locusta migratoria, assembly GCA_026315105.1. NCBI lineage: Eukaryota > Metazoa > Arthropoda > Insecta > Orthoptera > Acrididae > Locusta > Locusta migratoria. Next base: position 353,496,117 of record CM048755.1, on the reverse strand, counting down.
TCTGAACTTCTCGCAACATAAATATCAAAAAATTCTAAAATCTTATACTCCTTGTTAGAGAGCCTGTATAGGGAGAGAGTGGGCATTCGGCCGGTGGCCGCTATGATTTTACCACATTACGCGCGGAAAGTGCATTTAGCTAGCGACCGAGGCAGAAATGCAGCCAACGTACGATTAAAATAACGCATCAGTTCGACGTATGACACTAAAGCAGACCTTCTAGCTTAATACTCAGTACGTGGTTAAGACAAATGCCTTTCGTTTATGTTTATGTAGACTCAATAAATTTGAAGGCAAATGAAAGTCACGTGAAGCAGTGTCTATGTCTGCCGAATGTTAATAGCATATTTCACGAGGTTCTGGCAAATCGACAATTAGCATTATATGAATAAGAAAAAGAGATGTTTCTTGTTAAATAAAATGATGCGATTTCAGATTTTTCTGTCTGGATATCCATCGCTGAAGTTAGTAAATTGTTATCTCTTTCCACCTCCATATAATGCATTTCAAGTAAGCTCCTGTCGATTTATAACATTTCCCTACACTAGGAGACACCAGAAACATCATTCTATACACACTTTTAGAAAAACGGTACCACAGAAAATCGGAAAAATATCAACAACTTCTCTATTGAAACAGCAGAAACTGACTCAAAGTAGGTTAACTGAATATCTAAAACTGGTCAATAATGCCCCCCTTTTTCATGTAACATACCGTAACCAATTATAGGATTATGAATTGCCAACAATACACAGCCACTGGCGAAATGCCAATGGGATATGCGTTGTCTTCAGGTTCAGTATCCAGGTCAAAACGTAGTATTCTGTAGCATGACGTGTCAAAAACAAAATCATGAACTAAAAAAACATATAAAATATATAGCCATCTTCACTTCGGATATTACAGTCAACAGCGGAACAACCAGACATTTTCCTTGACTGTCCTTAATGATCATGTAATGCACATTATTAGTTACACTCAGTACATTACTTCAAAGCAACATTTAATCTTAAAAATCGCACTGACGTATTTTGCGGCCCACTTTACATTTGTAGTTTTATAAGTTTTTGCAAACATTTTGGACCAAAACAACAATCTAAGTAATAAAAAAATTAATTAATAAGAGTGTCTGAAACCCTTTTAGGAAATAAAAAAAATTAAGTATTGGCGAGATCCGAATCACTGACCTTCAGCGTCATAGTCTAACGCCTGGTCCACTTTATTCCCCAGGTAGATCTATGCTTTGCGGTCACTACCCTACGGCACAGACAAATATATATGTTACTCTGTGCCTACGGCTATCAACCGAAAGGTGTGCCCTTTAATGTCATACTATTAATGGCCATTGTTAACTGATGCTAATAAGGTATTTGTAGACAATAGATTATCATTTATCGTACGAAGAACGATGTGTTTTTGTTAATTCATAAGTGCCCCATTGCTTTGAAATGACAACGTGTAAGTTACAATAAGAAAATCATTAAATACGCAACGCAAGATGGCGTATTCCAGAGAGAGTTCTGGGCGAAGAATGTCACGTGACATCTCTGAATGGCTGGTTTTCGTTAATTCAATGGTGGGTGTCAAATCTCCGTTATTTTTGCAAATATCTCTCAAACGATACGAGATATGAAAAAAAAAACATAAGGGGACAAAGTTGTAGAGAATTTTCTCCTCTATAAATTCGGTTATTCAGTTTTCACGTCGGATGAACCGTTTATTTGCAATTAAAATTACGTTACAAACGGATTTTTTTTTTTTTTTTTTTTTGTATTACTAACGTATTTCTTGTCCAAAAAATTTGAAAAAGAGAGATTCTGGTCTCTCGCGGCTTACAATTATGTCTGTAAAATTTGGTGCTGATCGGTTGAACGGTTCGTCTTAAAAACAGGAAACACGTTACGGACAGACAGAAAGACATATATCCAAAAATCGCCGTTATTTTTGCAAATATCTCTGAAACGCTACGAGATAGAAAAAAAATCATAAAAGAGCAAAGTTGTAGAGAATTTTCTCCTCTACGAATATGGTTATTCAATTTTCGTGTCAGATGAATAGTTAAGCCGTTATTTTCATTTAAATTTCGAGCTGTGAAAAGACGATCGCAAAGGCCCACTTTTAGTGATATTACCGTAACCTAAAGTGGGCCAAAAATTGGCGCGGATTTCTAAAATTATCGTCACAGGCCGACCAACAACATGGTTTTTTTTTCATTTATTTGTCCTTCTGAGTGTTAACTCAATGTGGCCATCTACAACACACAGAGGAAATGTACATATATTTAAATAGACAAAACAGAAGTACATTTTGTCAAAATGGGAAAGTGGAAACAAATCGAAAACTGCATTACATTACAATTTAAATAATGTTGGAACATTTTCATATATTCACGAGCAAAACCTTATATTATCAACACACTTGATGCTTAAAGATTGTGTACAGTGCTCTTAATAAACTTAATTATGATTGTATACACACGAATGTCTTTCGTAAACAAAAGGGAAGAAGCTGACTGGGGAAGGGGATATCCCATCTTCACCAATGTCTGCAGGAAGTTCAAACGTTCTCGGTCAAATTTGGGGCACCTGAACAGGATGTGTTGACATCAGCTTCCGTTTCAGGATCACACTCACATGCCGCCGAATCGTAGATGTTGATCCGATGTAGATGTTTTGGATAAGAGGCGTGATTGAAGCGAAGACGAATAATGGTAGAAATCGCGGATCGGTCCAGATGAGTCCTCATAAACCACGGCTGCGTAGAAATCTGAGGTTGCAGCACAGCGTAAGAAGGGCCTTTCGTTTCTCGGGAAACGTTCCACATCTGTTGCCACTGTTGTTTTGCGTAGTCCTTGACCGCAGATAAGAAGTCTGTGTATGCTAGTTGTAGGTCCAAGACAGTGCCTAAGGATGCCGCTTGTTTTGCCAATGCATCAACTTCCTCATTATAGCAGATACCAACGTGAGAAGGCACCCACAGTAAATTAACTGTCCGTCCCGTATTTGTACAGCGAATATATGCCGAAATCACATCCAGAATATAGCTGTTGGTTTTTTTTGTTCCATCTCCGGTGTTGTAGGGTTTGAAGGACACTTTGAGAGTCAGGCACAATTAATATTTTCGGGAAGGAAGTGGTAGAAATAAACCTAAGTGCTTCCAGAATTGCCACTGTCTCCGCAGTAAATATAGAGGTATTCGTTGGCAGTTTGAAGGTTCTCCGAATCTGAATCTGAGGGCAGAAAAAGGCACATCCAGTACACCCTTCTTGTGGAATTTTGGACCCATCTGTATATACACAAAGAAAATCAGGCCACTGTTCTGCAACGAGGCGACTGAATCCGTTATTAACAGTGTTACTTCCTAAGCAAGTCATATTAAAATAGAAGACTGGAATCTGGCAGCCAAGTGTTCGTAGATCGTATTCAAAAGGAGGCGGATGCGGTGAACATCGCACAGAACGTATCATAGGAGATCAAGTGTCGAAGCTGGTACAAATGGCTGGAGGTATATTCCTTCTGTAAGAGGCAATCCATTGTCGAGAAATGGTGTCTCTGTTTCTGCAGACTAACAACATTTTATTGAATAACCCCCAGAAGACGTGCAGTACCTACCGTATTACAATCTGTAAAAAAGTGTAGAGTAAAATCGCTGTCAGAAGCATTTCAGCCCCTGTGCAGTACAGAAAGCCTCACAGTCGGTATTCACACATTTAGAGAGCCCGTCTAGTCCCGGCGCCATGAGCTCTCAGCCAGTCAGTCCCGGCCGCTCTCTCCCTATGTAAGCTCTGTACGTCGACTCGCCCTCCTCCTGTGAGCCGCCTGCTGCTGACCTTTGTCCTCCCTGAAGCACCAGTCGCACCCCACAGTTCTGGAGCACGGCGGTTCAAACCATTCTCATTGTTTCCCTAAATAACTCCACGCATGGTTCCTTTCAAAGAGCACGGCTGATTTCCTTCCCCGTCCTTAGAAATAATCAATCCATGCGTGCACTCCGTCTCTAATACCCACGATGTCGACGTGGCTTTAAACCGTAATCTTCTTTCTCGTACCAATTCATGAAAGTATGACTCTTCCTTCTTTCCTTTGCAAAAGCAGACAAGCAACTGTAACAGTGAGTTCGCTGCGCGGGAGTGGCCGCGTGGTCAAAAGGCATCATGCTACGGACTAGGCGGTCGCTCCCGGCTGAGGTTCGAGTCCTCCCACGGGTATGAGTATGTGTGTTGTCCTTAGTGTAAGTTAAAGTAGTTTCTAAGCTTTTGTTTCAAATGTTTGTAAATCTATCGGATTCAACTGCATGGTTATTAGTCTGTAACTTACAAACTACTTAAACGAAGGTAAACTAACCTAAGGACAACACAAACACCCATGCCCGAGGGGGGACTCGAACCCCCGACGGCGAACGGCCGCGCGCCCCTCAGCACTGCGCCCCAGGGCGCACTGCTAATCCGCCGCAGCAGTTTGTAAGTCTATGGACTGGTGACCACAGCAGTTTGGTCCAATCGGTTTACTAACATTTGAACATTTTTGAACAGTGATTTCAGGGCAAGAACGAAATAACAGGCACCAGCTTCAAGCCGAATCACTCTGTAACTAACAGGAATTTAAAATCTTGCCGGTACAGTGACGTTTTATAGGAATCGCTTGATTGAACTTCTGACCTTTCAGGAAGGCCCCGCGGTTCTAAAATAGTTTATTCGTAAGACTTTTTGGAGAATCACAACCGTGCGACAGACCGAGAATTTGCCTTGGTGAGCAAAGGTCCTGGGTTCTAATCGTGATCTGGTACGTAGTTCTCATCCGCCAGGAAGTTTTATATCACCGAACACTCCGCTGAATAGTGAGAATTCTAATTTATTAATGCTTGGGGATGTAGCACGCATTTACTATTTGGTAATCAACGACTTTTTTTTCGATGTGATCTTACGATGTGGTTTCTGAAACTGGGTAAGTTCAATAAACAGTAACTGCTTTGTCGGTTGGAAGTGGCTGTCTTGCATATGAATAGCAGAGTTATACGTTTTGCACCAAGTGCCAACCTGTAATTGACACAATGAAAGATGCAGAAATGTTCATAAAATTTCCTTCTACAATCTCGTGAGTTAAACATCGTGGAAGTGAGTCAATGACGATAATTGAATAAGTGCGAACGTCGCTCCAACCCCAGAGAATAAATCATGTATATTCGTAAAATTGTTCAGTAATGCTGTCCTGTAAATGTTCTTCGTTTGAAGGCATACAATCAGCTGTAAATTATGTTTCATATCATTGCGATGTGGTGCAACCTATAAGGAAGGTCGGCCGTTGTAGCCGAGCGGTCTGCGGCGCACCAGTCACAGTCTGCACGGCCGCTACGGTCGGGGGTTCGAATCCCCTCTCGGGCATGGATGTTTGTGCCGTCTTTAGTATAAGGTAGTTCATAAGTAGTTTGTAAGTTTAGGGACTAATGACCCCGCAGTTAAGTCCCATAAGCTTTACAAACATTTGAACATTCTATAAGGAAGTATAGTGCGTACCCCGTAAGCAATCGTTATTTAGCTGTGGAATCCTACCAGGCGGCGAGCCCCGTAAATAAACATTTAAATTCGGAATAGTCCCGCTCATAATAGATGACTGCTGTATCGAATACTCACGTAATACTAGACATAGGATCATTATATTGATACGTCAACACGAAAACTGAAGTACCGATGTCATTGTAGCGGATGTTCAGTCAGGAGCTTTTGGTATCTCTCTAATAATTACTTGGCACTCAGATTCTGTCGTCTCTCAAGGTTGTAAGACCACCGTTAATTGTAAAATTAATTCCAGCTGAAAGGAGCCAGTTAAAGAACTTACTTTAAACGAATAACTCTGGCCGTAAAGTCATCTAAAGGATTCACGTGAACTACTGAGTACTTCCGGCAACAGAATCTTGTTCCCAGAATTTAGAACTGACTCAAACCTTACTTTAGCAGCAGGAAGACAAAGAGACGGTGGCCAACATACGTCTTAGATCACGAGAATTACACACAGCCATTTCATGAAGGTGGCTGTGAGAACATTTATGGCGCAACGGAATTAAAACATGATAATTTGCTTCTGAGTTTGTTCTCAGCACTGGTGAAAAACAGGAAAATAAACTTCGTAGGTGGCTCCGGTCTGTCTTTCTTTCCTTGAGATGGTACGCGATAATGGCGAGATTAATTTCCATTTAAATCAAACCGTGAGCATGCAGACTTACTAAGAAACATGGCACGTGTCTGCTACATTACATATTCGCAGCCCACTGAAGGCGAAGTGCGTAAAGGTCGTATTCATTTCAACAAAAATCAACGGAATCATAGATTACGAAGCAAGAATACACGATAGTAAGGCACTGGTATGTGAGCAGTGGCGAGAACTTAAGTGACTAGCTATAAACCCTTGAAGTCGGAGTTCGGAACCACGTGGTTCCGAAAACCAGTAAAAAAAGCAAAATTCAATTTCCGAAAAATAAAGAAAAATAGCTGCGGCATACAACCCTTAGAAATGCGTAGGATATCATAAGGAAGCTAAAGAAATACAGTTAGACGCGACTGGAAGGGTTTACATGGATGGACGAAGTCCAGTCTACAAAAATCAGAAAAATGGAATAAATTCAGAGTCGGAGAAAATCAACTAAGAAGTACGGCATGCAGCCCCTAGAAATACGTATTATTTCATAAGCAAGCTAATAAAGGGGGTCGTAAAAGGCTAGAAGAGAATTTACTGACGGAGTATGAATGCAAAGTACAAGTTTGGAAACGAAACAACAATTTAAAAATAGACGGAGAGGAGAACGCGAGGTACTAATGGAAATCAGAAAGATAGATGGATAATTTCTTCCCTGAAGGGCATAGAAACAGGCACAGGGGTAGCTGAAGGCTTTGTTCTAAGAACACCCCATGTGGAGTACATATCACTCGCGGAAGGAGAAAATGTAAAAGAATATTCCACATGCACTACACAGAATAAAAATATTCTCGCACATTAGTTGCATCCCACAAAGCTAGAAAGAAAGTAAACCCAGTTCGTACACCATCAGCTAGTCAAACAAAGGTTACCGATTCTCAGCTGTTAAACCGAATTAGTTACATATTCACCGCGTTTACCTACGCAAAATCACCGAAATTAAATTGAATACAATTCCGTACATGATCGGAGAAACTTATTCCGAAAAATGAACCTAAGTTCTGAACTCTAACTTGAACTAGACAAAGAATCGCTACCATCTCAATGGACGAAAAGAAAATCAGGACGTCTTACCAGGTCGAAGCGCAGCAACCGAGTGCCCAACTCGGTCAGCCAGTCCCCGCCACCACCGGAAATCCACCAGAAATCGGCAAAAACCCAGGAAAACCGAGGTGGTGGGGAGAGCTTAAACATGCATGTCCTACCGAGGCTCGCTACTGGGCATTGCCTGGAGGAATCTCTTTGGTAGCATCTAAAGCAGAGGTTGGTAACGACTACCTATCGATACGAAGCCAGAGAAACACTAGTAGCGAGCAGCCAGCAGCCGACGACGAAAATTCTCATACATACACTCAGACTTCCATGCATGAAGATTCTCATACATGCACATACAGAATGAAACAAGTACACATTCTCACAGGGACAGTGGCGTCACAGAGAAACCGTTCATATTGCCACATTCATAGACACAATGATAAATTATTAGCATAATAAAAACCCAGCAATATTACAGAAACTAAGATTTAAAAACATGAAATGAAATGCTATTCCTCATGCCTCTGAACGAAAGGGGTTCTCGTTTAGCAAAAAAGCCTGCCTAGTGAACTTAGATAATTTACAAAGTTAAAATCCTAGGGAAGATGGCAGACAGCCGTCTTTCAAGGTCCATCTTTTTCTCCATTTTGTTTATTTAGCTTCAGGCAGAGCCCATTCCATAAGATTAAATCCTTCTACATTTAATTGTAACATTAGTCTGACTTAATTACTGGTGTGCAAGATGTATGAGACAGGGTAAATGCCCTCACACTTCAAGAAGAATATAGTAATTCCAGTTCCTAAGAAAGCAAGTGCAGACAAATGTGAAAATTACAGAACTATTAGCTTAGTAAGTCATGATTACAAAATACTAACACGAATTATTTACAGACGAATGGAAAGACTGGTGGAATCCGACCTTAGGGAACATCAATTTGGATTTAGGAGAAACGTAGGAACACACGAGGCAATACTCACATTACGACTTATCTTAGAAGGTGGATTAAGGAAAGGGAAACATACGGTTTGGCATTTGTGCATCAGGAAAAAGGTTTTGACAATGTTGACTGGATTACACTTTTTTCAGATTCTGAAGGTAGCAGTGGTGAAATATAGGGAGCGAAGAGTTATATTCAACTTGTACAAAAACCAGACAGCAATTATTCGAGTCGAAGGTAATGAAAGGGTCGCAGTGATTAGGAAGGGAGTATGATAAGGTTGTAGCCTATCCACAATGTTGTTCAATCTGTACATTCATCAAGCTGTAAAGGAATGCAAGGAGAAATTTCGAGAGGGAATTAAAGTCCAGGGAGAGGGAATCAAAACCTTACGGTTTGTTGACGACATAGTAATTCTGTCAGACAGTAAAAGACCTGGAAGAGCAATTAAACGGAATGGAGAGTGTCTTGAAAGGAAGGTATAAGGTGAACAGTAACAAGAGCAAAACAAAGGTAATGGAATGTAGTGTTACAAAATCAGGCGATTCTGAAGGAATTACATTAGCTAATGAGACATCATTAAAAGCAGTAGATTAGTTTTGTTATTTAGGTAGCAAAAATGTTCAAATGTTTGTATAGCTTAGGGGACTTAACTACGGGTTCAGCAGTCCCTAAACTTACAAACTACTTATGAACTAGCTAACACTAAGGACGGCACAGATATCCATGCCCGAGGGGGGATTCGAACCCCCGACCGTAGTGGCCGTGCAGACCGTGACTGACGCGCCGCGGTGCCCTCGGCGACCGCAGCCGGCATTTCGGTAGCAAGATAACATCTGATGGTCGAAGTAAAGAAGACAAAAATGCAGAATGGCTATGGGAAGAAAAGCGGTTCTGAAGAAGCGAAATTTGTTGACATCCAACATTAGTTTAAATGTTAGTAAGTCCTTTCTGAAAGCATTTGTCTGGAGTGTAGCATTGTATTGGAGTGAAACATGGATGATACGGATTTTAGACAAAAAGATGATAGAAGCTTTTGAAATGGGGTGCTTCAAACGAATGATGAAGATTAGATGGGTAGATCACGTTACTAATGAGGAGGTGCTCAACAGAATTGGGGAGAACAGGAGTGTCTGGCATATCCTGACTAAGAGAAGGAAGACTGGGGGTAAAAATCGTAGAAGGAGACCGAGGACGCATGAAATAAGCAGAGTCAAAAGGATGTAGGTTGCCGTAGGTGTTCTCAGATGAAGAGGCTTGCACAGGACAGGGTAGAGTGGACCGTAATAACAAAAACAACAAAGAAAATTTAGTGCGCGCTTCAATACAAAAAACCGACATTACTTTCGACAACGAAGCCGTATTTCGTAATTTGGTAGAAAATTCAAAGAAATTCTGGCCATATTTAAAATACATGAGAGGCAAGACACAATGATTGTTCTACCAATGACAGAGACGCTAAAGCATATTTAATATACAAAATTTCCGAAATTCCTTCACCATAAAAGACGTTGTAAATAATCTATATATCGAACCAAGAACAGCAGCTATCATGTGTAACTTAGAAGTAGATATCCGCAGAGTACTAAAGCAGCTTAAATCACTTAACAAAAGCAAGTCTTCCGGTCGAGACTGTGTACCAATCAGGTTTCTTTCTGAATATTCTAATGCCATAGCTCCATACCCAGTTATCAAATGCAATGAAGAGCAAAGAATCTCGTATAGGCATACGTATGCAAACACAGAGATATGTCAACACTCAGGACGGCAACGCCTAGATAAGACAACAGGAATCCGTCACAGGCATTAGATTCATTTCTGCTGCTACAATAATAAAACGTTCAAATGTTTGTATAGCTTATGGGACGTCACCAGTCCCTAAACTTACAAACTACTTATGAACTAGCTAACACTAAGGACGGCACAAATATCCATGCCCGAGGGGGGGGATACGAACCCACGTGGCCGTGCAGACCGTGACCACAGAGTAACATATATATTTGTCTGTGCCGTGACTGGAGTGCCTCGGTCCCCTCGGCCACCGCGGCCGGCTACAATAATAGGTTAACGTGGTGTTCTAGTCGGCGCATGGTCGATGGGACACCCCGTACTACCACTCGACGAGTGCACGGTGAATATCGGGAATCCGGTAAAACGTGAACATGGGTATGGCCGGATAAAGGTCCTGCGAGAACGGGACCACCGACGCCTGAGAGAATCGTTCAACGCGAGACGTGCAACTCTTCCGCAAAATGCTGGGCCAACTGCAGGTGTCAGTGTGCCAACCATTCAACCAAACGTCTTCCATATGGGCTTTGGGAGCCTAAGGCCCACTCGTGTACCCTTGCTGACTGCACGACGCCTCGCCTCGACCTGTCATCGCCGACATTGGACTAGATTAGATTAGATTAATACTTGTTCCATAGATAATATATACGATATTTCATAATGATGTGCAACGTGTCAGTTTAATCAATGTTGTCTACGCTGGACTATCAATATTTTAAGCATTTTTATTACACTGTTGTTGTTCTTTTATTTGTCTTTTTTTTATTTTTCAAGTTTTATCTAAAAATTCATCTACATTGTAGAAAGAGCTGCCATTCAGAAATTCCTTTAATTTCTTTTTAAATACTAGTTGGATATCTATCAGACTTTTGTTGCTACTTGGTAAGAGACCAAAGACTTTTGTGGCAGCTTAATTCACCTCTTTCTGAGCCAAAGTTAGATTTAACCTTGAACAGTGAATATCATACTTTCTCCTAGTGTTGTAGCTATGCACACTGCTATTACTTTCGAATTGGGTCGGATTGCTACTAACAAATTTCATGAGTGAATATATATATATATTATGAAGCTACAGTGAAGATCCCTATATCCCTAAATAAATATATATCACCAAATTTTGCAATGACTCTGATAGCATAAGTAGCTGAACTCATACGTTTCATATCTTCAATATGTTTCTTCCAATTCAGTCCCTCGTCAATGCAAACACCTAAAATTTTTGAATATTCTACCTTAGCTACACATTTATGTTCAAAGTCCAAATTTATTAATGGTGTCAAGCCATTTACTGTATGAAAGTGTATATACTGGGTTTTATCAAAGTTTAATGAGAGTCCATTTGTAGAGAACCACTTAATAACTTTCTGAAAGATATCATTTACATTTCATCAGTTAATTCCTATTTGCCAGGTGTGATAGATATACTTTTATCATCAGCAAAAAGTACCAGCTTAGCATCTTTGTGAATGTAGAATGGCAATCCATTAATATATATTAAGAACAGCAGAGGACTCAAGACCGAACCTTGTGGGACCCCATTTTTGATAACTCCCCAGTTAGGGGAATTAATTGTTTCATCTATATCATGTGAACTGCTTATTTCAACTTTCTGCACTCTTCCAGTTAAGTATGATTTAAACCATTTGTGCAGTGTCCCACTCATACCACAATACTTAAGCGTATCTAGAAGAATCTCATGATTTACACAATCAAAAGCCTTTGAGAGATCACAAAATATCGCAACTGGTGATGTCCGGTTATTCAAAGCATTTAATATTTCATCAGTGAAGGTATATATAGCATTTTCTGTTGAAAAGCTTTTCTGTGGATGAGTGGAAACATGCTGCCTGGTGTGAAGAGTCTCTTTGGCCATTGTATCGAGCGGATGGACGTGTACGGGCATGGAGACTTCTTCATGAATCCATGCACCCTGCGTGTCAACAGGGGACTGTTCAAGACGGTGAAAGCTCTATAATGATGAGTGGCATGTGCAGTTGCAGTGATAGGGACGTCTACATACGACTCTGACAGGTGACACATCCTGACAGTACACACCCTGGTTGACCTGCATTCATGTCCATTGTACATTCCGACGTACTTGGTCAATTCCAACAGGAGTATGGGACATTCCACACGTCCACAATTGCTATGGAGTTGCTTCACTCTTCTGGATTTAGACACCTCCGCTGGCCACCAAACTCCACGTATCTAGGATTCCTTGCAACGCGCTGTTCAGAATCCCTGCAGGATGCATGGTGGCGATTCTCTCCAGCACTACTTGAGACATTAGTCCACGCCACGTCGTGTGACGGCAGATCGCCGTGCTTCCGGCAGTTCTCCGCGATATTGCGCAGGTGTACCAGTTTATTTGGCTCTTCAATGTATAACCACTCGCCCAGGGAAAGATCCGCACCCAAAGACAGGAAAGTTTGCACACTTCACTCCAGTTGCCAAGAAAGGCAATAAGAGTAATCCGCAAAATTACCGGCCAACATCACTGACGTAGATTTACAGCAGGGTTTTTGTAGGTTTACTTTATTATGAATCACGTCCAAGAGCATGATCTGTTGACTCATAGTCAACACGAATTCAGAAAGTACCGTTTTTGTGAATCACTTATACAAAGTGATGAGTGCATGCGACAAGGGATATCAAGTCCGTTACATATTTTTAGATTTCCGGAAGGCTTTTAACACCGTACCTCCCAAGTGTCCTCTAATCAGATTGCGTGATTATGGAATATCGTCCTAATTGTGCTATTTGTTTCACCATTCGATGTCAGCAAGTACACAGTTCGTAGCAGTTGTCGGAAAGTCATCGAGTAAATCAAATATCTGGTGTCAGGGACGTGTTGTAGGGTGCCTAATATTCATCGACTTTATGAACGATTTAGGAGACAATCTGAGCAGATCTCTTATGTTGTTTGCGGATGATGCTCTCCTTTATCGTCTAGTTAAGTCACCAAAGGATCAAAACTAATTCCAAAACGATTTAGATATCAATATGGTGCAGAAACCTGAAACAATGTTGTCTGTGAGAAATATCAGACCCTCCAAAGACTTGACGCAAGACCAGCTGGAATGGAATTACCACGTCGTGCCTGCAAAACAATAGGATACGCACAGGCCATGGCGTCTGTGCTGGAAACCTCCACCGTTGGGGAAAGGCTTCATCCTCCCATGTTACTGTGGAAACGAGCACCAGACAATCAACCACATTGTTACAAGTTACTACAGAAGTGCTTATCAAGGAAGTCCATATCAACACTAAAGAAAATCCGTTGAACTTTATTTACATGATAAATCTAAATCTACATTATCCAAATCTAATGGCCGTTAATTTAACTAAATACGTGGGATAACAATCAGGAACAACTTCAGTTGGAAAGAACACACAGAAACTGTTATGTAGAAGACAGACCAGTGGCTACGTTTCGTTGACAGATCATGCAGGAACGTCAGGACCAGATACACTGAACACTTAAGAACATTAAAAAGTAACAGTTGCCACTCAACTTTTGCAGACCATCTAATATCAGAAAATCACCCCACAAACATAGAGAATCACTTAAAAGTCCTCAAGATCAGCAATAGTCTGTACCGTAAAATAAAAATTAAAAAAAAATAAAATAAAAAAATAAAATTATCACATATAAATCGCAATAGCACTAGGAAAAACTGTACTCATTGAATACACTTCACTCTGCAACAAAACACTGTTGTTGTTGTTGTCTTTAGTCCGCAGACTGGTTTGATGCAGCTCTCCATTCTATCCTGTCCTGTGCAAGCCTCTTCATCAGAGAATACGTACGGCAACCTACATCCTTTTGAATCTGCTCATGTCCCTCGGTCTCCCTCTACGATTTTTACCCAACACACTTCATTGTAATGCTAAGCTGAAGATATCTTGATGCCTCAGAATGTGTCCCACCATCCTATCACTTCTCTTAGTCAGGATATGCCACAAACTCCTTTTCTCCCCAATTCTGCTGAGCGCCTCCTCATTCCCATTTAATCTTCATCATTCGTCTATAACACCACATTTCCAAAGCTCATATCATCTTTTTTTTCTGAAATCCTTATCGTCCACGTTTCACTCCCATACAATGCTACACTCCAGGCAAATGCTTTCAGAAAGGACATCCTAATATTTAAATTAATATTGGATGTTAACAAATTTCGCCTCTTCAGAAACGCTTTTCTTCCCATAGCCATTTTGGCTTTTATATCTTCTTTACTTCGGCCATCAGAAGTTATCTTGCTACCTAAATAACAAAACTCATCTACTACTTTTATCGTCTCATTGCCTAATCTAATTCCTTCAGCACCGCCCGATTTTCTAACACTACATTCCATTATCCTCGTTTTACCCTTGTTAATGTTCATACTGTATCTTCCTTTCAAGACACTGTCCATTCCATTTCATTGCTCTTCCAGGTCTTTTGCTGTCTCTGACAGAATTACTATGTCATCAGCAAACCGCAAGGTTTTTATTCCCTCTCCCTGAACTTTAATTCCCTCTACAAACTTCTCCTTGCATTCCATCACAGCTTGCTCAATGTACAGATTGAACAACAATCGCGAAAGGCTACTAACCTGTCTTACTCCCTTCCCAACCACTGCGACCCTTTCATGACCTTCGACTATAATAATTGCTGTCTGGTTCTTGTACACATTGAATATAACTCTTCGCTCCCTATATTTTACCCTCGTTACCTTAAGAATTGAAAGAGTGTATTCCAGTCAATATTGTCAAAAGCTTTCTCCAGATCCACAAAAGCTAAAAACGTAGACTTCCCTTTCCTTAATCCATCTTCTAAGATAAATCGTAATGTGAGTATTACCTCGCGTGTTCCTACATGTCTCCTAAATCCAAACTGATGTTCCCCATTGTCGGATTCCATCAGTTTTTCCATTCGTCTGTAAACAATTCGTGTTAGTATTTTGCAACCATGACTTGTTAAACTGATAGTTCTGTAATTTTCACATAAGTCTGTACTTGCTTTCTTCGGAATTGGAATCACTTTATTTTCCGGAGGGTATTTCCCCTGTCTCATACTTCTTGCGTACCAGGTGGAACATTTTCTTCATGACTGGCTCTCCTGACGATAATAGCAGTTCAGACGGAACATCATCTACTCCAGGGGCCTTGTTTCTACTCAAATCCTTTAGTGCTCTGTCAGATCCTTCTCGCGGGATTGTATCACCTATTCCATCTTCCTTTGTCTTCCATTTTTAGAATACTACCCTCATATGTATTTCCTTTGTACAGGCCTTCTGTATATTCCTTACACGTTTCAGCTTTTTCTTCTTTGCTTAGTACTGGTTTTCCATCTGAGTTCTTGATATTCATACCGCTGCTTTTCTTGTCTCCAAATGCCTCTTTTATTTTCCTGTAGGCGATACCTATCTTTCCCCTAGTTATACATTCTTCTACAGGAAGTGCATTTCTCCTCAAGCCACTCCTGCTTAGCCAGTCTGCACTCATTTTTCAGACGTCTGTACTCCCTTTTGCCTGCTTTACTTGATGCATTTTTATATTTTCTCCTATCGCCAATTAAGTTCTGTATCTCCTGTGTTATCCAAGGATTTCTATGAGGCCTTGACCTACACTATTTGCCACAATAGAGGAGATATACAAATAACCTTCATCCTACCACACCCATCTCTAATTTCTCTCTCTCTCTTTCTCTGTCTCTCTCTCTATCTATCTCTCTCTCTCCCTCCCTCTCTCTCTCTCTCTCTCTCTCTCTCTCACACACACACACACACACACCTATCCTCTGTTAATTTACAACACCACCCCCACAGAAACTTAAAGAAAACATAAATATCAACAAACACCTGAAATTCTCGCTCATACACACACACACACACACACACACACACACACACACACACACAAAGACATACCCAAAACACATGCACAAACACACACACACATGCAAACATTAGGAAATGTAAACATCAAACATCCGCCTATAACACTGCATCACTCCTACACTCTCTGTCAACAGAGAAATACGACACAACACTAACAGTAAACACGTGAATCTCACGCGCCTCCCAGCTATACAAATCATCACAAACCACAAAGAAAACTAGACAAAACAAGAAGCTAAGAAAAAGAAACAGAACCGTAAGTAACAACACAAAAGACACGATTTTCGAACTCAAAATTGAAAATCGATGACGAATTATACAAAATTATTACAATAAGGAACAATGCCTAATGTGAGGTATATATATATATGGCGGAATATCCTCATTATTGTTGGCAGAACACTTTGAGCTTGCAACAGTTCCACTGAAGAGACTTCCCTCAGTGCACTTGTTCATCCTCTTTTGGAGTATTGCTGCGCACTGTGGGACCAACAACAAGTGGGACTGATGGATGATTTAGAGATGCGGAGCTCATTTCTTATCATCGCAGTATAGGGATGAGAGTGTCACGGAAATGATGCACGAGTTGGGATGGAAATAATTAAAAGAAAGGCGTTATTCGTTGCGAAATTTCTTTCACCATTTCTCTTCAGAATTGTGGACATATATTGTTAGCAACCAGCTACATAGAGAGACATGATCATCATAATAAAATAAGAGAAATCAAATCGAAAAAAGAAAGATTTAGGTGTTCCTTTTTTTCCGCGAGCTATTACAGAATGGAGATAAATATTATAAAAGTGGTTCGATGAGCCCTCTGCCATGCACTTACTTGTGAGTTGCAGAGTTGTGGATGTATGTCAGCGGAAAGGCAACGTCGCACAGTTTTCTTCAGTTGGTGTGCACGTTGGTTGCCCCCCTATTCCAACATGTCCAGTGTAGATGAAGCACCTGCCGCGCCACCTTTATTCCATTATGGCTTCTTAGTATTATCATATGCCACTGGATATGCCACCGTTCCTGTCGGAGATTCAAAAAAATGTTCAAATGTTTGTTAAGCTTATGGGACTTAACTACGGGGTCATCAGTCCCTAAACTTACAAACTACTTATCAACTACGTTATACTAAGGACGGCACAAATATCCATGCCCGAGGGGGGATTCGAACCCCGACCGTAGTGGCCGTGCAGACCGTGACTGGAGCGCCTCAGACCCCTCGGCCACCGCGGCGTCGGGGGTTCGACTCGTCCCTCGAGCATACAGAGCATACATGTGTGTGTGTGTGTGTGTGTGTGTGTGTGTGTGTGTGTGTGTTTTGTCCTTAGTTAAAGTAGTTCGTAAGTCTAGGGGCCGATAACCTCAGCAGTTTGCTCCTTTAAGTTTACAAGCATTTGAATATTTGTATTTACAGATTTCCATTAAACTGCCCCCAAAGACGCTGAAGAGTACTCACTCATCGAGTCGATGCATATATGTCTTTTTCGACATGTGAGCCGACTACATAATTAATAGCTGATGAATGTCATACTGCTCCGAGGTTAATGTAGATGCTTGTGTTGGTAACTGGCAAGATTTTACGTACCTTGTCTAGTCTTCACAAAATTCGGCTCCTGTAGAGACTGGCGTTTTGGAACCATCGTTGTAAAGTTTTCATCAGTCGTGCCAGTTATGATCCAAATTTGACAGTGTAGAGCCTCTCAGTACAGTCCGGGATACGGATCACTATGTACAGCAAAGTGAGTTTTAGAAGACATATCGTTAGCTTGACAGCATATATCATCTGAGAAACTGTTGTTAACATTGTGCTGTCGAATCTTCCAAGGATTTCAAAACACTATATCTTAGCGGTAGCAGAGGTTTAAGTTTCTTCTACTGTGATTTAGTCTGTACCAGATGTAGTAACGGAGGTAATTTATACCTCTACATATTTACTCTGCAAATCACATAAAGTGCCAGGCGGAGGGTTCATAATATTTCTATATCGTTCCATTCTTGAACACCTAAGGCTGCCCTTCTCTAAACTTATTAAATGTCCTCCGTCAGTCGCACCCCCATAATGCGCAGAAACACTCCAAAAGAGTATGGTCCAGTGTAGTGTAGGCCATTTCTTTAACAGGACTGTTCTGCCTATGAAACGTATCCTTTGGTTCGCCTTTACCGCGATATTTTCTATGTGTTCTCTCCAGTTTAAGTTGTTTGTGATTGTAATTCCTAGGTATTTAGTTGAATTTGCGGTCTTTAGATTTGACTGATTCATCGTGTAAATGACGTTTAACGGATTTCTTGTAGTATTCGTATGGATGACTTCACATTTTTCATAATTTACGGTCCCTTGCCAATTTTCGCACAACGCATATATCTTATCTAAATCGATAACCGACAGCGTCATGCACGATCTGTCTAAGGGAGCTGCTCAGATTGTCTTCTAAATCGTTTATAAAGACAAGCAACAGTAAGTGTCCTGTAACACTTCCGTATGGAATGTCAAATATTACTTCTTTACTCTATGGCTTTCCGTCGGTTACTACTGACAGCAAATCACGAAACCAATATCACAACTAAAACTGTATTCATTAAGCACGGAATTTGAGTAGAAGCCACTTGTGAGGTACAGTGTCAAAACCCATCTAGAAATATGGAATCGATTAGAGATCCCTTGTTATAGCAGTCATCACTTCACGTAACTAAAGAGGAAGCTGTGTTTCGCAAGAACGTCACTTTCTAAATCCGTAACTGGATCGTTCTCTTCGAGGTAGTTCACAGCGTTCGAAGAAAGTATATGCTTCAATTGTAATGGGTGATTGAGAAGGAAGGAAGGAAGCTCAGGGTTTAACGCCCATCGCGGCGGAGCGGCCGAGCGCATTGAGGCGCTGTGCTGCGATGCGCGAGGCCGTTCCTCGTCGGGGGTTCGAATCCCCCCTCGCGCATGGATGTTTGTGCTGTCTTTAGTATAAAGTAGTTTATAAGTAGTTTAGGGACTGATGACCCCGCAGTTAAGTCCCTTAAGCTTCACAATGCGCGAGGCCGTTCCTCGTCGGGGGTTCGAATCCCCCCTCGCGCATGGATGTTTGTGCTGTCTTTAGTATAAAGTAGTTTATAAGTAGTTTAGGGACTGATGACCCCGCAGTTAAGTCCCTTAAGCTTCACAATGCGCGAGGCCGTTCCTCGTCGGGGGTTCGAATCCCCCCTCGCGCATGGATGTTTGTGCTGTCTTTAGTATAAAGTAGTTTATAAGTAGTTTAGGGACTGATGACCCCACAGTTAAGTCCCTTAAGCTTCACAAATGTTTAAACATTGTTTAACGCCCCGTTTCATGATTCGCAGAGGGTGTGACCCTCATCTCCTATTCGTGTCGTAACAAGAAGAGGTACTACCAGTTCTGTTTGCATAACGGATATAGCTTCCACAAATATGCAAAAATGTTCAAATGTTTATAGAGTCTATGGGACTTAACTACGGGGTCATCAGTCCCTAAACTTACAAACTACTTATGAACTAGCTAATCCTAAGGACGGCACAAATATCCATGCCCGAGGGGGGATGCGAACCCCCGTCCGTAGTGGCCGTGCAGACCGCGACTGGAGCGCCTCAGTCCCCTCGGCCACCGCGGCCGGCCACAAATATGTAGAACCGTTGATTGTATACGGTCCAATCGTGACATGGGCGAAACGTCAAATATTGTACGGCCGCTCCCGCCGAAGGTTCGCGCCGTCCCTCAGGCATGGCTGTGTGTGTAGTCCTTTACATAAGTTAAAGTAGTTAGTGAGTCTAAGGACTCCAGCGGTTAGGTCCCTTAGCTTCACATTTTAGTGACACCGAGGTGGAGTCATACAACATACAGCCTTATTTCCTTCTTGACGCTGTGTTTGGCCATAGTTCACCAGTTTCTATCATCCTCGTCGTCGTATTGTGGCATCGCTCCTCTACAATTGTCTAGTGATTCACCGGCTACTCTAACCGGCTTCTGTGAGCCTAACTACACGTTCCCTCTCAACTGCTGACAGTTGCGTATAATATTGACGCGCCTGTCTGCGCGGTTTCATCACCGGTCAGCTGCGTGTACAGAATTAAACTGTCCAAGAGTTATGCAGATACAGTAAGCAGATTCAGACAGATGTAGGTTGCCGTTCTTATGTGGAGTTAAAGAGGCTTGCAAAGGGATAGGGTATAGTGGAGAGCTGCATCAAACCAGTCTCCAGACTGTTCAAAATGTTCAAATGTTTGTATAGTCTATGGGACTTAACTACGGGGTCATCAGTCCCTAAACTTACAAACTACTTACGAACTAGGACGGTACAAATATCCATGCCCGATGGGGGATTCGAACCCCCGACCGTAGTGGCCGTGCAGACCGTGACTGAAGCGCCTTAGTCTCCTCGGCCACCGTGGCCGGCTCTCCAGACTGAAGACCACAACAAAAACAACAACAACAACAACAAGAGTTATGCTTCGGTATCGACTAGTCCACTGTTTAATGTCCTTGCCAGCTATGCGGAAGAGCCGGCCGCGGTGGCCGAGGAGACTAAGGAGCTCCACTCACGGTCTGCACGGCCACTATGGTCGGGGGTTCGAATCCCCCCTCGGGCATGGATATATGTGCCGTCCTAGTTCGTAAGTAGTTGATAAGTAGTTTATAAGTTTAGGGACTGATGACCCCGTAGGTAAGTCCCATAGACTATACAAACATTTGAACATTTTTATGCGGAAGAATTAAGCCGCAGCGTCACACATTCACCGGCAGCCAGAGTTTACAGTTTTATGCTTTCCGCCGATATTTCCCAGTAGTTGGTAAAATTAACTATGAGAGTATTCCGTCTTGTATTTACTACAATTAAAACATTTATTTTACACCAGACGAGTTCAAAAAATGTTCAAATGTTTGTTAAGCTTATGGGACTTAACTGCGGGGTCACCAATCCCTAAAGTTACAAACACTTATCATCTAACTTATACTAAAGACAGAACAAACTTCCATGCCCGAGGGGGGATTTGACCCCCCCCCCCCCCTCCGACGGGGAATGGCCAAGCGCATTGCAGCATAGCGCCTCAAAGCGCTCGGCCACTCCGCCTCGGCACACCAGACGAGTTTCGCTTTTTATTTTAAAAGCATCGTTTCTGGTTTTGTAAATAATACATAGGTTTGTACACTTTGTTTAATATATATAGATTAAAACCAGTTTTTAAAATTTGTTGTACACGCCAGTCTCTGTGTTTTTAAACTGATGTACAGTCTACTGACGGTGTTATTGTCTCTTCCTTACATCCCGCTGCTGTTTTTTCGTCTTGTTGATCGGAGTTTCACCCTCATCCGTTTTTTAGCGGAATGGCTTTCGCTTCATCTCTTCACAATACTGTCACTATGTTGTTTTTGTTTTGTTCAACTGTTTTGCTTTTGGTCTGTGTTACCGACTTAAATGCAACTCATGTGATGGAATATACATTGGTCACACTAAGTGAAGATTTGACATCAGATATAAAGAACATGTACGAGTCCAGAAGTATAAAACAAGTCACTGAACCTTTCAAGAACACTTACACACACACACACACACACACACACACAAACACACAAAAAAAAAAAAGAAAAAAAATTACTGGTGACACAGACATGGAAATAATCATAAATGTTCAAATGTTTGCTAAGCTTATGCGGGGTCATCAGTCCCTAAACTTACAAACTACTTATGAACTAGCTTATACTAAAGACGACAGAAACATCCATGCCCGAGGGGGGATTCGAACCCCCGACCGTAGCGGCCGTGCAGACTGTGCCTGTCGCGCCTCAGACCGCTCGGCACTGCGGCCGGCGAAATAATCGTAAGAATAAGCAACAAACCTTCTCAGCCTTCAAGAAAACTACCATGTCCAAAAAACAACAACACAAAAGAAACAACTCATAAAAACGCAAATCAATGTAGCAAACCACACACTAACATAAAAAAACATACATGTTAGTAGAGTTATGGGACCTACCTGCGGTAGTCATCGGTCCCTAAACTTAACAAACCACATAAATTAACTTCTCCTAGGAAAAAAAAAAAAAAAAAAAAACACACACACACACACACACACACACACACACACACACACACACACAACCGCGCGCATGCCCGTGGGTGGATTCGAACCTCCGACGGCGAACGGCAGTGAGGCGCCTAAGCGCGCACGGCTATTCCGCCGCGGACCACCCACATAGCCAACCCCCCCCCCCCTCTCACAAACTCACATCCCAAACAAACATACATCCACGTATCTGAAAAACATCTCACATCCTGTTCTCCAGATTTAAAAATTACACATGCACACAGACACACGCGCATACACATATTGAAATAAATTATTTAAAAAGAAAAAGGTTGACAACACTCACAGGCTACACGAAAACACAGTTGAAAACAAAAACAACATAGCGACAGTATGGTGAAGTGAGAAACAAAGCGAATGGCATTCCACTAAAAACGGGTGATGTGCAAACACTGCCGGCCGCGGTGGCCGAGGGGACTGAGGCGCTCCAGTCACGGTCTGCACGGCCACTACGGTCGGGGGTTCGAATCCCCCCTCGGGCATGGATATTTGCGCCGTCCTTAGTCTTAGCTAGTTGATAAGTAGTTTGTAAGTTTAGGGACTGATGACCCCGTAGTTAAGCCCCATAAGCTTAACAAACATTTGAACATTTTGAACAAGCTTTTATCCCGCCAGAAGCGCGCACAGAATCCACAGCTTCTCTACTCCATTTGCGGCAGTCACGGCTTATGGTTCGTGCATTTCCGTAGACTACCACACTTACGCTAAGGACAACACACACACACACACATGCCCCAAAGAGGACTCGAACCTCTGGGCGGGAGCGGCCTTCGTTGTTATCTAGAATTTGCTTCCCCCATGTATATCGATGAAAATTACTCAATTTTCAACTACGTATCGATTCCGTCAATTCTCAGTCGATTGCACGTCATGTTATTTAGTTTTCTCAAAAACTCGGGGATGTTGAACAAAAATATCTTAAGAGTCCTTCATTTGAGGCTATACACAAAACCTGCGAAATATGCAATGTGTTGTGCGTCTCCCAGACCTTTGCATTGTCCGCAAAGATGTTTGCTCACATGTGAAACAGCACCAGAAGGCACCTGGCCAGGTGAAATAAATGCATCTTCTTCTTTCATGCAGCGGGCAACAAGATCCAGGTATCATAGTATTAACTCTCAGAAAAACGAAGTGATGTATAGCAGAAAAAAGAGCTAGAAATATAACTACGGTAAAGGCAAAAGATACAGCCAAAATTTTAGAACGGTGGGATAAATATGCTCCCCGTTTACATGGGCTCCCAAAACCGGATTTCGTAAACCGATTTTCCAAATCCGCTTTTGGTTGGTCATGT